>CM055103.1:13461603-14061603 GCA_029204225.1 Diphasiastrum complanatum
TCACCAGTGGAGAACTGCACATCCCGTCTGTGTGGATCTGCATAATGCTGGCTCGATCCTGGGATGTCTAATGCTACGCTTAGCTATGTTCTATTCATATGGTTTAGGTCTTCTAAAAAGTTTCTGGTTTTGCTTTCAACTTTTTCTTGTTTAAACCCTTCGGCTGTGGAGTGTGCGTGCTGAACGTACATCAGCATAAAATGGATGTATCCCGTAGCTGATGTTTGGTTACGGTTGTAGAGCAAACTTCTAATATTGAGAGTACTGCTCCCAATTAGTCTGCCTCGTGCTGACGTATGCTCGAGCATATCCTCCAGCACTATTGATTTACCCTTTTGTCTGACCGTCGTCTGTCTGTGGAATGGTCTAGTGGTATCATATTAAGTTTAGTATGGGAGATGTTGGATTTGCGGACTTCAAAAATTCCGGATTTTTTTTGTAAACTTCCGGTTTTTACTCGGTTTGTTGGAGCCCCACACCTCATATCAGAGTAAGTCAGCTACTCAACTCAAGAACCGGGAAATTATAGTACCGTTTTGAAGCCTCAAACTGACATTTTTCGGAACAGCAGGTCTGAAATCTTGGGGAAAAGAGCTGAAAGGGTTCCTCTTCATTCTTTCTTTGGAAGTACAGTCCTCAGAAACAGCTAAGTCATCTTTCCTTTCCCTTGTACAGTTGTAAATTAGTCTTTTAGACTTTTTTCCTTCAGAAGTTAAGGTAGCTGTCTTTCAGTTTCGAAGATGACCACTCCTCAGGGACTTGATCAACCCCAGGAGAGAGGCTTCGACGAACTTGAAACAGAAGCCTTGGCTTACAGAAAAGGGAAGGAACCTATGGAAGTAGAAGAACAGGAACAGTTCGCCGAAGAACTCGACGAACTGGTTACCAAGGAGCAGTTCCTCCAATTGGTAACAGAGGTGGATGAACTGAAACTGGCATTAGCCAATTTCAAGTCCAGTGTGGACGACTCGTTCGCTGAACTCAAAAACTTGATTTTGAGTTCCGCGAAAGGAAGCCTTCCCTCCACTTCTCAGTTATCCCCTTCTCCACTTCCATCAGTTTCGGGTGAGACTTTACGGTCTCACCCCAGTGTTTTTAAAGATTTAAAGCCTCCTACTTTTAATGGGGAAGAGAAGGATAGAAATGCAGATATTCTACAAACCTTCCTCAGCAAATGGAAGAACATTCATGCTCTTAAACAGACCCCTGACCATTTGCAAGCAATTGAGGCCAGTCTTTCTTTAGGGCCTATGGCCTATAAGTGGTGGTTAAATCTCCAGGAGACTGGGCACGACTCCCCGGTCATGGAAAGCTTTTGAAGAAGCTTTCCTAAGAGAATTTCTACCAGAGAATGAACTTGATAGAGCCTGGGAAGCCTGGGAAAGAACAGTAATGGACAAGTCCCTCATCCAATATATCTCGCAGTATCGAGAGGCAATTTTAAAGATTAAAAATATGGATGACTATCAAAAAATCAGAGGATTTGTCCGTGGCCTCAAAGATGAATATAAAGTAGAGGTCCAGAGAAACTCGCCTACTACCCTTGAGCAAGCTCTCAGATATGCTCAAATCTATGATGATTCAGTGGGTAGGAAGAGAGCGAGACAGCAACCACTTTCTGAGCAGCTTCCTCAGAAAGACTTTCAATTTAAAAAGAAATTTTTAAAAAGAAAGAAAGAAGATAAATTTAAAGGTGAAGCTCCTCAGAAACGCCCTTCACTCATACAGCCCTTAAAACCAGATGATTTTGAGAAAGCCAAACAAGAACGTTTGTGCTTTGTGTGTATGGGCAAGGGACACACAGTCAGACAGTGTCCCAAGGGGCCTTTCACTAAAAAAGATAAGAAAGATAAAAAACAAGTTCATCTTGTTCAGACTGTATGTTTCCCCAGTGACTCGGCAGCTTCCGAGATCAAAGTGTATCATGAAGATCATGAACACTGTTGCCAGCTGACCTCTGCAATGCTAGCGAGACCCTTCAGCTTTGGGCCGCATGACCTAGTACGTATGCATGGGAAAGTTGGTAACCAGTCAGTAAGAGTCATGGTTGATGATGGGGCAACCATAATTTCATCAACCACACCCTGGTTAAAAAGCTTAAACTACCAGAAGTACCTAGTCAGCATAGGTACATAGTTTCATTAGCTAAGGGTGAAGATAAAAAAATATGGGGAAACTATGGTAAGTAAGTTAAATCTTGGTATTCAGGGGTACCAAGATCAAATAAACTTTCAGATAATGCACCTGGATCGAACAGACATTGTTCTCGGGAGAGATTGGCTCTACAGTTTAGGACCTTCCCTCCACAGAAACTATCAGGAGAACACCCTCAGCTTTCAGTATAAAGGCCAAGAGATCCAGTTGCATGGGGAGCATGATGTTCCCAACAGCCCTATGGTCTGCAGTTCAGAGCTCTGTCAGCTAATCGGAGACGAAGACCATCAGGTATTCTTATGTGACTTTCAGTTTATTCTTGAAGTTTCTATTTCCAGTTCTATCCAGCAGAAAATCAGTAAATTAGAAACTTTATTGTCTAAATTTAAAGATGTTTTTCCTGAAGATTTGCCACATGGTTTACCACCTAGCAGAGAGGTAGATCATGTAATAAACCTAGTACCAGGTACAGCACCTGTTTCTAAACCTCCGTATCGGGTCAGCCGAACAGAGGATGAAGAAATAACTAGGCAGTTAACAGACTATCTTGGGAAAGGCCAAATTCAGACCAGTAGTTCACCATGGGCCTCACCAGTCCTATTGGTGAAAAAGAAGGAGGGGTCTATGCGTCTTTGCGTAGATTACAGAGCCCTCAATAAAGTCACAATTAAGAATAAATACCCTATGCCTCGGGCAGACGAGTTGTTTGATCAACTCGACGGGGCTAAGTTTTTCAGTAAAATAGACCTCAGATCGGGATATCATCAAGTCCGTATAAAATCGGAAGATGTCTCGAAAACAGCTTTTAGGACTCGTCACGGTCATTATGAGTTTAAGTTGATGCCATTTGGGCTCACAAATGCTCCAGCTACCTTTATGACCTTGATGAACAGTGTCCTCAGACCATACTTGGGTAAATTTGTAGTCGTATTTTTAGATGACATCCTCGTTTACAACAAAACCAGGAAGGAGCATCTAAAACACCTCAGAAAGGTGTTTCGACTGCTCAGAAAGCATAAGCTTTATGCTAAACAATCCAAGTGTGAATTCTTCGTTGAAGAAGTAGCATATTTGGGTCACATTATCTCTTCAGATGGGATTAAGATGGACCCAAATAAGGTTAAAGCCATACTCAGTTGGCTGAGACCTCAGAATATTTTGGAACTTCAAATCTTTCTTGGTCTGGCGGGATATTACAGACGATTTGTCAAGGAATATGCTCAGATAGCAGTCCCTATGACAAATCTCCTTAAAGGGAAGGGAAAGGAGTTCATTTGGGAGTCTGCACAACAGGAGAGCTTTGATGCTCTCAAAACAGCTTTAGCTACAGCACCAGTCTTAAAGGTCGTCGACCCCAATCAGCCATTTGTGGTCGAAACAGATGCTAGCGACTTTGCAGTAGGCGCTGTGCTAACTCAGGGTGGACGACCAGTTGCGTTCGAGAGTAAAAAACTCGAGCCAGCACAGACTAGGTATAGTGCCTATGAAAAGGAACTCTTTTCTATAGTCCATGCCCTTAAGACTTGGAGGCATTATTTGTATGGTGCCAACTTTGAGGTCCTGACAGACCATGAGAGTCTCAGATACCTTTGCAATCAACCTGAGCTTAGAGGTCGGAAAGCTCGTTGGGCAGAGTTGATGCAAGAGTTTGACATGTCTATCAGATATAGGCGTGGAAAATTCAATACAGTAGCAGATGCCCTTAGCAGAATGCCTATGATAAACGAGCTGAGTTTTACTCAGATTCGTAATGAGTTACTCGAGTCCTTGAGAGGGAAATGCCAGCATGATGCATTCTTCTCTATTATCTGGAACTCAGTCCAGAACAGACAGTTACAGACTCCAGAACCAGTTCCCGGGGCTGGTGCCAGTTCATCCAAGAATACGGCAGCTTCCGTTGAGGATGATAATGAGTCCGAGTATACGTCGTCAGATGACGTTGCGGATTCTGAGCCTGTATTACCCAAGCAAACCCCAGTGGTTGAGGGTCAGTTGACTCAAGGATTCAAATGGAAACAGTATTCCATTCAGGATGAGTACTTGCTCTATAGAGATAGAGTATGTGTCCCCAATTCAGAGGATTATAGGCAGCAGGTCCTATATGAATGTCATGACAATCCTAGCGCGGGACACCCAGGCATACAGAAGACCTATGAGCTTCTTCGTAGGCAATTTTTCTGGCCCAGTATGAAAAAGGACGTCCACCAGTATGTAACCAGTTGCCAGAAATGTCAAGTAAATAAAGCAGAGCGTTTAAAGGCAGGAGGGTTGTTGCATCCCTTAGAAATACCAGCTGGTAAATGGGAGAGTATCTCCATGGATTTTATAGTAGGCCTGCCTAAAACCCAAAAGGGTAATGACGCTATATGGGTCACAGTTGACCGTCTGACCAAAATGGCTCATTTTATTCCGACCAAAACAACCGTTAGAGCTCCAGAGTTAGCGAGGTTGTTTGTAGACGGGCTATTTAAATTGTACGGTCTACCTTCCGGCATAGTCAGCGACCGGGACAGTAAGTTTACTGGAAATTTTTGGAAGGCAGTATTCCATCATCTCCATACTAAACTTAATATGAGTACCACTGACCATCCACAGACGGACGGTCAAACAGAAAGGGTAAATCAAGTGCTGGAGGATATGCTTCGTGCATACGTCAGCAAGAGGCAGACTAATTGGGAGCAGTATCTCTCAATATTAGAGTTTGCTTACAACCGTACCAAACATTCAGCTACGGGATACCAGTGTAATAGATCCTAACACCACAGTAGGGCAAACACTAACTGATCCACCCAACCTTGCCTACTCCCTGATATAGAGTAAGCCCCTCCTAGCCCAGTGTGAGGACTGGTAGCATGCTACTGCCAAGTGTCGGCCACGTGGCACTGACGTGGCCAACTGCACGTCGGGACCCAACTGGGGGCCCTATCCTGCTGACAGGGTCCCTAGGCTGTGTTAGGCTCGCCATAGCTATGGACCGTGCTGGGGCACACTACTCACACTGTCTTGCCCTGTTGGTCATGTACGCTGGACACGACCCTGACTGTGGTATCTGACCTATCTGTGTTCTCTAGGGTTCGGCACTGGTTACGAGCTCGTAACACTACCATCGTGCTCTCCACCGTAAGAAACGTTCCCATGATGATTCTGAAGGGAAACGTCTCATTGACCTTCTTTTCAGCTCTTCTTCGGGCACTTTCTGGCGCGAGTTTATTCCTCGCTCTCCACCACCTCTCTTGGAGGACCTCCGCATATGGACTGATTATGCTACTAGCCTGTACACGGTCCCTACCGACTCACCTATCGCCATATCTCCACGGCCACCCGAGTTCTCTTTTTTCACATCTGACATGGTACTTGCAGCCATTAAGAAGATGAAGTTTCACAAGGCCAGAGATATCGAAGACCTTGAATCTGAACTCCTTAGCCATGCCTCCGACTTACTCGCCCCCACTATAGCCACCCTTCTTAACTCTGCAATTGTCTCTGGTTTCCCATCCTCTTGGTGCACTAACATTATCCAACCCATCCATAAGAATGGTGACCCCATGATTCCGAGTAACTACCGCACCATCATGATTGGGCATGTCCTGGCGAAATTATATGGTACTATACTGCAGTCTGTTGTGAGCTCAGAGGCAGAGACTAGGAGACTACATGCCATGGGTCAGGGCTGGTTTCCGAGTACATTATTCTACGGCAGATCACATCTTCACATTGCAAGCCTTGATTGAGGAGGCTAAGCATAGGAGAGAGATTGTTTACTGTTGTTTTGTGGACTTCAGGAAAGCCTTTGATTCTGTTCCTCGCTCATTCCTCATCCAGAGTATCCGAGACCTCGGCTTCTCCACCGACATTGTTCTTGCTGTGATGGCACTTTATGAGCGTGTCCTTGGTTGTTTCCGGCATAGCAGTGGCATATCTGAGCACATCTGGAGCACTATTGGGGTGAAGCAGGGTTGTTCCCTCTCACCAGTCCTCTTTGGCTTGTATATTGACGAGTTGGAGAGAGTCATTACACAGGGTGGTGGTACTGGCTGCAGGGTTGGTGACATCTTGATTGCTATCCTCCTTTATGCTGATGATGTGGTATTGGTCTCATCGACCAGAGAGGGTCTACAGCGACAGTTGGATTGCTTGCATGAGTTTTGCGCCAGATGGGGCCTAGGGGTCAACATTGGGAAGACCAAGGTTATGGTCTTCAACACTTCGAGGGCATTCATGCAACGACAGGAGCTTACTTTGGGTGGGCAGATTCTAGAGGTGGTCCCTTCCTACACATACTTGGGGGTCCTTTTCTCAGGTCCTACTTTTAGCATGAGACAGGCCGCTACCACTCGACTAGGGAAAGGACATGCCTCCCTTGTTCAGCTAGAGTGATTTTGCTTCCGAAAGTCCATCCAGGATGCTCGCAGTAAGTGTCACCTCTTCGATACCATTGTTACCCCCACGGCTTTATATGCGGCAGAGACATGGTGTGTAGGTCTCCCTTCTTCACACTGGGCCAGTCTCTCACGATTACAGACCACCATGCTAGCTCGGTTGATTCGAGCGAAGCCTTCTGTTCCACATGAGATTCTCCTGGCCCTGTTTGTAGTTCCACCTATACAAATCGAGGCAGTTCTTCAGCTTATCACCTATATACAGAGGATACAGGCGTTACCAGAGATAGACAGGCAATACATACAAGTTGCACTATCCTCCTCACAGCGTCTTCACGATCAGGGTTATAGGCTATCGTGTTTCTCTCAGGCCTCTCACCTCCTACTTGTATCATTTGGCATCTCCATCACAGAGCTCCCCTCCGGCACACATCAGTATATCAGACGCTTCCTTTATCGCACATATCTAGAGCGGACTTGGCATAACCAGTTAGGGGTTAAGCCAGCTTTCTACCGGACTCATTTCTTGGAGCTAGATGCATCAGGGACCCCGTTCATGCCGCGCTACTTGGACTCGGGACTGTCACATTGCCTCAGATTCACATTGGGGCAGCTCAGGGTGTCCTCTCATCAGCTAGCTATTGAGACTAGGAGGTTCCACGATATTCCCAGAGAGGAGCGGATTTGCCAGTTCTGCTCTCTAGGTGAGGTGGAGTCTAAGGAGCACTTTATATTTAGGTGCCCTTTATATTATGAGATCAGAGGGCGATATCATTGCCTGTTCCGAGAGATGCCTACCACTCTACGCTCTCTCATAGCTTATGAGGACCCACGGTGTGTCGCTCTGATGATACATGAGATGTCCAGACTACGGAGAGATTTATACGAGACACCCCAACATTTTACCTCACAACCATTGATTACTTCGTTCTTTACTAGACGGAGATCGCGTGATTTAGTACCTGAGGATGAGGATTATGATGATGACTACGACGAGGATGATGGCCACTCTCATGCTCATAGAGATCAGAGGCAGTGTACCTCCCACCATCATGTTACCACCAGGATTACTAGACATTCTACGCAGAGGCGTACTACTACTATTACACATGCACGTGCTCATGCTCACAGACGCCGCCGGCAGGCTCCAGTGCTTCTCGCATTACATCTTTTTACAGCATCAGCACAGTAGCAGCAGCACAGCCTTGACATCTTACCCTAGATACATATGATTATTATGCGCACTCTCGCATACGTGTCTATTTTAGTTTGCACTAGATGTTTTCTTTATTACAGTTTGGAGACGTTTTTACACGCTCCCATGGTTACCACATACATGACATGTACTTCATTAGTCTTATATGCCTTTTGGCATGGAAAAGACATTAATAAAACTTTCTTTCTTTCTCTCTCTCTCTCTCTCTCTCTCTCTACGTGTAAGTGTGTGTGTGTGTGTGTGTGTGTACATATATAAAGTGAGAAATTGGTTCTAATTGGTTGAGTCTGGTGATTCTTAGTCCTTTTACCTTTGTTAGACCTTCATCCTTGTCATTCTGATTTGTTATATGGTGCATATCAGGTGACAGTCAATCCCCTAAGAGAATCGGAGCTCATCCTTTATGGGGGCGAGCACTATAATGGTGCCAAGGTTAATAATTACCTTTCTAATGCATGAATAAGTACAATCTGTTCTCAAAAGCGCTAGATATTTTTAGTTGCAATGATGCTAAGAGTACTAGATATTGATGTGCTGGCCTTTGTCAGACATCTGTGTTTGGGGATCTTTACAGGTACAATGCTGAAAAGAATGATTGGAAGAGAGTCTCAAGCCCGAATAGTCCATCTCCACGTAGCGCTCATCAAGCTATTGCTTGGAAAAATTGGTTGTTTATCTTTGGTATGTTAATATGATTTGTAGTACATAAAAACTGTGTAGGCATTATATCTAGCTCATTTTTTTCTCCAATGCAGTGCACATGCTAGACATATTTTAGCTTTTTGTTGATCCTTTTTGGAGGATGGAGTCAAGTTCTTGCTGCTTAGAAGCCTTGAAATGTCTTTTGGTTTAAGCAAATGCTTACAAATGCACTGATTGTTGACTTGTCACTTTATTGTAAAATTTTGCTTCAACAAAAATTCTAGGTGGGGAGTTCACATCACCAAATCAAGAACGATTTCATCACTACAAGGTGATCTGTTCTTTAAGCTCTATAAATATTTTAACATTGCAAGTAGTAGATCAAAGGCTTGTGGTAGTGATATATGTAACCTAAGCAACTCAGTAAGATGAAATGAGTTGTAACTTATCTGTTTCTAGTCTGAGAAAGTCAATCCAAATTATTAGAAGAATTCTATAGCATGGTAATTGAAAGGAAGCCTTTCTCTTATTCTAACTTGAGCAAGCAAAGAGCACATTTCGCCAATATTATGCATAAAACAGTAGATCAGAACAATAAATGGTCAATTGCGTATGAATCTTCAAGTAAGTATCAAGACAATTAATGGACTTGTTTGCAGACCCTCCCACAGTACAAGTTTGATGTAGATTTTTGTATGTATGCATGATCCCTTTAGATGCCTTGAAATCTACGTTGTTGGAGGTTATTTGTTTTTTCTATGCTCTCTAGCATACTCTTCAGGTGGCAAGCTTGGTTGCTTAGACTTGCTTTGGATATGTTTGATAGCATGGTGCTATTTGATGTTATATTTCGATGGTCCAATGAGGTTGTCCCACCTAAATTGGATGTAAACACAAATCACGATTCCCACATACATGTACAGTATGAGAACCGCCACTAGTTTCTTCCTTGGTAGTTGTAGAAATTTGTGTTCTTCTTAGGGTTCTTTTGCCTATCAACATGCCAATAGATTTATTCTTCAGGGCAATTGTGTTACACATGTTGTATATGGCCATGCCTCTATCTATGGCTTTATTGGTTGTACATATGTGGAGCTAGTCCCTTTTGGTTCTATATGCCATTCTTGGTCTATACATTTTCCATCAAATGCATTTCAGCTAGTTCTTGCACATGATGTCTTACGTTCATATAGTTCTTGGGTTGTAGTTGTTTCAGTTCCTAGTGCACTTTTTGAACATATTTGGTTACTTCATATGGTTTGGGATCTCCTTATATGTTGCAACATTTATGGTGGTGCTCTTTTCTAACTCTATTGGTTGGCATGGTACATTGTTGTTTGGAAGACTGATCACAAAGTCGATTGAGATATTGTCCCACCTTTTATTTGGGATATCCAATGGATGGAACGGACCACCAGCCTTTAAATGTTCAGTTTTAACTGGCACCGAAAACATTTTAACACATAAGACTCCACAAAGGGTTTCATCTTTGGCCAATATAAGTCCCTTCATACCAACTCTAGCGTACGATGCCTAGCACAAGGTGTGTCATGACATTCAGAAATAATTTTTCATTTAATGGCATCATCTCACGACACACATCCTTTTTGATTCTTGAACAATAGTCCATTGCGAATGCAAAACTGATCAACTACCTTTTTACCTTCCAAAACGAACTGAACTCCTTGTAATATAGTCTCACCTTCCTTGGTCATCTAGCTTGATAGTACCTTTTGCCAAATAGGTCCAAATTGAGTCTTTTTCGTGGACCACCCCTCAATGAAAGGTAAAAGTTTGTAGAGATTTATGTGAAGGAAAGTTTGTTCACTTCATGAATCCAACGTGCGTTTAGGAAAGTATCACTCCCACCAAGGTAGGAATGTGCTCTAATACAACATATATTTTGGTATCAATGAAGCATAAATTGTCAATACATGAGACATATGCAAAAGAGCATTACGTGTCATCAGTTAAAGCCCTACAAGCAACAACAAAGGTAAGAATTCTCTTGTGAAGAACTAAAGCAATTAAGCAGCCTATATATAGGTAGAATTAAAAAATTAAGGGACGTAGGATGTGGAAGGAAAGTAGTGCACCCTCCTAAGGGGCCCTGCGACAAACTTGTCTCTCCGCTCCTGAAACCAAAAGGCTAGTGTGTAAAAATAACCTCCCAACCATAGGCACACCCTTAGAGTCCTACCTACCATTCATGTCACCGGGCACATGGCATCCAATTGTGGGTGATCAGTCCACCTGCTATGCATGTCACTGCCATGTCCATCTGCCATGCATGTCACTCATGATTGTGTATACTAAGTGACTCATAGGGTACCACCTTCATGCCTCGCCATGGAGTTGTGACCCACTTGGTCACCTTGACTACTTGCTGGCTAGCATCTTGTCAATGACGGCTAGGATCACAGTTTCTCTGATAGCTTGTTAGGTGGTCACACTGGGTCACTGCATGTGACGCACGGCCCCAGCTAGGGACATCTGTCCACTCCAGTTATCGGCCTTCTCTAGTACTTGGCCTCAGCCCCTCTCTGATAATCGGCCATGCCGAGGTCATATGAGCATGGACAAATGTCCACTCCAGTTACCAGCCTTCACCAATACTCGGCCTCAGGCCCTCTTTGATAATCAGCCATGCAGAGGTCATATTAGGGCCGAGACTGGGCTCTAACAATGATTCCCTCTAGCAAGTCATTGGTCCTCGGTGATAGACTTTGGGTAAGACTTCAACAAACATTGTCATGTCTCCCAGGTAGCATCTGACAATGGACACTCTTTCCAAGTCACTAGATACTCTTGGAGGAGGCACTTCCACAATCGTTGCTTCCTCCGATCTAGCACTTTTTTTGGTCGACAACCTATAGTGTCTTTCTCCTCTAGAGACACAAGTCCTACTAGGTTATCACCATTGTGCAAACAACGCTTGAGTTTGCTAACATGAAACATTGGATGCACCTTGCATACCACGGGTAGCTGTAGCTTGTAAGCTACCTAGCTAACTTCCTTTACTATTAGCCATGGTCCACAATACCTAGGAGATATCCTGGCACACTTCCCTGTGTATAGCACCTTCAACTTGGAAGGGACTAGTAAATATACCCAATCTCCGATCTCAAATTCTTGATAGGTACAATTCTCACGAGCATAACTTTTTGCTCTACCCACTGCCTTAGACATATTAGCACATGCCGTCTCTGGCTTTTGCTGCATCTGGGTCAAAAACTTTGCAACACTAGGCACCTTGCGTGGAATCTTCATGGGAGCTTGGCTAACTAGCCTGAAACCATAGTTGAGCTCAAAAAGCTAATCCCATGGACTCATGTCTCTTATCGTTATATGCAGACTCTACTAAGGGTAAGTGCTTTACCCAATCTAATTGTGTACCACTAACATAAGCACGATGCATGTCTTCCAAGATCTGATTAATTCTCTCCGTCTGGCCATTCGTTTGAGGCTGCTCAATACTACTCATTCGTACCTGTGTTCTCAGCTTGGCGAACACCTCTGGAAACTCCGATCTTTAGAAGGATTAATGATGCAGAACTAGTTCAAGTAAGACAATAAGGCTCAAAGAAATTTTTAGGTGGAAGGTTGCCAGGAAGAAGGCTTCACTGTGGGCGGATTGTTAACAAGAATACAAAAGGGAGAAGAGAGTTGAAGGCAATTTGCAAATAGGAAGCAAGACCTTTTTGAACTCCCAAGGACCAAGGGGATACAGACCCTAATACTAGAAAATGATGCATCAGGTCATGGCACGGACATGGAATCTTTGGACATGGTACGTTCAAGATGATTCATTATAAAATCCAGAATGTGGGGAGCTAAAGAGCCCGCTTTTTTTGTAGTATTTTGTATTTTGTCTGTCTTGGTAGCTCTTGTGTATGTATTATGTTTCTTAATTTTCTTTTAGTTTTTTTTTGTCTTTTAATTTAGATATGTTTCAATCTCACAAATAGATAAAGATTCTACTTGTATCCTTTTAACTCATAATTCACTTTTCAGCTTACAAGATAGTAATCTTCTATGCTTTGTTTTGCGAAGTATGAGGTTGGGACTTGCCTGTAAGTACTTATGTTTGAAATTATCAGGACTTATGGAGATTCGATTTGAGTTCCAATGTCTGGGAGCCATTGCAAGTGAAAGGTGGTCCAAGTCCTCGATCAGGCCATCGGATGGTAAGTTTCTTAGGACTTATACTTTTAGGTTTAAGAAAAACATCACATTTTTTTTCATGCACCAATTTTTTGCCCCTTCAGTATCTCTAGAAAATCTTGAAGATAATGTGTGCAAGTTATGATTGGTAAAAAGTGTCACTAAACAACCTTATAAACTCCATCTTATAGTACAAAATTTACAGTATACTATCCAACATTCCTGCTTTTGATGTAAATTTTCGTAATTCTCATTCAATTTTAAAGGATCTCAAAACTCTACAGTCTTCTCTTTACATAGCCCCTTCATAAGGATGTTAGATACACTGTTTTCAATTGGACAATTTCTGTTTCCACTTCTCCCCTCTGTACCTTCTTTCTAATGGAACAATAGCGTACTTCAATTTCCTTGCTATCATATATGGGGTAATGCTATTTCTACTTTTGTCCAAGATGTGCCAAAAGCCTTCACAACCCTATGTATTATCATTGCTCTGTGCCATGCTTCACTGGACAATAGTACTACTATAGGCTGCTTTACTGCTCTATGCGATGCCTCATGTTTGTTTTGTGATTTTCCTATCCAGTCCGAGTCAAGAACCCCATTGGTGATCTATGATCTGCCTTTCTGTGCTCTATACAGACCATAATGTGCTATGTCCTTAAGGTTTCTCAATATTAGCAGCGTTTGTATTCTTTTGACTTGGGACTAGACACTAGCTGACTTATCACTCCTATTGCATAGCTAACATTGGGTCTTTGGTGATAGGTTGGAGTAACTGTTCAATTGTCTTTAAACTTTGGGATTCACTTTTTCTTCACTGGACAATTTCAATTCTGTTTGTGTGAGAGTAGAATCTTTGCCTTTTGTCATCCCAAACCTTCTCTTTATTTCATTTCTATACTGTGTTTGTGATAAGAAAATTGTATCTTTTACTTCCCGAACGACTATTCCTTAACAATAGTGTAATAGTCCTAGATCTTTCATGCTAAATACATCACATGAATCTGATTTAATTTTACCTGTCCTATTATCTGAGTTTTCTGTAGAAATGAGATTGTCTACATAAAGTACTATAATAAAGATCTTTTCATCTCTCTCATATGTGAAGTGAAGTGATCATCTATCTTCAGACCCTTAGACGTGAAGTGATCATCTATCTTGGTATATCAGGCACTCCAGGCGTGTTAAGCCCATACCGAGCTTTTTTAAGTTTGCAAAGCTTGATCTTTGACAAATGAATCCTGGAGATGATACTACATCAATTCCCTTGAGATAGCCATTAAGAAAGGCTGATTTGGTGTCCATCTGGTAAAGTCTCCATTTAAATTGTGTGGCAAGTGCAACGACAAGGACCATCCTGATGATTGTCACCTTCGCAACCAGGGCAGAAGTCTTGTCGTAGTCCTGTCAAAATCTGATCTACTGGATTGTTGTCTCAATTGCACATATCTGCCTCTCAACCATCCAGTGTAGATCTCCAGCGTATTGCTTTTTTTTTTCCTTTGTTAAAAAGATAAGTATTCTAAATTTTTTTTTTTGGGCCAAGTTCCGGAACGGAACACGTTCCAGAATGTGTTCCGTTCCGGTACGGGTGACTATGATACCATTAAAGTTCCAGCATTCAAGGCGAAGGAGGCTTAGAATCGGGGAAGTGCCATGTTCTTGTTGAAAAGCCTATTGTTGATGACCATGTGTTGACTTGATGCGGTTTCTCAAAGGAACAAGCATTGGTAAGATCTGGTTTAGGGTTCTGATTTAGCTCACTTGAAAGTGATTAAAAAACATGGGTGATGTCTTTGCTTTTGTGACAGTCATGTCTATCAATGTGATGGTATTTTCATTCTAATGACCTGCAAAATTTATCTTTGATAATTATGTTTCCTCTATGAGAGAACAACATTCATCTTTTGTTTGGTATGTCAAATGTGCTTCCTTTATGCATGCATAGCCTTGTTTAAAACCAAGACACCAGTTCTCTTTGTTTGCCTTGGAACTTTTAGCAGGGAAATAGGAGTGCCCCTTCATTCTATGTCATGATAGATTTGATGAAGAGATATTTGTTGAAAGTTAGTTGAAGTAACCTTTGCTGTCGTTTTTGCAGGTCCTCCACAAACATAAATTGATACTCTTTGGTGGCTTCTATGACAATCTTCGTGACATAAGGTGATATTATGAAACGAAATTATTATTTTTGTAGCAGTAAGAAGGAAATGATGATGAACTTCAAGCTACTTAAAACTGCTAAGTGCAGCACTGAGCAGTGTCTGCATTGTATTTTAAATGGACAGAATGGGTTTACCATGATGTTGTTAAGCCAATTTGATTGTTGTGGTTGAGTTTGCTCGACAAATAACTGCTGTTGGCAGGACTCCGAGGGTGATGCATGATTGCTTCTTGAGATTTCTACAGAAGTACTAGACTAGTAGTTATCGGTTGATGGGGGATGTATTTAGACTTGGTGAATTCTCTTAGGAAGGCTTCTTCAAAAGCTTTCCATGACTGGGGAGTCTGCCCAGTCTCCTGGAGATTTAACCACCACTTATAGGCCATAGGCCCTAAGGAAAGACTGGCCTCAACAGCTTGCAAATGGTCAGGGGTCTGTTTAAGAGCATGAATGTTCTTCCATTTGCTGAGGAAGGTTTGTAGAATATCTGCATTTCTATCCTTCTCTTGCCCATTAAAAGTAGGAGGCTTTCAATCTTTAAAAACACTGGGGTGAGACCGTAAAGTCTCACCCGAAACTGATGGAAGTGGAGAAGGGGACAACTGAGAAGTGGAGGGAAGGCTTCCTTTTGCGGAACTCAAAATCAAGGTTTTGAGTTCAGCGAATGAGTCATCCACACTGGACTTGGAATTGGCTAATGCCAACTTCAGTTCATCCACTTCTGTTACCAATTGGAGAAACTGCTCCTTGGTAACCAGTTCGTCGAGTTCTTCGGCGAACTGTTCATGTTCTTCCTTTCCCTTTACTGTAAGCCAAGGCTTCTGTTTCAAGTTCGTTGAAGCCTCTCTCCGGGGGTTTGATCAGGTCCCTGAGGAGTGGTCATCTTAAAAACTGAAAAAGAGGTACCTTAACTTCTGAAGAAAAAAAAGTCAAAAAGACTAATTTACAACTGTACAAGGAGGGAAAGAAAACTTAGCTCTTTCTGAGAACTGTACTTCCACAGAGAGAATCAAGAAAAGCCCTTTCAGCTCTTCCTCAACTGCTTTCAGACCTGCTGTCCGGAAAAATCAGGAACCAGGATGCCAAGATGCAAGCAAATCTCTGATTTCCCTTGCTCCTACCCTCGGTGTCAGGTTAACAACTCGGGTATATCAAATTTTCCCAGATTGGAGTCAAAAAACAGATGTACCAAATCCGAATTTGTGAAGGCCTCTGCTCGCTGAACTGCCTGCTCTAAAAAATCAAATTCCAAGCTTAAACTGTAGGCAAAAACTGAATTTGATTATTTGTAGACCCTCGCTGACTGGCCAACAGTTCTATGGGCCCACCAATTCCAGATTTATGGCCTACTAATCATCTACTATCCTGATTTTGTTGACTCACTACCCTTGCTATCTGTCTTTCAGATCTGTGGCTACTGAAAATCAGACTAAAGGGCCTCCAAAGGATTCCAAATTTCAGGATTTCAGAAGATATTATCAGCGCTGGATCTGTACTAGCTTTCCTCTTGAATTTCCGCTCAGATTACAGTGTTTTACACTCAAAAATCAGAAGTAACTATCTGATTTTGCAGCGATGGAACTAGCCCTGAATTCTGGTTCGGATTCTGTCAAAAAAGCAAGTAAATCCACCAAGATTTCCTCAGTAGGAGACTGTTCCTACAGCGCTGGCCCTGCTCCTCTACTTTCTGAGAACTTGAAGAAGTTTTGAGCAATTTAGCTACTTTCTCCACTGCTGAAAACTGAATTCCCTAGGATGGAGATGGCTCTAATACCAGTGTAATAGATCCTAACACCACAGTAGGGCAAACACTAACTGATCCACCTAACCTTGCCTACTCCCTGATATAGAGTAAGCCCCTCCTAGCCCAGTGTGAGGACTGGTAGCATGCAACTGCCAAGTGTCGGCCACGTGGCACTGACGTGGCCGACTGCACGTCGGGACCCAACTGGGGGCCCTATCCTGCTGACAGGGTCCCTAGGCTGTGTTAGGCCCGCCATGGCTATGGACCGTGCTGGGGCACACTACTCACACTGTCTTGCCCTGTTGGTCATGTACGCTGGACACGACCCTGACTGTGGTATCTGACCTATCTGTGTTCTCTAGGGTTCGGCACTGGTTACGAGCTCGTAACAGTCTTCCATCCTGTCCATAGGCCCCCACCCTAGCATGTCGTTACGGTGGTGATGGACAATGCCACCAACTGTGTTCAGATGGGTGTCCTTCTAGAGGCCGAGTTCCCTCACATCGTCCATACCCCCTGTGCGGTGCACGACATAGACCTTTTGATGGGGGACATAGGTGCACTTCCCTGGGTTAGAGCCATCGTCCGCGAGGCCCTCTTCCTGGTGACTTGGAAGAGGCGTGTTCTTGCCATGTTCCGGGTGTTCAGCCATTTGGACCTCCGTAAGCCAGCCCCCACACGCTTTGCATTTGACCTGGTGGTCATCGACCGTCTGATCAGGTGCAGGGCACAACTTCTACAGATTGTTGCCAGTGATCTTTGGTGTGCCAGTACGTTTCAGCACACGGAGGATGGGGAGCACTTTTCTTCCACGGTGAGGGGAGACCAGTTCTGGAGGGATGCGCCGACATTGTCAGGACTCCTTCGACCGTTCTACATTGTGCTCCGCATGGCTGACAGCGAGGGGTCCACACTTGGACTGGTGTATGAGCTCATGGACCGGATTGGACAGTTCCTACAGCTGCCCATCTTGCAGCCGAGAGGTAAACAGTATAGTAATGTAATTGGTCTTTATTTTTTCAGTGTTTACTAGTTTGTTTTTTTGTCGATGTTACATTTTTTCCAATTTGCTTCGACTTCGTGCAGGATGACGAGGCTGAAGTTCATCTGGGAGACGCGGTGGAACTACTTTCACAGGAGTATCCAAAGCGTTGCACACATCTTGCATCCCCTCTTCCTTTCTCCGACACAGATATCAGACTGGGAGCTTGAGGCGGATTGGTTTCAGTACATCTACAGGGTGGGTCCACACATTGGCTTGGATCCTATCAGACTCATGGAGGAGCTAGCTGCATTTCGTTTCGGGATGGGCACGTTTGGTCACCCGGCTGCTCAAGATCCAGAGAGGAGGCAACTCCCCATTACATGGTGGACCATGTTCGGTAGCACCTATCCCTCCATACAGCGTCTTGCACTGCGGGTCCTTTCACAGGTATGCATCTCATCTCATCCTCCCTTGCTGTGTTTCGTTGACGTTCCACCCGTGCACATGTGCTGAACCATTTCGTTGCACGTACCATAGGATTGCGCTGCCTTCGTATGTGAGCGTAATTGGAGCACATGGGCCCTCGTTCACACGAGGAGAAGAAACAGGCTGTCAGTGAGTCAGTTGGAGCGGTTGGTGTTCTGTAGCACCAACGCACGTCTCGCCAGGAGACTGCCGACCATTACGAGCGCATTGCAAGTGATGGGCTTTTCTCCCATAGCATGTTGGTTGACGTCTCACTAAAATGTAGGTTTCAATTTT
Organism: Diphasiastrum complanatum; assembly: GCA_029204225.1. Classification (NCBI taxonomy): domain Eukaryota; kingdom Viridiplantae; phylum Streptophyta; class Lycopodiopsida; order Lycopodiales; family Lycopodiaceae; genus Diphasiastrum; species Diphasiastrum complanatum. Next base: position 13,479,817 of record CM055103.1, read on the forward strand.
TGATAAAATTGTTGTCCTGACACGCTCAATTTTGACCTTGCAGATGAAGATATCTGATTTGGAGCGCCAGGTTGACTTGCCTACTCACAACGTCCATCCCATATGCCTACAGATGACTTGGGCATGCAGTTGATGGCAGAGAGAGAGAGGGAGCTTGTTGAGATGAGAGAGAGAGAGCTTGGGCTTGAGCACAGAGAGCCCCCATTGTATGAGGCGGATGAGCCACTGTCAGAGGATGAGCATGATGAGGATGAGCCCATTCGGGTTGTGTTTGCCAGATCAGATAAGGCAGATGATACAGGTGCAGAGCACACGCCACGGGCAAGGGTCACAGGTGCATCACGTGGCAGAGGTGGGGCACATTGCACAGGTTATAGCTGGAGACAGGTTGGCACACAGGGGGGACCAGTGGCATACCTACCTATGTCGACATGATGGAGGAGGCTCTTGATAGAGGGCAGAGTGATTTAGATGCCGGTCCCGCAGCTGTTTGGATGCGTGCAGTACAGAGTCATGGCCGTTACTACGACAACACACCAGAGGAGGCACCAGATGACTTTGATTGCACAGATTGGGAGGCCATGTAGGGTCTACCGGGTGCACATGATGAGGCACAGGTTGATTTAGGGGATGGTGCACAGGATGATTCAGGGGATGGTGCATAGGATGAGGCCCAGAGCCCAGAGCATTTGTATTCAGATGCCCAGCTGGATGACTTGATTGCCACATTGGATTCAGAGGCTCAGCAGATGCCGAGTGTCAGGGCACCCCCTTCATCTCTTGCCAGCATGCCATACACAGAGTCCCAGCCAGAGCAGCCGCACGAGGTGTCTGCAGTTCCTCCAGCTCCTCAGAGGGTATATGTGCGCCGCACAGCTCCTCCAGTGCCACCGATGCCATTCAGGTCTGCTTCCCCTCCATCGTCGTCCACTTCTGCAGCACCAGGTCTCCATGGCAGGCCACCATCTGTGCCCAGGTTTTCTCTTGCAGCGCCCACATCCACAGTGGCTCCTCCAGCAGCTCCTCCAGTGGCAGCACCCACTTCACATCCGCCTCCTTTGGCAGCACCCACTCCACTCGCTCCCCCTTTGGCAGCACCCAGGATGTACCAGTACCGGCCACCGCAGCGCCCCTTTCAGTACATATCGTCGCTGTACTCGCCTCCTGCACAGCCAGTTCCTCCACCTGCAGCAGCCCCACGGGCACACACTCCACGAGCTCATCCTCCTCGCTCAGGTGCACATGGAGTTCCCTCTTTTGCTTCCCTATCTTAGCTGGCCTCAGCTTGGGCCCAACCTAGCCAGCCAGGTGATTTTCATGGGGGTGATGAGGCATTGACAGCTCCTCTTGTCCGCAAGAGACCATGAAGGCCCAAGGGTGCACCGAACAAGAAAGGCAAGGCACAAAAACTGCCAGGGAAGAGAGGACGACCATGTTGGGCTCCAGGTACAGCTAGAGGTGCAGGATTACAGCCAGCTGGAGGAGGTGTTGTTGGTTTGGCTTGCTTGGGGGCTGATGCGGAGGCAGATTGGGATGATGCTAGTGACGAGTCCTCCTCCTCGGACACACAGCCCATGCCAGTTCCAGACAGGCACAAATATCAGCTGCGAGAGTCAGCTCGGGGCCCTGAGTTGTCTCCAGAGCATTCATCTTAGTCAGAGCCAGAGCAGTGATTGTGGCTCTGTTGTTTTAGTTTCAGTAGTTTGTCTCTAGCAAGCGGTTTACCATTGTACTCAGATGATTTTTCACATTATATACAGTGTTTGGCGTACTTTATTTGCTGCACATTGTGCGTATGTCGCTCTGTACATGCGATGCTGTATTTTCAATTTTATGTCAAAATCTATGTGCGTGTGTGAATCCTATTTTCGATTGAAGTGAATGTTAGCTTCACATAAATGCACCTACATCATGAGCACAACAATTACCCCTACACCCCAAACGACATTTCATAAACACATGTAATACATTTGCATTCAAAAAAATTACAGAGATTGCATTTCACATGATCAGGCTCGCGTTGCACAAAAAACAACTATATATTAATTCAACCGTTGTATAAAGATAACATTACATATCTTGTCTTTTTTTTCCCCTGCACCATGTGCTGTACCCTCTTTTTTTACACCCATAACCCCTTTTTTTCCCATTTTTTGACCTATTTTGGTAGGTAATAGGCAAAAAATAAATATAAAAATATTAAAAAAAAAAATATTAAATATGGTACTGCCTTGGTACCGCGGATCCCAGGGCGGTACCGTACCGGCGGTACCACTTATATGGTACCGGCGGTACCATACCAGTGGTACCAGAGGCCACTATGATATATATATATCATAGAAGCCCCTGGTACCGTCGTTATGGTACCGCCGGTACCATAATGGTGGTACCGCCATTATGGTGCCGTCCTAGCATCCGCGGTACCAGGGCGGCACCATATTTTTAATATATATATATATTTTTAATATTTTTTAGAATTAAAAAATAAATTTTTTTAATCTAAAATAGGCCAAAAAAATGAGAAAAGAAAGGGTTTAGGGTGCAAAAAAAGGGGGACTGTACAGGAGGGGACTGTAGAGGGGGACTGCACAGGGGGCACTGTGGGGGAGCAGACCTTGGGGCCAATGGGAGTGCAACATGTGGGGGAGCAACAAATGGGGGCATGTACAACGTCACATGGGCATTGTGGGGGAGCAGACCATGGGGCCAATGGGAGTGCAACACGTGGGGGAGCAACACATGGGGGCATGTACAGCGGCACATGGAGGGATCATCAACAACTGCACATGGGTGCTGTCCGTGGTGTTAAATAGGCACTCACAATGCCATTGTGTAATAGATCCTAACACCACAGTAGGGCAAACACTAACTGATCCACCCAACCTTGCCTACTCCCTGATATAGAGTAAGCCCCTCCTAGCCCAGTGTGAGGACTGGTAGCATGCAACTGCCAAGTGTCGGCCACGTGGCACTGACGTGGCCGACTGCACGTCGGGACCCAACTGGGGGCCCTATCCTGCTGACAGGGTCCCTAGGCTGTGTTAGGCCCGCCATGGCTATGGACCGTGCTGGGGCACACTACTCACACTGTCTTGCCCTGTTGGTCATGTACGCTGGACACGACCCTGACTGTGGTATCTGACCTATCTGTGTTCTCTAGGGTTCGGCACTGGTTACGAGCTCGTAACACTCCCTCCCCCTTAAGAACCGTCTTGGTCCTCTAAGACAAAGTCTGGAAAAATCTTGCGAAGGACGCTGCCTCTTTCCCACGTGGCATTCTCAACAAGCTGATCATTCCACCTAACCAGATATTCTCGGTATAGAGTATGACGAGTCTGCGTCTCTCTACTATCAAGAATTTCCTCTGGTTCATGTGGAGGTTGTTGAGGATCCAATGGGAGAACTAGAACACTGTCCCCTACCAGATTATCTGATCTGGTTAAGGCTTTTCGTAACTGACTTACATGAAAAACTGGAAAAACCTTACTGCTGTGTGGGAGTTCTAGTTCATAGGTGACCTCGCCTAGTCTCCTACTGATGGTAAAGGGACCACAATACCTTGGAGACAACTTAGCACACACTCCTGATTTGAGGGTTTTAGAGTCAACTGGGACTCTCAAGTAGACTCTCTCACCAGTGGAGAACTGCACATCCCGTCTGTGTGGATCTGCATAATGCCTGGCTCGATCCTGGGATTGTCTAATGCTACGCTTAGCATGTTCTATCATCTGGTTTAGGTCTTCTAAAAAGTTTCTGGCTGCTTCAACTTTTTCTTGTTTAAACCCTACAGCTGTGGGTGAGCGTGGCTGAAAACCGTACATCAGCATAAATGGGCTGTATCCCGTAGCTGAATGTTTGGTACTGTTGTAAGCAAACTCTAATATTGAGAGATACTCCTCCCAATTAGTCTGCCTCTTGCTGACGTATGCACGAAGCATATCCTCCAGCACTTGATTTACCCTTTCTGTTTGACCGTCCGTCTGTGGATGGTCAGTGGTACTCATATTAAGTTTAGTATGGAGATGATGGAATACTGCCTTCCAAAAATTTCCAGTAAACTTACTGTCCCGGTCGCTGACTATGCCGGAAGGTAGACCGTACAATTTAAATAGCCCGTCTACAAACAACCTCGCTAACTCTGGAGCTCTAACGGTTGTTTTGGTCGGAATAAAATGAGCCATTTTGGTCAAACGGTCAACTGTGACCCATATAGCGTCATTACCCTTTTGGGTTTTAGGCAGGCCTACTATAAAATCCATGGAGATACTCTCCCATTTACCAGCTGGTATTTCTAAGGGATGCAACAACCCTCCTGCCTTTAAACGCTCTGCTTTATTTACTTGACATTTCTGGCAACTGGTTACATACTGGTGGACGTCCTTTTTCATACTGGGCCAGAAAAATTGCCTACGAAGAAGCTCATAGGTCTTCTGTATGCCTGGGTGTCCCGCGCTAGGATTGTCATGACATTCATATAGGACCTGCTGCCTATAATCCTCTGAATTGGGGACACATACTCTATCTCTATAGAGCAAGTACTCATCCTGAATGGAATACTGTTTCCATTTGAATCCTTGAGTCAACTGACCCTCAACCACTAGGGTTTGCTTGGGTAATACAGGCTCAGAATCCTCAACGTCATCTGACGACGTATACTCGGACTCATCATCATCCTCAACGGAAGCTGCCGTATTCTTGGATGAACTGGCACCAGCCCCGGGAACTGGTTCTGGAGTCTGTAACTGTCTGTTCTGGACTGAGTTCCAGATAATAGAGAAGAATGCATCATGCTGGCATTTCCCTCTCAAGGACTCGAGTAACTCATTACGAATCTGAGTAAAACTCAGCTCGTTTATCATAGGCATTCTGCTAAGGGCATCTGCTACTGTATTGAATTTTCCACGCCTATATCTGATAGACATGTCAAACTCTTGCATCAACTCTGCCCAACGAGCTTTCCGACCTCTAAGCTCAGGTTGATTGCAAAGGTATCTGAGACTCTCATGGTCTGTCAGGACCTCAAAGTTGGCACCATACAAATAATGCCTCCAAGTCTTAAGGGCATGGACTATAGAAAAGAGTTCCTTTTCATAGGCACTATACCTAGTCTGTGCTGGCTCGAGTTTTTTACTCTCGAAGGCAACTGGTCGTCCACCCTGAGTTAGCACAGCACCTACTGCAAAGTCGCTAGCATCTGTTTCGACCACAAATGGCTGATTGGGGTCGACGACCTTTAAAACTGGTGCTGTAGCTAAGGCTGTTTTGAGAGCATCAAAGCTCTCCTGTTGTGCGGACTCCCAAATGAACTCCTTTCCCTTCCCCTTAAGGAGATTTGTCATAGGAACTGCTATCTGAGCATATTCCTTGACAAATCGTCTGTAATATCCCGCCAGACCAAGAAAGATTTGAAGTTCCAAAATATTCTGAGGTCTCAGCCAACTGAGTATGGCTTTAACCTTATTTGGGTCCATCTTAATCCCATCTGAAGAGATAATGTGACCCAAATATGCTATTTCTTCAACGAAGAATTCACACTTGGATTGTTTAGCATAAAGCTTATGCTTTCTAAGCAGTCGAAACACCTTTCTGAGGTGTTTTAGATGCTCCTTCCTCGTTTTGCTGTAGACGAGGATGTCATCTAAAAATACGACTACAAACTTACCCAAGTATGGTCTGAGGACACTGTTCATCAAGGTCATAAAGGTAGCTGGAGCATTTGTGAGCCCAAATGGCATCACCTTAAACTCATAATGACCGTGACGAGTCCTAAAAGCTGTTTTTGAGACATCTTCCGATTTTATACGGACTTGATGATATCCCGATCTAAGGTCTATTTTACTGAAAAACTTAGCCCCGTCGAGTTGATCAAACAACTCGTCTGCCCGAGGCATAGGGTATTTATTCTTAATTGTGACTTTATTGAGGGCTCTGTAATCTACGCAAAGACGCATAGACCCCTCCTTCTTTTTCACCAATAGGACTGGTGAGGCCCATGGTGAACTACTGGTCTGAATTTGGCCTTTCCCAAGATAGTCTGTTAACTGCCTAGTTATTTCTTCATCCTCTGTTCGGCTGACCCGATACGGAGGTTTAGAAACAGGTGCTGTACCTGGTACTAGGTTTATTACATGATCTACCTCTCTGCTAGGTGGTAAACCATGTGGCAAATCTTCAGGAAAAACATCTTTAAATTTAGACAATAAAGTTTCTAATTTACTGATTTTCTGCTGAATAGAACTGGAAATAGAAACTTCAGGAATAAACTGAAAGTCACATAAGAATACCTGATGGTCTTCGTCTCCGATTAGCTGACAGAGCTCTGAACTGCAGACCATAGGGCTGTTGGGAACATCATGCTCCCCATGCAACTGGATCTCTCGGCCTTTATACTGAAAGCTGAGGGTGTTCTCCTGATAGTTTCTGTGGAGGGAAGGTCCTAAACTGTAGAGCCAATCTCTCCCGAGAACAATGTCTGTTCGATCCAGGTGCATTATCTGAAAGTTTATTTGATCTTGGTACCCCTGAATACCAAGATTTAACTTACTTACCATAGTTTCCCATATTTTTTTATCTTCACCCTTAGCTAATGAAACTATGTACCTATGCTGACTAGGTACTTCTGGTAGTTTAAGCTTTTTAACCAGGGTGTGGTTGATGAAATTATGGGTTGCCCCATCATCAACCATGACTCTTACTGACTGGTTACCAACTTTCCCATGCATACGTACTAGGTCATGCGGCCCAAAGCTGAAGGGTCTCGCTAGCATTGCAGAGGTCAGCTGGCAACAGTGTTCATGATCTTCATGATACACTTTGATCTCGGAAGCTGCCGAGTCACTGGGGAAACATACAGTCTGAACAAGATGAACTTGTTTTTTATCTTTCTTATCTTTTTTAGTGAAAGGCCCCTTGGGACACTGTCTGACTGTGTGTCCCTTGCCCATACACACAAAGCACAAACGTTCTTGTTTGGCTTTCTCAAAATCATCTGGTTTTAAGGGCTGTATGAGTGAAGGGCGTTTCTGAGGAGGTTCACCTTTTAATTTATCTTCTTTCTTTCTTTTTAAAAATTTCTTTTTAAATTGAAAGTCTTTCTGAGGAAGCTGCTCAGAAAGTGGTTGCTGTCTCGCTCTCTTCCTACCCACTGAATCATCATAGATTTGAGCATATCTGAGAGCTTGCTCAAGGGTAGTAGGCGAGTTTCTCTGGACCTCTACTTTATATTCATCTTTGAGGCCACGGACAAATCCCCTGATTTTTTGATAGTCATCCATATTTTTAATCTTTAAAATTGCCTCTCGATACTGCGAGATATATTGGATGAGGGACTTGTCCATTACTGTTCTTTCCCAGGCTTCCCAGGCTCTATCAAGTTCATTCTCTGGTAGAAATTCTCTTAGGAAAGCTTCTTCAAAAGCTTTCCATGACCGGGGAGTGTGCCCAGTCTCCTGGAGATTTAACCACCACTTATAGGCCATAGGCCCTAAAGAAAGACTGGCCTCAATTGCTTGCAAATGGTCAGGGGTCTGTTTAAGAGCATGAATGTTCTTCCATTTGCTGAGGAAGGTTTGTAGAATATCTGCATTTCTATCCTTCTCTTCCCCATTAAAAGTAGGAGGCTTTAAATCTTTAAAAACACTGGGGTGAGATCGTAAAGTCTCACCCGAAACTGATGGAAGTGGAGAAGGGGATAACTGAGAAGTGGAGGGAAGGCTTCCTTTCGCGGAACTCAAAATCAAGTTTTTGAGTTCAGCGAACGAGTCGTCCACACTGGACTTGAAATTGGCTAATGCCAGCTTCAGTTCATCCACTTCTGTTACCAATTGGAGGAACTGCTCCTTGGTAACTAGTTCGTCGAGTTCTTCGGCGAACTGTTCCTGTTCTTCTACTTCCATGGGTTCCTTCCCTTTTCTGTAAGCCAAGGCCTCTGTTTCAAGTTCGTCGAAGCCTCTCTCCTGGGGTTGATCAGGTCCCTGAGGAGTGGTCATCTTCGAAACTGAAAGAGAGCTACCTTAACTTCTGAAGGAAAAAAGTCTAAAAGACTAATTTACAACTGTACAAGGGAAAGGAAAGATGACTTAGCTGTTTCTGAGGACTGTACTTCCAAAGAAAGAATTAAGAAAAGCTCTTTCAGCTCTTCCTCCACTGCTTTCAGATCTGCTGTCCGGAAAAATCAGAGATCAAGGTACCAAGAAAAAGAAACAAACTTCTGATCGTCTTGGCCCCTTCCCTCGCTGTCTGAGGTGTATACTTTTTGCTCCAAAATTCCCGTTTTAGGACCCAAAACAGTTGCAAACTTGTGGTTCCTGCCAAAGACCTTCAGCGCTGGACCTGCACCCACGATTCTGTCTCAGATCCGCTCCAAATTCCAGAAAATTTCACTCCAAATTTGAAGTTTCCACCCAATTTGGCAGCGCTGGACCTGCTCCACGTTTTCTATATAAAATGTGCTCAAAAATCCACAACTGATACATAAAAATCAAGGGTAAATCCCTGATTTTTCAGCGCTGAGCTTCTACAAGGGATTGTGCCTCAAACAACTGTAAATTCCCAGCAAATTTCAAGGATTTGAAAGCTGTTCCTACAACGATTTTCCTCCTCAATTCTTTCCTGAGAATCTGAGAAATCTTTCCTATCTTCTGATAGCTTTCTCTACTGCTGTCCTGAACTCCCTAGGATGGAGATGGCTCTGATACCAGTGTAATAGATCCTAACACCACAGTAGGGCAAACACTAACTGATCCACCCAACCTTGCCTACTCCCTGATATAGATTAAGCCCCTCCTAGCCCAGTGTGAGGACTGGTAGCATGCAACTGCCAAGTGTCGGCCACGTGGCACTGACGTGGCCGACTGCACGTCGGGACCCAACTGGGGGCCCTATCCTGCTGACAGGGTCCCTAGGCTGTGTTAGGCCCGCCATGGCTATGGACCGTGCTGGGGCACACTACTCACACTGTCTTGCCCTGTTGGTCATGTACGCTGGACACGACCCTGACTGTGGTATCTGACCTATCTGTGTTCTCTAGGGTTCGGCACTGGTTACGAGCTCGTAACACATTGTGAGAGGCATTTTCAAAGGCTGTGAGAGAGCCAATGAGAGCCAGTGAGAGAGCCAATGAGAGCCAGTGAGAGGCATTGTGAGAGGCATTTTCAGAGGCTGTGAGAGAGCCAGTGAGAGACTGTGAGAGCCATTTTGAGAACCAGGGTGTCGTGAGATGGCAGAGCGCATACCATCGAAGCCCGAGGGCGAAGCGAGGAGGAAGCTCGAGGAAGATGTCCGAAGGCACAACGGAAGGCATCAGAAGCAAGAGGCAGACATTGCAGGATGCTGCGACAGGCTCGGCAGACAAACTCGGAGTTGGAACCCCCCGCCCCAGCTGTGCCCCCTGCCCCCGCTGTCGAGCTGGATTTGGATGAGCAGATTGGAATGAACTTCACACGATGGCAACTCATCATGGTCAAGGAAAGGGCGGCCCATTGTCGGGCTAACTAGGAGGCAGAGCGAGAACGACAGAACAATGCACCTGGAGGAGTCAGTGGAGGATCCGTAGGAATGTTTAGAATAGATAAGGTCCAGCCGTATGTGGCGGACTGTTGTTATGTAATTTTCGGCAGCATTCAGTGTCTAACATAGTATAAAGAACAGCCCTAGCCGTATATGGCGGAATACGTATTGTTATTTTGATACATCTCTTGAATTAATATACGATGTGTTTTTTGTGCAATGCGCGCCTGGTGTAATGCAATGTAATGTATGTGTTTATGAAATGCTATCAGGGGGGGTGCATTTCTGTGAAGTGCATCTGTTATCAATCTCTGCATTGAAATTAATTGAAAATACGATTCACACACGCACATACAATTTGAGATAAAATTGAAAATAGAGCATCATATTCACAAATCGACTTATACACAATGTGCAGCAAATAAAGTACGTTCGACACTGGATATAATGTATAAAATGGTCTGAATACAATGTTTGACCATCTGGCCGCCAAACATGGAACATGATATCAAACTGCTAAAAAATAAAATAATAGAGCCACAATTGATGCTCTGGCTCTGACTCAGAAGAATGCTCCGGGGACAACTCAGGGCCTCGAGCTGACTCTCTCAACCGATATCTATGCTTGTCTGGAACTGGCATAGGCTGTGTATCCGAGGAGGACGACTCGTCACTAGCATCATCCCAATCTGTCTCCGCATCAGGCCCCCAGCAAGCCAAACCAACTAGACCTGCTCTAGCTGATGTGATAGTGCACCTTTAGCTGCACCTAGAGCCGAGGTCGTCCTCTCTTCCCTGGCTATTTCTGTGCTGTGCCTTTCTTGTTTGGTGGGCCTTCTTGGTCTCTTGCAGATGAGGGGAGCTGTCAATGCCTCATCACCCCCATGCAAATCACTTGGCTGGCTAGGTTGGGCCCAAGCTGAGGCTGGCTGGGATAGGGAAGCAAAAGAGGGAACTCGTTGTGCAGCTGAGCGAGGAGGATGAGCTCGTGGAGTGTGTGCCCGTGGGGCTGCTGCTGGTGGAGGAACTGGCTGTGCAGGAGGCAAGTACAACGACGATATGTATTGAAAAGGGGGCTGTGGTGGCCGGTACTGGTACATTCTGGGTGCTGCCAAAGGGGGAGCCAGTGGAGTGGGTGCTGCCAAAGGAGGAGCCACTGTGGATGTGGGCGCTGCAAGAGAAAACCTGGGCACATATGGTGGCCTGCCATGGAGACTTGGTGCTGCAGTAGTGGATGGCGATGGAGGGGCTGCAGGCCTGAATGGCATCGGTGGCACTGGAGGAGCTGTGCGGCGCACATATACCCTCTGAGGAGCCGGAGGAACTGTAGACACCTCATGCGGCTGCTCTTCCTGGGACTCTGTGTATGGCATGCTGGCAAGAGATGAAGGGGGTGCCCTGACACTCGGCATCTGCTGAGCCTCTGAATCCAATGTGGCAATCAAGTCGTCTAGTTGGGCATCTGAATACAAATGCTCTGGGCTCTGGGCCTAATCCTGTGCACCAACCCCTGAATCATCCTGTGCACCATCCCCTGAATCAGCCCGTGCCTTATCATGTGCACCCTGTAGACCCTGCATGGCCTCCCAATCTTTCTCAGATTCTAAGAGAGGAATAGAGGAGGAGGATCGCTGTAGGAGCAGCCTTCAAACTTCTGATTTTCACTGAGAAATCACAGTAGCAAGGAGTCAGATTCCAAGTGTAGGTAACTCGCTGGAAAAACAGCTGTTTCTCACTGAGTTCAGAGGATTCTCTATAGTTTCCCTAGCGAAATTAGAGTAGGAAGAAGCCAGCACCTCCATCGCTGTACAGTCAGAGACCTGCATCTGATTTACAGGGAAAAATTTACTGGTTCTCAGCGAGTTTGAAGCCAAAAAAGAGGAGTAGGGCCAGCGCTGCCAGTGCTTCTGAAAATCTGGTTTTTGGACAAGTTTTCGGGCCCCAACGTCAGAGATTTGGAGCAAGAGGATTCCTACCAGATCAGCGAGCAGGAGACTTCTGAAATTTCAGAATTCAGAAGGGTTTTTGGACTTCAGATTTGCCATTTTGTGGACAAATTGAGATGCTGTCAGACCAGCGAGGGGGAATAGCAAAAGTTTCAGATCTTGTTGCACATTTTCCAACCTCAAATCAGATTGAGAAAGAAGCTGAGAAGGGCTTTTCTGTATTCTCTCTGTGGAAGTACAGTTCTCAGAAAGAGCTAAGTTTCCTTTCCCTTGTATAGTTGTAAATTAGTCTTTTAGACTTTTTTTTCCTTCAGAAGTTAAGGTAGCTCTCTTTCAGTTCCGAAGATGACCACTCCTCAGGGACCTGATCAACCCCCGAAGAGAGGCTTCGACGAACTTGAAACAGAAGCCTTGGCTTACAGAAAAGGGAAGGAACCCATGGAAGTAGAAGAACAGGAACAGTTCGCCGAAGAACTCGACGAACTGGTTACCAAGGAGCAGTTCCTCGAATTGGTAACAGAAGTGGATGAACTGAAGTTGGCATTAGCCAATTTCAAGTCCAGTGTGGACGACTCGTTCGCTGAACTCAAAAACTTGATTTTGAGTTCCGCGAAAGGAAGCCTTCCCTCCACTTCTCAGTTATCCCCTTCTCCACTTCCATCAGTTTCGGGTGAGACTTTACGGTCTCACCCCAGTGTTTTTAAAGATTTAAAGCCTCCTACTTTTAATGGGGAAGAGAAGGATAGAAATGCAGATATTCTACAAACCTTCCTCAGCAAATGGAAGAACATTCATGCTCTTAAACAGACCCCTGACCATTTGCAAGCAATTGAGGCCAGTCTCTCCTTAGGGCCTATGGCCTATAAGTGGTGGTTAAATCTCCAGGAGACTGGGCAGACTCCCCGGTCATGGAAAGCTTTTGAAGAAGCTTTCCTAAGAGAATTTCTACCAGAAAATGAACTGGATAGAGCCTGGGAAGCCTGGGAAAGAACAGTAATGGATAAATCCCTCATCCAATATATCTCGCAGTATCGAGAAGCAATTTCAAAGATTAAAAATATGGATGACTATCAGAAAATCAGTATGCTCAAATCTATGATGATTCAGTGGGTAGGAAGAAGGCGAGACAACAGCCACTTTCTGAGCAGCCTTCTCAGAAAGACTTTCAATTTAAAAAGAGATTTTTAAAAAGAAAGAAAGAAGACAAATTTAAAAGTGAAGCTCCTCAGAAACGCCCTTCACTCATACAACCCTTAAAACCAGATGATTTTGAGAAAGCCAAACAAGAACGTTTGTGCTTTGTGTGTATGGGCAAGGGACACACAGTCAGACAGTGTCCCAAGGGGCCTTTCACCAAAAAAGATAAGAAAGATAAAAAACAAGTTCATCTTGTTCAGACTGTATGTTTCCCCAGTGACTCGGCAGCTTCCGAGATCAAAGTCTATCATGAAGATCATGAACACTGTTGCCAGCTGACCTCTGCAATGCTAGCGAGACCCTTCAGTTTTGGGCCGCATGACCTAGTACGTATGCATGGGAAAGTTGGTAACCAGTCAGTAAGAGTCATGGTTGATGATGGGGCAACCCATAATTTCATCAACCACACCCTGGTTAAAAAGCTTAAACTACCAGAAGTACCTAGTCAGCATAGGTACATAGTTTCATTAGCTAAGGGTGAAGATAAAAAAATATGGGAAACTATGGTAAGTAAGTTAAATCTTGGTATTCAGGGGTACCAAGATCAAATAAACTTTCAGATAATGCACCTGGATCGAACAGACATTGTTCTCGGGAGAGATTGGCTCTACAGTTTAGGACCTTCCCTCCACAGAAACTATCAGGAGAACACCCTCAGCTTTCAGTATAAAGGCCGAGAGATCCAGTTGCATGGGGAGCATGATGTTCCCAACAGCCCTATGGTCTGCAGTTCAGAGCTCTGTCAGCTAATCGGAGACGAAGACCATCAGGTATTCTTATGTGACTTTCAGTTTATTCCTGAAGTTTCTATTTCCAGTTCTATTCAGCAGAAAATCAGTAAATTAGAAACTTTATTGTCTAAATTTAAAGATGTTTTTCCTGAAGATTTGCCACATGGTTTACCACCTAGCAGAGAGGTAGATCATGTAATAAACCTAGTACGAGGTACAGCACCTGTTTCTAAACCTCCGTATCGGGTCAGCCGAATAGAGGATGAAGAAATAACTAGGCAGTTAACAGACTATCTTGGGAAAGGCCAAATTCAGACCAGTAGTTCACCATGGGCCTCACCAGTCCTATTGGTGAAAAAAGGAGGAGGGGTCTATGCGTCTTTGCGTAGATTACAGAGCCCTCAATAAAGTCACAATTAAGAATAAATACCCTATGCCTCGGTGTTGCGCCGGCGCCTCAAAGGGCGCTGGGACTTGAGCGGTTTCCCCAACACGCGCTTAAGTCTAACATTCATCCATCATGCACTTACGTAAAAGCCAACTCAGAAACGTAACAAGCTTAACCATTCAGACTTAAGAAAACTGGAATCCCAACCAACCCGAAAGCCAACTCAGAATCCGTCCCCAAAAGGTAACCAAAGGCAAAGACAAGCCACACATGAAACCCAAGGCATAGTGGTCGCCAAACTGACCAATTGGCATAGCGGCAAGCCCCATGTCGATGACAGGGAACCCTTAGGCGCCAGCGACGCAAAAAGGTTGTAGTAAGGGTCCTTCCACTTGGACCAGTTTCGGAGGCGAAACCGAAATGGTAATCATCCCCAAGGATCAACGTTATTAGATTTGGAAGAGGTTACATTCATACATAGACTGACCGGTCTCGGGGCCACCAACACGTGCTGGGCATTGTGCCTGGCTCGTGCTGGTAGAGGGAGCTGAGACTTGGCGACTGGATTTCTGGCGCTGGTTGAGCTGCCCAAGTTTCTGTCTGCCGGACTCCCCCTATAGTTCTGCTGTGATTCGGCGCACCCCCTCTGGTTTGAAACATAGTGCTTTATGGTAAAGCACACTTTTTAGGACTTAGTTTTTATTTTGCTGATTAAGCCTGGCAAGCCTGGCAGAATCAGTCTGGCTCCCGGACATGGGTCCCGGGAGCCGTCCCGGCGGCCGAATCAACCTGCTTTCCTGACTAGGCCATGACTCGAGCTCCAGAGCTAGCTCATGACTTTGTGACTACTTGACTGGCTCACCACAGGTCGGAGGCTCAGTCCTTGACGTTCTAACTTGCTCTGGGACCTTAGGGAGTGTCACCCCTTTGAGTCTTACAGGGCACGCTGGGTGCACCCGAGTCAGCTTTACAACATCCTCCCCTCGTTTGAGAAAGCTGATGTCCTCATCAGGGCCAAACTAGAACCTAAGACTCATGGCACGGGCTTAATTCACCAGGCCAGACTTTAGTCACATATACAAGGGCACGGGCTTGATTCACCGGCCAAAGGAAACCAACTGTAAAGCAGAGTAATGATATTGTGTTTTACACCCAGCACAGGAAAAGTGTGGATCTAGTTCACTTACGTAAAACCTGTGTGAAGCTGCTGCACTTAGACATCAAACTGAAGCTCACTCCTCAATGAGAAATGCGGCTTACTTTATTAGCATGAAAGAAAAAGGTACTCACGGCTCCCTTAAGCCTCAGATATGTCGTTGTCGTCGCACATCTGGATGAGTCCCCTAGGACTCTAGATATTTCGTTTGGTTGTCCAGGTTGAGCTCCTTGAGCTCTGCATCGGCACTTAGATTCACCTTTGACGTAGAAACTGCAGGCAATGTTGGCTCCATTTGACCTCGCGTCAGCTGGTTTGTCACTGTTGGATGTCTTTCGTTAAAAAAGTGAGCTTTCGCTTGGTCACACAAGGTGAGCTCCTTGAGCTCTGCATCGGCACTTGAATTCACCTTTGATGTAGAGACTATAGGCAATGTTGGCTCCATTTGTTCCCGTGTCAGCTGGTCTGTCACTGTTGGTTGTCCTTCGTTAAATAGGTGAATGAGATTGGGAGGAATGGTTGGCTCAGGTTCATTTGTGTCGTTCTTTTCTAGTTGGTCCCCTGGCACAGCTCTGACGACACAAGATCTCCTGCCATTATATAATAACACAAGGTTAACCCCTTTTGCCAAGAAGGCCACCACATGTTCGTTAAACCAGCTTAATCCCAAAATAGCGTCGAAGGCATCCATCTTCAAGCTTGTGAACGTTAGTCGATTCTTCCAGGCTCCCAGAGAGATTGGTAAGTTGGTTGCCAATCTACAAGTGGTCATTGTACCTTTCGCGGTCTCCACACAAATAGGAGTCACATTTTCTTCACATTGGATGTCCAATTCTCCTGTCAGTTTTTCTGACAAGTAGTTATGTGACGCCCCTAGGTCTACCATGAAGTAAATGATCCTGCCTTGAATACAGCCTTTCAGGTACAATAACTTGGATCCTCTCGCAGGAGTCGCCATAAGATGTTCACGATAAGCCGCAAGTGCCCCTATCTGTTGCAAGGCATTCAGGTCAGACTCCGTCAAATCCGTTTCTGGGTCCTCTTCATCATCTTGTTCACCATCTTCTTGATCAAATGCCTCTCTCTCCATCCTATCAAATCCTTCAATGGCAGCCATGATTTGCTTATTCAATGGTTTGGGGCATGACCTCCAAGAGTTACCTTGCTGATGACAGTTGAAGCAACGCATGGAACTGCCCACTGTTGGTGAGCTGTTGCTGTGACTAGCTGAAGGTCCAACATTGTTTCTTCTCTGGAACATGTTCCCTCCATTGTTGCCTTGGTTGCCAAACCCTGTTTTTGTTGGGAATTTATTCACGCTACTCGAGGCTTGGTTGCCATTTGGAGCTGAGTCCCCCCTTGAAAAGAAGCTCGGACTCGGTCTGGATCCACTAAATACTCTTGTTGAGGTTGCGGGAGCAGCTGGTGCCAATGTGCTCTCATAATCACAAACCATTTCAGCCGCTCGAATAGTTGAATTGAAATCATGGGGCATGTAGCTGTCTTTCGCACGCCGGGTCCAGGATTGCATTCCAGACAATAGGTAATGAGTTTTGTCCGCCTCGGACATATCTTCAATAACCCATACACTCTGTCTGAATCTATTGAGGTACTCTCGCAATGACCCTTTCTGTTTGAGCCCCGATAATTCTGTCCTCAATATCATGTGTGAATCCTTCGGTATGAACTCCTCTCGTAACGCGGCTTTGAATGCGTCCCATGTTTGAAAATGCATTCCTGCCATCCGGTACCAATTTGTAGTGTAGCCCTCAAAATATGCTAATGCCAAGTCAGTTCTTTCTTCCTCAGGAGTGTTCATCAGACGGAAGTAATGGTCCATGTGAAACAACCAATCTTCCACAACTCGAATGTCACGCTCTCCTTTGAAAGTAGGTGGTGCTTTCACTTTGGCAGTCTTTCTTGGGCCCTCCGTGGTTCGCGCTCGTGGTTCTCTTGGTATCTGTGGAGGAGGCGCCACTGCATTCTCCCTAGTTGCTTCCAACTCTTCAAACCTGGCTTCGAGCTGTGTTAGCCCGTCTCTCATTTCTCTAGCAAGGTTAATTTGAGTAAGATTCATGGCTCGCAAGTATGTTTGCCATTCTTTCCTTTCGGTTTCTCTATCCTTCTTCACCTCGCTAAGCATAGCCGTCATTGCGCTTGATAAGTATTGCCGCATCTTCACTTCAAAGAGGTCCTGTTGCGCCTCTGGCAAGGGTTCATCTCTTGGTGTAGGTTCAGAAGGGCCACCCATCTCTTCATGGAGGGGCGCCACTGTGGAGTGCATACGCTCTTTCTTTCTCGACTTGGACCTGGTGCCATCTCGATGCATGCGAGAGCTGTATTCTTGAGTCAGCTCTTCTCCGTCCGTCAGTGCTCGTAACTCTTCAAGATGGTCCTCCATTATAGTCAGAGGTGTACTTCCAACAGATTATCGCCTCAATCCTTTTTATATTTGAAGCTCTCCCTTCTGTCAGCCGGGCCCCACAGCTCTCTTTTCTTCTTTATTAAATCAGCTTCAATGAAAATATCCCTTCCTCAAACTTAGCACGCCCACATCACCTGAGAGCCAAGTAGGAACCAGGTCATTTGTGTCCAAGCAAGCACACGACAAACGGAACATACCAACCAAAGCAAACACAGAGGATCCCTCTCAAGCCACAAACCCCCCTGAGACCGGACGTAGGACCTTTGCCTAGCCCCGCCCACACAAATCTATCACAGAATTAGCCCACGGGGAAACATCCATCCAACCATCCGTGCTTTCACCATTAAGCAGCACATTGCCTCAGTCACGCCCCACCACTTTTTGGTCGATAGCCCTTATAGCTAAACGATCGGCAGCTATCCCGCATCGGCAGCTAACCACCCGTGCTTTACACCCGAATTCGAGCAGCATCTCTGTATCAATGGTTAACCCGTACAGTTCGAATATGTCGCCCCGCACCCCACAAGGTACAGACCGTGCTTTCACCTACCTAGGCAGCACTTTGCCTCATCCGTCCTACGTGCAGACAGCGCCAGGCCCGAACCGCGAGAACTGACCGTGCTTACACCTCGAGGGCAGCACTTTGACTCATCAAGTCCCCTGTTCTGCCGACCACCCCGACCGTGGACGCACCCGTGCTTACACTGTGGGCAGCACCTTGCGCAACAGTTGTCCTGACAAATCCCAAAACGTGGCCATCCCTGTGAGACTTGCGTAGCTGACCGGCTAGTCGGCTCTGATACCACATGTTGCGCCGGCGCCTCAAAGGGCGCTGGGACTTGAGCGGTTTCCCCAACACGCGCTTAAGTCTAACATTCATCCATCATGCACTTACGTAAAAGCCAACTCAGAAACGTAACAAGCTTAACCATTCAGACTTAAGAAAACTGGAATCCCAACCAACCCGAAAGCCAACTCAGAATCCGTCCCCAAAAGGTAACCAAAGGCAAAGACAAGCCACACATGAAACCCAAGGCATAGTGGTCGCCAAACTGACCAATTGGCATAGCGGCAAGCCCCATGTCGATGACAGGGACCCTTAGGCGCCAGCAACGCAAAAAGGTTGTAGTAAGGGTCCATCCACTTGGACCAGTCCCGGAGGCGAAACCGAAATGGTAATCATCCCCAAGGATCAACTTTATTAGATTTGGAAGAGGTTACATTCATACATAGACTGACCGGTCTCGGGGCCACCAACACGTGCTGGGCATTGTGCATGGCTCGTGCTGGTAGAGGGAGCTGAGACCTGGCGACTGGATTTCTGGCGCTGGTTGAGCTGCCCAAGTTTCTGTCTGCCGGACTCCCCCTATAGTTCTGCTGTGATTCGGCGCACCCCCTCTGGTTTGAAACATAGTGCTTTATGGTAAAGCACGCTTTTTAGGACTTAGTTTTTATTTTGCTGATTAAGCCTGGCAAGCCTGGCAGAATCAGTCTGGCTCCCGGACATGGGTCCTGGGAGCCGTCCCGGCGGCCGAATCAACCTGCTTTCTTGACTAGGCCATGACTCGAGCTCCAGAGCTAGCTCATGACTTTGTGACTACTTGACTGGCTCACCACAGGTCGGAGGCTCAGTCCTTGACGTTCTAACTTGCTCTGGGACCTTAGGGAGTGTCACCCCTTTGAGTCTTACAGGGCACGCTGGGTGCACTCGAGTCAGCTTTACAACACTCGGGCAGACGAGTTGTTTGATCAACTCGACGGGGCTAAGTTTTTCAGCAAAATAGACCTCAGATCGGGATATCATCAAGTCCGTATAAAATCGGAAGATGTCTCGAAAACAGCTTTTAGGACTCGTCACGGTCATTATGAGTTTAAGGTGATGCCATTTGGGCTCACAAATGCTCCAGCTACCTTTATGACCTTGATGAACAGTGTCCTCAGACCATACTTGGGTAAGTTTGTAGTCGTATTTTTAGATGACATCCTTGTTTACAGCAAAACGAGGAAGGAGCATCTAAAACACCTCAGAAAGGTGTTTCGACTGCTCAGAAAGCATAAGCTTTATGCTAAACAATCCAAGTGTGAATTCTTCGTTGAAGAAGTAGCATATTTGGGTCACATTATCTCTTCAGATGGGATTAAGATGGACCCAAATAAGGTTAAAGCCATACTCAGTTGGCTGAGACCTCAAAATATTTTGGAACTTCAGATCTTTCTTGGTCTAGCGGGATATTACAGACGATTTGTCAAGGAATATGCTCAGATAGCAGTCCCTATGACAAATCCTCTTAAGGGGAAGGGAAAGGAGTTCATTTGGGAGTCCGCACAACAGGAGAGCTTTGATGCTCTCAAAACAGCCTTAGCTACAGCACCAGTTTTAAAAGTCGTCGACCCCAATCAGCCATTTGTGGTCGAAACAGATGCTAGCGACTTTGTAGTAGGTGCTGTGCTAAGGCTGTTTTGAGAGCATCAAAGCTCTCCTGTTGTGCGGACTCCCAAATGAACTCCTTTCAAAACAGATGCTAGCGACTTTGCAGTAGGTGCTGTGCTAACTCAGGGTGGACGACCAGTTGCGTTCGAGAGTAAAAAACTCGAGCCAGCTCAGACTAGGTACAGTGCCTATGAAAAGGAACTCTTTTCTATAGTCCATGCCCTTAAGACTTGGAGGCATTATTTGTATGGTGCTAACTTTGAGGTCCTGACAGACCATGAGAGTCTCAGATACCTTTGCAATCAACCTGAGCTTAGAGGTCAGGAAAGCTCGTTGGGCAGAGTTGATGCAAGAGTTTGACATGTCTATCAGATATAGGCATGGAAAATTCAATACAGTAGCAGATGCCCTTAGCAGAATGCCTATGATAAACGAACTGAGTTTTACTCAGATTCGTAATGAGTTACTCGAGTCCTTGAGAGGGAAATGCCAGCATGATGCATTCTTCTCTATTATCTGGAACTCAGTCCAGAACTGACAGTTACAGACTCCAGAACCAGTTCCCGGGGCTGGTGCCAGTTCATCCAAGAATACGGCAGCTTCCGTTGAGGATGATGATGAGTCCGAGTATACGTCGTCAGATGACGTTGAGGATTCTGAGCCTGTATTACCCAAGCAAACCCCAGTGGTTGAGGGTCAGTTGACTCAAGGATTCAAATGGAAACAGTATTCCATTCAGGATGAGTACTTGCTCTATAGAGATAGAGTATGTGTCCCCAATTCAGAGGATTATAGGCAGCAGGTCCTATATGAATGTCATGACAATCCTAGCGCGGGACACCCAGGCATACAGAAGACCTATGAGCTTCTTCGTAGGCAATTTTTCTGGCCCAGTATGAAAAAGGACGTCCACCAGTATGTAACCAGTTGCCAGAAATGTCAAGTAAATAAAGCAGAGCGTTTAAAGGCAGGAGGGTTGTTGCATCCCTTAGAAATACCAGCTGGTAAATGGGAGAGTATCTCCATGGATTTTATAGTAGGCCTGCCTAAAACCCAAAAGGGTAATGACGCTATATGGGTCACAGTTGACTGTCTGACCAAAATGGCTCATTTCATTCCGACCAAAACAACCGTAAGAGCTCCAGAGTTAGCGAGGTTGTTTGTAGACGGGCTATTTAAATTGTACGGTCTACCTTCCGGCATAGTCAGCGACCGGGACAATAAGTTTACTGGAAATTTTTGGAGGGCAGTATTCCATCATCTCCATACTAAACTTAATATAAGTACCACCGACCATCCACAGACGGACGGTCAAATAGAAAGGGTAAATCAAGTGCTGGAGGATATGCTTCGTGCATACGTCAGCAAGAAGCAGACTAATTGGGAGGAGTATCTCTCGATATTAGAGTTTGCTTACAATAGTACCAAACATTCAGCTACGGGATACAGCCCATTTATGCTGATGTACGGTTTTCAGCCACGCTCACCCACAGTTGTAGGGTTTAAACAAGAAAAATTTGAAGCAGCCAGAGGATCGGCCTCCTTCTGACATCAGTCCAGCCATTGGACATGATGCTGCATCCATATGTGGACCAGTGGCGGCGTAGAGGCTCCGTCTCTCTAGACAAGGACTCGACCCTATCTCTCAGCATGTGTGTGTGGACACCCTCTGAACTTGGGACTCTCTAGCTAGGGCTGACAGACTGTGCAAGGCGGAATGCCCTTCTGAAGGGCTCAGAATCGGTGATGGCAAAAGGTAGGTTAAGCTCATAAATCAAACTGGCCACGGCCTGTGTGGCCTCTCTGTCTATGTGGCGCTGATGCGTGCCGCAAATGCTCTGTTGCACAAGGGCTCTCGCTGGTGGGCGATGGACTTCCAGCATGGTGCACCAACCATGACGGGAATGGATGATGACGCGACAGGCTGGGCACTAGTGGATGCATCGGCTGTAGACGTGGAATGGGGAGAGTGGGATGCACTTGCAGGGATGGGTGCATCAGCATAAGTGGGGTGCACTGGTGGAGGGGCAACATCTGGCATGGGATACGAAAACTGCTGGCTAGGGAGGTCATTCGGATGGGAAGGGAGGGAGGAAGGGATCTCCTCCACATCCTCGAAGGCCTCGTCAGTAGCATCCTGGGCCTGCTTGGGTGGCGGAGAGTCCATGAGAAAATCGTAAACTGGGGGCGTGCGAGCAACAGGACGTGGTGGTGGAACCGCAGTGGCAACTGGCGGACGCGAGGGGACGGGATCAACCGGAATGGGTGTGGATGGTGGTGCGTGTGGCGGAACTGTCTGAGGGGGATGAGGGACAATGGGACGGGACGAGGATGCACTCCCTCTCCTCGTGCGTGCCAGCCAAGTAGGCAGCAACTCTGGGTCAACCACATAAGGAGCGGTGCAAAACCGGAGAACGCCCTCCGAAATGGTGTTCTCCTCCACCACGAGATGTGGCCCGTAGGTGTCAAGTAGTCGCTGCCTAACGGGGACGGACATGTTGCCACAAGGGGCAACATTAATGGTGGCACCGTTTTTGGTGCGTGCACCGAGCAGGTGGCCTTTAAGGCGAGTGAGGGACGCAGCGAACTCGACTAGGCAATACCGGCAATGCACGACCTTCTGGCCGGTCTTGTTGGTCTTGTCGGCAACCCGCCTGACAACGTCCACCTCGTCCCACAGATCGGAAAGGTCGGACTGCACCATTGTGATGGAGGTAGGGAAAAAATGCAGATGAAGCTACAACTGGAAGAATGGAAAGCTGGAAAAAAAAACAGCAGGCAGGGGCCACAGCGGGGGCGGGTGGCTCCAGTTCCGGATTTCTCTGCCGAGTCTGTCGCAGCATCTCTGCAATGTCTGCCTCTTGCTTCCGATGTCTTTCGTTGTGCCTTTGGATATCTTCCTCGAGCTTCCTCCTGGCTTCGCCCTCGGGCTTCAGTGGTATGCGCTCTGCCATCTCGATCGACCTTCTCCTCATAGCACCCTGGTCCTTGAACACCCTCTCACAACACCCTGGCTCTCAAATTGCCTCTCACAGCCTGTCACTGGCTCTCGCTCACAGCCTCTAAAAATGCCTCTCACAATGGCATTGTGAGTGCTTATTTATCCCCACAGCCTGATCGGCCATGTGGATCCCCATCATCCCTCCATGTGCCTCTGTACCTGCCCCCATGTGATGCTCCCCCCCTGTGTTGCTCTCCCATTGGCCCCATGGTCTGCTCACCCACAGTGCCCATGTGCTATTGCACCAGTTCCCTGCACCATGTACTGTACCCTCTTTTTTTACACCCAGAACCTTTTTTTTTTTCATTTTTTTTAACCTATTTTGGTAGGTAAAAGACAATAATTAAATATAAAAATATTAAAAAAAATATATTAAAAATGGTACCACCCTGGTACTGTGGATCCCAGGGCGGTACCGTACCAGCGGTACCACTGTTATGGTACCGGTGGTACCATACCAGCGGTACCAGAGGCCACTATGATGTATATGTATATAATACTATATATATAGGAAAAAAAATATTAATTACGTTCCGGAATTGTGTTCCGGGTTTCGGAATGCGAGTGTTCCGGAACGACGCTCCCCCCTCAGAATGCATTCCGGCTGCAAGTATGGTACATATATACACTTGCATCTATAATCATGGGACACGATGTTGCATCAGTGTTTGCATCTTATGGTGGAGTGAATGTGTTCATTGTATATCAAGATTGGAAGGTGCCCTTAAGGTACCGGTACAATCATTGAGTAGTATGGTTTGGCTGATTAGATTATTTGAAGCCCAATTCAAAACCAAGACTGTGCCCCATAGTACCTATGACATGAACTTCAATGGACTATCCACACACTTCGACCGAAATCTATGAAGGTTCCACTTCAGTTTTCATTCTAACTCAAATGCGTAAGACCTACATCATGATTCAGGACTCAGGTGATTGTATACTGTAATCGATTATTGCGTTAAGAATATGAAGTTTGCACCCTTAACTAAGCCCATTTTCGTTTTTTTGCTATAACATGCATCCAACATAAATTTTCTTAAGTGCTAAATCCGATTTGTCAGTTCAATATTTGAGGCCCTAGTTTGATCTGATTCAGATTGTTAAATTTGCCGATATGAATTGGGCTGGAAAGATTGGCCTAGACATGGAAGCAAGATGATATTAGGTCCGTGGTTGTTAAAAAACCTTTTTTTAAGCCTTAGTTTTGGCTCACAATGAGGTTAATATAGAAATTGTATATTCGTGCAGTGAATCAAAATTAAAGCTCTAAGAGCAAATATTAGTTGAACAAAACTTATAAGAAACTTGAAGAGGTAAGCGCAAACAATTTCATGGCCAGATAAGCTTGAAGAAGCTGAAGCACATGTAGATTGTGGTAAACTTTATGGAAACCCTCACGAGGAAGTAGTTGTGCTCTGTCCATGACTTTCTCAATTTCAAAATTTGAGATCTGTCATGTACAACCATATTGTTGATGAGTGTTTTTGGTGGCCCATTGGCCAAGGTTGTCTTCTCTTAATAAATGAAAATCCTTGACAGTTCTCTCTTTTTTGAAAGAAGCAATCATAAGAAATTATAGTGTTAATGAAGTAGCTTTTGGGAAAAATTTCAATGTAGTGTTTGAAACTGTGATTATTTTTCAAGCTCAGTCGCCCCAATCCAACATAGCACTAGATCTAAGTGGATTCCTAACCTGAAGGTCATATTTAAATGAATGTTAGGCTAGTTGTGAACTGAGCCTTTTTTTGAAAAGGAGGGGATCTCATGTTATAGGCTGCCTGACATTATTAAATTTTTATAAAGTACAAAATTTTGTGTACATGTGCACAAGCAACAAATGCTTAAATAGGCCAACAAAATTTTGTAGGTTTATCATTACAATATAAATGACATGAATCATATCTTGAAACTTTGGTCCAACATCTTTCTTCAATAACATGTGCTGATCTTCTTTTTGTTTAGGTATTTTAATGACTTGTATGTCTTGGATCTGGATGAATATAAGGTACAATTTTTTGCTTGTCTAAAAGACATGTAGATTGCAAGGCTGTTTTGCTTTCTTCTATACAAACAACTTTCACATCTAAAAGGAATTCGTCTATGCTATTCCTAAAATGGCTTCTTGGCTGATATAGTGGACAGAGATCAAACCAAAACCAGGAGCACAATGGCCTAGTCCGAGAAGTGGTTTTCAGTTTGCCTCGTTTTTAGATGAGGTATTATGTCCAAGTTGGGCTTTTTGAATTTCCTCTCTTAACAATCCCAACATATGAGTAGCCAATTTAAGATTCCATATTGTGACTTCACATAGTCGCAATGTTTCTTTTCTCTTCAGCTCTTGTTGTGCATACCTAGTTGGTTCATTTTATATATATCAAGCTCAATGATTGACTACATATGTATACTGTCATAGGGGATTTGAGAAAAGTAGATGATACCATGACAAGTCATTTTCCTTTTTTCATTGAAGACGAAAGTCTACCTTTTTCTTGTTTCTTGTTTGATGATAACTTTTGAGGGATAGATTTTTCTCATGAACTGTTTGGTAAAGAGAACATCAACTGATTTGCATCCTTTGATCCTTTGGGAGTGCAATGCATCTTTGTCATCAAGTAAATTGCAAATCGTATGTAACTCCATCTATCAAAATAACAATGAATACATTTCATATGCATGTAGACATAATAAAAGAGCATGAGGAATTTGTATAACTCATATAATTCAGTAACACAAAATCTGGAAATTAATATTTTCACTAGTGTCATATGGCTTGTTATCTTGGAGATGTATTGATACTGATTGAAGGATGGGCTATGTGGGTCCAACATGTCTGATGTCTCAAATGGGGGTGAGGATAACTTGAGACCTGTGAGGCTGTTTGTGCTAACATGAATTGTTGTTATCCATGAGCTTTTTGAAGGATCATGTGCTATCTGCATAGTCTTAGCCCGACATTGTGTCATCCATGACCTGTGAGGCATTGTGTGGAAAAGAATGATGTAATGTCTGTCTAAATGGGTCTCCTAGCAGGTGTGCCATTGCTTATATCATAGTTACCTGTTAACACATTTGCATTGAGTTGCAAATGTGAATTGTGAATTAGGCTTTCAAACAATCATTTGAAAATTTCTCGGCCTTCATGCAAATGTGCAAATACGTTTATTTGTTTGAAGCTTTCAAATGTTTACAATTAATTGTTTTGCCAACTACTGCTTTCCTAAAATCAAATGTCGTAAATTAGGGTCTTTTCAAACTAACATCTGTAAACCTCTTGGCCTTCATGCAAATGTGAAAATAAGTTTATATGTTTGAAGCTCTCAAATTGTGCTGCCAACTACTGCTCGCCTAAAATCAAATGTCTCTCTTAGCATCAACACCACGCATCTTTGATCCTTGTAAGAAATCAAAGAAAGAAGCGTGATTGGTTGCTCTTGGAATAAGGATTAATACCTCTTGTTGAACTTATAGTATATAGGACTTTGAGAGATAAAGTTCTCCTATCAACCTCTCTCAATGTACGTAACTTGCATTTGTGGCCCTCTTAGGATATCTTGTGAAGTCAACATGTCTTCACGTTTAGATGGTGTGATGAAATCTGAATTTACCCAAGGTTTATTTGAGTCTGTGAAATAATCTTGTGTTGAGGTAGCCAAAATCACATCATATTTGTGTGCAGAGGAAGACAACAATCAGCTTTCATGCGTAGGGAATCATTGCAATCTTCTTGAATATATGATCATCATTCTTATTGGAATGTTTTTTGGTATTCCTCCTCTTTTGATCACATATATACCTAGTGACCCCTAGATTTTTGTAGCTTGGATATACCATGCAAGTGATATCCTTGCTCATATAGAGCTTCGGAGGAGGGGAAAGCAACTTAAGGATATCATGATCGACCTACCTTTGTATCTTTCAAAGCTATGGCCTGCCGGATACAAATCATAAGATAAATATTGTCCATTTGTAATGGGATGTGTTTTGAACACCATCATAGATTTGATACCAATGAAGCATAAAAGACCATAAATGACAAATCAAATAGCAATCTTTAATGAAGAATGGCAAATGATAAAAGCAATGGTTCAAGCACTGCGAGAAATAACGAAGAGTTTTTCATGAACAGCTCAAGCGATACCAATATCCAAGGCTAAATAATGAGTGTCTGTAGTCCCTAACTATACCCAATAAATGCCTTGAAATGCAAGCTTCTAGAAACTAGAGGTGATAAGGTTCCACCATGGAAATGTAGAGAGAAATATACACACTCATGTAGGTCACATTCTCAATTGATTAATTAGAAATAGATGGCTTGTGGCCAACATTAAATTAAAATCAATATGATGCCCTTAGGCTTGTACATGAATAAAAAAGTGGCATGGCTAGCATATGCATAAAAAGAGCACCCATAGGGATAGGATATATATATCAAATGGGACCAATATGGACATGGTGTCATAACACTCCATTGGACAAATATTACCCAATGTGGGCATGTATAAAACATCATGGAGGAATAGCATTTGCAAGAAAGTGGACGTGGAAAGTAGCAACATGTAGGAACATCATGTGCAACAATTGGTAGAGGATTTGGAGTACCTTGAGATGGTAAAGTAGTAGGAAGAGCACATTTTTGATGAACAAGTAATGGGTATGATAAAAAAACATCAATGGTACTCCAAATAGCCTCCCCATGGAACTAAAAATTACCCTTGTCGCTGATGACAATTTTAATTGAAGCTTGACCTTAAGAAAAGCAGCCAGTGAAAAGGAAAGAGCTCTAGATCATGACAAAATGTAGCATTGTGAGGAACCTCATTCTCAATAGCACCGCATAACAAGTTCACATGAAATATATCATATACGTTGCAATATGCAAGTAGCATCTCCCACTAATGACTATAGCTCTTGAAAGATCCCATGAAGTCTCCAATATGGTAAAGAAGTGCACGAAAAAGCTGAGTATTCGAACGATGAGAATTAGCGACCTCAATACACAAGGTATGTGAAGTGAGTGTTGGGATGTCTAGTAAGTATGAGAAAAAATAGCTACAAGTAAAGAAATGCTTGTTGCGACAGTCAGCTACTACAATTAATCAAACATGAGCAATGTAAACACAAAGATGGATGTGGTAAGGACCAAGAAGGCCTTGGACGTATTGAAGATCAAAATCTTGGTCTTCGCAATGTTAACCCCCAAACCCCATTTGGTACAAAAAGTATGAAGACTATCTAGTTGTCTATGTAGGCCCTCTCTAGTCATGGAGACTAGAGTCACATCATCTGCATAAAAATGTCGCCTAGTCTGCAACCTGTACCACCAAATTGCTCAATGACTCTCTGAAGTTCATCAATGTATACTCTAAATAGTGTGGGTGAGATGGAACAACCCTACTTCACCCCATTGGTGTTCCATATATGCTTTGAAATGCCTATGTCACCCTAAAAGCAACCAAGAACTCACTCATAAAGTGCAATCACCGCTAGGTATTAGTGGAGAAAGCATGATCATATAACCTCTCGATGAGAAGGGAACATGGGATAGAATCAAAGGCTTTTTTGAAGTCAACAAAAACAACAATAAATTGTCTATCTCCTATGTCTTGCTTCCTCGATGATAACTTGAAGAGTAAAGACATAGTCTGTAGTGGAATAGTGAGCTTGTAAACCTGCTTGGCCCAAAGCATGTTGTCTCTTGGTCTCAAGCTTGAGTTATTGCCGATTGAAGAATAGTGCCACAAAGCTTCGCAATAATGTGCCCGATCATGATAGTATGAGAGGAAACTAGAGATAACTGCTTTATTGAGCATAATTGCTAGGATAGGTGAAAGTATGTTTGCACCATGGATCAACAATTCTGATGCAAGGGTCTCTATGACTTTGGTACGATGACTCTTCATTCTTCCGATGAGAGAAAGAAAGAAAGAAAGAAAGAAAGAAAGAAAGAAAGAAAGCTTTATTAATGTCTTTTCCATGCCAAAAGGCATATAAGACAAATAAGTACATATCAAGTATGTGGACCACAAGGGAGCATATGAAAAACATCTCCGAGACTGAAAGAAAAGCATATAAAAAAGATCTAAATACAATTACCAGTGTTAACTAAACCAAAAAGGTATAAAGCAAGAAATAGTCATGTATAATGGGAGCAAGCCGCAGATCATGTCCTAGAGGTGATAATGATACTGCTGCTGCTATTATTGAACACTTCACGACGATGCGATGCAGACGTGAAGCGTATGACAAGAGTATCTGGATCCTTCTTAGGACGCCAAGTAGTATCAATACCTTTGTTATGGTGCTGAAGAGTATCTTCCAAAAACTTTTTAGCTTCACCAATAGATCCTGGGAGTTCGTAACACCTCTGACCTGAACATTAAGGGCTTTCTGCTCTCGCAACCAGCTCTTGGTGAACGTAGCTGAGATAAATGGAGGAGGTGGAGTAGCAGTATGAGAACCTTTAAGTACATCTGCCTAGGTCTGGACAGCCGTATGATGCTGCTCCAATTGATTTTGAGCTGATGCATCTTAACTGGATTTAGTTGTGTGAGAGGAAGCTTCACTTTTGATAAAATGATTTTATTTGTCTTAAATGTACTTTTAGTTTTTAGAAGGGAGGGGAAATGAAGAAGGAAGGCGCAACTTACGCGGTCTAACCCACTTGTCGTTTTAAACGAGAAGCGTTATATATATATATAAAGGGGGAGAGAGAGAGAGAGAGAGAGAGAGAGAGAGAGAGAGAGAGAGAGAGAGAGAGAGAGATCTTTATTAATGTCCATGGAGTACCCTAAGGTACATAGGACTGAAAAAAGGTACATGTCAAGTGTGCCCGGTGGGAGCGTGAAAGCTCAACCACCTAAAAGAAACAAGATTACAATAAAACAGGAAATAGTGCTATGCACAAGGAGAGTCAAGCATCATAGATGTCTCTCTGCTTTGTGAGAAAAAATGATGTAAAGTATGCTGTGGCATTGTCTCTGTGCGAGCTGCGTCTCTTTGTCGTCGAGTAGATGATCGGTGGTGTCTACGCTGTCGTGAAGTTGCAGGCCGTGGCCTGCGGGCTAGCTGTATCTCTGGTCGACGACACTGCCCCTGCTGTCTATGTATGGTGGCATCTGGAATCTCAGCCTCTCCATCAGAGTAACTACTCTCCTGCCTCTGTCTCCGACGGGATAGACACTCCTGTATGCTCAGCTGTATCAGGGGGGAGGTGTCAGCGTCAAGACTCGGACAAGCCCAATTTTTATAGCACATGACACTATTAGGATTCTCTTTGAAAAATTGGATCACATTACAAGTCTATTTTGTACCAAATTTTTCAATCAATATCCAAGAGTTGCAACTCAATGAAAAATGTAAGCTAGATTATCTTTATGCAACATGTATCACTGAACATATTACTTCTAGAAATGTGACAATATATTTTCATTATGCAAAATTTTGTATGATCTTATGTGCATGAATTTGAGCACATGCTTACCTTTTGATCTACATCCATTGTTTGGAGTTGGTGAAGTTAGTGGGGAGCACTAATAACTTATCACTCTCATGCATGATGAAAGTGAATGATGAAAGTGATGCTCTAATATTTCATAAGCCAAGGGCAAGGTCACACTCCAACTTGTTGTCTTGATTTGAATTTTACTCATATTGATTCAACTTGTCATGGATTATACCGATTTGTTTATGTGGGGTTCCTCTTTGCATTCACATTGATATACTATTTAAGCTTGAGAATACAATGCAATAAAGAATGACAAATGCTAATACTTATATAAATTCCCATCAAAGTCAACAAGAAGCAAAAGACTGGGTCTTATTCATGTGTGTGGCGCTTCTTTGATACGACTATGTTAATGAAAGACACACATCTGACAAAAGAAATTGAAGGGTTTTTGGATGATGTACACAAAGAGGTATATATCATCTTGGAAATTGGATTTGACTTGTCACAAGTAACTTTTTCATAGTTTTTTTTTTTTCCTTTGGTTATTTAAGATTGGCTTTATATAAACATTGTGGTTGCTTTAGTGAGACTATATCAGAAGAGCGAGGGAGAAATCTCTTTCAAGTTGGAATTATTTCATTCCATATGTATAGATGTTTGTAATTATGCTGGGCATCCAACCAAGTGAGTTTAGTTATTTTTTATTTAATCATGATTTTATGCTTCAAATTTTTTTGTTTTAACGTCTCTTTTTGTCTTCTACATGTGCAGTATTCCTTCAAAGGAAGTTGTCTTGAAAGTGTTAGACTAACTTGATCATGAGTTGTTGACAAACACTTTGCCTCATCCATACAATAAGGAACTCAAGTGTCTCTTGAAGGCATCAATAGCCAACAGGAAGAGCTTTCTAGAATCACCATGACAATGAATATCCAATAAAAATGAACATTCATGTCATTTGATTTTGATATTTTTGTATTTTGATAATCATTGAAGAGCTTTTATGCATAGTCCTAACTTTAAGCCCTTTGATGGAAAAATTAGTCGGTTTGAATACATTGCTAATGTTGAATT
The DNA here is from genome assembly GCA_029204225.1 of Diphasiastrum complanatum. Classification (NCBI taxonomy): domain Eukaryota; kingdom Viridiplantae; phylum Streptophyta; class Lycopodiopsida; order Lycopodiales; family Lycopodiaceae; genus Diphasiastrum; species Diphasiastrum complanatum. The sequence continues at coordinate 13,511,123 of CM055103.1, forward strand.
TTTTTTTTAATTAGTTGAAATCTATGTTTTCCAATCTTATATAGTTTTCATTCCTCTGGATATTCATTGATCTTAGGTTTAAAGTCATTTATGACGTTTCATATATTGGTTAATCGTGTTTTTTAGATTATCAAATTTGTTATATTGGTTTTTGTTGCATGACTTTAAATTTCCCTAAAACATAGTTATTTGTTGTTTTTTTAAGCTTGAGACTATATGAGAATTTAGAATAGAAGTTAAAAAAAAATTGGCTTCTATGTGCTTCTTATGATCATACACTTCAATTAAAAATTTACATTTCATTTAAATTGGCTATACTTATGAAATCACTTGAATAATAGTTTATTTTGAATACATTATTTTAACAAAAAGGACAACACCATATTTTATATCACAAACCATCCATAGTTTGAGAGGTTAAATTGCAGTTACATAACTAAAGGACGAAAATACAAAACATAAAACCTATTAAGTTTAATCTTTACAGGTTTTTTAGCAACTTACGGCCCAAAAGCCTATTGGCTCTAAATTGAGAAGTACTAAATTTTGATACAAAGCCTTAATAGTAGTTATATATTAAATGATGTATTCCATTTTATCGTGTACATTTTTGTTTTATGTAATGCAATCATCAATATCAAAATGTTTAGTTTGTGCATTTAGATCTATTTTAATTTTTTTTTAAATAACTATATGAGAATATGTGTATGGTCTTTATGGTTTTACAATAGGCTAGAATGGCATGCACCTTGTTAAAAAAATATTATGGGCCACGCCTAGAGTCTTCTAGAGTCTAGACCCAAACATTTTGATATTGATGATTGCATTACATAAAGCAAAAATGTATACGATAAAAATGAATACATCATTTTATATATAACTACTATTAAGGCTTTGTATCAAAATTTAGTACTTCTCAATTTAGAGCTATAGGCTTTTGGCCCGTGAGTTGCTAAAAAGCCTATTAAGATTAAACTTAATAGGTTTTATGTTTTGTATTTTCGTCCTTTAGTTATGTAATTGCAATTTAACTCCCCAAACTATGGGTGGTTTGTGATATAAAATAGTTGGTGTTGTCTTTTTTGTTGGTGCAAAATACTCAAAATAAACTATTATTCGGGCGATTTCATAAGTATAGCCTTAGTTGTCCGTTCCGGAACGAAATGAGTTCTGGAACACGTTCCGTTCCGGAATAGGACCAAATTTAAAAAAAAAAAAACAAAATAAAACCGAGATACTGTTGGGCCTCATTCTTTTGCTCCTACCGATTGCTCGAGCATTGCTTGATCGATCGGGGAGAAAGGGCCGTGAAGCCAAGCTAGCATCAGAGAGAGTTGTAAGTGGAGAGCTACAGATTGGCTGGCGGAGGCATAGCGAAGTGATAATTTGCAAGATCAATGAGGTCCATGAAGTGAAGGGAATGGGGCAGGAGCGTAAGAAAGATAAGGGAGCTTTGCCTTCTTACAACGCAGTGCCTCTTCCCTCATCCTTGTATTTGCCTTTGCCTTCGTCTCTCGTCTCTTCCCTAGCGCCCATACCAAGCGCAACATCATCGTCTGGGCCGTTGGAGAAGCCAAAAAGGTTCCAGGCATGCTATTGCTTTTGCAAGTTTAATGTTCATTACTACGAAATGGCCTTTCATTTTGAGGGATCGACATTCTTCCTTTTGACAAATAAGGGGGATCAGGCATTTGTATTCCACATCCTCGAGATATATGTTGCACATCAGCTGGCGAATATGCTCATCTTTTGAAAGTAGAAAAGATCACCTGTCTTTTTTTCAATTAAAAAAATGTTCCGACCTAGTACGTTCCGGAACGTATGGAACATAACGTTCCTACCCTTTTTGCTTGGAACGGGCTTCTAAGAGTATAGCTAATTTAAATGAAATGTATCTTTCTAATTGAAATGTACGATCATAAGAAACACATAGAGGCCAATTTTTTTTTTTACTTCTATTCTAACTTCTCATCTAGTCTCAAGCTTAAAAAACAACAAATAACTATGTTTGGAATGTTACTTAGCAAAATTTAAAGTCATGCAACAAAAACCAATATAACGAATTTGATGATCTAAGAAACACGATTAACCAATATATGAAACATCATAAATGACTTTAAACCTAAGGTCAATGAATATCTAGAGGAATGAAAACTATATAACATTGGAAAACATAGATTTCAGTTAATTAAAAAAAAATTCAACATTAGTAGTCTATTCAAACAAACTAATTTTCCATCAAAGGGCTTAAAGTTAGGACTATGCATAAAAGCTCTTCAATGATTATCAAAACACAAAAATATCAAAATCAATGACATGAATGTTCATTTTTACTGGATCATCATTGTCATGGTGCTTCTAGAAAGCTCCTCCTGTTGGCTATTGATGCCTTCAAGAGACACTTGAGTTCCTTATTGTATGGATGAGGCAAAGTGTTTGTCAACAACCCATGATCAAGCTGGTCTAACATTTTCAAGACAACTTCCTTTGAAGGAATACTGCACATGTAGAAGCACAAAAAGAGGCGTCAAACCAAATTTTTTGAAGCATAAAATCATGATTAAATAAAAAATAATTAAACTCACCTGGTTGGATGCTCAGCATAATTACGAGCATCTATACATATGGAATGAAATAATTCCAACTTGGAAGAGATCTTTCACTTGCCCTTCTGATATAGTCTCACTTTGGCCTAAAGCAAACACAATGTTTATATGATTCCAATCTTGAATAACCAAAGGAAAAAAAAAAACTATGGAAAAGTTACTTGTGACAAGTCAAATCCAATTTCCAAGATGATACATACCTCTTTGTGTACATCATAAAAAAAAACTTCAATTTCTTTTGTTAAATACGTGTCTTTCATTAACATAGTCATATTAAAGAAGCGCCACACACATGAATAAGACCCAGTCTTATGCTTCGTGTTGACTCTGATGGGAATTTATATAAGTATTAGCATTTGTCATTCTTTATTGCATTGTATTCTCAATGTTAAATAGTATATCAATGTAAATGCAAGAGGAGTCCCACATAAACAAATCGGCATAATCCATGACAGGTTGAATCAATATGAGTAACATTCATATCAAGACAACAAGTTGGAGTGTGGCCTTGCCCTTTGCTTATGAAATATTAGAGCATCACTTTCATCATTCACTTTCATCATGCATGAGAGTGATAAGTTATTAGTGCTCCCTTTAGTGATACATGTTGCATAAAGATGATCTAGCTTACGTTTTCCATTGTGTTGCGACTCTTGGATATTGATTGGCAAATTTGGTACAAAGTGGACTTGTAATGTGATCCAATTTTTCGAGGAAAATCTTGATAGTGTCATGTGCTGCAAAAATTGGGCTTGTTCCTTGAAAGATATTCAACAAACAGGATGGTGAGCCATGTGAAAAATATGAAAGCTTGGAGGAGGCCAAAATATGACTTTACTTAAAAGAATGTTTTTCTATTGGCTATGATATCTGAAGAGTGATGTACACCATGGGAGATTCTGGATGGTTATGATTTGATATTGATAGATGATTTGGAAGGATTTAAATATGATATGCAAAAGATTATTTATAGGTCAAAGACCCTCTCATTTGTCTTGAAGTAACCAAGCATAGGTTGTGATCTACATTGTCATATTTTCTCTCTATATCAAATACATTGTCTTTCATTGTGCATACCGAGTAGATCTACATAATTGGAGTGTATTTATTATTGTGAAAGTTACTTTGATGTGAGTCTAATTTCAAGTTACCAATCATGATTGGATCGATTACACATAGAATTGCAGCAATGGTTTTGTCCGAGAGGCTTTCTTTCCCCTTGAGAGACTACAGGAAGTCGAGCAAATGGCTCTCCTTTTCGTCCAGAAGCTTATTTGAACAATGCAATTTCCTGTTCTCGGCCAATTTTGAAAAGAAGAACTTTTCGAGGGCTTGCTTCAAGTCTTTTCTAAGTCTTTTTTCTGCTCTCTGTAGGTCAAGCCATTTCAAGGCCGGAATGAAGTCTCCCAGGTTGAGCTGTCCGCTTTCAGCTACAAGCAGATCAAGCAAATCCAAAAAGGATTTCCCCTCGGAATCTAGCTTCCCATCAGCTCTGAAATACCTCTTTCCAAATAGCATACTGCACATGGTATTCAAATTAGCCTCATGTTCTCATTTATATTGTCCATGTCTTTTTTAGTACGATATCTCATCATAGAGTATCCCTCAGTGAGAGGTTCATTGAAAGTGGATGTTAAAGAAGTTCAATCTCTCCCAGTTCTCTCAATGCTCTATTATTTAATCATTGTGGGAAGGAGTAGAACAACATCCCCTTAAACTCTCTTCCAGACTCCCTGGAACAAGAATATGATTAACTTGCAAAGAATCACACAGTTGGTGCATATTACGCCACAAGATTGTCACATCTGCCAATCCATTATATGGAGCATTAGAATAGTGAAAGTGATGAAATGATGGAGGCCAACCAGCCAAAGAGACAAATGAGGCAACCCCTAAAGGGTGCCTTCTCTTCCCACAAACATAAAGGCAAAGGAGAGTTAAAGTATGATCCTAGCCAATGGCAATCGGCCAAGACTCATATTTAAGGCTTGCCAAAAACCTACAGTCCATTTAAATATGCCTACAAAATGTTCAATTCACCTACCAAATTTTTTTTGTAGGTTTCCAAAACCTACATGCTCGAGCCGCTCATAGGCTATGAACCTATCAAATATTGAAATTTAGGTATTTATTTTTATAAAGATTAGTAAAAGAATTATTTTAGCTTAAGAGTTATGCTTGTAAACTTGAAAATAATTAGTGTGGGTCTAGACTCTAGAAAATTCTAGGTGTGGCGCATAATAATTTTTTAACAAGGTGCATGCCATTCTAGCCTATTGTAAAACCATAAAGACCATTCTAGCCTATTGTAAAACCATAATTCTTGTGTTGCTTTGTTGCGGCTTGCTTGGCTAGTGCATCCTTGAGTTTAGGCCTCCAACCATTAATTATGACCATATGCACATGAGGGCCCCAAACCCCTCATAATCATAATTAACTTACGGGTTGTAGGCTTATTGACCTCTAGCGAGACACGCTATCCAAGACCAATCGTGGGCATGACAGTAACCGTAGGTGCTCGGCCTATGGTAATACCCTAAACCCTAAACCCTAAACCCTAAACCGTGAGAGAGAGAGAGAGAGAGAGAGAGAGAGAGAGAGAGAGAGAGAGAGAGAGAGAGAGAGAGCTTTATTAATGTCTTTTCCATGCCAAAAGGCATATAAGACTAATGAAGTACATGTCAAGTGTGTGATAACAATGGGAGTGTATAAAACGTCTCCTAAGCTGTAAGAAAGAAAACATCTATTACAAACTAAGATACATGCGAAACTGAGTGTATGTGCATAATAGATGTATCAATGTCATGAAGTCCTGTCTGTGTTGATGCTATTGAAAGATGTAATGCAAGCTGCAACACGGGGAAGCTCTCGAGTATGAGAAGTGTGTCTTTGCATAGGAGGTCTGATGACCTTGGCAACAAAGTGGTGATGAGTAGTACACTGTTTTTGATCTCTGTGAACATGTAAACTGCCGCCATCGTCGTCATCGTCATCATTAGGCTCTGTGTCTCGTGATCTCCGCCTAGAGAAGAAAGAGGTAATTAGTGGCTGAGGGGCAAACTGCTGAGATGTCTTGCATAGATCTCGCGACAATATGAACATCTCACGTACCATAAGAGCGAGGCTCATTACATTCGCCGCATCCATTTACATTTACTTTACTTTATGCATAAGCAGGCCTTGGGCCCCTTTTTATTCATTAGTGACACTTAGACTATATGGTTGGCCTTTGGCCTTATTATTCATTATTAGGCCATTCGGACATAATACTGGAGAGTGGGGGCCTTTTTTGAGGGCGCACTATTTTCCCTCCCAGTTGGGCCCTAGCCACCAGAAGCTTCTTTTTAGGGCTTCCTCTTGGCTATAAGTAGGGAAACTGTGTCATTTGTTATTCAGCTGATGATATTGATCTCTCTCTTTAGTCTCCTTAATCTCTCTCTTTCCTGCTTTCTAGAGTTAAGTCTTGCTTATGTGCTGCTTTCATAGCTTAAGTCTTGCTTATGTGATGCTTTCATAGCTTAGCTCTAGATCAGCTGTGGCTCTATTCGTAACTTGGTATCAGAGCACTTTCTCGTGCACTACTTTTTCAGATTTAGTAGAGGCTGTCCAGCGCCCTACTAACCCATCACTTTTGTCGTTTTTTTCATCAGATTTCCATTGTTTTTTCAGATTTAGTAGAGGCTGTCCAACGCCCTACTAACCCATCACTTTCGTTGATTTTTTCATCAGATTTCCATCGTTTTTCCAGATTTGGTGGAGGCTGGCCAGCGCCTTACTACCTTGTCACTTTCGTCGATTTTCTCCACCGATTTGCTGCCCATTTCGTGGCTTGATTGGAGGCTGTCCAGCGCCCTACTTCATCACCATTTTTAACGGTTTTTTCCATCATATTGCAGGACACTTGTGGATCTTACTAGCTGCTGCCCAGCACCCATTTTCAGCTTGGATCTTCAGCTCTCTCTCTCTCTCTCTCTCTCTCTCTCTCTCTCTCTCTCTCTCTAGCCTCCTATCCAAAAATCACCCAATTCTGTATTCGTTTGCTATTCTAAATTGCCAAAATCCTGCAGCTTGTTCATCGCTGCCCTAGCCCTTCCGACTTGTCACTTTCACCTATTATTTTATCCGTTTCCAGCCATCTTTCACAGTTTATCAAAAGGCTCTCCAACGCCCATCCTCAACCACATTCCACGGAATTTCGACTCCGTTTGATATTCCAATTTGACATTTCCCTCCTGGCTGTCCAGCGCATTTTTACAGCCTTCATTTTCACTTTTTCCATTTGCTGATTGCTGCCCTTTCTTAGTTGTGATAATATTGGTTTTAAAAGACTAATTTGGGGTGACGACAAAAGTCCGCTCCCTCAAGTTTTCGTCTAATCCTTCCACTATCATTATGGCACATTCACCTACCCCGAGTGAAACTGTTCAGGAAAACTTATCCAATCAGTTTCGGCGCATGGATGAAACCCTTTCTGGCCTCGTTCTTTGCGCTTCGATGCAATTATGACCGGCTTTCCTACTATGCAGTCACATATTGATTCTTTACAGCCTCATGTTCCTAGAAAAGCTCCCGTCTTTCCTTCATTTGGGACTCCCCCTCCATTTGGATTTCCATCTTCTTCTGCTAGTCAGCCTGGTGGTGGACCGTTCATTCCACCTAACCCACCTCCTGGTTTCTTTCCACGTCCCCTTGTTCCTGAGCCACACTACAGCTTGCTACCTATTCCGGTTCCTCTGACGGGAACTTATTAGAGAATTGGTTTGCTAAGCTTGACACATATTTTCAGATTTACCCTAAGACTGATCCTCAGAAGATCCAGTTGGCTGCTTTACACTTAGATGGACGCACCGCCACGTGGTGGCAAGTTTATCGGGCTGATTTTGATCGGGAAGGGCTCCATATATGGCATACCTTTCGTCGTGACCTCCGTCATGCTATGATTGATCCTCAGTGGCTCGACCGCCAATGTGATACATTCCGTAGTCTCACTCAGACCAGTGACCTTGCTTTTTATACAGATCAGTTTATGGAGCTTTCTTATCTTTCCACAGATCTACTACCCACTGAGCTTATTTCTCGTTACATTGCTGGGCTTCGTGGTGTCTTACGTTACGATGTTTCTTCCTTCCGTCACCCCGTCCTTCTGCTTCATCTTTTCCTGCTATGTCCACCCCTACACCTGCCCCTTCACTTCTAGTTCCTTGCATTGTGGACCCTCGACCTTCTTTTGTCCGACGTTACACGTCTGCAGAGTTCGCTGACCTTCAGGATCCTATATCCAACAGTTTGAGCGAGTTGCCTGATTTACTTGAGATAGTTATTGATCTACCTGAGCTCGTCATTGTATCCCATAGTGAGTCAGAGTCACATATACGGGTTCCTACTGATGCTGATTCACATATACAGGTTGCGGCTGATATGGTCCTTGATACTGACATAGCATGCTATGATCCTATTGATGATGCTGTTCCATGCTTTGATATTGTTGTTGAGTACTTTGATGCTAATCGTGTTCCTGAGCGCCATGCTATAGGTGTTGTTGCCTATGCTCCTTATTTCGATATTATTCATGGGTCTACGGTTTCAGATGCTTTGGCTACTCCAGTAGATCTCCATATGGCATACGGTTATACATTTCATCTTACTGATCGCCTATGGTGCGGATATCTCTATGATTATGCATGTGGCTCTCTATCTGTTCCTTGGATTGTTGCTCATTGTCAGGCTTCGCATATCTTGATGGCTTGGGTTATTGCCTCCGTTCCAGCTACTGTTTGTCTAGGTGATCTTCAGATTCCCCGTGATTTCAGGTTGCTCCATATCACTTGGTCTCCGATGTTGAGTTGCCACTTTTTTCTGGTTTTCCGAGACCATCAGATTACCTTGAGAGAGTTCCTTCTCCTCTCTTGGATAGTTTTTGGGGATGTTGCCGCCATATACTTCAGTATTGCTCATATGTGCTTTGATACTCATTCCCAGCTACACGTGGATATTGATCCGATGCCTGCTACTGATGTTGGGGATCCTGTTCCTCGTTCTAGTGCATTTCTTCTATCCTCAAGTATGTATAAAAAGAGACTACCTCTAGAACCTGTCCATCAAAAGTGAGCTCCTGTCACTGCATAAATGCTTGAGAAGTGTTGAAGACTGTGTTGCAGTGGATCGCGATCCGCTGCAAAAACGTTCCGGAACGTCAGCGATCCGCGAGCCGGATCGAATTTTTTTTTTTTTTTTTTTTTTTGCGGAAAAAGGAGTAATGGCCATTTTTTTTTTTTTTGAGTTTAATACTAACTAAATCAGTTTTGAATGGTGTTCTGATGCCAATGGTTTGCAGATGTATTGATTTCGTTTTCTGTTAGAAAATGATAGAAAGAGTTAGAAGGAGCCTTCCTTAGATTGGCGGGAATTGTATACTTCTTTTGGAATAGCTGAAACAGGGGGTCCGGGGGGCGGTAGCCCCCCGGTGGGGGGTTTGGGGGGCAACGCCTTCCAACTCCCTGAGTGAAAACACACTTTTTGGTGTTTCGCACCCGAAACAGTCGGCAAACTATACAGTTCAAATGTTTGAAACCATATGAAAATGCAGCCAGTTTTCTTAAACCATCTACTGATGTCCAGATTTCTAATGAATGTAGCCCGCAGCCATCTGAAACCAAGCAACAGATCTGCATAACAATTGCTTTTTGGATATCCTTTCACATGATACCCATATTGGCAACTATACAAAAAAAAAAAAATTGCGTTCCGTGAAACCCTAATGGGAAATCCCGGATCGCGTTCCGGAACGCGATCCAGACTGTAACCTTGGTTGAAGACCATAACTTTGGTCTCCCCAATGTTCACCCCTAGGCCCCATCTGGTACATAACTCATGTAAGCAATCCAACTGTCGCTGTAAGCCCTCCTTGGTCCGGGAGACTAGTACCACATCATCGACATAAAGAAGAATGGCACTCAAAATATCACCAAGCTTGCAACCAGCACTGCCGCATTGTGAAATGGCTCTCTCTAGCTCATCAATATATAGGCCAAAGAGGATCGGCGAAATAGAGCAGGCCTGCTTCACCCCAATAGTGCTCTAGATATGATTAGAAATGCCACTACTATGTCGCAAACATCCCAGGATGTGCTCATAAAGAGCCATCACAGCCAAAATGATGTTGATAGAGAAGCCAATATCTTGAAGTCTCTGAATGAGCAAGGAGCGAGGAACAGAATCAAAGGCTTTCGTGAAGTCCACAAAGCAACAATAAACCCTCTCTTTCCTGTTCTTAGCTTCCTCAATCAAGGCCCGGAGTGTGAAGATGTGATCTGTGGTAAAATAATGTTCTCGAAAACCTGCCTGACCCATAGCATTTAGTCTCTTAGTCTTTGCCTCTGAACTCACAACAGACTGAAGTATAGTGCCATATAGCTTTGCTAGAACATGCCAAATCATGATAGTGTGATAGTTACCAGGAATTATGGGGTCCCCATTCTTATGGATGGAGTGGATGATGTTGGTGCACCAGGATGAAGGGAAGCTTGAGACAACGACAGAATTGAGAAGAGTGGCTATGGTGGGAGCGAGTAAGTCAGATGCATCATCTTCTTGATGGCAGCAAGTACGATATCGGATGTGAAGAAAGAGAACTCAAATGGGCGTGGAGATATAGAGATAGGTGAATCAGTGGGAATGGTATACAAGCTAGTGGCGTAGTTGGTCCAAATGAGGTCGTCTACCAGGAGAGGTGGTGGAGACCGGGGAATGAACTCACGCCAGAAAGCGCCTGAGGAAGAGCTGAAGAGAAGATCAATAAGACGTTTCCCTTCATAGTACACGGTAAGAGCGCCGGGATGATTGAAGCAAGTGCGGAGCATGAATATGTGAATAGGTGACCGGATGATAAAGAGAACGACACTCGGCATCATACCAAGGACTATCATGAGGAAAGGAGTGTAGAAGCGAAGCCAGGGACTTTTTGTATGCTGACATGTAAATGGGGTTAAATGTGTATTTGGGTGCACGGTTAAGTGTAGGTAGTGAGGGTGGATGAGTGGGCGGAAGGTGACCGATAGCGAAAGAGGGAAAGGAATGATCAGAAAGGGTGGTGGGGGAAACGTGGAAATCAGAGACGATGGGTATGGAGGATGGTGATCCCATGAGATAGTCAGTGACACTATGTCTGCCACTGTGAGGGTGGCATGTATATTTGTCTGAATTTGGCCAACAAGATAAGCCATTATAAATGGCTAGCTCATGGGCCTCTCCAAACTATGGTAAGTGCTCACCATATGGAGTAATAGGTCCCAAACTGTCTTCGGAGGTCCTGGTAACTCCAATCACATCACTGCCAAGGGCACGAACACAAAGCTGATCAATGGTGTCGAAGAACTCTGTCTGTCGTGAGGATGTCCGGGCATTAAAATCCCCAATGAGGAGAATATGCCCCCGCTCTGCAAATCTGATAATGTCCAATGAGAGATCCTGGTATGGAGATCCAATACCCTTAGCAAAAGACGAAGACTCTGGTGGGAAATAACATGCTGCAACAAAAAGATCTCTGTCCAAACCAATATCTTGGCCCACAATACGAGTCCATATGTAGCGGGCTTGCTCGTCGTGTCTGATGAAATCAAGGCTTGAATGGAGAGACTCCCTGTATAAGCATGCAAGCCCCCCTGAACAACGGCCGTTGGCAGATCTAGTCTCATGTCGGAATACTGAATCCCATCTGTATCCGGGGAAAGAAGGAAGTCCTCGCTCTGGGCTCGCATGTGTCTCCATAAAGAATAATATATCTCGGCCAGTAATAAAGTCAATCAGGTCCCCTACAGTAGAAGATGAGTGTATGGCACAGTTCCGCACTCCAATCTGAAGGTGGTTTGGATGGGGCTCCGAAACCCAAATCCCTAACTATAGGAACCATCATGAGTGCTATCAAAATGGCGCACTCGTCCATCTCTGTATATAACTCGTCTGCCTCACTCCCGAGCTTCTTGAAAGGCCTTACACCTCTCCTCCACCTGAATATAAGTGAGATCGTCATATTAAAAATTCATTGAGTAATGAGGTTGCATGTTAGTGTAAATTACCAAACATGCTGCAAATTATTTAGAAGCCAACTCTTCAATGTGTCCCATGAGTAAATATCAATGGGAGTTGAAGCTCAAAATAAGCACTCGCGAAAACTTCTTGTTGATTCACATGCGAATACGGGCTTGTGTAGATTGCATGAGAATAAGGGCCATTTTATGTGGTTGTATATGTGAGCCATCGAGCACTCCCTAGCCTTGCATGCACTTGAAAGTTGTCTCAAAATGTTTTCGAATATTGAGGGCTTTGCTGCCCCGAAGTCTCTCCTCCGAGAGACTAGCTGAAATGACCGAAGAGGTAGGTGTAGTAGGTTTAATACCTTTCTTGAGCATCGCTGCCCAGACATGGTTTCTTCCTTATATTGCTCAATCTTATTTTCCAATTCTTTGAGACGGTTTGAGGATTCCGGTGTGGCAAGAATAGGTTGGGCCCTAAGCTCATGCGTCAATGCATCCATTTCTTTCTTCGTTTTACCATTCACCTCTATGAGCTCCAGATTTTCAGCCTGCAGATCTCCCTAGATCAAAAATCCCTCCATAGGTTGGGAAGGAGTGTAATTGTGAGACAGCTGAGCAGAGACAACTGCTGGAAACGGGGTGGAACTGCCATGTGTTGTATTTTGTCCTTCGACAATGTTATCTTGGTGTGGTGGCAGCTGAGGTTCTACACTGGATGTGGAGGTGATGACCTGCAACGGTTGTTGATGACTTGCTGAGGAAGAGCAGGGTGAAGAGTAGGGTGAAGCCTGTTCTTGTTCTGTGACCTGTCCTGATGCAGCTATGGTGGCTTGACCTGCTTGAAATGGTGCGAATGATGGAGGTCCGGCCAGCGGTGGAGGTCTGTCCCCCAGCAATGGAGGTGGAGGTGGAGGTGTTAGCAGGGTGGGGTGGAGAGAGGGGGGAGTTAACTCCCCCACATTTACGTGGAGCCATAGCGAAGGTGGGAAGGAGAGAGAGAGAGAGAGAGAGAGAGAGAGAGAGAGAAAAGCTTTATTGATGTCTTTTAAATGCCAAAAGGCATATATGACCAATAAATACATCTCAAGTAGAATAAACACTAAAAGGAGCATATAAATGTCTCCAATAAAACAAGCAACTACTGTTAAAAATTGTAAAACATATCTATCTTATGTTTGTTGATGTTTGGGGGGTCCTACCCATGTAAATACTTTGTACATATCCAAGGTATGTGAATTGAGCACATATCCTCGAGCCATCATAAATGCATTGTGTCGTAAGTTTCCATTGTGACATGCAAGGCATGCAAATACTCTAATGGACACATGCATGTAGTTTTGTAGGTTCATAGTTGAAAATTTGACATTTGGAAAAAGTAGGTAGAAGTTAGGTGCAATCTCTGCATGCAAGCAGTTAGGCGTCAAGATAATAGTAGTTTGCACTTGAATAGGTGTAGGAAATGCATTGAATGCAAGAAGTACCACAAATTTTGGCTCTCCTATATATGTACATATCATTCTCACTCATTTCTAATGAAGAATCAAGCATTTGTAATGTCATAATGTCAAATTTGGATTTCATTCTATGTTGCTTGAAATTGTATTCTCTCTCTAACTCGGATTTTGTGTCTTCTTCATACATGATCTTGCTTATGTACTTTCCCTATTTGTGAGGAATTAATGTAGCTTTGATCTGTAGCATTCTAGATTGTGCTCTAGCCTCAAATCTGTTGGTAGATTGCAGGATTGCTCTACAGGTGATCTGTGTGCCACCACAAAACATGGTAAAGATCATTCACACATTTCTTGTGGTTCCCCACACGTGTGAATTTGCTGGATTTTCATCAACTACTAGATAAGAAAGACTAGTAGATAAATCTCTACTCTACTCTACTCTCATAGTAAGTAAATATGAGAGGTGATACAATAAGTGTGGATGTCCATGCTGAGAAGGAAGTGTATAGATCTTCATACTAAGATGGCTGAAAAATGATGTGATATGTGTGCTTGATGATATTAGAAGATCTAGTGCGGTAGTGATCCACTGACGATGACTATGTCTCATGCTCTGGTGCTGACTGGGATGACGTCTCTGATAGATACTCTCCCTCTAGAAGTCCGAATATCAGGTCTGTGAGGTACCGTACACTGACGCTGATCAAAATGTCGATCTCGCATAGGGATAGGAGTATTCTCGTCATTCGTTTCTGAATCCACCCGAGCCTCTATAATCTGAGTCTCTGTATCATGAATATCTGGCTGGGCAAAGACTCTCCGAACCAGGGACATCTTGTGTAACATAAGGGCCACACATCGAGGATCCTCATAGGCGATGAGAGAACATAAAGTAGTAGGTGAGTATTTGAATAAGTAGTTATATCAACCACGTATCTCATAATAAGCAGGACATCTGAAGACGAAATGCTCCTCAGTCTCCACCTCTCTCAGTGAACATAACATGCATATCTTGTCATCTTGTGGGGTACCCTGGAAACTTCCACTCTCAATCTCAAGCTGATGTGATGATACTCTGAATTGTCCTAATGTAAATTTCAAACAATATGATAACCCAAAGTCTAAGTACGGCGGCTGGGCTAGAAAGCCCGATACATCAGGCTCTAAGAAGTGAGTTCAATAGAAGTCGGAATTAACACCCAATTGTCTCTGCCAGGTATGTCGAAGATAAGCCCGATAAATGTATCGCCTGAATACTCATGGGTGCCTGCTGGAAGGTCGGAGATGGTGATACCAAGTGAATTCAAGAGACGAGTAGCCTGTCAATACCAAGAAGAACGGAAACCCAGACTATGAAGTTGCATCTAAGAGGTAACCGCTATAAACGTATATATGTCAGGAGGAAGCGCTAAGGCTCTCTGAATATACACGATGAGTATGAAGAGAGCATCAACTAACAATGGAGGAACTGCAAACTCTGTGGTGATGATATGATGTGGTATTGATGATTTAGCTCGTATCATCCGAGAAAGCATAGTGATATGTAGTCGTGATATACTAGCCCAATCATATATCTCTTGAAGCAAAATCTCTCTAGCTAGACCAAGGACACATGGCTCGTCCCCTAGGTGGTGGGCCAAGGTTGCATGTCTCACACTGAAAATAGGACCACAGGTAGGTATAAGATGAAACCACTCTAGAGGCTGATCCTCAAAGGTAAACTCTTGTCTCAACATAAAGGATCTAGAAGTATGAATACCATAACTTTGGTCTTTGAGATTTTCACCTGTAATCCCCATCTAGCACAAAATGTATGTAGACTGTCCAAGTGTCTCTGTAGTCCCTGCCTAGTCGGTGATAATAGAGCTACATCATCAACATATAACCGCATGGCAATCAAGATATCACCAAGGCTACAACCCAGACCATCTTCCCGACTGATAACTCCTCAAGCTCATCAATGTATAATTCAAGTAAAGTAGGTGATAAGGAACAACCCTGTTTCACCCCAAATAGTGCTCAATATTGGATTGAGATGCCGAACTCTCCTCTAAAATAACCCCAAACTCTCTCATATAGTGCCAATACTGTAGAAACTGTATCTGTGGAGAAGCCTAAGTCTCGCTCGCAACCTCTAAATAAGCATTGGTCGTGGACCGAGTCAATGGCTTTCCTGAAATCAACAAAGCAACAATAAACTCTCTCCTGTCTTTGCTTGGCCTGCTCAATGATGGAACAAATTGTAAGGACGTGATTAGTAGTAGAGTAATGAGATTTGAAAGCCGCCTGACCCCATAGCATGAAGCCTCCTAGACTCTGCCTCTATACTCACTACAGACTAAAGGATGGTCCCATAGAGTTTTGCAATGACATGTCCAATCATGATGGTGCGATAGTTATCAGGTTTCATGGGATCACCGCTCTTGTGAAGGGAGAGCGAGAGAGAGAGAGAGAGAGAGAGAGAGAGAGAGGAGAGAGGAGAGAGAGAGAGAGAGAGAGAAGAAAGAAGAAATGTATTAACGTCTGTTGAGTGGCCAAGGGCACATAAGACAGAATGAATAAGTACATGTCTCGTAGGATTACTGTCCATGTCGGACAACATAATAATAAAAAACGCTAGTCTAAATGGAAAAGACAATATAGAACTCTCTCGAGCTAGGAAAAGACATAGCCAATATAGAATCATAAAATGCATAAAAGAGCAGATACACAAGAGCTTAACCTCCAGCTCTGAAGAGGGTACAGGTGCAAGAGCTTAACCGCCTGCTCTGCTGAGAAAAGTAAAAGGATAAATATCAATCTTGAAAAAAGCGTCTGATACCCATAGCAGCTGTTTTTGATCGAGGAGCTCTGGTAGCTCTAGAGGTGCGCTTAGATTTGGCAAGAGGTGGTGGCTGAGCACGCTGGGCCTTCGCCTTCACCGATATGACTGCCTCATCATCTGATAGGTCATTGCGCTCCCGCGTCTGAAAGAAGCTAGTAATGAGATGCTGGCTAGAATCAGTAATACTCTCCGATGGTAGCAAAGAGGCTCTCAACATAAGCATCTCTCGTAGTAAAAGGCCGACAGATCTGGGATCCTGATACTCCAAAAATGTGCTGAGGGTAATAGGGGTGTCACAATATAAACAGTGATATCGGCCACGTATCTCATAGTATGTAGGGCATATGAAGATTAAATGAAGCTCATCCTCCACTACACCCAATGTGCATACCTGGCATATCCGATGCTCTCTCAAAATGCCTGAATATCTGCCTGTCTCAATAGCAAGCTGATGCAAAGAGACTCGTAACTGTCCCAATCTGTATCGGAGCCCAAAAGAAAGAGGAAGAGAGAGATATAAAGGTCTAACAGGGAGTTCCAAACTGTCTCTGCGTAAAATATTGTTGGAATGTAAATGGAATTGCTTACATTACCATAGGTTACTTTGACCCAAAAGGTCGAGAGTTGTGTAACCATGGTCATTTATTATATTAGGCCTACTAAACTTAGAGTTAGCTAAGTTAGTATGAAATTAACTTGGTAGGGACTCATGGGTCCACTAGGCTTAATTGTGACATTAAGTACCCCAACTAGACATATTGGAGGTACCTTATTCTTTCTATGTAACTTATAGAAAGTTGGATAGTCAATAGTCAAGTAGTTGGAAAGCCAATAGTCAAGTAGTTGGATAGCCAATAGTCATGAAGTTAGATAGTCATCTTGGACTATATATATGTGTGCATCCCATTTGTATGAGACACTTTTGTAAGCAATACTGACTATTCTCCTTGGCTGTCCACGAGTTTCTACAAGAGGGTTTCTAGCCATTTCTCTCTTTCTTTTGAGAATGCTTTGTGTGATTGAATAGTTAAGATGCTGGATCCTTAGGCTTCTATTTCCTACAGATATGTGTGCCATAGAAGGTAAGCTTGACTCTCTCATGGTCAGGACGATCCCATACTATGTGAAAATATCTCCGATACAGCTGCTGTCTGATAAATGTATGAGTTCCCTGTGGGAGATCCAGCATCGAGAAGCCCCATGACTGAAAGAAAGCCACCACATTACCATACCAAGAAAACCTAGCCTGCTGTCCAGCTATAGTCTGAGAAGAAGTAAGCGCTGTCATCACGTATCTGTGAGTATCCATGGTCTCAAGTCGATGTAGAAAGGTAACAATCTGAAACATAGCCTCTACCACCATGGGGAGTGAGGCGAACTCCGCTAAAAGAATCTCATGAGGAACTGATGGCTTCGCGCAAATCATCCTCCCTAACATGGTGATCTGCAGACGAGTGATGTCTCTCCAAGTACCCTGAGATATCCCTGGGCACCATACCTCCGCCGAGTGCATAGCCACAGGTGAGACTACTGTAGAGAAAAGGTGGTCTCTGGTAGCAGGACCATGAATATGGTAAGTAGTACACACTCTCTCCATATGTACCAAGGCAGCATGCCCCTTACGCAGGCGATATAGAGCAGTAGAGCGAAAAGTGAGTAAGGGGCCGGTGAATAATACACCTAGATAGGTGTATGATGTAACAATCTCCAGCTGCTGTCCATCATAATAAAAAGCGTCACCTCTCATATGATGTGGATTTGTGTTAAACACCATAACTTTGGTCTTAGCAATATTCATCGTCAAGCCCCACACTAAGCAAAAACCATATAGAGCATCAAGATGTCGCTGTAATCCAAAGGCTGTAGAGGATAGCAATGTCACATCATCTGCATACAGTAGGATAGGAATAATAACATCAGCAAGTGGATATCCATCACCCCCCTCCTCCTTGATGATCCGCTCTATGTACAATGCAAAAAGAGTGGGAGAGAGTGGACATCCCTGCTTGACTCCAACTGTGCTCTGGATGAAAGGCGACCAGCTGCTGCCATCTCTGAAACGTGCTAAAACCCTCTCATATAAGGCGCTGATAGCCATATTGATATCCTGTGTGAGAGAGAGAGAGAGAGAGAGAGAGAGAGAGAGAGAGAGAGAGAGAGAGAGAGAGAGAGCATATTTGTCTGAATATTTATTGTGATGATTGTGTTCAGATATTCTTGTATGGAGGATACTTTAAAGATCATGTGGGAGATAAAGATGGTTTAGATAAAGGAGTTGTGCATGCAGACATGTGGACTCTAGATCCTCGAGCATGGGATTGGAGTAAAGTATGTTTCCGTAAAGCTTAAATTTGATGTTTTAAACTTAATGGATGTTGCTACATAACGATATAACATTTTGTGAACTACTAAGGTTTGCATTTGAGAGATACACATCTTAAATTATGTTTACGATAGCTATCTATAAAATCATAAGCTTGCAGTCTATTTCTCTTGAAATCCTATTTATGGAAATCTAAGTGCTTTGCATTTGGCATCATATTTGCAGTAAGGTCTATATGATGGCTTGTCTTTGTTCATGTGCCGTGTGGCAAATTTTTAAAACAGATGATGTGTGACAACATGCATGTGACTATGTTGTTTGACACATGTCTATGTATGATTTGGAGAGTGATTTGGAGAGCGATTATCATTGTCTTTCTTTTTATGATGCAAAAAAAGAAAATTTTGCATTTTGTGACTAATTTCTGTGTTGGTTCATGCATGTCATCACCAATCTGAATTAGATCCTTGAAATGCTTTGTTTAGTTTGGGTGCAATAAGTGCAAATGAATTGTAGACAATTGACCAGAGAAATGATCAAAGTTTGCGTGCCTTGTGCATGTCAACCTAGGATTATTTTGTGGATGCTTTCATTTCTACTGTGGTGAAGGTCAACTAAGTTTACATCAAGATATGTTGCTTAAACTGTGCCATTGAAAATAGCAGCTAGCTATAAGAATGCTATGTGAAATCAATGGAATGCATGAAAAAATTGTTCTATTGTGTGTCTACTTGTCGGATACTCCTTTGTCCCCAACCACGTGTTCATAGCTTACTTGGTGTTCACAATCATAGACCTGTTTTATTGTATGAAAAAGGACTACTCAGACGTTTGGACTACTGTTGAAGGTTAAGAAGCTGGGCATGCCTCCCGGTCCAAGGGCAGGATTTTCAATGTGTGTGCACAAGAAGAGAGCAGTTCTTTTTGGAGGAGTTGTTGATACTGAGGACACTGGTAATTAAAATTCTTGACAAAGTAATTGATGTTGTATCTGGAAAAACATGGTGTAGGAACTAAAGCTCAAGTTACTTTACCCCTTTATCTAATTATCAACCGTAACTCTGATTGATCAATAGTTTGCCCAAAGTTTTACGTAGCTAGCATGTTAGCTGTGTAAGTTTGTTGTGTAGTTATCATTGACATTGTACACTGTGTGCCCTTTCCCTTTATCTTATGTTCTTGCAATTTTGACCCTGTCAAATTGTTTGCCTCAATTACAGAATTTAATGAACTATATACGTCTTCGATGGATTACGTATTTCACTTGATTCATACTACCCTTTTCAATCAAACTTTATCAATGTGGTTTGATCCATCGTTTTTGAGACCTTGCAAAGAATTGTAGTCATTACAAAGAGATGAATTATAGTAGCTTTTAATTAATCTAATAATTTTTGTTGTTGTTGTGTTGATTTTATGGCAAGCTCTTAAGCTGATTTTAGAAAATGCAATATGAGATATACATTTGAGCCAGTCAACTTTTTCAAGCTGTGCAAGAGTTTGCAAGTATCAATTTGGAATATTAAATAGAAATCTGTGCATTTTTGGAGCAGGTGACTTGCTAAACAGTACATTTTTGAATGAAATGTATGCTTTTCAAATGGACAATCGACGCTGGTATGGTGTTTCTCCTCTTTTGGCATCTTTTCCTTGCCTCTAAAGCAAGCTACTTTGTTTACTTTAGAAACCATCAGTTGCTCCTCTCCATAAACTTCGCTCTTGGAAAATGTTATTCTCATGAACATGTTATTAAACATTTGTTATGATGATGGCTAAATTTGGGAATGTTGTGAGTTCTAAATTTCAATCATGTCACCTGGCTTTGATCGTAAAATGACGAACATAGTCAGGTGACGATCAAAGCCAGGTGACACATAGTTGATTATTTAAAAGATTCACTCAACCTTTCTTATTTAGTTTGGAGGTGATTATATTATGCAAGCAACAAAGTGAAGATGGAAAGTAACAATACGGCTGTCACCATAGAAGTACCTTGCTAGTCCCAAGCGATCTAAAGGAATCTGGAATTGTCTAAGAAATCTATCAAAACCTTTATTGTAGGTAGAATATCAAGTGAACCTTTTCCTCATGCATCTATGAAATGTTCCTTTCTCAATGCATCATTTGCACATGCTCGTTCCCATGACATTATTGTCTTGAATCCTTGCTACATGTAGAAGGTCTTGTGCCAATACCTCAAGTGTTTTGATCCTATGACGTATATATGGGTCTTGTGCCACATCAATAATATATATAGATCTAAGGAAGCGGATGGCGGACGCGTCAGGGGTGCGTCCGCATCCGGACGCGTCCGGTTTTTTTTTTTTTTTTCTTTTTAAATTTTTTTTTTTGAAAAAAATAAAAAAAATAAAAAAAATGTCGTCCGGACGCGTCTGGACCCCTGGACGCATCTATTTTTTTTTTTTTTTTAAATTAGAAAAAAAAATTAGACGCGTCCGACCCCGCATCCGGGGGTCGGATGCGTCCGGGTCCAGACGCCGGACGCGGGCAATCTGGCGCGGACCCTCATCCCTGATATTATTATAGATATACATATATAGATATATTATATATGTATATCACGAATCATGAATCACAATTATGCAAATTGCAGCAACAAATCGCGAAAGAATTTTTCTTTTTTGTGTGCTATTCAAGAAACAAAAAAAAACAGCGATTCGCAGCGAATCGCTTTCTTTTTTGGTAGTGATTCACAATTCTTGATTCTAGAATTGCAAGTGCAACTATGATATATATATATATATATATATATATAGATATGTATATACTAGTTGTGAGTGCCCGTCGTTGATGGGCAATGGCGACCGATCTAGGTGACGACCAATGATTTGGAAATCGGTATCTCGTTGACGGGCGATGATATTCCAATGATTTGGAAATTCAGTATCTCGTTGACGGGCGAGCAACGATGATTTAAAAGGAAAGCCGATGGTTGTTGACGGGTGGCCGATGTATGTGTGTGTATGTACGTGGCCGTCCATTTGAGTCTTGGGAAAATTCGAGTCTTGGGAAAAATTCAAGTCTTCGGGAATTTCGAGTCTTTGGGAATTTCGATTCTTGGGAAAAATCCGAGTCTTGGGAAAAATTCGAGTCTTGGAAAAATTTGAGTCTTTTACAAATTCGAGTCTTTCAAAAAATTCGAGTGTGTTCAAAAATTCGAGTCTTTGGAAAAATTCGAGTCTTTTCTTTGAAAACATTCGATCCTTTGGAAAAATTTGAGTCTTTGGAAAAATCCGACCTTTGAAAAAATTTAATACACTCCCATATTAAAAGAAAAATTTGAAATATATAAAAATGAGGCAACTACTTAGGATTTTGTGTTGCACCATTTTGGCTTCCCAACAAATTCCCAACATTTTGGCTTCCCAACAAACGGCAATGCAAAATCCGATAGCATTTGTTTTGTTTTGTGAATGTTGTGTGACTTCAATAAATTCCTTGTAGCCTTGTTAATTTGGCACACCAATGTTCAGAGGGTCTCTAGTTCTTGGAAATATCCAACCTCTTGGAATTTGAATGCTACCTCATGTGATCGAAGTGGGGATAGGAGCTCTTTCAGAATCAAGTCTTGGCTTGAACAATGCATTCAGAATCAAGTCTTGGCCTAAACGATGCAGTAGAAAGGGCTCGTGAAAGGAAAGATGTTCTCGCTTTGTGTCGAAGCTCGCAGTCCTGTGAACAAGAAACGCTTGAAATTGACAACGGGCGAGCAACGATGGTCTAGGAGGAAAGCCGATGGTCGTTGACGGGTGGCCGATGTATGTGTATGTACGTGGCCGAGTACACTCACCAAAATAAACGGCTGCATTAATTTAAAATTCTCGTCTGCTCACATCTCACTCCAAACATCATTGAATAAAAACTCATACAGAAAGGTTTGCATAGCCAGCAATTGCATTTGAATAAACCGCTGCTGGTTCATTTGATTCCTAGTTGGTCGGATCTGCACACATCTCACTCCCAACATCCTCACATGAAATTTCAAACATAAATATTTGCACAGCAATCACACTCATCAAAATAAACCGCTGCTCCTGACATCATCACATAAAACCGTTAGTGATGTTCCTGGTTTTGAAAGATCATAATCAGACATCGCTACTTTGTCGGCCTCGATGGATGGCAGAACGTTGCACTCCTTTGTCAACGATGAAGGACAGAGATAGATTCCTCTTGTGACAATCCAGCTTCCAGTGGAATTTGCTAGTTTATGATTCAACAAAATTCATTTACAAAAGCAGCAGGGGTGAGTGAATTTATGACGAGTCTTGGATGCTTTTCTTAATCTATGAAAACATTCTACTAATTGTTTAATCATGTGCAGCCTTACAAATGAAGCATAGATATAAGCAAGGGTCAGACAAATGGCCGCCCAGGTCCCAATCGAGAGAGCTGATTGAGAGACCCATTTCACAGATATTCCAACATCAACAAATAATTGCAGTGAAGCTCCGCTGAAAAGTCGATGCTAATAGTTTCTTTGCAAAAGTAGAAGGCACTCTCTCTAAAATATATTTATATATATATATATAGATATATACGTACCTTAAGTACAAACCACGGATGCAACAAATTGTGATCCGTTGCAAAGCCTTCCAAAACATGTGCTCTGGAATGCAAGCGATTTGGAATCTAGAAGGTGGTCCTGGATCACAAAAAAACATTTCAAATTCTTCTATGAATGGTGAGCAGGCCTCAAAATTCTTTTTTTCATGCGAAGAAGAAGATGATTTATTAACTTCTTTTCCATACCATAAGGCATATAAGTCCAAAACAATAATCCAATAACTTAGATGGATCAATGTCGTCGAGCAACTTAGCTTAAACAATCAACAAACTAAGAAGAGAAGTTTATAGCCAGGATTATATGGTACAAAGACCACTTACAAGCTCAACCGGACATCTCTTCATTTCTCTAACTCTTATTCTATCTTAGAAATCAAACTCTCATTAATAGCAGTAGGTCTACGATTTACAAATCTGATAATGCCATCACGATAGATAAACCGCTTTCCAGTCCCGATAGCTTCCTATCTTGCCTTTTTCCGTTCTTGCACCTGGATGAAGGTAAGATCTTCGTCCAAGTAAATTTTGGTATCCTCGATCTCTGCCCCAAAACTTCACAATAGTGAGACATTGAGGTGAAGTTTATGACAAGAGTATATGGATCCTTTCCATACCTTTATTGTGATGCTGAAGATTCTCTTCCAAAACCTCTTAATGTTGACTGGTCAACCCTCCCTACTGTTTAGGAGCTCAGTCCAGCAGACTCTCATGGGACCTAGTATCCTCTTAGCCATCTTAGAATTAGTCAGTATAACTGATGTTTGCATTGCAATTTGCAATTGTCTCCACAGGTCGGTGACTTAGCCATTTACGATATAATAATTACAATTTACAATTTACATTAGGCAAAGGGATTTAAAGTACATGTGACATCCCTTTCCTCCTCAGATGACGTAGGACTATGGCCTTCAGGTTTGATCAGGAGATTGACTGGACAGTAGAGCTAGGTTTCATTCTAATATTAGGTGAGCTCCACTTTCTTATCAACATGTATTAGAGAAGCTCACTTTTTAGTTTTGCCTTTAATTAGTACAGTTATGCTTTCTTCTGTACATTCCTAGTTCTTTCATTCCTTTTGTACTTTGTGTGTTGCTTTGGTCATATAGCTTGTCTAGTTCATTGCGTAGGGCATGCCAGAACGTCCATTTTATGTCGGTTCCTGAGCATATTTAGCTGTCAAAATCTGCTCAATTTGTTTCTGTAGTGCAAACACACAATTTTCAACTTTCATTTGAAATTTCACATACATTAGAATGCAATTTGATTTTTTTGAGTCTTTTTTGTTTGGAGGAAAGATACAGATCATTATTTTTGTCTTGCGAGACATAAACAAATAAAATATTGCTAGTTATCTCTTTTCTAATGTGTTAAACTGAATGGGTGCATATCACTTACTCTATTGGCTGTTAATATATTTGATGATATGAATACTTTCTCGGAGTTTACAAATCCTTGGTTGTTTTCAAAGGTCCTAAAGCTGGTATCTGAAATCATGAATTCTTCCAAGCTTGGCACTATCCATCTTGTTATTATTATTTGAGGTTCTCTTAAATGTGTTCTTGATTTTTACCGACCAAACAGGTACCCTTTGGAGCTGCGTAAAGCAAAAGTATTCAAAACCAAGGCAGGTTTGCTATTTGTTTTCATCCAACTTAAGAGTTTCTAGGGCCAGTAAGCATAGATTAATAAGCAAAGGTCTTGACCAAGGTGTAAGAAGTTGCATCCTAAGAACATTTCTTATTGTGCTTATTACGATATCATGCATTGTAGTCAAACCACAACTTCCCTATCATCTTATTTTGGAGCTGTTCAACATTAACACAAATGCCAGATTACCCAATTTTGCTTTATCCTGATACTTATAAAGCTAATATCTTGTCAACATGTTTCCAAATATGCATGCTTGTTTTGGACAATATTCTAAGTTGCTCTTGAAAACATTCATCTGATACTTTAGGTGTTTCTGAGCTTTTAGGAAAAACATGGCTGACACTAAAGACTGAGTATTTGGAATATTGTATTCGATGTAGGCAAAGGTGCAGCCTGCAGGAGAGAAGGCCAGGGCAAGATCCAATGGCTGTTCTCAGATAGAAAATGCCTTTGATCCTGACAAGGTTGCCACATCCAATACGGCAGAAAATGAGTTGAATCAAAAAGATTTGCAGGAACTCCTGGCAGAAACCACACTTGATGCTACAGCCAGTTCTATTGAAGATTCAAGTTGCATGGAAGGCAATTCTAGTAAAGGCAGCACAGTCACAGAGAACCTCTCACTGACTTCACCAGAAGATTGCGTAAAGCTTTCTTCACATTTGGCAAATGATCATGGTTTTCTGAAAATTCCCAGAAAATACAAAGTAGTCAGTAGGCTAATATGATATATTCATGCTATAAATCTCAGAATCATATATGAAGAAAGCAATTGTAAGGACCATTTTAGCTTGTTCTTCGTTCATGAAAAGCCCTGAAAAAACCTAGGTTCTTGATGTATTTCTGTTAAAGGGATAATTAATTGTTTGGTACTTCACATCAACGTGTGTATGAGTAAAGAAACATGCCTATTAATTATCTAATTTCTCGTTTTTTTT
The DNA here is from genome assembly GCA_029204225.1 of Diphasiastrum complanatum. Lineage (NCBI taxonomy): Eukaryota > Viridiplantae > Streptophyta > Lycopodiopsida > Lycopodiales > Lycopodiaceae > Diphasiastrum > Diphasiastrum complanatum. The sequence goes on from CM055103.1 coordinate 13,536,537, forward strand.
AAAACTGTTAATGCAACAGATATTGAGACCATCTGGGCGTATTAACGCCGCGATGGCTGTTGGTAGGGACACTCTTTATTTGTATGGAGGCCTGATGGAGATTGGAGATCAAGAAGTCACTTTAGATGACTTATACTCCCTTGACCTAAATAAGCTGGATTCATGGAATTGCATTGTGGAGGTATTCCTAATCAACCTTTATTTGAATTCTGTCCAGGTTTTTCGTCTAACGTGTCATATCTAGTCTCTTGTCATCATGTAGCAGGAATAAGGTCTATGGTCATCTTGAAACCATTGTAAGTTGGTATAGGTTTTAGCCAGAGGCTTCTTTTGTTAAATCTGCAAAGCAACATAGCAAGTTCATCAAAATCTCCAACAGCAATTACTACAATATGAAATAACCAAAATTAAAAAAGCTATTCGCCAATGACAGACTTTTTGTATCGCTGAGCTGCTTATTTGAGCTCCCTCTTTATTCAAGTTCCGAAACGTGGTTGCAGTGGAACGCGTTCCACTGTACCCCCGATTCGCGAGGGGGTTGTGATTTGCGATTCACTGGTATTTTTTTTTTTTAGAATTTTTCCCTCTAATCTCATACTATATGGGGCATTTGAAGATGAAGTGCTCCTCGGACTCTATCTCATGTAGGGGACATAGCAGGCATAATCTCTCCTCTCGTGGTGTACCCTGGTAGCCAACTGATGTGAGGAGACTTTGAACTGTCCCAAAGTGAAACGGAGATCGTGTGATAGCCCAGAGGACAAATAGCGAGGTAAAACTGGAAGACTAGTGGCATCCTGCTCCAGAAAGTGAGTCCGGTAGTAGTCAGGCTTAACCCCTAGCTAGTGTTGCCAAGTACGGTCGAGATATGCTCTGTATAAAAAATGTCTAATGTACTGGTGTGTACCCAAAGGGAGAGCAGTGATAGTGATGAGGGACAATGGATAGGGGGCGGTGGTTAGCTAGGGCAGCAAGGGACAGGTAGCGAAGATCAGCGAGGAGGGACAAGCACGAGGGACAGGACCAGCGATGGAGGGATAGGGTAAACGAGGGACAGTGAGGGACAGGACAGGGAATGATGGTCAGACGGGGAGGTACAGAGAGCGATGAAAAGGCAGCGATGGTCAGCAGGCAGGGACAATGGATAGGGGGCGGTGGTTAGCTAGGGCAGCAAGGAGCGATGGTCAGCAAGGGAGCGAGGGTCAGGTAGCGAGGGACAGGGAGCGATGGACAGGCAGATGCAGCGAGGGATAGGAGGGCGGCACCATAGCTGCGATGGAGAGGGAGGGCGCCCTCCATAGCCACGAGAGAGAGAGAGAGAGAAAGAAAGAAAGAAAGAAAGAAAGATCTTTATTAATGTCCATGAAATACCCTAAGGTTCATAGGACTGAGAAAGGTACATGTCTCAAGTATGCACGGTGGGAGCATGAAAGCTCTACCACCTAAAAGAACAAAGAAACAAGACTACAGGTAAACAGGAGATGATGATGATAGACAAAGAGAGCCTTATCATCATATAAATCTCTCTCCGCCTATGAAATAGTGATGTAAGGTATGTTGAGACACTTTCGCTGAACGAACTGTGTCTCTCCGTCTCTGAGTGGATAGTCGGTGGCGTCTCTGCTGCCGTGAAGTTGTAGATCGTGGTCTGTGGGCTGTCTGTCCCTCTAGTCGCCGACACTGTCTCTGCCGTCTATGCATGGAGGCGTCCGGGATCTCAGCCTCTCCATCAGAATCAGTACTCTCCTGCCTCTGCCTCCGACGTGATAAACACTCCTGTATGCTCAGCTGTATCAAGGGGGAGGTGTCAGCGTCTAGTCTCGCCATACGGAGGTCCACCATCTCTCGGATCATCAGCGCAACACATCTGGGGTCCTCATACGATATCAAGGTAGAAAGTGTGAGTGGATGATCCTGAAACAAGCAGTAGTATCTCCCTCGGATCTCATAGTAGGCTGGGCACTTGAAGAGAAAATGAAACTCATCCTCTACGTTGTGTGTATCACACATACTACAAATCCGAGCATCTCTTGGGATGCCACTGTATCTACCAGTCTCAATGGCTAGCTGGTGAGAGGAAACCCGAAACTGACCCATCACTATCCGCAGTTTGTGTGAGATACTATCCACTAGATATCCGAGAACAGTAGGATATCCAGCATGATCTCGAGAGAGAAAATGTGTCCGATAAAACTCCGTCTTCACCCCAGATGGAACCTGCCAAGTGCTCTGAAGATATGCTCTATACAAGTGTCCTCGAATATACTGATGCGTACCCGTCGGTAGATCCGTAATGTGAATACTCCACGTGGGGAGGAGACGACAAGCCTGGGAATACCATGAAAAGGAGTGTCCCACAGAATGTAGGTGTTGTGATGATGCCAAAGCCGCTGCAGCATAGTGTGTGTCTCTACCCTGAAGATCCTCCAGGCGCTGTATGAATGTGACAATATGGAACAGTGCCTCTAGTTGAATAGGGGGGACGGCAAACTCTGCCAATATAATATGATGTGGTGTAGAGGACTTAGCCCGTATCATCCGAGATAGCATGTGAATCTGAAGTCGTGAAATGCATGCCCACTCGGTAGCCGTCAGGCCTGTACTCCATGTCTCTGATACGTAAAGAGCCGAGGGAACTGCCATAGTATCAAAAAGTCGACACTTACTAGTCGCATCTCTAATGTGTGAGCTGAAACATAATCTCCCCTCTGCCCGTATAACCTGCTCAAGCTCATCTATATATAAACCAAAGAGTGTAGGTGAGAGCGGACATCCCTGCTTAACCCCAATAGTGCTCTCTATCTCTGGTGATACAACTCCTGATACTCGGATCCGGCCAATAACTCGTCTGTACAATGCCACAACTGCCTGTATGATATCCTCTTGGAAGCCACTATCCCGAAGCCTCCGTATCAGTAAATGCCTTGGCACCGAGTCAAAGGCTTTGCGAAAATCCACAAAGCAGCAATAAACACGCTCTCTCCTGGCCTTAGCCTCCTCAATGATGGCTCTCAAGGTGAAAACATGATCGGATGTAGTATATCCTGGTCTGAAACCAGCTTGGCCAATGGCATGCAGTGCTCTAGTATCCATCTCTGTATTGATCTCTGACTGAAGAATAGAACCATAGACCTTGGCAAAGAGGTGGCTGAGAGAGAGAGAGAGAGAGAGAGAGAGAGAGAGAGAGAGAGAGAGAGAGAGAGAGAGAGAGAATTGGAATTAGAATTATTATTATTAATGTCTTTTGGTACCCAAAGGTACATAAGACAAAAGAGAGTACAAAAAGTGAGGAGCATTGTCCGCATATGGACTTATTTACTAATAAAAAGAAAATAACTAGTATATTTATCTCTCTATATCTAAGAAGAAGTATCAAAGCTTGACCACCAGCTTGTGAGGGTACAATGCAAGAGCTTCACCACCTGCTCCGTGGAGGAGACTAGCTACGAAGTATGTGAGACTCTCTGTGTCTTCGATCTCCGAACAGAGACTTTAAAATCCACAACTGAAATATTCTCTTTGTCTCGCTTCTGGAAGAACTGGATAATATGAGCCTGACTGTGATCCATATCTGGGACCGTAGGTAGAAGTGAAGCTCGTAGAGTATACATTTCTCTCAATAGAAGACCTACACATTTGGGGTCTGGATACTTGAGAAAGGATCACAGCGTGAGAGGAGTATCTTTGTATAAACTTTGGTATCGCCCTTTGATCTCATAATATACTGGACAACGAAAGATGAAATGAAACTCATCCTCCACCTCCTGAAGAGAGCAAAGCTGACAGATCCTCTACAATCTGGAAGTGTCCATGTATCTACCCGTCTCGACAGCAAGCTGATGAGAAGAGACTCGAACCTGTCCCATACGGTACCTCGGACCAAAAGATGGCGACTGTGTAAGATATGCTGGAAGGATAGGAATGCCTGTAGTATCCAACCGTAGTAGATGTGTGTTACGTACCCATAAGGGCACGCAACAGGAAACTTGAGGGTCTCAGTTATGGGATGGAACGTTGATCTGGAGCTATAGGTCTTTTGGGTGCCACGTGTCAATGTCTTATTGGCGCGCGATGACTCATTGTTATGGACCCGCGTCAGTGTGCACAACTGCCGTGTGTTGTTGGTCATGCGTGACTCCTATGGAGGGAGATGACCCGCCTGGACTATGTATATAGAGGTGGATCTCCATGAGCTTGGCATTCATTCTCTCCTGGAGAATGAAGAGCTCTTCCACTGGTGGTCAGGTCAGGACGAGTATCTAGGCCTCAGGATGTAGGTAGGCGAGGGTCGAGGGTAAGGCATGGTGGTATGGGACACCATGGCTTACATGAGATCCGAGCTTGCTTGAAGGTGGTCTGTAGCTCCAGTGCACGGGGGTGAGGTGGTAGTACCTCTATGGTTGGGTGGTAACGTAGTGTTCGTCACCTGTTTGTGCTTTAGCAATGACCGACACGACGATGGGGATTTTAACAGTTGGTATCAGAGCCACCGATCATTGTGAATAAGGTGCAATCGTTCTAACTTACGTTTTTGGTTGGTTTGAGCTTTTAGCTGATGTTTTTGAAGGCTTAGTTGATTTCGTTAAATCGAATTGAACAACTTTGCTTTTTGGTTCGTCTCAATCCGAGGTCGTTTTTATCGAAAACGAACCACCTTTGATAGCTATGGTGGAAGTTGTCGGTTTTTTGAAATTTTGCGATTTTAAAAACTTCAAAAGCCGATTTCGTTTTTCTGGCCTTATTTTGGGACTTGGAAGTTGGAAATTTTTTTGCTTTTGGCTTTTTTCCTTATGCAAAAAAATTTAGAAAAAAAATTGTCGGGCACATGTGCGCGCGCTACCGTATGGCACCCTGTCAAAAAAGAAAAAACAAATTTCTGACACGACCTGTAGCCGCGGGCTGGAAACGCAGGTTTCAGGTCCTCTTTTATTGTTCAGCTGTGAAAGGAGAGGAGTCATAGTAATGATCACATCTCCTTAGTACTTTTTAAAAAGTACTTTGAGGTGACATGTTGATGACTGCTACTTTGAAGTCACAAACAAAACTTCGTATTTCTAAACTTGCAGAAGTTTGTAAAACGAACTTCAAAGTTTAGAAAACTATTAAACTTGTTGTACTTTTATGAGTACATATTAAAACTTTGTTTGCAAAGTTTTGTTTTAAAGTTCTCAAAGAAAATTTTGTAAAGTTCTCAAGTTTTAACAGACCTGTGTGCCCTTCTTCTTATCCTTCTCAGCCTCTTTCTTGGGCTTAATCCACCTCCTTGTAAACTTCCACCTGCACACACAAAAAAAATTGTAAATCCTCCATCTTCTTCACTTTTTGGGAGGAAATTTGAAGGTTTTTCCTCCACCTCCTCCTCTTGAACGTATAGTTGTACCTGCACCTTCTCCTAAGTCTAAGGACAAGCCTTAGAGGAGATTTAGGTGTGTCTTTGGGCCATACGACATATTAATCTATAGTCGGACCCTTGAGGAGCATGAAGAGCATCTTCATATAGTCTTGGATCTTCTAAGGCAAGAAAAGCTCTATGCTAAGGAGTCGAAATGTGAGTTCTTCCAAACTAAACTCAAATACCTGGGCGTCATGTCGGATAATGGTCTTGAAATCGATTATGACAAAGTCCGTAAGGTACGAGAATGGCCGAGACCTTTGACAATTCGTGATGTAAAATCCTTTTTGGGATTCACAGGATTCTTTCACAGGTTCATTATGGACTATGCCTTAATAGCATTGCCCTTGACGAACGTTCTTAAGGGGGTGAAGAAAAAGTTTAGCCACAGAAAAAGTCCATTGATAACATGGACTGATGAAATGAATGAGAGTTTTGAGACTCTCAAGCACTGTGTTTCTACAGCTCCAATTTTACAGTAGACCAGTTGCTTTTGAAAGCAAGAAGCTGGATCCTGCTCAAACTAGGTATTCTACCTATGAGAAGGAGCTTTTTGCAGTCATTCACGCGTTAAAAATCTAGAGGCCTTATCTTTATGGTGCCAGATTTACGGTAATGACTGATCACCAATCCCTTAAGTATATTTGTGATGCTAAGGACCTTCGTGGCCGTAAGGCTAGATATTCGGAACTCATTCAGGAGTTTGTGTTTGACATTAAGTATCGTAAAGGTACGTCGAACTGTGTTGCCGATGCCTTGAGTAGGATTGGAGAGATTAATCAGTTATGCTTTGCTGAGATCCAATCTGATTTGTATCTTTCACTACGGGATCTTTGTCGAATCGATAGGTTTTTTTGGTCGCATCTGGCTAGATGTCCTGACGGGAAATTCTAGATCTAGTGATGACCTTGGGATGCAGAATCCCAAGCAATCCTATAATGATAAGATACTTGAAGACTATTCCATAAGGAATGGCCTGCTTTTCCGAAAGGGAAAGGTTTGTGTGTCGGATCGGGAGGACTTGCGGGCCCAAATCCTGTAGCAGTGTCATGACAACCCTTGAGTTGGTCACCCAGGCATACAGAAAGAGGACACTTGACCTTGTTAGGCAGAATTTCTTCTGGCCTAAGATGAAAGGTCATGTGGAGGCATACGTTCAAAGTTGTGAATAATGCCAGCAAAACAAAGCAGAAAGACTCAAAGTTGCGGGTCTGTGACATTCTCCCCATGTGACAGTGTACCTGTCCGGATTTGCTGCTCCCCCACATCCTGCACTCCCATTGCGGTTGTGGACTTCGTCACACGCAAGCGCCGCATGACGGCCCTTTTCCGCACATTCAGCAGGTAAGTTGCTACGATTTTTTTTGGCTCGTTCAAGATGCTTCTTTATTTTTTGCTCGTTTCATGTGTGCCTCTCATTCCGTTTGTCAATGCAGGCTCGACTTGAAGAAGCCCGCTCGCACCTGCTTCGCCTACCAGTTCATCATGCTTGAGCGGCTACACAAGCTCAAGGGTGAATTGCGGCACATGGCCACTTCGGCAAAGTTCACCGCCATGGACCTGTCACGACCCCAGAGGGCTTGGCCTTTCACGACATCTTATTCATGGAGCTTTCTGGGTGGATATGCAGCATCTGATGGACGTCATGCGCCCCATCTACTCTGTCCTGAGGCTCGTTGATCGCGAGGGGTGCACGATGGGCCTCATTTACGAGTTCATGGACCGCATAGGCGAGTCTCTCCAGCGTTCGGAGCTGGACCCTGCCAGGTATAACTTTTTTCCATCTCACCATCCTTACTTCCATTTCGCACTCTATTTCGTCTTGCTGCTGCAACACGATGGTATGTAACTGTTGCCTCCACGTGGTTTGGTCCACGTAGCTTATGAAAATTGCATGACTAGAAAATTAGATCCAATTCACATTTCTTATTCAGTAATAGTTGCATATAAGAAACTTCATGTTGTGACAAGCAAAGCAAACTGATCAACATTAATGTCAGAAAATGGTCTGGAGAAAAGTGTGCTAGCCTTTAAAAAGCTCTAGATTGTCGTACTAGCCAGGTTATCGCCGCCATAGGTAATGAAGCCCTATTGTTGGGCTCAATCTCATCTGCACTACCAAATCTCTGTGATCTTTGCCAATCTGGTTCATGAAACAAAATAAATGAATAGCAGGTTACTAGATAGTAAATTGTATGTTGGTTACTATTTCTTGTTATTCCTACTTCATCCTTGTAATTTTTATCTACTAATTGATAGGTGATACTTAGTTGTTTGTACTGTCATGTGAATCTTCTCTATATCAAGCCTGCTATCAATCTCTTTCCAATAGAAGTATGCACTTATCTCATGCCCGTTCCAATCAAAGTTGTCCTTCGCATGATCGCAACTTTCATGGATCCGTTTGTAGTTCTTTCAAGGGGTAGACCATAGTTGCCTAGAATCGCGATTCTGGGAAAAAATGTTCCCAAAATCGTATTTCAGAATCGTGATTTTGGGTACAGAATCTGTTGTAAAGCTAGCTTTACAATGCAAGCCTTACTTTCGGCGCCATTGGCGCCAGCATTGTCCCTGGCGCCAACAATGCCATTGCTGCTCCCGGCTCCACTATGACCAGAATCTAGTCGGCGCCAAGTTCCTGTTACGAGCACGTGACCAGTGCCGAACCCTAGAGAACACAGGAGGTCAGATACCACAGTCAGGGTCGTGTCTAGCGTACACGACCAACAGGGCATGACAGTGTGAGTAGTGTGCCCCAGGCACGGTCCATAGCCATGGCGGGCCTAACACAGTCTAGGGACCCTGTCAGCAGGATGGGGCCCCACGTTGGGTCTCGACGTGCAGTCGGCCACGTCAGTGCCACGTGGCCGACCCTTGGCAGTATGCATGCTACCAGTCCTCACACTAGGCTAGGAGGGGCTTACTCTATATCAGGGAGTAGGCAAGGTTGGGTGGATCAAGTAGTGTTTGCCCTACTGTGGTGTTAGGAATTATTACATGGAGTGTTACGAACACGTGACCAGTGCCGAACCCTAGAGAACACAGGAGGTCAGATACCACAGTCAGGGTCGTGTCCAGCGTACACGACCAATAGGGCATGACAGTGTGAGTAGTGTGCCCCAGCACGGTCCATAGCCATGGCGAGCCTAACACAGTCTAGGGACCCTGTCAGCAGGATAGGGCCCCATGTTGGGTCCCGACGTGCAGTCGGCCACATCAGTGCCACGTGGCTGACACTTGGCAGTATGCATGCTACCAGTCCTCACACTGGGCTTGGACATCTTCCGACTTTATACAAACCTGATGATATCCCGATCTGAAGTCTATTTTACTGAAAAATTTAGCCCCGTCGAGTTTAAGGTGATGCCATTTGGGCTCACAAATGCTCCAGCTACCTTTATGACCTTGATGAACAGTGTCCTCAGACCAGACTTGGGTAAGTTTGTAGTCGTATTTTTAGATGACATCCTCGTCTACAGCAAAACGAGGAAGGAGCATCTAAAACACCTCAGAAAGGTGTTTCGACTGCTTAGAAAGCATAAGCTTTATGCTAAAGAATCCAAGTGTGAATTTTTCGTTGAAGAAGTAGCTTATTTGGGTCACATTATCTCCGACTAGGTACAGTGCCTATGAAAAGGAACTCTTTTCTATAGTCCATGCCCTTAAGACTTGGAGGCATTATTTGTATGGTGCCAACTTTGAGGTCCTGACAGACCATGAAAGTCTCAGATAACTTTGCAATCAACTTGAGCTTAGAGGTCGGAAAGCTCGTTGGGAGAGTTGATGCAAGAGTTTGATATGTCTATCAAATATAGACGGGGGAAATTCAATACAGTAGCAGATGCCCTTAGTAGAATGCCTATGATAAATGAGCTGAGTTTTACTCAGATTCGTAATGAGTTACTCGAGTCCTTGAGAGGGAAGTGCCAACATGATGCATTCTTCTCTACCATCTGGAACTCAGTCAAGAACAGACAGTTACAGACTCCAGAACCAGTTCCCGGGGCTGGTGCCAGTTCATCCAAGAATACGGGAGCTTTCGTTGAGGATGATGATGAGTCCGAGTATACATCAGATGACGTTGAGGATTCTGAGCCTGTATTACCCAAGCAAACCCGAGGGGTTGAGGGTCAGTTGACTCAAGGATTCAAATGGAAACAATATTCCATTCAGGATGAGTACTTGCTCTATAGAGATAGAGTATGTGTCCCGACGTGCAGTCGGCCACGTCAGTGCCACGTGGCCGACACTTGGCAGTATGCATGCTACCAGTCCTCACACTAGGCTAGGAGGGGCTTACTCTATATCAGGGAGTAGGTGGATTAGTTAGTGTTTGCCCTACTGTGGTGTTAGGAATTATTACACAGAGTGTTATGAGCACGTGACCAGTGCCGAACCCTAGAGAACACAGGAGGTCGGATACCACAGTCAGGGTCGTGTCCAGCTGTTACGAGCTCGTAACCAGTGCCGAACCCTAGAGAACACAGATAGGTCAGATACCACAGTCAGGGTCATGTCCAGCGTACATGACCAACAGGGCAAGACAGTGTGAGTAGTGTGCCCCAGCACGGTCCATAGCCATGGCGGGCCTAACACAGCCTAGGGACCCTGTCAGCAGGATAGGGCCCCCAGTTGGGTCCCGACGTGCAGTCGGCCACGTCAGTGCCACGTGGCCGACACTTGGCAGTTGCATGCTACCAGTCCTCACACTGGGCTAGGAGGGGCTTACTCTATATCAGGGAGTAGGCAAGGTTGGGTGGATCAGTTAGTGTTTGCCCTACTGTGGTGTTAGGATCTATTACACTGGTATCAGAGCCATCTCCATCCCAGGGAGTTTAGGACAGCAGTAGAGAAAGCTATCAGAAGATAGGAAGTGTTTCTCAGATTCTCAGAGAGGAATAGAGGAGGAGGATCGCTGTAGGAGCAGCCTTCAAACTTCTGATTTCCACTGAGAAATCACAGTAGCAAGGAGTTAGATTCCAAGTGTAGGTAACTCGCTGAAAAGACAGCTGTTTCTCACTGAGTTCAGAGGATTCTCTATAGTTTTCCCAGCGAAATTAGAGTAGGAAGAAGCCAGCACCTCCATCGCTGTACAGTCAGAGACCTACATCCGATTTCCAGGGAAAAAGTTACTGGTTCTCAGCGAGTTGGAAGCCAAAAAAGAGGAGCAGGACCAGCGCTGCCAGTGCTTCTGAAAATCTGGTTTTTCAACAAGTTTTTGGGCCCCAACGTCAGAGATTTGGAGCAAGAGGATTCCTACCAGATCAGCGAGTAGGAGACTTCTGAAATTTCAGAACTCAGAAGGGTTTTTGGACTTCAGACTTGCCTTTTTGTGGACAAGTTGGATTGCAATCAGACCAGCGAGCTACTATCCTCAAAAAACCGGGAAATTTAGTACCGTTTTGAAGTCTCAAACTGGCATTTTTCGGAACAGCAGGTCTGAAATCTTGGGGAAAAGAGCTGAAAGGGTTCCTCTTCATTCTTTCTTTGGAAGTACAGTCCTCAGAAACAGCTAAGTCATCTTTCCTTTCCCTTGTACAGTTGTAAATTAGTCTTTTAGACTTTTTTCCTTCAGAAGTTAAGGTAGCTCTCTTTCAGTTTCGAAGATGACCACTCCTCAGGGACGTGATCAACCCCAGGAGAGAGGCTTCGACGAACTTGAAACAGAAGCCTTGGCTTACAGAAAAGGGAAGGAACCTATGGAAGTAGAAGAACAGGAACAGTTCGCCGAAGAACTCGACGAACTGGTTACCAAGGAGCAGTTCCTCCAATTGGTAACAGAGGTGGATGAACTGAAGCTGGCATTAGCCAATTTCAAGTCCAGTGTGGACGACTCGTTCGCTGAACTCAAAAACTTGATTTTGAGTTCCGCGAAAGGAAGCCTTCCCTCCACTTCTCAGTTATCCCCTTCTCCACTTCCATCAGTTTCGGGTGAGACTTTACGGTCTCACCCCAGTGTTTTTAAAGATTTAAAGCCTCCTACTTTTAATGGGGAAGAGAAGGATAGAAATGCAGATATTCTACAAACCTTCCTCAGCAAATGGAAGAACATTCATGCTCTTAAACAGACCCCTGACCATTTGCAAGCAATTGAGGCCAGTCTTTCTTTAGGGCCTATGGCCTATAAGTGGTGGTTAAATCTCCAGGAGACTGGGCACACTCCCCGGTCATGGAAAGCTTTTGAAGAAGCTTTCCTAAGAGAATTTCTACCAGAGAATGAACTTGATAGAGCCTGGGAAGCCTGGGAAAGAACAGTAATGGACAAGTCCCTCATCCAATATATCTCGCAGTATCGAGAGGCAATTTTAAAGATTAAAAATATGGATGACTATCAAAAAATCAGGGGATTTGTCCGTGGCCTCAAAGATGAATATAAAGTAGAGGTCCAGAGAAACTCGCCTACTACCCTTGAGCAAGCTCTCAGATATGCTCAAATCTATGATGATTCAGTGGGTAGGAAGAGAGCGAGACAGCAACCACTTTCTGAGCAGCTTCCTCAGAAAGACTTTCAATTTAAAAAGAAATTTTTAAAAAGAAAGAAAGAAGATAAATTTAAAGGTGAACCTCCTCAGAAACGCCCTTCACTCATACAGCCCTTAAAACCAGATGATTTTGAGAAAGCCAAACAAGAACGTTTGTGCTTTGTGTGTATGGGCAAGGGACACACAGTCAGACAGTGTCCCAAGGGGCCTTTCACTAAAAAAGATAAGAAAGATAAAAAACAAGTTCATCTTGTTCAGACTGTATGTTTCCCCAGTGACTCGGCAGCTTCCGAGATCAAAGTGTATCATGAAGATCATGAACACTGTTGCCAGCTGACCTCTGCAATGCTAGCGAGACCCTTCAGCTTTGGGCCGCATGACCTAGTACGTATGCATGGGAAAGTTGGTAACCAGTCAGTAAGAGTCATGGTTGATGATGGGGCAACCCATAATTTCATCAACCACACCCTGGTTAAAAAGCTTAAACTACCAGAAGTACCTAGTCAGCATAGGTACATAGTTTCATTAGCTAAGGGTGAAGATAAAAAAATATGGGAAACTATGGTAAGTAAGTTAAATCTTGGTATTCAGGGGTACCAAGATCAAATAAACTTTCAGATAATGCACCTGGATCGAACAGACATTGTTCTCGGGAGAGATTGGCTCTACAGTTTAGGACCTTCCCTCCACAGAAACTATCAGGAGAACACCCTCAGCTTTCAGTATAAAGGCCAAGAGATCCAGTTGCATGGGGAGCATGATGTTCCCAACAGCCCTATGGTCTGCAGTTCAGAGCTCTGTCAGCTAATCGGAGACGAAGACCATCAGGTATTCTTATGTGACTTTCAGTTTATTCCTGAAGTTTCTATTTCCAGTTCTATTCAGCAGAAAATCAGTAAATTAGAAACTTTATTGTCTAAATTTAAAGATGTTTTTCCTGAAGATTTGCCACATGGTTTACCACCTAGCAAAGAGGTAGATCATGTAATAAACCTAGTACCAGGTACAGCACCTGTTTCTAAACCTCCGTATCGGGTCAGCCGAACAGAGGATGAAGAAATAACTAGGCAGTTAACAGACTATCTTGGGAAAGGCCAAATTCAGACCAGTAGTTCACCATGGGCCTCACCAGTCCTATTGGTGAAAAAGAAGGAGGGGTCTATGCGTCTTTGCGTAGATTACAGAGCCCTCAATAAAGTCACAATTAAGAATAAATACCCTATGCCTCGGGCAGACGAGTTGTTTGATCAACTCGACGGGGCTAAGTTTTTCAGCAAAATAGACCTCAGATCGGGATATCATCAAGTCCATATAAAATCGGAAGATGTCTCGAAAACAGCTTTTAGGACTCGTCACGGTCATTATGAGTTTAAGGTGATGCCATTTGGGCTCACAAATGCTCCAGCTACCTTTATGATCTTGATGAACAGTGTCCTCAGACCATACTTGGGTAAATTTGTAGTCGTATTTTTAGATGACATCCTCGTTTACAGCAAAACCAGGAAGGAGCATCTAAAACACCTCAGAAAGGTGTTTCGACTGCTCAGAAAGCATAGGCTTTATGCTAAACAATCCAAGTGTGAATTCTTCGTTGAAGAAGTAGCATATTTGGGTCACATTATCTCTTCAGATGGGATTAAGATGGACCCAAATAAGGTTAAAGCCATACTCAGTTGGCTGAGACCTCAGAATATTTTGGAACTTCAAATCTTTCTTGGTCTAGCGGGATATTACAGACGATTTGTCAAGGAATATGCTCAGATAGCAGTCCCTATGACAAATCTCCTTAAGGGGAAGGGAAAGGAGTTCATTTGGGAGTCCGCACAACAGGAGAGCTTTGATGCTCTCAAAACAGCCTTAGCTACAGCACCAGTTTTAAAAGTCGTCGACCCCAATCAGCCATTTGTGGTCGAAACAGATGCTAGCGACTTTGCAGTAGGTGCTGTGCTAACTCAGGGTGGACGACCAGTTGCCTTCGAGAGTAAAAAACTCGAGCCAGCACAGACTAGGTATAGTGCCTATGAAAAGGAACTCTTTTCTATAGTCCATGCCCTTAAGACTTGGAGGCATTATTTGTATGGTGCCAACTTTGAGGTCCTGACAGACCATGAGAGTCTCAGATACCTTTGCAATCAACCTGAGCTTAGAGGTCGGAAAGCTCGTTGGGCAGAGTTGATGCAAGAGTTTGACATGTCTATCAGATATAGGCGTGGAAAATTCAATACAGTAGCAGATGCCCTTAGCAGAATGCCTATGATAAACGAGCTGAGTTTTACTCAGATTCGTAATGAGTTACTCGAGTCCTTGAGAGGGAAATGCCAGCATGATGCATTCTTCTCTATTATCTGGAACTCAGTCCAGAACAGACAGTTACAGACTCCAGAACCAGTTCCCGGGGCTGGTGCCAGTTCATCCAAGAATACGGCAGCTTCCGTTGAGGATGATGATGAGTCCGAGTATACGTCGTCAGATGACGTTGAGGATTCTGAGCCTGTATTACCCAAGCAAACCCCAGTGGTTGAGGGTCAGTTGACTCAAGGATTCAAATGGAAACAGTATTCCATTCAGGATGAGTACTTGCTCTATAGAGATAGAGTATGTGTCCCCAATTCAGAGGATTATAGGCAGCAGGTCCTATATGAATGTCATGACAATCCTAGCGCGGGACACCCAGGCATACAGAAGACCTATGAGCTTCTTCGTAGGCAATTTTTCTGGCCCAGTATGAGAAAGGACGTCCACCAGCATGTAACCAGTTGCCAGAAATGTCAAGTAAATAAAGCAGAGCGTTTAAAGGCAGGAGGGTTGTTGCATCCCTTAGAAATACCAGCTGGTAAATGGGAGAGTATCTCCATGGATTTTATAGTAGGCCTGCCTAAAACCCAAAAGGGTAATGACGCTATATGGGTCACAGTTGACCGTCTGACCAAAATGGCTCATTTTATTCCGACCAAAACAACCGTTAGAGCTCCAGAGTTAGCGAGGTTGTTTGTAGACGGGCTATTTAAATTGTACGGTCTACCTTCCGGCATAGTCAGCGACCGGGACAGTAAGTTTACTGGAAATTTTTGGAAGGCAGTATTCCATCATCTCCATACTAAACTTAATATGAGTACCACCGACCATCCACAGACGGACGGTCAAACAGAAAGGGTAAATCAAGTGCTGGAGGATATGCTTCGTGCATACGTCAGCAAGAGGCAGACTAATTGGGAGGAGTATCTCTCGATATTAGAGTTTGCTTACAACAGTACCAAACATTCAGCTACGGGATACAGCCCATTTATGCTGATGTACGGTTTTCAGCCACGCTCACCCACAGCTGTAGGGTTTAAACAAGAAAAAGTTGAAGCAGCCAGAAACTTTTTAGAAGACCTAAACCAGATGATAGAACATGCTAAGCGTAGCATTAGACAATCCCAGGATCGAGCCAGGCATTATGCAGATCCACACAGACGGGATGTGCAGTTCTCCACTGGTGAGAAAGTCTACTTGAGAGTCCCAGTTGACTCTAAAACCCTCAAATCAGGAGTGTGTGCTAAGTTGTCTCCAAGGTATTGTGGTCCCTTTACCATCAGTAGGAGACTAGGCGAGGTCACCTATGAACTAGAACTCCCACACAGCAGTAAGGTTTTTCCAGTTTTTCATGTAAGTCAGTTACGAAAAGCCTTAACCAGATCAGATAATCTGGTAGGGGACAGTGTTCTAGTTCTCCCATTGGATCCTCAACAACCTCCACATGAACCAGAGGAAATTCTTGATAGTAGAGAGACGCAGACTCGTCATACTCTATACCGAGAATATCTGGTTAAGTGGAATGATCAGCCTGTTGAGAATGCCACTTGGGAAAGAGGCAGCGTCCTTCGCAAGATTTTTCCAGACTTTGTCTTAGAGGACCAAGACGGTTCTTAAGGGGGAGGGAGTGTTACGAGCTCGTAACCAGTGCCGAACCCTAGAGAACACAGATAGGTCAGATACCACAGTCAGGGTCGTGTCCAGCGTACATGACCAACAGGGCAAGACAGTGTGAGTAGTGTGCCCCAGCACGGTCCATAGCCATGGCGGGCCTAACACAGCCTAGGGACCCTGTCAGCAGGATAGGGCCCCCAGTTGGGTCCCGACGTGCAGTCGGCCACGTCAGTGCCACGTGGCCGACACTTGGCAGTTGCATGCTACCAGTCCTCACACTGGGCTAGGAGGGGCTTACTCTATATCAGGGAGTAGGCAAGGTTGGGTGGATCAGTTAGTGTTTGCCCTACTGTGGTGTTAGGATCTATTACACCAGCGTACATGACCAACAAGGCATGACAGTGTGAGTAGTGTGCCCCAGCACGGTCCATACCCATGGCGGGCCTAACACAGTCTAGGGACCCTGTCAGCAGGATAGGGCCCCACGTTGGGTCCCGACGTGCAGTCGGCCACGTCAGTGCCACGTGGCCGACACTTGGCAGTATGCATGCTACCAGTCCTCACACTGGGCTTACTCTATATCAGGGAGTAGGCAAGGTTGGGTGGATCAGTTAGTGTTTGCCCTACTGTGGTGTTAGGAATCATTACAGTTCCTATGGCTGAAAAACTTTGACCGGATTTAGCGAAGTCCAGAGAGCTTGGATCTATGTGCAATCACCGAACACAATCTAGGCATGATTAACGGAAGCTTGGGGATCAATAAATTCTAGAGAGAGAAAATCCTAGAGAGAGAAAACGTGCTTTACCAGCTTGGGCAGAGCACTTGGTATGAGGGGAGGTGGCGAATCCCACGAGAACTATAGGGGGATGTGGGTTGCAACTCAGGGCGAGCTCCAATCAAGTCTCAGCTCCCCTTGCTGGAATGTTGTCCTGGCGCCCGCCTTGGCATGCCAACACTCGGGAGACTAGGGTCGGTCACACGAAATGTAAAGTCTCAGATTTATTAATAAAGTGGGATTATTCTCAAACTGACTCTGATTACCTTTTGGGTTTCAGTGTTCGGTAAAAGCGCCAGTTGTAAGGCCTCTTCAAATCTTTTTTGATCTGGCACTTAGCTGAGGGTCGTATCTCAGGACGCCAGCGGTATGCCGTCGGGACCATTCGGTCCGGGACGACAGCGGTATGTTGTCGGGACCATTCGGTCTAGGAACTGGTTGTCTTCATATCTGTCGCAGCTCGTGTTCCTTGCATGAACGTGAATGGGTTAAGCTCTCGGGGAACGGGCTCTAATTTGTCGGCTGAGTTGGATGGCTTGCTTGGGTGCTAGTTACCTGTTTATGGCTGTCCAGTCTGGTGTGGCACCAGGTTGGCTTCCAGCGCACGTGACAAAGCTTTGAGTTGGTTTAGTCTGATGTAAGTCATACGACTTGCTTCAAATGAATGTTACTCGTTTGTAACAAAGCTTTGAGTTGATTAAGTGTGACGTATGTCGGGCGGCTTGCTTGGAGGAAAGTCACCCACATCGGGACCCCCGATCTGGCATGGCGCCAGGTTGGATCTTTCAATGTTGGTTAAGTTTGATCGTTGTTGGCGAGTTGGCTGCTTGTATGTCAAGTGGGTTCGGACGGCAAGAGTTGAAAGCCAGGAAGCTTAGTCGTGGTTCCCGGCTCCCTTTGGGATGCCCGCACAACATAATCATTGAGGAAGAAAAACAAATTATATAAATTGTTTTGCCCTAAACTGGACCTAAACAGGGATTGATGCACCTAAACTGGACCACATTGTAATTTGTAACCAAAACATTCTGCAACCTACGTAAATGTACTGCCCTTGATTAATGCTTTAATTTGATACCCATATTAATAGCCCACAAAAGTCCCAAAAAAAAAAAAACGTTTCTGAGAAACGCTGGCCCAAACCAGAAACGTGGTTCAGAAACGCATATGGTGAGGCCATTAGGCCGAGCCATAACTGACTGGGGCCGTTTACTAGGTGTAAAGGTCATTAAAAAGACTTTTCCCAAGCGTAAAGGATTTTCTTGGACTTTTACATTACGGCTGAAAATACATGGATTTTCACTTTTTACTAGATGTAATATGCTGCCCCAAATCTTTTATGGACATTTTATGATCTGTTTAAATTCTCCGATTGCTGATTTGTCACTTGCTTACTACGGTAGTCTACTAAGAACCACAGCATAGTAGATTTCGTAAGATATCCATGTCGTACCTCAAAGCTGAACAATGTTCCATTTTCTTCATGGGTGCTGTTGAGGTGAAGGAGCCATGCCTTCTTACCTTTCTTTGTTCCTTTTGTATATTGACAACTCGCTAAAAGGACCGGTCGCCTCTTTAATTTAGATTGTGACATGCTAAACATGAAAACTATTTGTGAGGATATAGAAAGTTCATTGAAACTGAGAGCATAATTACTAGAATTCGAAAATGTTTTCAATACAGCACCTCAAAACAGGAATGGATAGAGTAATTTTAAATATGCTGTACGGATGAATATGCCATGTCATCATCAACATTGTCAAGGTTCTGACATAAACAAATTCTTAACTAGAAGATTTTAACTTGAAATGCTCCAAAAATGGTCGAAAAACTTAAAACAGCTGGAAAACTTGAAATCTTAAAATCGTTCAAACACCATGAATGTGGCATTTTCTGGTATAATCCTTTTGTAGAGACAAGCTGAGAGAATATACTAAGTTCTGAAAAAGTATGTGGGTTTTGTTCAGGCTACAGCAAGTGACTGGGTGGAAGTAGGAGAGGATGATACTGAAGAAGAGGAAAATGATGATGATTCTAGTCAAACTGATGGAAACTCTGACACAGATGAAATGGAGGAGGGAACTTCGGAGGCAAGTATTTATGCCCCTTTTGAAGTATCGAAGATCCTTTACTATTGCACAGCAGTTGCCTTCAAAATGAGAAAGGAATTGGTGGAATACCTCTTTAGATTTGGCTCCATACAGATGAGCTATGAATTATGCTCTACTTTCCTGCATATTAAAAGTGTCCTTGTTTGGATTTGTATAGCTGTAGGAAAAATGTAACTGCTATTTTGTGAACTATTTCATTACAATGAATACCCTTACTGCATTACTTTTAGCTTAGCTATCTGTAGCTTGATAATTATCTGGTTTCAGGTACGAAACTATACATCGACTTCAACTACGTTAGCAGCAGAAAAAGCTGCTGCAATCTTTAGAGGAGATGGAAAGATGTCAAGAAAAGAGAGAAAAGCAAAAATTGACAGACTGCGTGCTGAGCTAGGCCTGGCAGACTCACAACGCACTCCCCTCGTCTGTCTCTCCCCCTGATGATCTTTAAGCATTGTTATGTTAGCTCTGAATATAGATTTACCTTCTCAAAGTACAGAAGGTATGCTGTATTCATGAGTATTAGTTTGAGCAGAATCTTGATTATAGTCAGAATAAGTTGATGTTCTCAGTTTATCATTTTGGAATCTATGTTGATGTTCTCAGTTTGTCTTCTTTGGAATTTATGTAGCCTGGGGAGGCTTTGAAGGACTTTTTCCAGCGTACCAATATGTACTGGCAGATGGCAGCTTATGATCACACTCAGCATACTGGAAAGGTGAACTTTAATTTTCCAAATGCAATGTAAGAGCAAAGACGCTATCGTGCTTTAAGTTAAGTACCATACGGGCTTTGGACAATCAACTATCTTAAGTCTTAAGTCCTATCTTATTCAGCTTGTATCTGTCATCATAGTATAGTCCAACTTCTTAACAACATTGTTGGTTCTCCTTTGTAGGAGCTTAGGAAAGATGGATTCGATTTAGCAGAGTCCAGATACAGAGAGCTGCGACCAATTTTAGATGAGGTATGAGTGTGTTATGAGTAAATTGTTCCATGCCAAATGTTTTGACATCATCAGAGAGGTTTAGTAACTTTCTTCCGTTTTGTTACTGGGAAAAATTTAGGGACCTCCATTGCGAGTATATGATAATACGTGTGAGTATTGTTTTTTATTCAAAACAGCTGGCAAGACTAGAGGCAGAGCAGAAGTCAGAGGAGGACAACGGGGTTCATATGCCTGGTCCAAAATGTGTCAACAATAAAACTAGACATCCAGTTTCAAGTTGATAGCCTTTCAAACTGCAGTCTTTCTTGGTTTGAATTTTGTTGAGCCACAAATTTTGACGAATTGGTGAGACTGGTGTTGAATGCTGTGGCGTGCATAATTTGCTGTCCTTGTCTTGCAAGCAGTAACTATTATTTGAATGTTTTTGTTTATGGAAGCCTCTGGCAAGACTAGAAGCAGAGCAGAGGTTCAGAGGAAAGACATACGGCAGTAGGTAGGTCTTGTCCAATCAAAACAACACATTCAGTTGCAAGCTGATAATTGCTTGAATTTTGTGAGCGATCTATATAATTTAGTGAGACTAATCTTGAATGCTGTTGGAAACTCTTACTGGAGTATGAGTAATGCGTTTGGTTGTTGCCCATAGTATCGATACAAATATATGCTTTATTTCTGGCCTTCATTGATTACTGTTAAGAGCTGTCAAGAATGGTCACTTTAAAGTCTATTTACTTGCAATTAATATATATGCACATGTAACTTGCTTGGGATGCAGACACCCAGAAACCATATTGCAAAATGTATATATTCAAGCACATACGAAAGAAATGTAAACTTTTTCAAAAGGACAATGAGACTCCCTAGCTATGTCATGATGTTGTCCCTCTAACTTCAATTCCAACTCATTTTGTTTTGCTTATTTATCTAATAGCTTTGTGTTATCATACATTTTCCATAAGATCTTAAGAGCTAGTAAAGCTTGCTACAATGTTCGGCAAAGCATGGATGATACTAATAAATTGAGCAGTGGTGCAACCACAATTTGCACCTTGCAAGAGGAGTAAATCTTCTCATAGTGAGCATGCAATCATCATTAGCAAGCCAACAGCTGATAGATTTAAAGGATCCGTGAAGATTTCAATGTCTTAGGAGGAAAATTACAGGCTGTTATGTAAATGTCTCCCTCCATTCAAATGTGTTCCAGAGATCTTGGTCCAAAGGTAATCTACACCATCTCACTTGACCATTGATATCCAGTTGTTTACATTCTTTGAACAAGCATGGTAGCCCACCTAAACCTCTGAGGTCAACCTTTGATTTAATCTCCTTGCTATAGGTTGATCGCCAAGAAAATATTGGAAATAAGGAAAGCTCTCTAAGTTGGCTCTCATGAGTCTCGATGAAAAACAAATTGTCTCCTTTATTATAAAATCTCTTCGGCTACAAGTAGTGGATGAAGAATGGATACTGATAGTTCCACAACCTTAGTTGTAGGAAGGTTGGGACCTCATGATGTTGTCAAGACCTAAAGCCCTAGACCGCTATGTATCCATAAACATAGCTCGCTTCTTTCTGTAGATAACCCACTTGCTTATCTTATTTGTTCTCTCAATGGCTTTCTTCCTTCTCAAAAAATCCATCTTACTAACCATCACAAATGTCATCAAATGAATTCATAGGTTCATAAATACTTTATTGATTGAAGTATGTGAGCCAATGATGTGAAGCAAATTGCAAGCATATTTTTTTAAGCAAGATATATGACCCTTGCTTAAAAAAATGCTTCCAGATCCAAGATTTCCATCCATTGCATAAATACATTTCCCCTTTGCATTGCATTCTGTACACAAGAAGATTCATCAAAAGATGAGAGCAATAAAGCAAAGTTAGTGCGTTCAACCTGCTTGATTTTCATCATAGGTGAGTCTTGATGGCTTTGTCCTTTTCCTTGTTGACCTTTTTGGGTTTTGACTCGGAATGTCATCTTCGACACCATCATCATGCAAAGGTCCATCATCAGCATCAAGAATGTTAAAAGCAACATTATCAACATCAAGCTTTGGCACATTTCCTTCATCAAATATCATATCCCTACTTATGATGACTTTTCTTGTTGAAGGAATGTATACTTTGAAAGCTTTGCAACGACAACATCTCCAATAAATAAATAAAAAAATAATTTCGAGTTCTCTTGAGAATAAGACGCATTCCAAATTGCCTCGTATGAAGTGTTGAAAAGTAGTGCGTGAATGAACAAAGTTGGAAGCATGATGTAATAAAAAGTCCAAGAATTTTCTATATTCTATGCACATAGTCTTTATTAATGAATCCCAATGATTCATAGAATATGCATCTTATAAGCAACATAAATCAAAACAAATTATTTCGGGTGAATTTTTCTCACATTACTCGTTTAATCCAATTAACTTTTCTCAAGAATAATCCAGCTACTCAAGTTGATTGCTAATGACTCAAAAATTTCAATTATTTTTCAACAAAAAAGACTTGTCAATCTACAAGTAATTGTTTCAATCATTACTTGTTCCTATGTCTATGTTTACTATCTAGTTAAGTATACATGATAAACCGAATAACAAGGAATACATAGTAAATTCTCACCAGATTAATTATGTACATATGAAAATTAACTAACTATGATCCAGTACATACATACATACATACATATGTATATGTATAAATATACATATGTACATATGTACATATATATGTGTACGTATATACATATGTATATATATATATATATATATATATATATATATATATAGTATAAAACTATTTTAGAGAGAGAGAGTGTGTTTTTGTCGTCAAAAATGTCACCTTGTGCCTTAGGAAATGCCACGCTGTGCCCGCGAAAAATGTCACGTCTTTGCAAAAGCAGAAGCTAAAAAACGTCGATTGAAAAAAAATGGTGAAAAAAATAACACATGCAAGCCACTTTTTTTTTTCCTTTTGGGCGCGCACACACACAAGTACATTTCAAATTTTTTTCTCACCCCCCGTGCGCGCTCTCTCTCTCTCCTACAATTCAAATTAGTAACCTCCCCCTTTTCCTCTCTCTCTCTCTCTCTCTCTCTCTCTCTCTCTCTCTCTCTCTCTCTCTCTCTCTCTCTCTCTCTCTCTCTCTCTCTCTCTCTCTCCTACGCTGCCATCTCCATCTTCTTCTTCTTCTCTCCTCCTTCCAAGATCTCTCTCTCGCTCTCTCCCCCTCCGATGCTGCCATCTCCAAAAACGATATCTGCCAGCCACCTCTTGATGACTCGTGGAGATACTTTGATAGGAATTCGTTGATTTTCTCCTCCATGGACTTTGGTCTTCAGAAGGCCCAACTGACAAATATCATTTGCGAACCTCTGGATGATGTGGCTTGGCTTTGGCTGGTATCTACGCCTTGGCCCTGGTCTCACGTCTAGCAACCGTATCCGTTTGTCCTTGGTCTTGGCCTTTGGACCCTTGATCTTCGGTGAATCCCCCTGGTGCCTGCTGGCTTTGGTCTTGGCTGGTACTGGCCTGTGCAACGTCAAAATTAGGTGGCGGTGGAATTACCACGGGGGTGGACTGGGCCTTTGTTTCCATGAATTTTTGGCAAGCCTTGAGGGTGTGTTTGGCCTGGGCGAGCTCGTGAGTTGCGTTTGTCCAATATTTGTTGAACTCTGCCTGGTAGCTATTAAAGGTTTGGCTATAAACCTGCACCTGATGTCAAAGAAGATTCATTTCTGATTGAGAGAGCGGCCTTGAGTCTGGTGCAGGTTGAGCTAACCAAACGAGCTTTTCATATTGTAGGGCTTTGACCTCCGTCCCCAAGCACATATTCTCTGCTTCCAAAGGTTTAGTTGCGCCTGGATGGGAGCAAGCCGTTGGGACGCTTCGGATTGAAGCTCCCACACCTTTGTGGAGGCCTCTGTCAATGCTTTGGAGAGGCTTTGGATATAATTATTGAGGCCCTCCTCCTTCTGCTATAGCTTGGCGATCTCCTGGTGCCCTTCTTGTTCATGTTGCTGAGTCAAAATCAGCTCGTGCTGCAGCTTGGTGAGTTTTGCTCGCAGCTGTGTGTTGCTTGTTGCCAGGTGTAGTACCCTGCTTTCCAAGATAGCTGCCACTACCGCATCCAGGATGTATTTTCCCAGAGTCTGGTACGCCGTCGTTAGGTCTGTGGGAGCAAGCGGTACATTGGCACTGGTAGAGGCTTGTGTTGTATCGGCCCCGACGACTTGTGGAGTACCGTCATCATCATCTTCTATTAGGTTCTCATTGGACCTGATGCCATCTGGGGTGGTAAGATCAGCCCGATTTGGCGATGGTACGAAAATTGTTTGGACAAATGCGTCATCAGGCAACGGTTGGTTGCCCTCGACAACCTTTGTTGGCAAAGCAGATGGGGTTTGAGAAGCAACTGTGGAAACAGGGGTGAGGACGGTTTGTCCAAACGAGAGGATGGGAGGAACAGAGGAGAACTGAAGGGTGGTGTGGAGTATGGAAGAAGATGAGGATGAAGCAGAAAGTGTCTGGCGTGGGGGTGAAAAATTGATGACTTGCATCCACGCCAGAGTGTTTGGAGACAATTGAGAATCGGAAGGATTGAATGGAATGGAAGCAACGGTGGTGGCAGGAGTGATGGAGATGCGATGGTGATGGACGGAGTAGTGGATAATGGAATAGAGATAGGACTGGTATCAACAGAGGAAACGAGGATGGACACAGAAACAATTGTGAATGAAACAGGAAGAGAGGTAGCGACAACAGAGATCAGAGTGGGGGGTTGCACGAAAGAAGAAGTGGCAGTGGTTGATGGAGTGGTTGTTGAAATATTGGAAACATCTATCTAATGTTGTAAGTAGGGGTCCTAAAAATGCCAAAGATGGATTGAGCTCTTTTGGCTTAGTAAAGACCTGTCTTAGAATAAAATATTCAAGGTAGGTAGAAGTAGAAACTTGAGCTACCATAGGAATTGCCATTTGTACTTTGCATGCCACATTTAATGCATGAAAATACTAGGTGGCACAATTAGACATATTGAGGTGGCTTGAATAAGTCTAGATAGCTTGAGAGGTGGATTCATAACTCCAATTCAACTCAAAGTAGGAGGAGAGACCATGGATCTATATATATGTGATGTACTCTCATTGAGAATATGATGAAATTTGTGTATAATGCAAATTTGGAGACTAAGCTCTTTGTGCCCTCTCTCTACTCGAGTTTGTACTTTCATATTCTCTCTCTAGCCGAGTTGAGGCATTTATTGTACTTAGTCTCATGTTTTGTTGACAGATCTTGCTTGTAACACAATAATATTTCTTGTATGATCAACTTTCCTATTGTCAATCAATGCTAGTTTGATCTTTATGGTATTATTGGCCTTAGGAGATCAAAAGTACATGTGTAGGGCATCCCACACGTGTGAATTCAACATGGTATCAGAGCCTACCTAAGATTTTCAAGCAAATCTAATCAAAAAGTTTGCAAATTTGATAATTCAAGCTAGGAATTGTCTAGATTCTACTTTCTAGCTAGTTTGCAGTTTTCTGGTGATTTAGAGCTTCAAACCACTTTGAATGGTCCAGATCAGGTATTGTACGGAATTTCAGGTGCAAGCACGTGTGAAATCCGCCCATTTTCAGTTTGGTGGTTCTCTCTCACCTTAGATCCAAATTTCATGCAATTTGGCCACTAGAAATCTAGAAATATGTAGAATCTGATGCAATTTGAATCATGACAGTTGGATAAGCCAATCAAAAGTTATAAGCTTTTGAATAGTCATAGGTAGGGCGCCTAGACCTCTGGCAAATCGTGAGTACATGTCATTTATTGCTTGAATGATCACAAAAATCATCCAGAAGTTGACCAATCTCATCTATATGTGATTTAGGCAAAATTTAGAGGATCTAGGCAAATTGTTTCATACAAATAGATTGTATTTGAGTCAATTTGACTTTTTTGGAGTATTTCACACGTGTGAAATTCAAAGAACCATAACTTTTGCCATACTTCATCTTTTTTTATGATTCAAATCTTGTTTTAGAGAGATTGTCAAACCAGTGAGATCTATCTCACAGTTTTTTGCTTAGTCTTACATAGGATTTGGTTTTTTACCCTTGATTGATTCCTATAGTGAGAAGATAAGCAATTTTTTCATCCATCGTTTCTGATTTCCATCATTCTTTATGACTTCAATGGGTGTCTTTCTATTAGAAGCAAGTGAAAGATTGTCAACCTCCAATTACTCAATTTGGAAGGTTAGGATGGAATCTGTCTTAATTCTACAAGATGTGATGGATATTGTACTTGGTATTGAAGAAGAACCACAAATTCCTCAAGAATCTCCAAAGTACAAAAAGAGAGCTAGGATGGCTCTACATTATATTAAAATGAATTGTCTCAAATGACATCTTAAGAGAAATTGGTGTTTGTACTAATGCCAAAGATGCTTGGGATACTCTCAAGTCCATCTATGAGGCAAAGAATACTTCTAGACTTCTAACGCTAAGAAACCAAATTTTTCAAAGTGTACAGAGAAGTGATGAATGTGCTTCAACTTATGTAATGAGAGTTAAAGACCTCCATATAGAATTGTCATGCATAGGAGACTCCATCAACCAAAATAAACTTGTTCAAGTCATACTTAATGGTTAAAGGAGGAATATGACAACCTTGTTCAGAGTTATGCCATTAAGGAGGAGCTACCAAGTTTGGAAGCACTCCAAAGTGTGCTCATTTCTGAAGAATCAAGACAAGAGTATAAACTCTTGAAAATGGAGAGACTGTCTCTCAACATTGATGGTAAAGCTCTCTTTACCAAAGACAAGCACAAGAGAAGAAGTAGGAATCAACACCAATCATCTTCAAGCAAGAACAATCTTATTTCCAAGGAGAAAGGAGAAGAAGATGAGTCCTCTCAAGCTTCCACATCCAAGAAGAAGAAGAAAAACATCAAGAGCTTCTTTTGTGGCAAGAAGGGGCATTATGCCACCAATTGCTTCAAGAAGAAGAGTCAATTCAAGCAAGCCAACATTTCTAATGAAGAGAAGGAAGATGCTCATGCAAGTGATGGAGAGGGATCTCTTATGGTCTCGAGTTTTTCTTCATCACTTTTCAAGAAGGATGGTTCGTGGTACATCGACAGTGGAGCTTCTGTGAAAATTGTCAACATTTCCTTGTCTAGTTTTAGGCCAAAATTGCTAAAAATGGCACATAGTTTAGGATCTGACTTTTCACACGTGTGAAACAGGTCTAGATATTTTTAGTAAGTGTATTTTTTCAGTATGAAGAAGTGTCAAACTTCAAGACCTTCGAAATGAGTCCATTTTCATGTATTTTGGACATATATGCCAATTTTACCTATATAGGGCATATTTTAGGTAAGGAGGGTCTAGAGAGAGGAGAGAGAGTCATCTCTCTCAGCTATATATAGCAGGTAGGCCGTGGAGAAACAGGTTGGAGCAGATCCATTGTATTCATTTGCTTAATGAGAGATTTTTCTATTGGGTTCTCCTTCCATTGTTGGCATTGTGTAGTGATTGAGTTCAAGCTTTGTGTGTATGATCTTAGGTGCTTTCCAAAAGTGGTAGGCTGATGTATTATGGACTGTATAATGCTATTTTGGGCCGCACTTGATGTTTATGGAAGTTTCCATTTGTGATAAATGCTTTTTGATCAAGTTCTTTGCATTCTAGGTAGCATAGAATGTGTTGCCAATTCCTAGCTTATGTAGTTTGGAGTGCAAGCATTCAAGCCAATGATCTTGGAGTTTAGATCCACTTAGGATCTGTATTTTTCACATGGTATCAGAGCTGGTTGGCTTCTATTTACAGTAAGTATTCCATTTTTGGTGATATTTGGATGTTTGATCAAGTTCTAGCATGATTTTGCATTGCTTTGTTGATCAAATCTTACTAACCTTTGTTTTGTGAGTTGAACTTGTGGATCAAAAGCATATTTCAGGTCTATTGAAGATCAGAGGCTGAAAAGAAACTATTTTGGATCAGATCATAACACCTAATCATTTGTGATTGTGAGGCTTGTGCATATTCAATACTAACAATGTTCTTTTCAATCCTATTGTTGACAATCTCCATTCTTGGATGAACACTCTCCTTAAGTGGATGAAACTTCTCCTTAAGTGGATGACAAATGCTCTTTTGAGTGAGTTGTAATTCTCCTAAAGGCTGAGCAAAGCTCCCATTTGGATGAAAGATCCCCTTTTTTGGGTGAACATATTGTAAGCTCCATTGTGAAGAGCATATTGTAAAGATTGTCATCAATTTTGGCATAATTTTTGGTGTACTTTGTTGAGCATGTAAGTAACTCTCCTTATGTAATTTGATTGGAGCATTTGCTGGAAGGTGTTAACCATTATGCAAGTGTGTTTTCAGGTTCTTAACAGGTTGAGGAACATTCTCATGTGAAGTGATCTTAGATCTACATCTAAACACCAAGATTTGACAAGATAGTGAAGCTAGTCTTGTGATTCACTAAGTGTGCTCATTCATTCACCTCTAAATCTTGTATTTATCACTTGCTGGAGTTTATAAACTTTTAGAAGTGTGGTTTACATGTGGTTTTACAGGTTGAATCAATATCTTAGTGTGTTGATCATATGTTGATCAAGTTTGTTCATTACTAGGTAATCTTGGCATCCTAGTTTTGGGTATTTTCTAAGAATGCAAGTAACTCTTCACACCATAACTTGATTTGGTCACTTGCTGGAAAGTTTGAGAGCTTAAGCAAGAGTGTGTTCAGGTTGGTTTGATTTTGTAATCCATTCTTAGTGTGTGCAAAGTGTTGCATGTGTTTCAATCTTCCTTTCTATGCTTGGAAACCATCTAGGTTCAAGATAGAAGTGTTTTAGGGTCCTAAATCTTCATAGATCTCTTTATCTATCATTTGTTGAGAGAAAAGTGAGTGCTAAGTGCTTTAGGACAAAACCTAAAAGTTGAAGAAACATTAGAATCATGGCTTCCAATGGTGGGATCATGCTAGAGTCTAGTGAAAGGTTGAGTTCATCAAACTACTCTACTTGGAAAGTGAGGATGGAGTCCTTACTTGAGTTGAATGAACTCATGGACATAGTTGCAGAAATTGAAGAGAGACCTCTCACACTTCAAGAGCAACAAAGGTTTGATAAGAAGGCCAAAAGGGCTCTTCATATCATTAAAATGAATGTTACAAATGAACTTCTCAAGGAAGTTGGAAAGTGTCAAAGTGCAAGTGAGGCATGGAATGCCTTAAAGAAGCTCTTTGAATCAAAGTCCACATCTAGGGTATTGACCCTAAGGAGACAAATATTTTCTAGTAGGCAAAGAGAGGGTGAAAGTGCTCATGCATTTATCTTGAGAGTTAAGTCCCTAAGTGATGATTTAGCATGCATTGATGAGAACATAAAAGATGGTGAAATAGTCCAAGTTATGTTGAATGGTTTGCTAAATGAACATGCTAACCTTGTGCAAAGTTTTGCCATTCAAAGAGTCTTGCCAAGTGTGGTTGACTTGCAAGAAATCTTATTGGCTGAAGAACATAGGTTGCAATCAAAGCTTGATGGTGCATCCTTGCAAGGTGGAGGTGAAGAGGCTTTCTTCACAAAAGGCAAATTCAAGGGCAAAGGTAAAGGCAAAGGGAAATGGTCCAAAGGTGGTAACTTTGATCATGATGATCACTCTTCCTCTTCCTCTTCTACTAAGAACAATAAGTCAAAGTTCAAGTGCTTTTATTGTGGGATAAAAGGACATTTTGCAAATGAATGCCATAAGAAACAAAATTCTAGATCTAGGTTGAGATCTAATGTACTTCTTGGAGATGATAATTGTTGTGCTAACTTGGCAAGCTTTGGTGAATCTATGGTCAATTTTTTGGATCCATTGGATCTTGAAGATGCACTAGTGTTACCTACTAGTCATATGGAGTCATGTGGAGCTAAATTAGCATCATGTTTGTACTCTTCTACTCATGGACTTCCAAGGCTTGGTGGTTCTTCAATGGTGCTAGATGGCAAGTGCAAAAATGGAAAAGGTAAGGAAGGAGCTAACTTCATCAATGGAGTTGATGAAGATTCTTCTTTGGAAGTGATTGTTGCTAATGACTTGTTTGTTCATATGGAAAAAGATGGAGATGCTAAGTGTCATTCTTTGCAAGAAGATGGTTGTTCTTCTAATTCTTTTCATATTGATGTATGTAATCATGTGGGAAAAGATGATGGTGCTTTGAGCATGCTTGAAGGAAATGGTTCTTTTACATCTTTTTGTGATAAAGTCATTTGTGCAACAAGTGGTGTCACATTTCTTCATAAAAAGAGTAGATCAAAGGTTTCTATCATGAGACTTGGTGAGGGAGATCACAAGTCAAAAGGAAGAGAAGTATGTGAAGTGTTCAAAGTAGGATGTACTTTGAATGATGTTTTTATGAACGATAGTGAGGAAGAATCATTATCATATGACTCATTACCTAAATCATTGAGTAGAAGTTCATGTTTGAAAAGAGAGAGTACTTCAATCACTCTTATGTTGAAGGTACTAAGGATTCTTTTCTTGGCTTCTAATATTCAAGAGTCTTCTACTTCTTATGGTGCAACTATCAAGAGGGAGGTTTCTAACTTTTGTGGTGCTAGCATTAAGAGGGAGTCTTGTGAAGGAAAGGGCAATGGAAGAGTGGTTCTTGGGAAGATCCAAAGCATGGATCTAACATCTCTTCATCAACTCAAAGCATTCTATGATTGTGGTGGATTGTTCATTCATGGTCAAGATGGCAAAAGGTTGGTTGAAGAAGACTACATGGAGCAACTCAAGTGGCAACTTCTTCAAGGCAAGGGAGATATCATTGGTGAGCTTATTGAGGTTTGTTATGAACTCAAGAGGGCTGTTTTGATTAGGTTTGATACTCATCTTCACCTACTCTACTTCATGTTAAATGGAAATGTTGGAATCTATCTTTTGGTTTATGATGGTGGCATTGTTTTCACTAACTATAGTGAAGGGTCAAATTTGAGCATTGATGAGATCTTGTGGGATCTTAATCATGTGTTTGAGAGGGAGTATCTTCAGAGTTTCAGATCTGAAGATGTTCACATATGCAAGATCTTTGATGTCTTATTGGAAGATCAAGAGGTTGATCTTGGATTGCTTCATCAACACCAAGAGACAAGTGGCAATTCGAAGCTAGTGAAAAGCATCAAAGAAGAGACAAATGGTCAAGGCATTTTGGATCTGTTTTTACAGGTTCTTGAAGGTTCAAGTAAGGTCTTTGGAGCTGCAAGGAAGTGTCTTCTTACTCTACCTCACTTGCCTAATCTCATGTATGAACATTGTTATGTCAATGTGTTGAAACTGTCAAATTTCAATAAAACTAGTTCCATAGTTTTGCATCCTTTGGATCTTGGAGATGGAATAGTTATCATTGCTGGTTTGTATGATCAAGTACATGAATTCATTCAGATCTTGAAAGGTATTGAAGTGGTCAATATGTTTTCTTTTGAACAAAGTTCAAGATCTAGTATTCTAGTGTTGGCAAATTGGCAACTTGTTGACATTGTAGGATCAAGCGTTGTGTGCAAATCTTGTGGAGGTACTTCAAGTATTTCAAGTTCAGGTTTTGGTCATTCAAATGGAGTAGGGAACACATCTTTTTGGCATTCATTCACTCAAAGGCTTTCATGGATTGAAGATCTACAAAGGCAAGGTGGTGATGGAAGTTCATTCATGGAGATACATGTTGCATTCACTATATGTATAGTGAAATGTGGAGGAGGCATGCAAACACTTGTTGATCACTTTCATTTACAACTTGTTTGCTGCTATTTTACAGAGAAACCAGAGATGGATACATGGAGGAATTCATTAATTGAGATTCTATGTTCTTTTACATGTACCATTTTTATGATTCTATGTAAAATTGATGTAAGAAATAGTGAAGCATCCTATATGGACACTATTATCTATATCAATTATGTTGTGTCCTATTTTGTACATATTAGGATCCTTGAGAAGAGATCTATTCTGATGATGGAGATCATTCTTAAGTTGGAACAAAGTAGTGTTGTAAAACTAGCAAGTTAAGTTGAAGAGGGAGTGTGAAAATTGTCAACATTTCCTTGTCTAGTTTTAGGCCAAAATTGCTAAAAATGGCACATAGTTTAGGATCTGACTTTTCACACGTGTGAAACAGGTCTAGATATTTTTAGTAAGTGTATTTTTTCAGTATGAAGAAGTGTCAAACTTCAAGACCTTCGAAATGAGTCCATTTTCATGTATTTTGGACATATATGCCAATTTTACCTATATAGGGCATATTTTAGGTAAGGAGGGTCTAGAGAGAGGAGAGAGAGTCATCTCTCTCAGCTATATATAGCAGGTAGGCCGTGGAGAAACAGGTTGGAGCAGATCCATTGTATTCATTTGCTTAATGAGAGATTTTTCTATTGGGTTCTCCTTCCATTGTTGGCATTGTGTA
Source organism: Diphasiastrum complanatum (assembly GCA_029204225.1). Taxonomy (NCBI): domain Eukaryota; kingdom Viridiplantae; phylum Streptophyta; class Lycopodiopsida; order Lycopodiales; family Lycopodiaceae; genus Diphasiastrum; species Diphasiastrum complanatum. The sequence continues at coordinate 13,568,609 of CM055103.1, forward strand.
GTGATTGAGTTCAAGCTTTGTGTGTATGATCTTAGGTGCTTTCCAAAAGTGGTAGGCTGATGTATTATGGACTGTATAATGCTATTTTGGGCCGCACTTGATGTTTATGGAAGTTTCCATTTGTGATAAATGCTTTTTGATCAAGTTCTTTGCATTCTAGGTAGCATAGAATGTGTTGCCAATTCCTAGCTTATGTAGTTTGGAGTGCAAGCATTCAAGCCAATGATCTTGGAGTTTAGATCCACTTAGGATCTGTATTTTTCACAGCTTCCTCGCATATGTGTAGCTCCAAGCATTCTTTTTCATCCATGACACCTTATGAAGGAGCCAAGAAGTCCATCTACACAGCAAATGATCATGAGTGTACTATTGAAGGCATAGGGACCATTCCCTTAAAGCTTTCATCATCAAAAGTTCTTTCTCTGTCTAAAGTACTTTTTGTTCCTAAGTTAACAAAAAATCTTATTAGTGTTGGGCAATTGTTTGATAGTGGACTAGATGTGAATTTCAATGTTGATACATGTACAATCAAGAAGAATGATGAGATCCTTGCATTTGGGTCTAGATATGGTGGAATCTACAAGCTTGATCCCAAAGAGTATGCTAACTCTTGTGATGGTGCTTTTGCTTATCATATTTCTTTGGAGGAACTATGGCATAGAAGGTTGGGGCATCCTAACTATAGTTCTATGGTGTCCATGGTCAAGAAAGCCAAAGCTATTGGCTTGCCTAATCTTATCTCCAAGAATTTCAAGCCATGTGAGGCTTGTGCCATATCTAAGTCTCATAAGAAGCCTTTTTCAAAGTCATCTATTAAGACTACACATCCATTAGAGCTCATACACTCGGATGTGCACTTCTCATCTTCAAAGAGCAAGGGAGGTGCTACTTGCTTTGTGATTTTCATTGATGATTTCACAAGATTTACTTGGCTATATCTTCTAGCTTCAAAGTCTATGGTGTTTGACTATTTCCTAAAGTTCAAAGCTCTAGTTGAAAAGCGATTTTCATACAAAATCAAGATTCTTAGAAGTGATGGAGGTGGTGAGTACACTTCCAATAAATTTCATGATTATTGTGAGCTTGAAGGCATTAAAAGGGAGTTTTCTTGTGCATATACACCATCTCAAAATGGGGTGGCTGAAAGAAAGAATAGAACCTTGTGTGAATGTGCCAAAACCATTAGAATTGAGGCATCCTTGCCAAAAGATTTTTGGGGTGAGGCCATCAATTGTTCAAACTATCTTTGCAATCAACTCCCTCATGTTGCACTTGGAGGAAAGATCAAACCATGTAGGCAGGCTAATTTCACTGTTCTGATTCCATTTAGGCACCTTGCAAGGGTTGGTAAGATGATCTTGATGCTTTGCGAGGGTTCTGAAAATTTAGCTTCTAGGAACCCTCGCACAAACTAAAGAATGGTGATTCCTCGATCAAGAACTCTCGCAGAGATTTTCATGGATGCATCTGGGTCAGATCTGGTGACTGTCCAAGTTTCAAGAGCTATCTCCCAAAGGATCTCAAAAAATCATGAAAAAAGTGCTCTGTTAGAGTGTTTTCTGACGAGATCTCAAGATTTTCTGATTTTTAACTTTTGTAAACTTGAAATCAGCTTCATCCAGACTTGATCTGACTGTCGGTAGTTCTCTGAAAGTTTTGATGGATACTTGATAACAGATCCATCAGTCAATCTGATGATTTGCTTCCTTTTTTTATCCTATCTGGATCTGGATCCCCCTTGGATTCAGATGGATTTTTTTGATCTTGCCAGATCTGGCCGAATCTTGATGGATCTAGCTTGATTTGGCTTGATATTCCTAGATCTAGTGAGGATGGTTTAGCAGATTAGCTTTTCGTAATGTGCCATCACCAATCTAAATCTCTCTTACTGTAATGGCCAGTACTTGTGCAACCGATTATCGTTGATGAGTGTATCGAATGGTGTCCCTTCTAGCTTTTCTAAATTCACAACTCCATGATTAAGAATTTCCTTGATCCAATAAGGATCTTCGCCTATGAATTTTAACTTTCCCTTGATCGCCTTAGTTTTATACATCAGGACCAGATCTCCGGAGCGAAGATCCTTTTTTTGTAATCTACGATCATGCCATGCTTTGCGTCTTTCCTTTTCAGCTGCCAATGCATGCACAACTAGTAAGCGTGTTTCACAGATTTTATGCAGAGCTTTGTGGCATAGTTGTGGAGATTTGGACTCATTAAGATGTTGCGTGGTGGCAATCCTTAATGAAGGAACTAAAAACTCTATTGGCATCATAGCGTCATGACCATATACCAATTGGAAGGGTGTTTGATCAGTGCTTCCTTTATATATTGTTTTGAATGCCCACAATGCAGCATGCAACTTGTGTTTCCAATCTGATTTGCTAGCTTCAACTATTTTCGTGAGCACGCTACACAGGATCTTATTGGATGATTCTGCTTGTCCATTACCACAAGGATAATAAGACGTACTAGTTTTGTGGATCACGAAGAATTCCTCCAATAGGACCTTGATGGTCTCATTGATGAAATGACTTTCGCGATCGTTGACTAGCTCTACCGGGCATCCAAAGCACACAATAATATTTTCATAAAGGGGCTTGGCAGTGGTCCTAGCATCAGCTACTCTTATTGCCTTGGCTTCGACCCACATGGTGAGGTAGTATGTGGCTACGATTATGTATCGAGCCTGGAAACTCCTTGCTGTAGAGTGAATTGGACCAATGTAATCCAATCCTCACTTTTCGAATGGTGTTTGGGTGCAGTAGGTCATAATTCAATCTCGTTGGCCTTCTCGCCCTTTGGCACACATCGCACTTTTTCAAGTATTCTTCTGTATTCTTATGAATCGTTGGCCACCAACATCCTGATTGAAAGATCTTGCGAACTGTAATGTCGAAAGCAAAATGGCCTCCACCCATGCCTTCATGTGAAAGTGAAATGATCTGGGTGGCCTCATGAGGAAGAATACACCGTCGAAGAATTCCGTCTGGTTCTCTTCGATACAATTGGCCAGCAATCAGCTGATAAGGTCTAGCCTTCAAGAGCAATTTTCGCTGTTCCGCCTTTGGTAGTGATTTGTCTGGTTGGGCCCGCATTAAATATTCAACAATGTCGGTAGCCCATTCTGGTACTGTGTCCACGTAAAATAAGACAACATCTGCCAGCTTATCATCGAGTTGGATTGCAATCTCCCTTCCCTTGATTCGTGACACATGATCTGCCATGTAGTGTTGTTTTCCCTTGTGAACTACTATCCGAAAATCAAATTCCAACCATAGAAGTAGCCATTTGGTGATTCTTCCGGTGTTGCAAGTTTTATTAACGAGATAGAGCAAGGATTGATGGTCCGTATAAGCAAGATGTGTGGCCATCAGGTATGTCAAAATTTCTTAACCGCATAGATCATTGCCAGTGCTTCCCGCTCTGTGGTTGAATAGTTCATTTCGGTATCACTGAGCTGTCGGCTTGCAAATTGGATTGGAAAATCCTTTTTGTGTTCACCTGGTTGGGTTAAGACTACTCCAACTGCATACTTCGATGCGTCCGTATGCACGTGAAACTCAAGGGACCAATTTGGTGGGCGTAAGATTGGTGCTGAAAGCAATGCATCCTTAAGCTTCTGGAAAGCCTTTAGGACTTTCTCGTTCCAATGTGGATTTGTCGTGAGTTTGTAAATTGGTCGGGCTAACTCCACAAAATCAAGAATGAAGATCCTATAATAGTTAGCATGACCCATGAAGATGTAGACTTCGCGGATCGCCCCCGGTGGTGGTAGATCAACAATGATCCTGATCTTTGATAGATCTGTGACAATCCCATGTCTTGACACTATATGGCCGAGAATCAAGCCATGTGTCACCCAGAATTGACATTTTTCTGGATTGAGGGAGATTTGGTAGTCGCGACATTTTTGTAACACCTTCTCCAAATTGGATAAGTGTTCTGAGTTTGATCCATGTACGCATAGATCGTCCAAGAAAATTTTCAAAAATTTTTGCAGATAATCTTTGAATGTTGCCTGCATGACTCGCTAGAAGGTGCTTGGGGCATTGCAAAGTCCGAATGGCATCACTTTATAGGCATAGGTTTCCCATTCCGTGGCAAATGCTGTCTTGTGTTGGTCCTGGGGGGCTATCTTCACCTGGTTGTAGCCACTGAAGCCGTCTAGAAAAACTGTAGGCTTTGACGCCAGCTACTCTGTCGAGGACACTTTTCGTAAATGGTAGAGAAAAATGATCCTTTTTGGTGACTACATTTAGCGCCTTCATATTCACACAAACCGCATTTTACCATTCTTCTTGGATACTATAACTATCGGCGATACCCATTCTGTGTGCTCGATTTCATAGATGAAATCTGCATCCATTAGCTTCTGCAACTCCTGCTTGATCAGCTCAGTATAATTCCGGTTGCAACAGTAGTAACGACTTACCTTGGGGACTGATTCGTCCACCAAGAGTATGGTGTGTTGGACTACTGTTGGTGGAATGCCCTTCAGGCCAGTATAACTCCAGGCAAAACAGTCTTTATACTCCACCAACAACGATTGTAGTCTCTTGAACTGTGTGGGTGTTAACTGCTCTCCCACATGCACTATCTTTTCTTCTGCACTTGGCTCGGCAAGATTCATCGGCTGTGTTCGCGCAGGTTCCTCGAAGACTTGTTCCGCTGGTGCATGACTTTGATCAGGTTCTCTCTAGGCTTGCGGCATCATGATTACCACGTCGTCCAAGGTATAATTCTTGAAAGTCTCAAGCATCTCGTGAACTGGCGCTCGTCGAGATTCCTCCTTCAGCATATTGATCCTAGCCCGACTGGTTATTTTTTGATTTTTTGTCACCTGTGTAGAAGATGACGTTGTATCTGAGTCTATCTTGATTGACTTCAAGAAGTCCAACACCTTCTTTTTGCCCTTTTTTGTCATTTTGGTAGGTTCATCCTTGTTGTCTTTCATCGAGACTGCCGTGACATTTGCCTCATGGTTGCGAATATCAACATCCACTGTAGCTATTGCCACTTCGAGTAGATCACTCCATCGGATCACCTGGTTGTAGCGTTGTTTCAATTGATTCTTCTTATTCGTAGGTGCCTTGGGTGGATCGATCCTTGAGACTTTCACCATAGCAGACTTTTGCGGTGGATGAGCTGGTACTTTCTTGATTCCGTAACGATCCGGGTCCATGTGATGTAGGACCTGTTTTGCAGTCAGCTCAATCTTCTTATTATAAGTTAGAGCATGTTGCCAAGAGACTAGATCATCATCCACTAGGTTCTCCATAGGCTCCATTGACAGCCATGCTACGTTTATCATATTCATTCCAAATGTGATTGGTGTGTCCATAGTGTAACGCTTGGGTGAAGATGTACTGGGTTCCAGATTTGATTCATATTGACATGCTCGGCAGTCAATAGTTGCTAGCTGTTAGGGCCATTTGCGGCAGGGGATTGGTCCAGCCAAAACGTCCTAAAAAAGTCAAGGGGCACCACTACTGATGGTGGCTATGCCCTACGTGAGTAACAAAGGTCCTGCCACATTCAATTCTGGTGGCTTCCTTTGTTACCCCATGCTCCCAAGCCAATGAGAGTATTCCAGACTCTCAGAAGTATGGTTGCAAGGAGGGGGTGCTAACACTTTTGGTGCAATGATTCACTAGCTTTCTAGAACTATGGTTCTGTAAAAACTTTTGATCGCTAATTCGCTAATGTCTCTTTCCCCATTGAATTCGGCTTACAATTAGAAAAAATCTTACATGGGCTTGAAAGTGACTTATTGTCTATGATGTGCTCGTGGGGTGCAAGTTATACATACGGCTTTGTTTGCTAAGCGACGGTATTTTCACCAACCGTCAGGTCTGTGTATTTTGCTAGACAGTACCAACGGTGGGTGTGACTAGTGTGACGCTTTATACAAGGTGGTGTATTTCAACCACGGATGGTGGACGGCCCGTCTGGTGTTTCACAGAGGTCGGGTCCAACTGACTTCATAATTGACAAAACGGAAGAAACACTTCAAACCTTGACGATTCCGTATAGCCGGTTAATTCACAAGTCTGATCTAGCAAACCGTAAAATAACCAACCTACGCATTTACTTCAATACGATTCCTGGCTACAATTTTCGGTTAATACATCGAGGAATGAAAAAGCAATCCGCACTACAGTTACTAAGCATTCCAACCTGAACTCCAACTATCCGCTACCAAACTTCAAATAGTTTACTTGGTTTAAGAAATTCAACCATAGCCTATGAACTTTGATCACTTTGTAATTGAACTCCCATCAAAGAATTAGAAAGTTAATGGCGATTTCAAAACCTCACACTAAACGTTAAGACAAATGAGCTGAATCCTAGTCTACGTCTTCACATGTCAGATGGTTCCCTATCTTTCAATAAAGGTGTTTCGCTCAGTAAAGTTCTTTACAACATTCACGTAGTACTACTAATAAAAAAAAACGTTACCTTGTTTCGTTTGAGAAAATACCATTCTATCTCTTGACGAGGGTAATGAATCATTCAATAGGCGAGTACGGAATTTGCAAAATAATAACAAGAATCCATTCACCGATTTGCATACATCATTCGCAATCTATATACTGGACACATAATTGGATAAACCACATTACCTCAGGTGTGAGAGAAAAGCCAGAAATTGTAGAGGCACTAGTCATGAATGCCACTTTTGGTTTGAGGTAGCCTTGCCTTCGATCTTCAGAAGGCCGTTTGCACTGGTCGTTTTATGTCGAACTTGAACAGGTAGCGAGATCAGAGAACAGAAACTTTGCCACAAGTCTTTGGAAGGATCCACAGGGCACCACAAAAATCAGTAAGCAGGATGGCACAAGCATGCCGTAGGCAGATATGGCACAACAGCTAGTCTTGTAGACAGAGCAGGCCACAGATCACAGCAGGGCCGCATGGGCTTGAGAAGGCTCCAACAAGATTTGACAAGGCTTGGCAGGGCCACATAAGGCAAGACACGTTTGGAATGATCTGACATAACAAAAAATTTGATGTAGATAGGTCATAGACAGGCTTTGTAGGCTGCAGACAACTGCTATGCGACTATGGGCAACGTTCACATCTGTGGACAGGTTGCAATATGTCCAACAGGTCTGATTTTCTACTCAGAGGTCGGATTTTTTGCTTAAAAACAGCGATGGGAGGCTGGAACCAACTAGGCAGGTTGCAAATAGGCAGACGCAAGCAGGCTATAGCCGTGATCAGAGGTGTGTATATTAGTAAAAAATGGACTCAGTACATGGTGGGATTTTAGCACGGTGGAACTCAATGACTTGAAAGAAGGATGCTGCCTATTGGTACCAGTGTTGCATTTCAGTAAGATCCAGTTTGGACAATTGGATGTCGAGCTTATTGGCATTAGGGTCATCAGAACTGGAGGCAGGGTTGGTAGACATGATGAAAAAACTGGGAAATAAGAATCTGGAAAAAAGGGCGTCGGCTGAGATGGGAGCGGAGGTTGTCGGCTAAGATTTGATCGGAGGTTGTCGGCTAAGATGTGATGGAAAGGCGTCAGCTGAGATGTGATAGAAAGGCGTCGGCTGAGATGTAATGGAAGGTTTGGCTGAAGGGAGTGATGGCGGGAAAGGAATGGACTGTGAGGAACTGAGGTTGAAAAGGAAGGTGTGTGAAAGTGGAGGTGTTGTGGATAGAAGGGTATAGAGGATGTGTGGAAAACTAAGTATGGTGTGAACAATGGAATGTAGAAGTTTCGAAAAAGAAGATGTTGGTATATGTTTGCGACTGAGCGGAAAGGATGAAGATATTGGGAGATGTAAAGAAAGTAGCTTTTGGTGAAAATAGGTTTTTGGAAATGATGAGAGAAAAGTGTGTATGACTAAAAGGTAATACTCAATAGTGTAATGGAAGCGTGTTGAATGCTTGCGTGACACTACCCCTCAGCATGCAAAATGTTTCAAATGCGTTGTTCTCCACTGGCGATATTAGGTTTGGAGATTGTTTGTGATGGCGCTCTCAATGGAAAACACACTAGGATGGCTGATACTGGGTGGAGATGGTGTGGAAGCAACCACGGATGCACAGAATGAGAGAGCGCCAGGATCGTGTAGGAGAGCTGGAAAATCGCCAGTAGATCGTCGCCAGAGAGCTCTAGAGTTAGCACTTCACTGAGGTGCGAATGGTGTCGAGGTGATGGCATTTATGGACGCCGTCGGCTGGGTTCGGATGTGATGGGATGTGTCTGTTCGTTGGATTTTGAATGAGAAGCGTCGGTCGAGATTTGATGGAGTCACATCAGTCGAAATCTGAGAGAGTCGCGTCGGTCGAGATCTGAGAGAGTCACATCGGTCGAGATTTGAGAGAGTCGCGTCGGTCGAGATCGGATAAAAATCCATCGATTGAGATCTGAACGGATCCCGTCGATTGAGATTTGATCTGATCCCGTTGGTTGAGATTTGAGCTGATCCCGTCGGTTGAGATTTGAGTGGATCCCGTCAGTTGAGATTTGAGTGGATCCTGTCGGTTGAGATTTGACAAACTCCTGTCGGTTGAGATTTGACAAAATCCCAAAATGAAGGAATGGATCTGTGTGATGCTAGTGAAGAAATTCAAGTTGAAAATATGAGTGTGGCCTAGAGTAGAAGTTCTCATGAGAAGAGTGTATCCCTAGGAATGTTTGTATGCTTGAGATACCAGTTAGACAGAGATGAGGTGGCTAAAGTGTGAGAATCATTTTCGATGGTGTAGCCTATCATTTGTTGATCTAGAACATCCATGACCCAAGAATATGTACAGGTTGAAGAGAATGCATAGAAAGTACATGAGTAATCATTAGAGGAGTTCTCAATATCAAAAAGACCCTTTAAGGAATGCCATGTAGGATATACAAAAATATCAAAATAAATAAAACAATATTGTTTATTTGCTTGCCCACACCACTCCCAAAGGCCTCCCCAACTCCCAATGATCTAACCATAGTGTCTATAGTCACAGTTAAGAACTGTTAACAGTTCGTAGTATACCTTGACTAAATTCAAAAATATGCCCTCCATTGGTTACGAAAAGGACAATATTTTCACTGGATCTAGAATATGACCGCCATCCCCAAATTCGAATCAAGAAAAATTGCAAAATGTTTACATATGCATTCCTTCCACGAGAATGGACATATGAGCGCCAACTACCTATTGGAATGAAAAAATGAACGACATTTTCAAATTTGAATCAAGCATACAAGCATGGAGATTGGATTGATCGTACATAGTATATAATATAATCAAAGACGAGTATTTTGTTTTGCTTCATAGAATCTGGTCATAGTACTTTGATGCAACTGATTACTCTATTTTTTTTTTGATGATGACATTATATCATCTACATGTGGATATCCCTGTTGATTTGGCACCTTTGCAGAGAAGAGGAGGCAAAGGAGTTCAAATATCTGCTGAAGATCGTTCTCGTTACAGGGTAGAAGGAAAGAAAAACGTGGATTTGTGGACAGATGGAACATTATATCCACAAGATCCAAGCACTTTGACACATCCCACATTATCTTTAATAACTCATTTAGTTACATGGATATGCAATGGGCATAGTGGATTACTAGGATATTGTGAAAGATTGCAAAACCATGGAAAACAACTTTATATGAATAAAGTTCACTTTTTAGAAGGTGAGTTAATTCAGATATCCTCTTATTGTCAGAATAGAGATTGTCATCTCCAAAAGACGTTAGAAGAAAATGAACAACTTAAAAAAAATAATGAATCATTACAGAAGATAACAATCAATATCAAATCAGAACTAGAGCAAATGCAATCAGTCTTACAGTCTAATCGTATTGAAAACTTACAATTACTGAAGGATGTGGATTTCGTAAAGAAGAAGGCTGAAAGTAAGAAGCGAAAGCGAAAAGTTGCAAGAATATTCAAACGCTTTCAAAAGGAGGTTATCAAAATAGAAGGATTCGTGCATTCAAGTAAGCATATTCTGAATTTTGTAAGTTTTTCAATGGCATTTGGATTTAATTTCAGCTATGGTGATATTCTGTTAACTATCTATTTTTTTTGCAGATCTGCATTAGTAGCTCCTCGGAATATTAAAGACAATGCTTCACTAGGAATGTCATTGGGCACAATATTGACCTGCAAATCCACTGAGCGTATCATGATGAACAATAGGATTTCAAATGTAAAGTGTAAAATAGCAGAGTTTTTGATGGTGGACATTCAAAATATTTTAGATAAGACTATAGTTCAGGATGCTTGTGATTTTGTAGGTATTAGTAGGGAAGCATATGCAACAATATTTAAACTAATTAGAGAAGCTTTTAAGCAAGTTCAAATTAGAAAAGTCCCAATCCCTAGGACATACCACTTGAAGAAAGAGAGGGATACATTAAACATAGGTATGCATAAGATCACTGGAACTCCATTTCATATTGATGAGGTGTATGAAACTGATGGAAAATTGATATTCTATAATTCATCAAACAATTTATTTGTTGATCTAAATTACTTGCTGAGATACATCGTCACATTCTATGATATAACCTATGAAAAGGTGAATGGCAAAATAATCATAGTACTTAAGTTAGATGAGTCAGAAATTGTGAAAGGGCAGAAGATGGAAAGGGTTAGTATAACTCTCATGAATGGTGCTCTATCCCAAATAGAGAACCAAGAAGATTTCAAATTCAGTGTCCAGTCAGAAAATGATATATGGTGGTTGGCAGCGTTTCAGGTAACTAGCCTCATTATTACATTACATTCATTGAATAGTATTAATACATTGTAAATAGGTATGATTAATTCTTGGATAGGTGCTGAAAGAGGATCATGATATATTATCATGGATATTCTCAAGGACATCTTATCCTAGGAACATCAAGGACCATATAAATGGAGGATTTCTCAATGTTCCAAGAGTTGGAGACTTCAATATTGAATGGCACTTAGTAGGTGATTTGAAAACATTGAAATGTATGTATAATGTCTCTCACGGTGCTACATCAAAACACCCTTGTTTGTACTGCATGAAAATGGCAAAAGATGTAACTAGGAGTACAGGAATTACTAGAGAATATGCAGATCCAAATTGGAAGCCTGTGCTGCCTATCCCCTTAAAAAATGTGCATGTTTGCACTCTTCATGCAGAAGTTAGATTAATAGAAAAGATCATTTATCTTCATAGAGTTTTTGCTTGGAATACTAAGCCAACATCATTAGCAAAGGAAGTTATCTCTCGATTAGAAGATGTTTTATCAAAAGCAGGACTCCATAAAGGACATGTCAAAATTCAAAAAGATGAAAAGCTTTCAGGAAAGAATGGGAACATGCCAACTAAGCCAAGCATAAGAAGAGCAAAAGCACATCGTTTTCTATCAAATCATACTGGTAAGGCTTCTAATATTCAACACTCAGTCTGGACAGATATTATTGCTGCCACTTAGGACTTCGAGAAAGACGGCAAAACCAGAGTACTAAAAGTTGATGTATGGAAAAAGCTTGATAGCATGATTGTTATCTTAAGAAAAGAAAAATACTCTGATATTGATAAGAAAGCTGTCCAAAGGACTTGTGTCGAGTTTGTTAATGCAATATCAAAAGCATGGGGAGAAGATCACATCACTCATTACATGGTTAGTATAAAATTTTCAAAATGCTTTCAAATTTTCATATATATTTAGATCTAAACATAAGACTAACATTATGATTTTGACATATGTAGCACATACTAAGAGATCATACAACATTTTTTGCAAATACATATGGAAGCTTGAGTGTATGGTCATCACAAGGGATGGAGAAGTCACACTGGCAAGCACGAGCAACATTTCATCGAAATACACAACATGGAGGAACCAATAAAAAACGAAACTACATTTGTCAATTGTTTCAGTGGTTCTACCGCAGAGTTCATATTCAACATATAACAAAGTCCACACAATACAACAAGTTTAGAAAAGCATGCAAGTTCATACAAGAAGAGAAAATTAGATGATTGTTGAGTAGAAGATCATCATTGCTGAGTAGAAGATCATCATGACATGTTCAGAATTGCTTTTCAAATTCATTGAACAAGAGAGGAGCAATACCCAATGTATTTGTATTGATTGTATTATACAAAGTGTCAACTATTCATCATCAGATCTTGTATCAGATTCTATGGTAGTATTGTCATGAAGAAAATTCTCTGCTAGCGTATGCATCTAATAGATGTGCATTATCCTTATTTCCACTAAGCTCAATATAAGTGGAATACAATGAATAATGGGAGCTCCTTAAAGGAACATTCCCATCAGTAAAGCCTAAAATGTTCAAAACATAAGATCTTTTGACAAAAATGACCTTATTTGTCTTAACAAATTTATGTCCTCCTAAATAAAATGATTAAGCTTTAACTGCCATTATAAGACTCTCCTCGACTGGGCTCAGCTTGGAATGAGCAATACAGATCTCACTCTTCAAGAATTGCCAAAGATAGTGGCCCAGTCCACTGTCCTTCTGGAACGAGGATGCGTGTTGTCTGAAACCACCTCGTCTCGCAGCAAAATCATCTATTATGAGAGCATCCTGCAATAGGAAATATGTTAGCAAAAACACATTCAGTGATTGAAAACATTCAAATGCAAGGAGGATTAAACACTTACACATTCTTCATCATCAGCAACAACCAAATCAGGATGATCAATATAATGACCACGTACTGAAGTGAAATCATCAGTGAAATGCATTAATGATAGACGAGGGAAGCCCGTCTGGGATTGAAATGCCGTGAATTCTTCATCGGATGGTCTGCCTAGCCCATCCTCAGCTATATTTGATAAAGTCTTATTCAGACATTCTTCACCGGTCATAAGACCCTCCTCATCATCAAAATCAATACTAGCAACAAGGTCATTTGTCTCAAAATCTACAAAGTCGAAGAATTTGGAAATTGTGTCGGATAATAAACATAGAACCTCATCCTCACAATAGTCAAAAAATTTACATAAATCAACAGTAGTAAAATACACATCGTCATTAATATAATATACAGGCAAATTGAAAAGACATTTCGAATCCTCCATAGATTTGGATTCATCATCAGATGTATTTTGGCCAATGAAAGAATCCCGGAGAACATCAGTATTTAAATCAATGAAGTCACTTTCTTTATCAGGAGTGTCGATAAGAAAGTGATTGATATCCTTAATGGCCGACTGAACAGAGGAGGGTGCAAAAGGAGGGTCAGCAATAGGAAACTCATCATCATCTGGGATCTGAACTAAAAGAAAAAGTACGAAACCACTCTGATATTCAACCAACAGACATTTCTTGTTGCAATACGGACACATAGAACTACTTTTGAAAAGATCAAACAATTTGGTGAATTTCTATCCAGTCTATGTCTAAAAGTTGGGAAGAAATGAACAAGATCACTATAATGCATGTACTAGAGTTGACCTATGGAAAAAACAGGCTTGCTAAGTATATCTCTGAATCTGACATAATGTTCATAAAATACGTCAGAATTTGGTTGTGCAGTCCTGAAAACATGTAGATATGGCCTGAATAGGCTGTGGAAGTAGTCCAAATTTTTAATAATCCTAAATTCACTAAAAAATGAACTCAAGCTTGATTCTCGTAAGGATGATGAGGAAGAGGCCATGGCAGTAGCGTGAATATCGCACTTGTGCGTGCGGGAGAACTGAACCAAAACTAACTATCAAAATGGCGCAGAAGATGGATATGTATGACAGACAGATACATAATATCGCACTTGTGCGCGAGTAGGTATATTTGCAAGCAAACGGACAGCAATGAGCACGCACAAAAGCGATATGTCGCGAATTTTGAGAACGCCAAAGGTAAAAAATTATTCGGTTTCCGTGCCATTTATACTCGCACGTGTGGTCAACGGACTTATGACATGTTCAATTTGACAACAGGCGTAGGCACGTGTGAGATGACATCTGCACACGCGTGAAATGACACCTAGACACGTGTCATGTGTTCATTCGATTGCTCATAAACAAGTGTTGCTCTCGCATTCGATCGTATAAATTCCACACGTGTAGTGTAACAGGGTGACACATGTTGCTCTCGCATTTGTCCGTACAACTCTCACACATGTGATAGGACGTTCTTTCGCATGTGGGAATCCTGATATAAAATCACAAATTTTGATGAATTTTTTTCACTTTTTTTTTCGCTCCGCATATCGCATTTGTGCGCGCCCTTCACAATCAAAATTCCTCCTCCTACCTTCCATGCGCACAGGTCCGATACGTCTTCCTACGTGTCACCCCATATCGCACTTGTGCGTCTTTTCTCAAATCTAATCGTTCTCTCTGATATTCGACTCACATAGGTCCGATATATCGTACATTCTGTCTGTACATAGTGGTCCTCTACGAGTTCTTTATCATCCCTTCCTTCATCCTAACCTTCACGCACAAGTCCGCTATCACAAAGTTCATGCCCATGGATAGGAGAAAGCAGACAAGGAGAGACTTCTTCTCTCCTGGCTCATCCTCATCTCCTGTGGTTGCCATCACACCCCCTGCTAGACCTAGAACGCGCAACCACAGCAGGTGGCTCTCTGAGATATGCAAGTATCAGAGGTCAACAGCTCTGTTGATCCCAAGAGCTCCATTCTACCGTGCTGTCCAGAACATAATAAGAAATGATCTCGGACAGCACGTTAGATTTACACCGAGTGTTCTTCAATGCCTTCAGGAGGCTACTGAAAATTATATTAGCCTTTTTTTTGAGGATTCTTTTTTGCTTTTCATCCATACCAAAAGGGTTACCATAATGCCCAAGGATTTTCAGCTTCTGATGAGAATGAGAGATAGGTATTGTAGGTTACATGTATCTCAGCCTGCTGCTCCTAGACCAACTCTTGTAGATAGGACTCATCTTCCTACGAAGCATCCTAGGAAGCAGACAGCCCCCAGGCGTGCTCCTAAGAAAGTGAAGCCTATCCCAGAATCCATTGTAAATAATGTTGTTATTGATAATATTGTAAATATAGCTACCTCTATTTTGGATACTCCTACAATTGTTGTAGATACTACACTTCTACCTCCTCCTCCTCCTCCCAATTTCTATACATATATAGATTCGGATGATTATCTTAAATTTGAGAAAGACATATCGGATGCTATAGATACAATTGGTACTCCTTTTTGTTTTAGACTAGAAGAACTTGATTTTAGTATTAATTTTAGAGTTCTAGATTGCCTAGATCTTAAAGACAGACGGACTTCTATTAGTGATCCTGTGATAGAGTCCAGACTGACACTCTTGCAATTTGACATTGCAAGAGATTCATCAAACGAGTTGCTGGTGCTGAGTAACTTTCTGCTCCAGGCCGGAGAATAATGACACATTGTTACAGTGTCTGACAAGTGGATTCACACCAGCAACAAAGTATCTGGTCATTCCTTATCATACCAAGTAAGATATATTAAGTGCTTCTTCCTGTTTTATGCATTAACATTGACATTTTCAATTTAAATAGTTCTCAAAATTGCCGCTAAAGTACTTTCAATCTTATTTTGCAGTGACCACTGGAGTTTAAACCCGATCTCTATTAAGAGATCTGTAAATAATATTATTAAATGTTCTTGTGTCAAGATGAATTCGGCGAGAAATACGCTTAAGGATGTATATATATTCATTCCATATCTAAGTAAATATATTCCTACAGACGTTCCCCATTCCGTGGACTGGCAGATCGTTAGCTTGGAGGTAAACTCTGTCTCTCTTAATAGCATTTTGAAATCAATATTCTAATGAAATATTTTCAATCTAATTCATTCTGTTTCATAATTGATTTCTTGTGTGCTGAATTATTTTGCAGTCACCCCAGCAAAATGATTCATTCAGCCGTGGGTGGTACACATTGTACAATGCCAAGCTGTTTTTTGAGTGGTTCATCCTTCAACAAGATGTTGATATTTCTAAGGTAATAAATTCTGTTTATTCTTATTTTGGAATCATGATTAGTTTTCTATTCTGGTGATGTTATTGGCCATTACTAATACATGAATGTTCTATTTTGCAGTTTACACTTCCTGAATACACATCAAGCCAGGTGTACAGATTTAGACAAGAAATTATCTTGAGTATACTGGCTCGGGCAAGGCTTCAGCCTCCCATTATTGATGATGGTGCAAAGGATGATGTAGTTGTACTAAATTAAGATCAGAAAAAATATAGATAGCATAGAACAAAAATACATGTATAGACTTCATATAAAAATATACATTGAATATCAAATGCTGCTCCAGTTTATGAATTTGGGAGCACAAAATACATGTACAGATGCCCAACTTGGGCTTTCATTTATTGAATGAAAGGGTGTATACACAGATTTTTACTAAAGTTTATTTGAAACTATTGTTCTCCCACAATGGTGATTGTTGTAGGTAGATCTTTGCAGCACGTTATCAGCTCCTGTCGTTTTGCATCTGTGACATGGCAAATATTAGTGAATGTGCAATTGTAAATGATGACATTTTCTATTATTTTGTTCTATTTTAAAATGGCAATAAACATAAAGTACTTATGAGTCTTCCGTTGATGATAAATCTGAAATATGTTGGTAGATTGGTTTGTAATAGCATGAGCTCTGTTCTGATAAAATCAAGCTTCCAGTGCTCTTCCACCTCAACCATAGTCAAATATTCCTCATTGTAGATAATGCTTATCTCCATTCGGTTTGTGTGACCATTTAGTTCAAAGTCTTGATCCAGTGGTAGCCATGTACCTTCAATTTTCTTGTATATTTGGTAGCTAAATGTGAGACTGAGCATTTGCTTTTTGATATGATAACGAAAGATCATTGAGGACTTTTAAATCATGCATTCTATGTTATTATTTGTTTTACTATCCCAGCCTTGATCCATGAGATCTGACAAAGTCTCATATGATAAATCCTTGCAAACAAATGTACTCGAGAAAAAATCAACAAATGTATGCAATGTGTCGTGATCACTAACTAACTCAATGGGACAACCAAAACGTATAATAATGTTTTTCTAAAGAAAACGTGCGACTGTTTTTGCATTGGCGTCCTTGGTTGCTCGAGCCTCCACCCACTTAGTGGCATAATCTGTGGCTATGAGGATGTAACAAGCTTGAGTATGTTTTGCTGCTGGACTGATTGGTCCAACAAAGTCAATCCTCCACTTATGGAAGGCTTCGCCTTCTATAATGGGAGTCAACGGCGTGAAGTCTGCTTTGGTATTTTTCTTGGCTCGTTGACAGACATCACACGCTTTAATGACAACAAACGTGTCCTTAAACAAAGATGGCCACCATAGTCCTACTCGAAGGATAATCTTCATTGTGGCTTCAACAGAAAAGTGGCCACCTCCAATGCCTTCATGAGCTTGAGATACGATAGGTATTATCTCAGATTTACAAGCACATCGGCGAATGACACCGTCAACGCCCCTTTTGTAAAGTTGTCCCGCAATTAACTGAAAGGGCACTGCTTTTAGCAAAAATTTTCTTTTTGCCGCCATACTCAGGTCTTCTTTGAGTCTGCCTGTTGTGAGGAACTGGGTGATCTCCTCATCCCATAAGGTTGTAGCATCGATCTGAAAAAGGCATGCATCAGGGAGATCATCGTTGACTGCTGCAGTTGCTTTTTTAGCACTTGGTAGTCTGGAAAGGTGGTCTGCCATGATATGTTGGGTCCCTTTCCGAAAGACTACGCCGAAATTAAATTCCTCTAAAATCAACATCCATCGAACTATACGTCCCGTTTTACAGGCTTTATTAACGATATATAGAAGGGCTTGATGGTCTGTGTAGAACGCAAAAGTATGGCCTAATAAATAATGTCTTAGTTGTTGCACATCATAGACCATCGCCAATGCTTCTCTCTCGGTGATTGTATAGTTTACTTTAGCAGACACCAATTGTCTGCTCAAGAAACGTATTGGGAAGTCTTTGCCATACTCGTCCGGTTGCGCAAGAAGACCTCCAATGACATACTTATTTGCGTCAATATGCACATGGAACTCTTTCATGTAATCTGGTGAACGGAGTATGGGAGCCGTGGTGAGAGCTGTTTTCAACTCCTCAAAGGCCTTAATTCGTTCTTTAGTCCAGCGAGGATCTACCACAACTAAATAAACGAGGCGTGCCTTGTCGGCATAGTCGATTATAAAGATGCGATAATAATTTGTATGACCAAGGAAGACATATACTTCCTTCACTGTTGCAGGTAAGGGCATTTCCACTATAACCTGATTTTTGACGGGTCGGTAGAAATACCGTCCTTTGAAATTATATGCCCGAGTACGACCCATGGGTGACCCATATTTGGCATTTATCAAGGTTTAGTGAGATTCCAAATTCACTACAACGAATGAAGATTTTCTCTAGGGCGTCAAGGTGTGTAGCTGTGAAGGAATTTACACCTAGATCGTCGAGATAAATCTCCACGATTCGATGTAACAGATCTTGAAAGGCCAGTTGCATGACCCTTTGGAACGTTGAAGGGGCATTGCATAAGCCAAAAGGCATAACGTTATAAGCATAAATCTCATTCTCTGTTGCAAAGGCCATTTTATCTTTATCTTCAAGGGCTATTTGAACAAGGAAATACACGCGGAATCCATCCAAAAAGTTGAAAGCTTCAGCTCCTGCCATTTCCTCGAGGATTTGAGTCGTTAAAGACAAGGGAAAATGGTCTTTTTTTGTAACCGCATTAAGGTTCTTGAGGTCGACACAGATACGAAGCTTGCCATTTTTCTTGGATACAACCACAGTGGGTGATACCCAATCAGTATGCTGAACTTCATAAATGAAGCCAGCATCCAACAATTTCTTAATATCTTCGTCGATCCTCTCATGATAGACAGGGTCAGATCGATAGGGTTTAGCCCTAATAGGCTTAGCATTGTCTTCTAAAGGAATCCTATGGACGACTATTTCAGGTGGGATTCTTTTCATTTTTGTATAATTCCATGCAAATACATTCCTGTATTTGCGAAGTAATATTTCCAGATCAGCAAGTTGGGTTGATGACAAATGTGCACCAACATGAACTATTCGATCTGTCTCCTCGTCAAGATCTTTAAGGTTTAGTGGAATGGTCTTAGCAGGTCCTTCAAAGGAGTTGGAATTTGGTGTAGGCTCCCGATGTGGCTGTGGTAACTGGATAACAACGTCATCCAGTGTAAAGTCTTTAAACTTCTGTGGAAGATCAAAAGGTGGGTCCACAAAATTTTCTGGGACTTTGGGAATCATCTGAATTGATTCACTACCGGACACGGAAGCTTGGTCGGATTGTTTGGTTTCTGTCCCTTTTGACAAGGGCTTGATCGGCTGTTTAAGCTTCTCACTCATCTGTTTTTTGACGCTCAGTTAATTTTGTATCAATAACTTTAGTTTTTTGTAACCGAGGTTTTTGTGGTTTTTGAGTGGACAGTGTTGGTGCCTCACTTATCAGATCATCGTCGATTGTATCTCAAACTTCATCGGGATACACATCCCATGTATATACTTTGGGTTTGGGCTTGTATGTTTGTGTGTTGGATACCTTGGATGTCAGTTGGACGTGAGCCAACGGTCCTGGTGTTGTTATCTCCTTAGGAATTGATTTTGGCGGATAAGGTTGTACATCTAGATATAGGAGTACATGTTCATCTGTCATGTCTACATCATCCATGGAAATAATACCTTCTTCCGAAACATGGGTGGTAGAGACACTAGTTCTCCTGGGCACCACGCTATAGGAATCGGGTCAATCATCATAAGTGGGATGATCGATGTGTCAATGTCTGTAGAGGATGGGAGAATATCCACATCTGCTGCAGCAGTTTCGATACGACATCGATTGGAATTAGTACATTCCACAATGGCTAGTGTGTGACCCCAATTGATTATGTCCGTGGATCTCGTATAGTGACCTTTTGGTTGGATCGGGACGCTATCTGATTCATGATATGTTGTGGATGACCAATCATCGTATACCTTGGTGGGCTTGACATGGCTTGTTGAGTCAACCGTGACTCGTTTATCGTGGTTACCAAAGGTAATTTTGCTATGTTTCCAATCTTGGACAACACCTACCATTTGGAGTCAGGGTGTACCAAGAAGGAGTTTATATGTATTGTTATCTTCTGGTAAATCTAAGATGACACAATATAGGACAAATTTGACACTTGCTATGCGAATTTTTATGTTTGATAAATGACCAGCAGGGTCAGTAACTCGTTGATCAACCATGTGAAGTTTATATCGTGGTTGATCGAGGGTATGGAAGCCCCATGACTTTGCCAATGACAAAGCCATTATATTAACGCCTGATCCACTATCTAGGATAGCAGATACTACGAGATAGTCTTTATAGGACAAAGGTAGGGTGATGCTAGTCCCCTTAGCAACACCTATATTCAACAGATTCATAGGAATCTAGGAAATTTGAGGAATCTCTTCTATTTTTCGCTGTTCATCAAGAATAGTAGGCAGCTGAAAATTTCGATGGATATAACATTGAAGCCAAGTGAAGGATTTTATTGCGGAATGAAACAGCATGGTGAGTTGAGCTTGCAGGAGGTCAGAAAATACTTCAAGGCCCTGTAGGGATTGCTCCTTTTCGGGGATATGAGCTGAGAACAGACGTTCTATATGTTCTTCCTCTCACAAAAATTCATCTCAAAACTTATTGTATTGTCGTTGTTCCACCTTTGGGTCTGAATATAATGTGGAAGCCGTCAAGTGGCTTCCCTGGGGGTCAGCTGATTTGACATTATTTTGCTGCTGTTTTTGTTGTTGGCGTTGTGCTCTAGTGGGAACCCTAACAGGTTCGGATGAGATATGACGTGTTGGAAGAATGATGTTAGGTTGTTTAGGGTAGTCTTTGAAGCTATGTTTGCGAACACAGTCTGGACATTCCGCATGGTATTGGTTTTTAACTTTACAGTTGGCCATGAAATGTCTCATTTTGCCACAAATAAAGAAACGGTTGCTCATTGGGCCTGTGGCAATAGCATAACCATCTTGGATGGCTAGCTGTGCTGGATTTTCTGGTGGTGTTGAATACTCATCTCGTTTGCACGAGCATGAGTTGTCTGTTTGATATTGTTGAGAACTAACAGATGGAAGTGTTGTATCTTGATGATAGGACTGATCGTAGGATTTTCATCAAGATGTGTTCGTGCAGACTCTCGAAGATTGCGATGTTTTTGTGCTCCTAGATCTGGTTGTCCTCTTGGAGGTGGTCCTAAGAGTGCCAGCTGTGGTTGAGGTTCATGTCTAGGTTGTCTGGGCAACTCTTGTATATGGACTTGGTTGTTTTGTGGTTGGTATTGCGTGTGTTGGTTATGTGAAATAAACGGTTGTCGAGGAGGTTGAGTATGTCCTCTTGACTGGTTGTGAGGCTGGTTCCTCGAGTTATAATAGCAATAAAGAGAGGTATGTCCCATAAAGTCACAGATATCACATTTGATCAAGGAAGTATCTGGGACCGGTTGGTATGAAGTGCACTCATTGCCAGTGTGTGCACCTCGACAATGAGGACACCACGTGTTCTCTCATCTATGGTGGATTTGGCCAGTGGGTAACTGACCCGGCATCGAACTCTAGATAGACTTAAGAGTGTTTTGAAACTCTTTCGTGAGTTTCTCCATCTGTTGGGTCCTATTGCAGTCTGAAATGGTCGAAAGTCAGGCGACCAAGCAACGTGTGCCCGTCGTTGATGGGCAATGACACTTTCAACAATAAGGAGTATCTTAATAAAAAGGTTGATGGGTGGTAGAGGCGATCTGTCTTTGCAAATGTCTGTTAACGGGCAGCCCACACTTCAAAGTGAATATGTTGTTCATGCATGTGGTATGTATTTGTGTTTTGTTGCAAATGGTCTTGTGGGTTCGTGTTGAGCCCACGAACCTGTGGACACCTCTCGTCCGAGGTTCTGACTGTTTCTCACTAAATGTGATGGATTTAGGGCTTAGGGTTCAGGGTTGAGGGTGCTACCCTTATTGAGGCTCAAGGTAATAGCTGGAAATTAGGGTTTCCATCATACCATGACAAATCAAACTAAACATCGTCACATAGACAATAAATCACTAAATATACATACCTGACAGATAAAATTGAAAATTTGCGCAAAGTAGGACCACTAGACAATCAAATCGACTTATGTGGAAATGAGGACCTCCGAAAGAGGGTTACGGGCAGAGAAAATCCGACCTGCGTGCTCCTCCCACTTGAGTATAGATTTGGGATTACTTTGTTTTTGGAGCATGACCAAAATGGGTCAGAATGCATTGTGCGTTCTGGACAGTACGTTCTAGAGCATAGTGGTCTAGAACCTATCAAAGAAATTTCAAAATGCCCTAAAAATCACTTAAAAGGCAGTTCGTACTAAAAAAAAAGGATGATCCAATTTGTCTGAGCACTAAGAATGGAGGATGTACTTTTGGCCTCATGGATCCAACAACATTAATTTGAGATTTGAAACAATGAGCACTATGTTGATCAGCTATTGTTGGTTTGCTAGAAACATATGTTTGCACCAATCTTCAACCCAACTCTTCGGTTGTTGTTGATTTTACAATCGATGCATATGCAATTTGGATACATTCAAACACTAAACATATTTTGATAGTTTGATCAATGTTAAAAAATTATTTTGTTGTGCAAGCGATGAGACCCAATTTTTAGGGGTTTCAAAAATGCTAACTACAATTTGCTTAGGTTTCCGAGTGCAGTACCCCAAATGCCATTGCTTTTTCTTTGATACGTAGAGCAAAAAATATATATATGTCCAACGCACATTTGTATGGACAATGCGTTTTTGGCCTCAATCTGATAATAAAAATAAAGTACTATTTTTTTTTTCAAAGCTCGTTCAGGAAAAAAAATGGACAACTATGGACTATAATCTTAGGCCTTTATCATAAGGCCAGCCCACATGTATATTCAAGCTATTTAGCATCATTATCAAAAAAACTTTTATTGAAGAAAATAAAAATTATAGAAAATGGGATTAACTGCTTTGAAGGGTACAATAATCCCTCCCTCCTGATCTATTTTCTTTCTGTCAACTAAGAAGAAGTTTTTCTTTCACAAAACACAAACAACACGTACACATTGCTAGTCATGTTTTGATTGGTCTTCTTTTATGATATCTTATCAATCCATTGATTGATGGTTACAACACGCTCATGGACGGAAAGGATATGTAATTCAAAATGAATTGTACATCATATAAGTGTTGGATGATCATCTGGATTAAGTATGATATTGGGGCAATAGAGTTTGATATCATTGTTTCTATCACTTGATAGAGATAATTAAGCTTTTCTCATTGGTCATTAAGTGCTGGACGACATTCCCGTGTGTATCTTCAATAGCTTGATGGTGCTACTGGACTCATCAATCAAATTGGACTTTTAATATGAGCCTCAAAACCCTAGCCTCCCTGTAGTTAAAGATCCTGTCAACAATCTCACAATCTTATAAGAAAAAAACGTAACCTTCCACTCACAAATCCTGGACTAAGCATGACTGTAGTAAACCCTGCAAAAGGATGAAAAAACGGAAAACTCTAGCTCACATATTTTTTGTAGCCAAG
Organism: Diphasiastrum complanatum; assembly: GCA_029204225.1. Classification (NCBI taxonomy): domain Eukaryota; kingdom Viridiplantae; phylum Streptophyta; class Lycopodiopsida; order Lycopodiales; family Lycopodiaceae; genus Diphasiastrum; species Diphasiastrum complanatum. The sequence continues at coordinate 13,592,177 of CM055103.1, forward strand.
AAATCACTGTAGTAAATGTAAGATCGAAATAGGTTTGCTTATTTCTTGGCAGTGTCATAAACAGTTGGTACATTTCTAAAGCAAAAGTTTTTAATCACATACATATCATCTTTGTTGTTTCCTGCTTGGACCCGGCATGCCTTGCAAATCGCCAGAAATGCTCAGATGAAAGATTCTGACCTCTGCATCTGAGCAGAAACCTACTTACATTCAATTTCTCCTCTGATCCTTGTCTCCGCAATGGAACACTACTTTTCTGAGATATATTGACTAACGATGGCCTTGATCCGCAGTATGAGTCTGAAATCGCCAGTATGATTCTGAAATTGCCAACTCTGAATGTTGAGCTCAGTTCTGAGCACACCTTTTTGCCAATAGTATGTCCCGTGGACAGGCACTGGCATTTTCAGATTAGCAGAGATCCAGCGCACTCTTATGGCTATTCCACAACAAGTCTACTGTGTGCCAACTACATTCGGTAGGCAGTATTCTTGAGCAGTTAAATGTCTTTCTGGATGGATTTGGAAATGGAAGATTGAAATAGGAATATAAATTTTGGCACAATAATTATGAAATCACTAAGAGTGAGTAGAACAAGTGAGTAAAATAGGGTGAACATGTGAGTAGATTAGTAGAATAAGCAAATATAAATTTGCAAGTTCTGAGTGTGAGGTGGGTGGGTTGGTGAATGGGTGAGTAAAAAAATTAAAAATCAAAGAAAAATTACAAAATGTGAGTAGAAGAGAGCAAGTAAATGTTGGAAGATCTTATGCAGTGTTTGATCTTCTTGTTTACGGTTAAAGAATAAAGATGTTGGATAGAGAGAGACACTCTGATTCTTGTCTAATGTTGGAAGTATTTCTATTCCACTATGGTGGCTAGGTCTAATAAGGGTTCGTGCGTAGTATAGTGGTAGACCGGTCGTCCACCTTCTAAGATCTACACAAAGCTTTCAACTGTGAAAAAAGATAAACCAACAAAGAACACCAAGGCTTCCCAACTGGTGCTCGGAATGGAAATTAACTAACTTGGCTAAGGCTTCCCATCTAACCAAGATTAACAAAATAGCAAGATCTTGCTAAGGCGGTACCCAACTAGCAAGAGGATTTAACTAATTCTAATCTAACACCCAAAGGGGAGATGGAAATAATAAATTGTGGTTAAATAAACATAAAGCAATAAAACGCATGCCACAATAGAAACTGATGAAAAGGAGGCACAAGGAGACAACCCGACTTCCCTCAAGCTATGCACCTTTCCAAAGGGAACACAAGTGAAATAGAATGACAATCTCAAAATAGAGAAGGACAATATAGCATAATCTCAAAAGTCTTATTTAAAAGGGAAATGTCTCTCTTCTTATAGCAAGAAGGGCCTTCCATAAGCATCCACTAGCTTATGGGATTAGTATCTAAACTAGCCATTCTAAGGTTTCTAAACTTCTAACTTAGAACTTTAGAACTTTAAGATTTCTAATTCTAGACTTAAGATAGTTTAAGATAACTTAGAATCTTTCTAAGCTTAAGTTTTCTTAAGTCTAAGTTCTAAGTCTAAGTTGAAGTTATTTTATTTATTTAAGCTTCTACCCATGGACTTACAAAACACATGCCATAGTAGAAGTATTAACTTTTACTCATACGTGGACTTACAATACACATGCCACATAGTTTTATTTTTTTTTTTACTTTTCACTTTGTTGCTAACATTATCCCCCTCCTTATTGGATTGGTGCTCCCACACCAATCAAAGCTTTTTCATCCTAGATCTTTTGAGCTTTCTGGAGGCAATATTGTTGTTGTCAGGATTGATAAATTTTGTTGTTGATGCCCTCCATCATTTGCCAACACAATTTATTAAGGAACGACAGTTGTTTGTAATAGTGAGCATACCTTGGAGAAAGTCATGCATTTTTCAAAGCTCCACCATATCAACATGAAACGCAGAAGTGAGGGCTGCTTAGTAGTAAAGTCACGCTATGTTGATGTAGTCGTCTTGAGTTTTCAAAGGCTTATTGAGGTCGATGGCTATTGGTGGTAGCCCGCTATCCCAATAACCTTTTAGCTCTGCCAAGAATGCCACCAGGCTGCAGTTATCCGCAAAATAACGCACATCGCGATCAGGGTTGCCATGGTGCTTTTGGTAGAATACTCAGCAATTTGTGACCATGTCATCAGCTGGGTTGCCGATATCTACACTTGTGAGCATGGGCCAAAAAATCTTGTTATTTATCTTTGTGGCAGGAAATGATTCTCGCTGCGCTATTAGATAATAATATGCATTGGTGCGCATATAGGTGGGTGCTTCAAGATACCGTGCCATGGAGGTTTTGCTTTGTAAAAATAGTTGATGGCGCTAGGCTGGTTGTGGATCTAGGAGCTTGACGACTTCCTTATGAGTTTTGCAATGATCAAGATTTGGAAGGGTGAAGACGCCTCGCTTCTTAGTAGTCTAATACTTCTTAACAAACTCTTGAGAGATTAGCATGTCCTTGCTAGGCGCATTAGGCGTGATTTTGTGTCTTATTGTGGGTGCTTTAGCTGCCAAGGCATGTTCTTCTTGTGGATGGCATTAGGTGGTGGAGGTAATGGTGGCATGGTGAAGGTATTAGTAATATTTGGCGGAATTGATACCTAAACAGCTGAACTTTGATAAAATTTCCAAAATTCACACGTGTGGGAATAATCCACAAGTATGATTGATCTTATTAAGCTTGATGATTAGCACAATAATCTGATTCTAGATTGAATAGCAAGATCTAGTACAGAACTTATGGCTTAACTACAATCTAGCATGCTAAGAATCAGATAATGATAGCTTTGAATTACAAATGAGCAAAAGTACAAGAATTTAGTGTATAAGCATTAGCCTCAACACGAGTTAGAGAGAGAAAGATAGAAATATTCAAGCAAAAATGGTATAGATCCAAAATGGCATGGAATAGTTACAAAACTTTGGTTCTTCATAAAAAATTATGAGAATAGCTACACATATTCATGGAGTTTGAGGTAGCTCGAGGTAGAACCACATCCATCCACCTTTCAATGACATCTAAAGTGAAAACTAGAGTCTAAGTGACATTTGTCACATCTCATGCATGTATCTCTACCTACTTTTACCAAGTGTCCTACTTCTAACTAGAATTGTACAAATCATCATGCATGTGTCCATTTCACTTTGTGCATGCCTTGCATGTCACTATTGATCACTTACAATAAATGCATGTGATATGCCACGAGTTTCTACAAGCATATTAATGTTGTTTCTAAGTCTACAATCTATATGCAAGTTGTATTCAACCAACTAGATATGACAAATCCATATAGCTCGAGTTTCATCTAGGCCAAATTTGGCATTTACATTTATGAAACAACATACTTGCATAGTACAAAGTTTGTAACAATCCTAAAGTCAAGATAGATGATTTTTATTTTCAACAAACTTCCCGTGATTGGTAGGACCATGTTCCATTAGCAGATCTGTTGATATACATACAAATGGTGTCTTTTTATGGATGGGGAAGGCCCTTGCCCCTTTCTCCTATTGGCTATTTTGAGAAAGATGAGATTGAAATCCACACCCTTCATCAAAAGCAAACTAATCAATGGTGGAGAGAGAAACACACTTCACCTACCACCAATTGACTTTGACTAATTAATCAAACTTAAGAACTTAAGTTTTAAGTTTAACTTTGGCCTTCTACTATTATTTTTAATTACATGGCCCAAAGTCAAGTTTATGCCAAAATTATTTATTTACAAGTGCTCATTGGGCCATGGGCTAGTTATACACGCAGGATGCCACGACCCTCGCAACTATTTATACTAACTCGACTTTTTATTTATTCGCATCATGTTGGGAATACCCCCAACACAGCTGATCTTCCAGGAACATTCACAACAAACATAATGCATTCAAAGATTATGTGTCATAGACAAGAGATAAGAAAAGCATCTATTCAATTACAGTGATTCCTTGAGCGTTGTTTGGCATACTGCACAGCACGTTACCGCAAGAGAAACTTTGTCTCTTACAAATAAAATTGATGAGTATAGTTTACTAGCAAATACTTCTATCTATATCTCTCTGTGTATGGCCTTGGAGGTCTGATTAACTCAGCTCGTCACGCTTACTAGTGGATGGCTTTTCATCCTCACATTCAACACTCAATCACTCAACATATCTATCTCTATCTCTCTGTCTGTCTGTCACCCTTCTGTGTGTAACAATCGCTCTCCCATTCATCTTCTATATATAGGATCAGAGAAAGAAAGTGGTCTTTAATGTAAATGAATGATTACAAGAACTACTTAACCCACTATCCACGATATTTAGTTTGCTATCTGCTTCGTGCGTGGTGTCAGTCTGTTCTACTAGTACTTCATTGATCGTGGGTCATAAAGACGCGCCAATTTTAGGGCCGCCTTTGTAACCGTAGTCGAGGCCATTGCGATTGGGCTTCGATCGTCGCTTTGTGATTTATTGCGATCTGTGGTCTGTTGGACTTCGTCGTCGTCCCCGTTCATATATATCGCAATGCGGTTGCGGTAGCGGTGGATTGTGGTTTGCGGTCATGAGGTATCAATGCTTTGTGGCCGGAAACTTCAAGTTTCTTCTAAAAAAGTGTGAGTAAATATGTTGGTGAAAAAGATGCTCAGAGATTGATTGCTTACTAGCATCAGACTGCTACATTGTATGTGTATTCTGTCATCTGGTGTCAAGTATCATCCAGTAAGTATATAGTCGCTCTATGTAACTTTTAGATTAGAGTGATTAAACATCTACAACTAATCAGGAAATTACAAGAGTGGCAGATTAGCCACGACCTAAAATATCTGCTGACGTCATGCCATCAGATCAACATGATCTACAATTATAGGGGACATTATTCGATGTCACAACTACCAACTCCCGATTGGAAGGGCCACTAGCAAACAAGAGGTTGAAGAGATTGTACTTTCTTCTTGGCCTCATTCTATGCTATATTAGGAATTCAGTCCTCTGATGATTATATGATGAGTAAGGATCAATATTTCAATGTACCTCATGGCTTTGGTACACGTTGCTACTGACTTCTTATAATCATTACTAAGAACCTAGAAATAATACTTTAGTAAAGAATGAATGCATTATAATTTTTTTGGGATTTGCAGCAACCAAGTTAACATCTCAACATACAAAATATTTAAATGGTAACACTAAGCTGAATCACGTGCACTAGACATAGATATATCACTCATATGAACCAAGCTATTTTTAAGCTTAAGTTCTTTAGTCAGAGTTCTCAAAAAGTTCTAGAGGAAAATGGACAGGTCTCAAGGGCTTTAGGAAAAAAATTCAACCCTTTTTCCAACAAGAGAATGAGATGGTGCAAGATTGTTTGTTATTTTGTGTCTCTAATTTCTAACTTGTACCTCAATGTCAAAAAAAAGATTTTTAACCACCCACATTCAAATATTTATAGTGTGTTATTGAGATATATAGCTAATTGACCTACCCAAATTTGCCCCGTACTTAGCGTATTGCCTCCAAGCGTGAAGAGATATGATACTGCTCATCACCTTGTTATTGGTTCCTCCCCTAATTTCATTGCTGGATTTCAACCATATCATTATTCATCCTTGCTATATATATAGATGTTTATCACATGTCATCACATGAGGGATGTCCATGCATGTTAGCCTATTAACCATCCATTTGTTTAATTCTACTAGTTAAAATAAGTGCTATATATAAAAATGTGAGCAACTCAACTTGGAACACTTGAGTGATCATTTTCATTCTTTTTTATTGTTGTCGGTACATCTATCAAACGCAAACACAATTCAAGACAAACACAATTCTTTCAGCAGCTACACCCACTATCCGTGAGAATCTTGAAACTTTGAAAAGGTATAGCAATCACAAAGCTACTACACTCTATGGTAGAATAATAAAAAATAACCAGATTTATAATGGTCTGCAATACTCCCTATCTACAGCAGTTGTAAAGAGCTCTACCAGTTTGCAAGTCCAAATGAGAAACTATTTCAAATCTCGTATGGGGGTGACGTTGAAACTGGTTTTTCCATGGCAGCATGTGAGCTTCTAATCACACACTTCTTATTGGACATGCTCATGCATACATGTAAAGAGATGCTGACCACAATATGAACGTGTCTAAAATGTATAAAATCCTCCAAGAGACGTGAAGCCCCAACCTAGCAACTTCAGGGGCCAAAAACCTGCAGTGCTCGTTTTTTTAACCTTGAGACAATTCTTACAACAGAGAGCTGGGCAGAACCCTTGGCTGAAAGCCGGAGAAGGCCAAAAACCCATATGGTCCCTGATCAATAAAATCAGAGACTTGACGAATCCCAGCTCTCTTCAACTGCAGCAAGAAGCTTCTCATGCAATCTTTTTCCTGAACTAGCGATAATGCCTCGGTCCAGACCTTCCAAATATCGGCCTTTAGAGAAGTCGAGTGGTTGGCCACCAGCATCAGTGACAACACCTCCAGCTTCTTGAACAATCAGGACACCTGCAGCATGGTCCCAAATTTTTTCCTTATACCCTGCCTTTGCAAATTTCATAAAAATTTCTGCATCGCCACGTGCAATTGCTGCATATTTGGCCATACTGTATACGCGCAGAGGATGTTTCCTGCCAAAAGCTTAAAATATTAATAATCGCGTTTGAAAACATAGGATTTAGGGTTATGATGCATAAAACTTGAAAGTTACACAGCATACACTGATAAAGGTAGTAATCTGATCTAATCCTCACTTGGTCATAGAGATGGAAATGAGTAGGAGAACAATGTTGCACCTTAAACCGAGACTGTCGGCAACACCTGCAGTGAAGGAATGACTAGAATTGGCCTTCTCGACAGGTTCACAGAACGTTGCTTCAGCAGGATCATCGATAAGAGAAACTTTGACTGCCTTGAAAATCTTCACGATATGTGAACCTTGTAAATTCCAAGCTAACGGTTCCATCCAGGCCTGACCTGCACCTTTTTTGGCTATTAATACAAATCCTTTATGCCAAAGATCAGAGCTGGGTGGATGCAGCTTACTTGCAAGCCGGTAATATCTATGGTGATAATTCAACCAAACTTTCTTCATTGGAAAGTTGGGGCAGCCAAGTACTCCAAGAACAACCTCACCATCTGCAATCAGTGCAAGGGCAACTGCATATTGATCTCCCCGCACAAATCCTAAGGTTCCATCCACAGGATCAAGCACCCAAAATTTTCCTTTTGGGCCACCTTGTGCACTTCCTTTATTGATAACTTTGAGAACATCAATCGTTCCAAGAGGATGCTTAGGTGGAGGAATCCCAACAACTGCACATTCACTTAGGCATTCATTAACAGCTTCAACAACTCGTTGAAGTACATGGATACCATCCATTCCTTTCAAAGCTTTTGTATCCTCTTCAGCTACTACCGGAATTTCATCAGCACTGAAAGCTTGAGAAAGGACCCAGATGATTACAGCCTGCACTCCCCAGTCTGCTCCAGAGATCACTCGTAAGTGCTGACTCCTGAGTGGTGTTCTAAACCATGCAAACCTATTCACACAAAGTACACGCACAACTATGACCAAAAGCCTACGCACAAAGTTGTGTATGGATAGACGACCCAAGAAACCCGTTAAAAACCTGCACATAACCTCTTATGGCAATTCCATAAAGCAAAACATGAATGCCAAGATCACAAAACAAATAGTTGTCTGATAGACTAGATCACATAACTAACAAACAACCTGAGCCAAAAGAGCTGTTGTTTATATCAAGTAGTGAACTGAAACAAAAAGGATAGAAGCAATAACTTGAGTTTATGGTGGTAAAGGTCTACAGGAAATGTCCTAATCCTAACAGACATTGGAGAAAAACTTTCCAGGATGTCACTTAGCCAACACTGTGTTTAAATGAATGAAATGCAATGCAATCACCTCCTAAGTACGAAACGAGCACTTTTTCTTGAATGCAGAATTCACAAGCCTTTGGTTCCAGATTCTCCCTCCCACATCTGCTAGTTAAATCTACATATAATTAAGAATTAAGCCAGGATAACACATAGGCTTCTAGACTTTATACTAGAACACTTGGAAAGTCAAACCTTACAAAAAAGTTATTACAATTTACAATTGTATACTAGCTTCCTACATGTATAAGCCCAGGTTGTAACACCAAGTGCTAGCACGAGAATAAATAAAACAATATTGTTGTTACAATGCTACACTTAAAAACTTTTAAAATTATTAGAGCTTTAAGCTATATTCAACTTAAGCTTGTAAGGTTTTCAAAATTTTCTCTAGACTCAAACATTATAAGTTATGGTGGGAAAGGGCACCAATCTTTTCGATATAAGCCAGCCCCTTTTGTAAAAGTGACATCGTTAATGGTAATGTGAAGACGCTCTCGTTTTGCATCCTTGAGCTCTTGTCTTCATTGTGAATGCTACTGGCATTGTGCTTTTATGCTTATGTTTAGGCAATGCTGAGGTGATGATTGTGTATTGACTCTCCATCATGCAATAGCTTTTCTTGGCAGCATGCTTGAGCAAAAGCTTAGATCTCTTGGAATAGAAGTGTTTTGTAGCTTGAGTAGCATTTTAACTATTATGGTGTTGGTTGAAGTGGTGTGGTAAGGTGTCAAGATTGTGAAGATGTGGTGTCCATTTGTGTTGCACACTCAGAGACTTGGTTTAGTTGCTTCTAATGTGGTGGTACCTTTTATGGTAGCATAAACTAGTTGAGGTATGGAAGCCATCTTCAAGGCTCCTCATTGGATCTTACCCGACTCACCATTAAATTACACGACACCAAGCTCTTTTGGTGGCTAACCCTTGCTAGGAGAAGCACCAAAAGAATCTTGCTACATAACTCTCCCCATACTGCTCTCCCAACATTCTCAAACAGAACAAACCATGAGCTATCTGACCTCACCAACTTCACCAGTGTTAGAAGTACCTAAAAGAAGCCTGTTGTGAATTAGGCCCACGTATAGACTCGAAGCCAATGGTGAGTGCAAATTGATAAAATCACTTATGACCTCGCCAAGCTCAGACTCGATATCTAACCTTGCCTAGTTGGGAAGAGCTAAATCCATGCTTGAGAAATCACTTGTTGAGTCAGCAAATATAGATGAACTACCTAACTTTTAATTTTCGTGAAACAATGGTTCTCCCAGCTTGAGCTACTATTTCACTCTCCCAGTGCTCTCCCCAGACCTATAGAATCTTCTTTTGACCTCACCATCTTGGGAAAGCACTAACATTAAACTCAATTTTTATCTATTAAGGGGTGCGTACCCTTGTTCAGCCAAAATGAGTTTCCTTTTTGGTACTGAGTGCTACATTGCATTAGAAGTGGGTTGTACTATCTCAGTTGGAAGTCTATATCTTGGGATCCCAGAATCTTGTATTCCAAAGCTTGTTTCCCTAGTCACCTTAGCACTTTTGTGCTTTCCTTGATCTTGGATTATGGCCTAAAGCCCTTAGTGTCGTTGTGTTTTCCCAAACATGGGTGCTTTCCCAAAACGTACATTCCCAATCAAAGGTACTCTCCCATTGAGAGCATGTTGAGCGCAGCTGATGTTATCACAGTAAATGGTAGTTGGACATTTCTATTTGAAGTTCAGATCCTGTAATAGAAGCCTCAACCATATGGCTTCTTTGGTTGCTTGTGTTGCTGCTACATATTCGGCTATAATACAATCAACTTCTGCTTCTTGTTGTTCCATGACATGAGTGCAAAAGTTCGATAGAAGCGATAACCAAAAGTTGACTCTCTGGTATCTAAGTCTCCTCTCCAAACAATCAAATAAGGACAAGAAGTAGCAGTATTACCAGAATAACAAAAAACTTGGTTCTTTGTCGACTGAATATACTTCATTCTTTTGCGTGCTTTTAATGTTGAAGTCCAAGATTTGAAACGAATTGAGAGAGTGTATTTACTATGTATGCCAGATCAGGTTTTGGTGCACACCATTGCATACATCAATGTGTGGATAATTTTTCATGTCTGAGACTCTAGCAAGTGTCAAAGGGCACGGGCACATATCATTATTAAGTTTAAGCCTTGGTTCCATTAGTGAATCAATTGGCTTTGATTCATGCATTTCAATTTTTTCCAAAATGTTTTGTAGATACCTTTGTTGGCTTGGAAGAAGTGTCTTCTTGGCTCTATCATGAAGGATTTGGATGCCAAATAAACAGTGTACTGGTCTGAAATATATCATCTCAAATTATGTGGATAGATTCGACTTGGTACTTATGAGAGGTGAAGTACTGTTATTTAAAAGCCGGCAGTCATCAACATTTAAAAAAGCAATGTGGTTGTCCCTAAAAAACAGCACACCTAGACACCAACCATCCCCCAAGAAAACTTGAAGTAATGGTGACCATCTAAGAGGGTTTCATCAAAAGAAATGGGCGTAATTCTAGAGGATTGTACAAATCTTTAGTGTCTCAATTCTATTTCATCATTTAGGTGTACAAATCTTAACCCTCCGTGTGTATAATCAAGTTCAGCAATAGCACAACTAATACAAATTTTTGAAAGGAAAGATAATCCAGAACATGCACTTGCTTTTAAGAAGCAGCAAAACTTTCAAAAGAAAGGCAAAGGTAAGGAGAAGAACTCAAAGAAAACTTGGGGCAAAAAATGTCCAAGTTCTAGATTGGAGAGGAGACAAGCACCAATTCCTCATCTACACCCAAGAGGAAGGGCAACTACAACTATTGTGGTAGTATGGGCATTTCGCTTTTGAATGTTGAAAGAAGCAAAGCGATTAAGAGGGCAAGGACCAGCAAGGTCACTTTGTTCATAAAGTTGCAAAAGAAGAGCAATTTGGTGGACTTGACCTATTCACAGCAACCTTGTCATCGAAATCCATGCTTGGTGGATGGTACATTGATTATGGAGCCTAAAAAAACATGACACCTCATAGGTTTGATTCAACACCTATGAGGAGACAAGTGATGGTCAGCAGGTTTGCCTTGGAGATAACTTTACACATGAGGTGAGGGGAAAGCTGTCATCAATCAAGGTGAAGGTAATCAAGCAAATGGCAACATATAAGAGGATCTGTATGACTTTTTTCAGCTTAGAAGGTCTAATTTGTGTGCACAATGGTGCACTTCGAAGGTCTAGAGTTTGGAAATTTGATCATTTGAGAGAAGTATGGGTGTTTGATGAGGTTTGGGACCTCTGTAGGAGCTTCAGTGGCACAATGTCGGGCTGCATTGCCAGCAAGAAATGTTAGCCTGTTCTATGTTGGAAACTATGGAGATCTAGATACAATTTATGATGGCATGAAGCTTCTATTTTCATATGTGATATGCAGCTGCATGTTCAATAAGGAACTCCTTTTGGATTCTCATTTGTTTTCTGATCTACTTTATTTCAAGAGAATAAGTTCCTCATAACGTTCAGAAATAACCTTATCACGACACGTGGATGTTTTGAGCAGTCCTCTTGTAGACAACATATGACATCTATCTTGAACAAATTCAGTCACAATTTCATTAGGTTTTTTTGTATGGTTCGATGAAAGTTCTGATGCACACGAGATTGAACATTTAAGGCATGTAGTGTGCCTTTATCCTTTGAGCAAGTTGTGAAGGTCCTCTTGGGTCTGCCTCTGCAACATATTACTCATGGGAGTTTGAAGTTTTTGTTGATAGGAGGCTCAGTTGCTTTGTTACAAATTAGAGCTGATAAGAAGTTGGTATTATAAACGGTTCCCTTTCCTAAGCAGTGATTGACAATTAAAAAATTATTGATAATGTTCTAACCTGCATACAATAGCATTCCGTAGATTTTTAGACCTACTAATGCGCCTAGTTTATGTGTCTCCCAATAGGGTTCCACTGGCTGTAAGTTAAGATTATTTAGGCTTTTTTTTTTCAAACATTCTGTAACATCGTTCCAACGCAACTTAGGATACCGCAAGGTTTTCAAGAATGACTCAAATCTGCGATTCAAACTGTCCAATTTGTTTGTTTGAATCAGAAAAGGATCATCCCAACTCACAAATTAGTAAGCCAAGGCCTAATGTTGCAACGAATCACGATTCACTGGTTTTACAAATCACAAAAAAAAAAGGATTTTTACTTCTTTAAACAATTTGCTTCTGTACAAAACAATTTGAAGCTATGCAGCAATCTTTATCACTCCAAAGCAAGCATTTGCTACAGTTCAATAGGGTTTGACGTTGTTCACTACAGTTTGTGTGTATGGTGGATCCAGTATGCATGAGGTCTTGATTTCAGTTGGGCCATGACTTTTGCATTAACATTTACACAAGCTGATGCCAGTTGGGCCAAGTTTGCAACATACGTACTTCTCTTTATATAAACGAGATCTCACCTGACTGCCTTGGACCTTAAAGTAATGGAAACCCATTTAATCTTAATCCTCTATTTTTTCTCTTTCTACTGATACCCATATTGCATGTATATACAAAAGATTAAAAATAAAAATTTGCGAATCTCAATTCGCAAATTACGATTCGCGACCCCCAAGCGACTCGCGAATTCTGATCCATGATTTCTGAGCAATTCGCGAATCTGGATTCGAATAGCAAATCTAGAAATGCCCGTGCATCTTTTTGAACAATAGAATTGTGTTAGGGTTTTCTTTTTTTGGTATCTACTATTGGCCTTTGCTTCAAAAACCCTAAATAGTAAAAAAGAAAAAAAATTGGTTCAATTTGGTTCACGATTTGGACCTGGCAATAGCAACTTGAATCGGTTAGAATTGGACGAATTGGCCCAATATGAGTCGGTTGGAAACTCGGCTGTAAACACATTATTTGGTCATTATTCCAAGCTGAATTCAGAATCTAGCAAGTATTGTGTGTCGCATATGAGTTCTGAAATATGCAACGAAATTTTTGAAGTAGCAATCTAAACAGTCTAAGGAATTATAAAATTTACACTTCCAATTTGCTGATTGGAAAAAAAATTGGGTTATTCAAAATTGCAGATCCAATCACCAAGTCTAAATCTGCAGAAAATTCCTACCGGAGGCCATTGTATCTCAATATTCCGTTCTAAAATGGAATCCCTTACACTCAGAAAGGGGGGATAATTTCCATTTGTAGCGTTGTGATGATAGGTTACGTATGGGATGTTTTAGCTACTACTGATTTGTTCGTTCTTTTACCGGCATCAAGTAGCTACACCAGAGTTACTTGTATATCTGTCCAGAAGTGACAAAAAAAAAGAGTTATAGATACCTGCCACTGTAACAACAGAACGGTCTGATTTAAAATTTGCCTGCTCTTTCTTGCAAAGGATCCTTTCCTGCACTCTCTGGCTAAGCATGCATCCGAGCTGCACTGCCCTAGTTGCCACCTCCAGTTCTTTTGCATATTTTCCACTCACGATTTTGTCAGAATCGAATGAATATGTTTCAAAGAGATCAGTGCTGCCATTCGGCTTACTCTGTGAGGATAAGCCTTGTCCGTGTGAAGCGGCCTCCATGTTTCCCTCATCCTCGAAAAACTGTAACCCCTCTGTTCTGCGGACAAGATTCGAACACTTAATGCTAACCCTTACACTCTCCGTTGTATGGAGACTGTGTTGCTGAAAAGAAGAGACCGAAACAAGTGTGCAGGACACAGAAGCCTTAGTGACGAGCCTCTTCTCGTGGCCTAACGAACTTGTTGCTCTTATCATGATTGGAGCTCTTAAAAGTAGTGTCTGCATAGTTGCAACAGCACCACAAGGAACAGCAAAAAGCACGCTCTGTCAATAAAGCTGCTGCTTCCAAGGCTTACATGCTCTGTCCTCTCATACGATTTCCATGGAGCATTTGCTGAAATAACTAGACTAACATGGCCAGAAAAATGGATCGATCGTGAAAAACAGAAAGAACAGGAGAGGAGACGAGACGAGAGCCAAAAGAGAGAGGGAAAAGTTAACGTGAAATACTTTTTAGGCGGGTGATACGTCAACTTTTGGTACTGAGTAATAATGGGGATCTCTAAGGCCATCACCACACGTACTAAGTAATCATGGGGATCTCGAGGGCCATCACCACAACTAATCCGAGACCGGGCAACGAGTGGCGGAGAGCACGAGGTGCTTAGGGAGAGGTGCTTAGGGACCGAATTATAAGTGGTAATGGCATGACCAACTGGTCATTATCGCACGTAATTGAAGTTTTCCTGATTCTCTCTCTCTCTCTCTCTCTCTCTCTCTCTCTCTCTCTCTCTCTCAACTCACATTATTCCTATTTCTCATTTGAAACCTAAAAAAAACCTTAAAAAACCCTAAAAGGCTGAAAAATCCGCACTCTCCCTCTCAACTATGTTTCTCTCTTTCTCTTGTTGAGATTTTATGCATTCTCTCTCTCTCTCTCTAAAAATTTCTAAAGACATGTTCTTTCAAGAAATTTCTAAAAGCACATGTCAAATTTTCAACCCACTTCAACTCCATTTCAATTGCCCTTTAAATACGTTTTAGGGCAAACATCGACCAATTAGAATAGACAAAACGTGTTTTGTCTATCATTGCCTACATTCTCTTTTTATGGCATATATTGCAAGGACAAAAGTTGGTGTAAGAGAACTACCAGATACATGTCTCTGAATATTAGCATCAATGTTTCAATTGTCTTTTCCATTCAAAACAGTTATGATAATGTTAGAAAACCTAGACTTCCTCTTCGATAGTCCCATTAAGGATAGCAGTCTGGACATCCATCTGGTGGACTTCGAGATCGACTGCAGCTGCAAAGGAGAGTAGTAGTCGGATCGAAGCATGCTTAACGATAGGGCTGAAGGTCTCTGAATAATCCAGATCTGGAATCTTGGAGAAGCCTTTGGCGACAAGTCTGGCCTTGTATCGATTTAATCTGTCTTCAGCATCATACCTCGCTTTGAATCTCCAATTGCATGGAATTGAATTTCGATCCTTTGGCTGCTTAGTTACAGTCCATGTTTGATTCTCGATCAGAGAATCGAATTCAATGTCCATTGCAACTTTCCACTAGTCAGCATCAGGAGTTGACATTGCCTCAAATACAGTGCATGGTTCCTGCACAAAGTAGCAAGCTGGATCATCCATAAGGATGATGGAGGCTATCTGGATCGGTTCGATCTTCTGGGTTGAACTTCGATCCTCTGATGCGATTCGACTTGCTGAGGGTCAGACTCATTGTCGGAGGTGTATTTACAGCTGAGTTTAATTTTACACAAAAAAAAATTGATACTCCCTCCTTATTTATCTTTACAAAAAGAATGTTTAGGTTCCAATGCCGACTGCAACAACCAAGATACAAATATCGTTAAATTCATATTTATGAAAAAAATTCGTTCTTATTAAAGCAATGAGGCATGCAACAATCTGGATTAAAGCAACAAAAACAAAAGAGCAATCTTTACTTATTTTCATATGGAATCAAATAAAATTTTGCCATAGGACTGCACTCGATAAAATAGAGAGCCTTCTCAAAATTGGCTTCTTTCGCCTTTACCGCTCCCATGAAAAATGGACCAACTACAAAAACTATACCATGGGAATCGAAACTAATACTATTCTGCAGAAAGAAACTCCAGCCTCTACTATTGCATCTGAAATTTCTGAGGTCTTGTCTTTTAGCTCGACACAAAATTTGGGACCTAATCTAAAGCTTCTACGTGTATCTGGAATAAAAAAATCAAAAAAGTTGCAAAGAAGATCAATTTTGTTAGCTAGGTAGGCCTCGTATTGATTATAATGGTCAGAATAAAAAAAAACCTGGGCTGGATCGTATGGAATTCTCACAAAAATATTATGTACAGGAGCAGAAATAGAAGTGGAAAGAATATTTACAGATTTCTCTGTTATTCTGTCTAGCTCCTCTTGGGTAATCAACGCTTTTGGTGATGAAACCTGTTGAGGAGCTGGACGAATAACAGGAGGAGGACTGGGTAAAGATTCTTGATCTGAGTCAGATTCTCCAGCATCTGACTCAGAGCTCAAGAAGACATGGGGTCTCTTGGCCGGGATACGTCTAGGAGGAAGGGAAGCAGCTGGCCTTCGAGATCCAGCCTTCTTGGGAACAACCTGCTTTCTCTTCCTCCTAGAGGTAGTAGGCACGTTGGTTCTATCCAGAGGCAGGTCTCTGGAGGTGCTGGCATTATCAACATGCAGACCAGAATATCTGTCCCGAAGCCTTTTGAGAATGACAAAATTCTTTGGCATGATGGTGACCCCCTTACCATGCACTGCCAAAAGACAAGTATCCTCAAAAAATTGGGACAAAAAATCTTTTGCAGCACCTTGCAAGGCCTGCATGGCTGTCACGACAAAACGAACATCCAGCCCAAGTGACAGAGTGACATTCCATACAGATCGGCCGAAAGGAGCTTTAGGGATCAACAATTCAGTTGATCTCTGGAGTTTTTTTATCTCCCTCAGCCAGACCTGCTTCCTGCCACGCCTACGGCTAGTACCAGGCGGAACACGAGAATGGGATGGTTGTACAGTGGTGATGGCACGGGCTGTGGATTTGGTCCTAGCCATCATTCTCGGAAGAAGAAAATTAACAAAAAGAAGTTTGAACAAAACAAAAGTGGATCAAAACAAAAAAAATTGAGATCGATACCAGCACTGAATATCGGTTTCAAATGCAAGATCTACAGAGATTATTTGCAGAAAAGAAATGCGCACTCGAAAGCGATATTGCACAACAGGCGGTATCGGACTCGAGCGCACTGTGAGAGGGCGGAAGCTTGAAAGATGAAAGAGCACGCTTGAGAGCGATATCAGGAGCTAAAAGAAAAAATTTTGCGAAAAAAAATGAAAATTTCGAAGACTTATATATACGAAATTTTTGCACGTGTGAAAACACGGCTGAGACACGTGTCGTCAGATGATTAGACCACGTGGAATGTCCGTACTGACAATGATGAGCCAATTATGAGGCCACGTGGGCTGAGACACGTGCGCGAATCCCTAATCGACGTGTGTCATTTGCGCACGTGACAGATGTCAGATCAATCATACTAGGTACGCCGCATTTAATTTGGCTAATCACAAGTCGACACGTGTTTCTTTGCCACTCTTGCACACGTGCAATTTATTTTTTTTATAAAT
Organism: Diphasiastrum complanatum; assembly: GCA_029204225.1. Classification (NCBI taxonomy): domain Eukaryota; kingdom Viridiplantae; phylum Streptophyta; class Lycopodiopsida; order Lycopodiales; family Lycopodiaceae; genus Diphasiastrum; species Diphasiastrum complanatum. The sequence goes on from CM055103.1 coordinate 13,609,251, forward strand.
ATGTCTTTTTGGGCTCGGATTTTCACGCAAATTCACGATTGCTTTGCCGGATATCGATTTCAAGCACATCGCTTGCTCTCATTACATCTCGTTGGCTATTATGCGCCTGGATCCGATACCTCATCGTCCGGTATCGCATTCGAGCGCGTCTCGCAACCCTTTTCTTTTCTGCTCGTTGTTCTTGCGCTCGGATCCGATACTCGAACTTCAAATATCTCTCTTGAGCGCACGTTGATTTGACGTGCTTGTCGAACCTGGCGTTTGCGCTTGAGAGCGATATTTGGAACTTCAGTTTTGTTATTTTAGTTTAAAATGTCTAATTTTGAATCCAGTTTGCTTTCTTTTTTTAATGAATTTTCGCAAATTTTTGCACGTGTGAAAAGACGGTCGAGACACGTGTCGTCAGATGACTAGACCACGCGGAATGTTTGTACTGATAATGATGACCCAATTATGGGGACACGTGGGCTGAGACACGTGCACGAATCCCTTATCGATGCGTGTCATTCTCGCACGTGACAGATGTCAGATCAATCATTTAAGGTACAGCGCATTTCTTTTGGCCAATCACATGTTGACATGTGTTCCTTTGCCACTCCTTCACACGTGCAAATTTTTTTTATATAAATAGGTCTTTCTTGGCTCAAATTTTCACGCAAATTTACAATTGCTTTGCCAAATATCGATTTCAAACGCGCCGCTTGCTCTCATTACGTCTCGTTGACTATTATGCGCCCGGATCCGATACTGCATCCTCCGGTATCGCATTCAAGCGCGTTTCGTATCCCTTTTCTTTCCTGCTCATTGTTCTTGCGCTCGGATCCGATACTCCAACTTCCAATATCTCTCTTGAGCGCACGTTGCCTTGACGTGCTCGTCTGACTTGGGGATTGTGCCTGAGAGCGATATTTGGAACTTCAGTTCTATTATTTTTGTTTAAAAGGTCTAATTTTGAATCCAGTTTGCTTTCTTTTTTTAATAAATTTGGTATTACTGATAGGTTGGACTATTTCAAATCTCTTTTTTCTCCTTTTCTTTTTATTATACCTTCTATAACTGAGGGCCCTCGTGTGGAGGCATTTTCTGGGATATATCTCAGATTTAAGACCCTGCTCAGTACTCCGTTATTCAGGTCTCAAAATAAAGACATGATTCATTATCAGGACCTGGTGGCACTCGACAAGCATATCTACAAAGCTAAGCTTGATAGAATGTTTACCAAGTTACATAATGATTTCAAGTCTGTAGATGAGTTTCCAATTCATAATAAAAAAATGTAGATTTGTTGATTTTCAGTCTACTTTTGTTTTTTTTCTTTTGTTAAATATTTTTAACGATTCAGACTCTATGCCCTCCACTTCTGAAGCAGCTTCTTCTAGTGGTACAAAGTCTGAAAAGTCAAAGATTGTAGATATAGATAGTTTTTCTATTGACACGAGTGTTAATTTAGATGATTGTTCTGATTTTGATCCTACTCAAAATAGGGCTACTTTATAGGCCCTAGAACACCCACTACCCTTTCTTCTTCTGATAAATCTTTGATTACTTTGCCTACTTATATTATAGATAATAATTTCTTTTTGACAATATCGGATTTATCGGATCTTTTTTACTTCACTGAAGTTGAGACTCTTTGTATTTTGAGCAAAGAGCTTGATGAATTTTCGGATATAATTGATTTTGATGCTTGATGATCCGCAACAAAGAAGATAATCTACCTTCTGAGGAGGAATTTCTTAGAATCCAAAGTCAACTTGGTTTTTCACAGCCAACTATCTATTCACCAACAATATTGAATCGAAAGGTGGACATAATATTGATGGAGGGACAGTATTCAGAGAAGACAAAGTTGAATGCGTAAGTTTTTGTCTCTTATCAAGTACTAGTAGATTTGTTATGTGAGATTATATACTGGAGCTTACTTTGTTTTTTATCATTTCAGAAAACAATTTTCCTTGATGATTTCGCAATTCGTCGAGGAGGGCAGAGATCTTCTGCGGGAGAATTTTCATGAGATCATGCACTCGGGCATATCTAAAGTCCTTCAAGAATAATGAGATAAGTGTTGCCCATTCAAAGTTTCATCAACATGGTGAAACTATGATTATGGCAATCAAGGCACTGTCTCATTTTCTTGGAGGACATAATTTTAATAAGGTACATAAACTAATTTTTGTGAAGAAAACTATTGCGATTAAAATTTTAGGATATGGACCAGTGAATTCCATGCTCATATCATCTCATTTTGCAGTGTATGTTGCTTACGTTGATCTGAGTAAGCATAAAAACTATGAGCTATTGGATCCATACGAAAGAAGAAAATTGTTGCATGATTCTAAGTTGCAACTTTCATTGGAAAAAATATCGGAAGTAGATTAGATACTGCTGAATTGTACTTTGTAAATATTTTTATTTAATATACAAAATTTTATTGTGTGTCTATAGCCTACTGGCTTGTATAAAATCTGCATGCTTTTTGAAATTTTTTATAATTCATCGATTTTGTATTATGAAGAATTTGGATTCTTTTGTAAAACCATTGGAAAAGTTGCAATATATAGCTGTTTTTGGTTCTAGTCCCGCCATGTTGTGTACTTTTATAAAATGTTGCTCTTGCAACGAGATTTTTCCATTCCTTGCGATGACCATATGCTAAGACTTCCACTATTTCCTGCAAAGAATGTCGAATGATGTCGTAATATGTGCTGCATGTCATAAAAACATAATCTAAATCAGTACCAAAAGTATCTAATTTAATTGCACATATTTGTCTATCGTAGTGTAAAATCAAAATCTTACCATATAATGTATTATATGATCAACACCCCATGCACTCTGAACTGCATCCACAAATTCATTGGTTGTTTTCTTTATCATTTGAACATCAGTATTTGAAAATTTATCTTTTCTCAAGTATTTCACCATGTTGTCTAACTTTTTCCAAACTTCTACTTTGTGTATAAGAGTAGAACCTTCTTCTTCGAAATCTTGAGTTGCTACAATAATTTCTTTCCAAACTGTGTATTGAACCTTAGATTGTTTGCCAGAATAATTTGATAAAAATCTTCAAGCTTTAGATCCTCCAATGTTCGGCTTGCATGAAATATTTCATGTTTTACCTGATAACTTGTCATCTTTTTTTATTTTAACGTGGCCTTTATGTAAGCCTGCTTTGGATAACACATCCTCTAATCTGAAAATAGCTTCCTTCGCAGAGGCCTCGGGCTCGGAATTTTATGCAAACAAGATGTGAAGATATATTATTTTTTCTATAATACGCACCTCCGCATGCAATGTACAGATATGAACATTTCGTAGAGAAATCGGTAGTACAGGTTTCCAATTAGGATCTTTTCGATCTCTTGATATTCCTGTACTCCTTGTCATGTCTTTTGTTGTTTTCATGCAATACAAACAACAATGTTTAGAGTTAGCGCCATGAGATACATTGAACGTACATTTTAACGTCTTCAGATCTCCTGCTAAATGCCATTCAATGTTGAAAGTGTCAATTCCAGGAATATTGAGTGGAACTCCCTCCATGTGATTTTTTATGGTGGCAGGATATGATGTTCTATTAAATATCCATGAGAGAATGTTATGGTCTTCTTTCAGCACCTATAAGAGAATACAAAAACGTGATTAGCCTCATAATATTAGCACAGAGAAGATTTTAGATATGAAATCCATATTCAAATGATTATTTCTATTTATTATGCAAAGGAACTACTATACCTGAAATGCTGCCAACCACCAAATATCATTTTCTAATTGAACACTGAAATTGAGGCCTTCTGAGTCTTTTGAATTTGAAAGTGCTCCATTCATGATCGTGAGACTGACTCTTTCCATTTTTTGTCCTTTTATAATCTCAGACTTATCTAACTTGAGAACAACTATCAACTTGTTATTGACATTCTCATTTGTAATACCGTAAAGATTTATGATGAATGTTAATAACTGATTAATGTCAATAAATAAATTGTTGGAATTCTTATATGCTAAACTTTCTCCTTTCGAGCAATACACTTCATTGATATGAGATGGATTACCAACTATTGTCTGCTTACCATGGTTTAACATGTCTTTTTTTTTTTTTAAGCTGAAATGGTCGTGGGATTGGAAACTTTTTAATATTTACCTGTGCAAGTGCCTCCTTTATCATCTTAAACATTGTTGCATATGCTTCCCTACTGATGCTAGAAAAGTCACATGCCTCCTGAAGCAATGTAGTGTCTAATATTTTTCCAACTTCATCCATAATGCTATCAGTAACTCAAGCCTTAACCTTTTTCATTTTGTTATTATTTAACATTGATTTCATAGATTTAGAAGTCAAGATAGAGCCTAGTGAGTTTCCAATTGAAATCTCATTGGCCAAATGGTCTTCAACAACCAATGCTAATTTGCATTGCAAACATAATGTTCATGAAAATGTCAGTAGAAATTAGGACACTCATAGTATTTACAGCAGTATATAATAAGCAAATCAACAGATAGTTGAAATGAATAAATAACAAAATTAGTGATTATGAATAAATCAAAAAGTTCAAGCAATTTTTAGTACCAAATAAGCTATAACTTACTTGAATGCACGAATTTGTCTTTTTCTATGACCTCCTTTGGATGATAGATCACATATATCCTTGTTTACCAGTCTTTTTCTCTTGTTGCTTCGGACCTTTCTGTTGAGCACATCATATCTTTAACAAGAGACAAATATGAGATACGCATGGATTGAAATGCAATTTTTATCTCATCATTAGTAGTTGTATAATGATGCAAAGAAGATTTCAACCTTTGGATCTCCTCCTTGAGCATCTCATTTTCATCCAAACAAGTTTTCATCTTTGTAAATTTTTCTTCGCACTCCTTTGATATTTTCCTTGATTCCTCTTCCAAATAATGTATTCTTTGCATTGAATGTGCATTCCCATAAAGCATCAAATTCTCACAGTAGCCCAAAAGGCCTTTTTTACCATGACACATATAGATTATTAACTGACTCACCGAATGAAAATCTGGATGTTGCAATGAACATGGATCAATAGGATACAATATTCCTGATGACCATAAATCTACATGTTTTAGCTTTTCCTCCCTATATCGGACCATATCAGAAGTTGACAATTTGGGTTGATTTAAATTTCTCGTCCTGAGCGGAGCATATTCTGGTGACAGATCCACATGAAGATGATAAAGCTTTGTCATCAGTACAATAGTATAGTAACAAACAACACAATGACAATAACAAAGCTGGAGATGGCGCTAACGACTCTGCTGGAGATAGAGATGGCGTAGGCCTTTTTCAGAAATGTCACTACTAATTCAAATTTTTGAGTGTTCCCAACTATTGGAAGGGAATATTTCAGCATTTTGAAAAATTATATTCTAACTGTGGTTAAACACCAGTTACAATGGAGAAGGTTTCAAAGTAGTCAATACCATATCTCTGAGAAAATCCTTCGCTACCAGTCTTGTCTTGTACTTCATGGCATTCCCATTTGGTCCGTATTTGAGCTTGAAGACCCATTTTTTGACAGTCTTGCGCTTATGTGATAATGGCTGCAACATCCACACCTGGTTTTTCCTCATGGACTCCATCTCTTCGTTCATGGCTTGGATCCATCTTTCCTTCTCTGGACATTCAATCGCTTCCTCGAAAGTCTGTGGTTTGCCACTGAATCCACAGAATTCTTCTGATATGGAAGCTGAGTTGCTTGGCACATATCTTGCTGGCGCTCTTTGTAGTCTTGTCGACCTTCCAGGAGATCCTCTTGGGACATCAATGCCTTTGCCTTTGTCTGCTCTGCTCGGTCCGAAACCATCTTGGTCTACAGGAACTGTGCCATTGTCCTGCTCTCATCAAATCTAACATCTCTCATTGTTTTCACAGTGTTCATGTCTGGCATGTAGACTTTGTAGTATGACGAATTGTTGCCATAACCTACCAAAAATCTCTGCTCAGCTTTCTCATCAAGCTTCTTTCGAAGCTTATCAAGAATATTTGCATTAGCTGCACAACCAAAGATTCTAACATGAGATAGGATGGGCTTTCTACTCCACCATAGCTCGTGTGGTGTCGTATGAGGTGCACCAGACTTACTTGTCTTGTTCTCGATGTATGCGGTTGTAGCTACTACTTCAGTCCACAATACCCTTGGAGCCTTCGAGTAGGCCATCATGCATCTGGCAGCTTCCATCAGGGTCCTATTCTTTCGTTCTGCGACACCATTGTGTTGTTGTGTGTAGGCTGCAGTCCTTCTGTGAATGATGCCACGATCATTGCAGAAGTCAGTGAAGTGATTCGACATGTATTCGCCACCTCGATCTGTCCTAATATGCTTCACTTTGCTGCATGTACATCTTTCAGCCCAATTCACATATTCTGTGAATTTATCAAGTGCTTCAGATTTATTCTGAATAAAGTACACTCTGGCAAATTTGCTATAATCATCAATGAAGGTTATATAATATTTTGAACCTCCTACTGAGATCACATTGAAAGGCCCACAGATGTCAGAATGCACTAACTCTAGAATTTTAGTTGTTCTGTAGGAGTCTTTGATAAATGGAGTGCGAGACATCTTACCCTTCAAACATGCATCACAGGTGGTCGAATTGGTTGCATTCGAGATGTTGACCCCTGTTATTGCTCCATGATGGCTTGCTTGGTAGAGTGCCATTGAGTTCATGTGGCAGAGTCTCCTGTGCCACAGAGTGTCTGACGAGTCATCATGGGTCTGATGCACCTAATCTGCAGGTAGGCATACCTTCAGATGATATAGATTTCTTTTTCTTCTGTCTTGATCAGAGTACTAGTATTGGCATCAACCACATTGCACGCTTCGTCCGAAAATGTCACACGCATCTCTACATCTGCTATTCTTGCTACAGAAAGCAAGTCTTGTTGCAGTGTAGGCACAAACAGAACATCTTCGAGTCGTCTGTCTCTGTCGTTGGTGTTGAGCCACAGTGAACCAATACCGTTCACTTGGTACCTGAATCCAGGATCACCTCATGTGTGTCAGATGTTGATGCTGCACACATGTCTTCACAGATGTAGGCGGTCGAACAGTTTTTGTTCGGGCTCCTCGACATAGGATGAACTGTTGTTGTTCTCCTGTCGGTTCTGTGCTAATTTGTTTTTCAGATTTTGGCGACAATCCATGGCTGCATGACCCTTCTTGTGGCAGTGAATACACTCAATCTTGGGATTGAGCCAGGATGTATCAACTGTGTGCCCATCTCTTCTGCATCTCACGCAAGTCTTCTTTTCTCCACCTTGTTGTTTGGACCTCCCTTTGCTCTTCCAGTTGCCCTTGCTGGTCCCCTCTGCTTGTTGATCACGATCCTGCCTCTGATTTGACTCCCTCTTAGGCTTGAATTGTTTCCTAGATTTTTCTTTGTTGCCATAGAGGGCCTGGTCAGAACCATCCTTGTGATCAAGGTGTTCTCTGGTCTCGACTCCTTCTCGAATCTCAACAATCGCCTTTTTGAGGTTCATGGTAGGATCTTTTGCGAACAGGGTTCTCATCGTCCGGAATGATCTGCGTAAGGTTCTCAACATGTACGTGAGCTACTTCTTAGCTGACACAGCGTTCTCTGCTCCAGAGTTATGTAGTGATAGAAACAGATCCTTCATCTTTCTTACGAAAAAAGTGAGCTCCTTTCCATCCCATTGTAGATTCGTCAACTGATCTTCCAACATCATGATTTGACTTCCTAATTTCGTTTGAAATCTGGTGAGCAGTGCATCTCACATCTCCTTAGCTTTGGAGAGTGTATCTAGGTCAAGTGTGAGACTATCTTCGATGGATGAGGACAGCAAGGCTACTACCTTGTCATTTTTCTCCCTCCACTTGCGTAGCTCCTTGTCTGATGTCGTAGGCATCTCTTCTGTCATTTGCTTTTGAGTATCAATGATGTCTTAAATTTTCAGACTAGAAAGTTAGATCTTGAAGAATCAAGAATTGTGCAGATCTTGCTCTGCATGCTGCTGATTGAAGCCATTACTTCTGAAGTCTGTTCCCTCATTGATGGTTGTTCGTTTGAATTCTTGACCTCCTGGATCTTATAGCTTCTTGGTTATGTCGGATTATTATAAAGGTAGGTAGGCTCTGATACCACTGATGATGAAGTTCATAGTCGTGAAACAGTTGCAAAAGTGAAGCAACCACAATTCAATGCGATTCAGATGGAGTTCAGATGTGATCGCCGGACACTGTCAGCTGAATCAATCCTACAGTCCTCCAGAATTTAGTCAGGCACTGCTGATCTACGTTTATAAATTAATGCAGCATTCAACAAATTCAACTAATGTGCAGAATTGAATGAATGGGAGAATCAGACACATGAATAACAGCAGACACATTTGCATTTAAGATCATACATCATAAATTGACATGTGCACAATGGCTACAAGATCATCTATTGATTTTATCTAATTGTTCAGGCACTGCATGCAGATCCACGTAGTGCGTTGGCATGAGAGAAATGCAGTTCTCTCACGAGTGATGTCTCGCTTACTAGCGGACCTGTGGATCACTATGGATCATGCTCACAGAACTCATCTCGCATGCAAGTGGACTTCTTGTCTGTATTTTGCCTTGATTGCTTACTAGTATTTGACTTATTCATACATCTCTCTGTATGTTCGTATATGTGTCAAGTATCATCTAGTAAGTATATAGTCGCACTGTGTAACCTTTCAGATTAGAGTGATTAAGCATCTACAACTAATCAAGAAATTACAAGAGTGGCAGATTAGCCACGGTCTAGAGTGTATCTGTTAATGTCATGCCATCAGATCAGATATATGTACTTCTGGGTACTTGCATGATCTTTGCTGGTACTCTTTGGAGCGTGAGGGCAGAAAAGTTTTCGCGATGTTTTTCGTGTTGCGTCGTTGGTTTCGTTTCCATCGTCTGACTTTCTCGTATTGGACCGCAAAGATTCTCGTTCATGAACCTTTCGTGTTTGTGTCTTCTCGTTAGGTGTTCGCAAAACTTTTGTGCTTCGTGTCTCTTGACTTTTGTGTTCACGAACATCTTCGTCAAGCAGAGGGCTAAAAGCTAGCAAAGCTTTGTAAATAGAAACGTTTTGTTTTTTCAGCATTTCGAGGAAATGCGAAAAAGTCGAAGCTATTGAAAACATAGTGTATTTCTACAGACTGTCGAAAAAGTAATGTATTTTTGCAAACTTGTTCTAAATGTTAATTTCATAGAAGTTGTTGAAGATGGCCAAGTCTTCAATGACTTCAAGTTATTGAGCTTAACATCTGAACTTGAAATTATGATAAGATTGGTTACCCTTTGCTGGAGATCAGCCGGAAGCCCGTTGTAGACGTTCTTCAAATAAATTGGTTGTCTAAGTTTGTTAATCCTGAAGGTATCATATGAGCAGACGTAGAACCAAAGTTGGTTTCACCTGACCCTAGATCAATGATCAATAAACATGCAGGAAGAATCATGAAATAGAAATTAGTCATTCACTAAGGAGACAACTGTGGGCTTAATTTCCAACAGTCCCCTTTAAAGTCACGGTTGGTGCCTTGGTATCCTCGTCAGGTTCAGCATGTTGAAGAACTTATGATGCTTGATCCTAGGAAGTGCTTGGTGAAGATTTCTGCGACCATTTCTGTTGTGGAGCAGTATTGAAAGATCACTTGCCCAAATGAAATGATATTGGATTTCTATGTGCTTGGATTTGTCATGAAATCTGGGATTCAGTGACAACGAAATACAACTCAAGTTGTCACACATAATGGTAGTAACATTGAACTGAGTGTGATGTAAGTCGTAAAGTAATAACCTGATCCATACAGTTTCTTTTGAAGCTTGACATGTTCTGATGTACTCTGCCTCGGTCAAAGAAAGCGGAACTGATTTCTGCTTTCTTGAATTCCACGAAATCGGTCCCCCTACCAGATAGAAACAGAACCCAGAGGTAGATTTTCTAGTAGAGACTGTTCCTCCCCAATCTGAGTCGGAATAGCCTTGTAGGATGAGTGGGTTGATAGCATTTCCATCATAACATAAGATGTGATCTAAACTTCTCTAAATATATCTCATCACTCTCTTCAATGCGTTCCAATGAGAGATCCTCGGATTAGACATGAATTGACTTAACGTGCTAATAGTGTATGCTAAATCTGGTCTAGTACACAACATTGCATACATTAGAGATCTGATTAGTGAATGATAAGAGTACTTTGCTAATTCGAGTACTTCACTATCAGTCTCAACACAAGAAGGTTTAGTCAATACTATACTTGGATCCATTGGAGTATCAATTGGTCTGCAATCAGACATATGAAATTTTTTTAAAATGCCTTTTAGATATGCCTACTGGCTAAGATAGATCTTCTTCTGAAGTCTATTTCTAGTAATGTAAATTTCTAGCAAAGAATGGACAGCTCCTAAATCAGTCATGTCAAATTCCTTTGACAGATCACTCTTAGTAGTGTGCAGAAGAAAAGTGTCGTTAGACAAAATAAATGCATCATCTACGTAAAGAGCTATGTGAACTGAATTAGTGCTTATATGCTTTGAATAAACATTACAGTCAGCTGAATTGTTTGCAAATCCCAATTGAATGAGATAAGAGTTGATTCTATCGACCATGCCCTTGCGGCCTGTTTCAGACCTAGATTGCTTTTTGAAGCTTGCGCACTTTGTGCTCTTGGCCTTTGACTTCGAATCCTTCTGGTTGGAAGGTGTACAGCTCTTCTTCGACATTGCCATTGAGAAATGTTGTTTTGACATCCATTTGGTGTATTTCAAGGTCTTCCGCGGTTGCTAACACAATCAGAGTCCTAATTGACTGCATCTTGATGACAAGATTGAAAATTTCTTGATAATTGAGTGAATCCTTTAGCCACCAACCGCGCTTTCCATTTTGCAATGGAACCATCAGAGTTAATCTTCTTCTTGAAGATCCACTTGTTGTCGGTAACTCTCTTGTGAGTGGGGAAGTCGACCAGTGTCTAGGTCTGATTCGTCAAAAGTGAGTTGTACTCGCTTTCCATAGCTTCTTGCCACTTCACAGCATCCTTGGAGCTAATTGCTTCGGCTAGGCTCTCTGGTTCTTCTAATGAAGTCCAGAATGATTGAGGTGCATACCTCTCAGGAACTATTTGAGTCCGTGAGGATCTACAGACGTTTGGTTGACCAGGATGCGATGATGCTTCTTCTTGAATTTCTCCAGATATGTTCGAGCTAGCTTTGTCTGGTCTGATGATAGGTACTGTTGGCTGCTCGGCTTTTGTAGCTATAGCTGCAAATTCTATAGAAGGAACATCAATATTGGAAGAATCCATGTTATGCAAAATAGGATAAAATGACATAGCATCGTTTATCGATGGTTGTTTGAAATCATAGTGTCATGCCCATGACTGGTCTCAAGTAGCATGTCCATGCTAGAGACCAGTAGACCGATAACCCGTAAGTTAATTGTGACTATAAGGGATTTGGGGCCCTTATGTGTACATGGTCATAATTAATGGTTGTAGGCCTAAATACTTGATGGTGGATTTGTATGGGTCTATCAGTGAGTCATTGGAGAACTGGATGACATGGCCCAGATAGGCTGCAGAGGTGTCCAGTGAGGTGTCACAGTGCACTACTAGTGGTGCATGGGCCTTGGAGGGTATAAGTATACCTATTGGGCTCTCACTAGTGTATGCTTGATAGCATGACTGGTGGTAGGATGCTGCTGGTATGATGTCTCATTCCTCTCTCTGTGTGATTGATCCATAGCTTGGGGGCTAGATCCGTTCAGTCTAGGTTTGGTTGAGTTGGTTTGTCCACCATTAGATTCCCTTGTATTGCTTGTGATTGGCATGCTTAGAATAGGATCCTAGGATTGAGGACTTTATATTGGTACCAGAGCCAACTCTGAGCACGTTTTGTTATTGATTTGTGATCAAGAGAAATTTGGAATTGTGGAATCTTAATACTTTTTTGAGAATTCAATGGAGTATGCAACAAAGTGGTGAAAGTGCGGAATATTCTTCCATGGATTTCCTTGTTTGAAGTGTAATCAATTGTGTGGTAAGTGCACTATCGAGTATACAATCAGTTCGATTTTTAGAAACTTCATATTGGTTTTCAGGAAGTAAATTTTCGGTTTTCAATGTACTAGTCTTGCTGTTTACTTCATTAGGGACACTTTTCCGTTAGCAACGAGATCAATTAGAGTGAGTCATGGTTTTTACAGTTTTTTGTTCATTAAACATTTATTTAGGTGGTTTTGTTGGCTGTCTTTTGCTATTTATTGAGCCAGTCTTGGCTTGAATCAGAGAAAAAACAAGAAAAGAAGCACAAAAAAGACTAATCACTGGCTATGAGTGTTGGTGGTTTCTTACAGGATTTGCATGGCGGGTTTATGGTGATTTACAGGACTATGCTGTATTTTTGACAAACTAACAAGTTTTGCAGGCATATGTGAGTCAGTAAAGCCATTGTTTGAATGGTATGGATTACAGGAAAGCCTATTCTGAGTTATAGGATGAGGCAACCTGCAAATCAGGGTTTTTGCAAAAAATTGGATAGCATGTACCTTGTTTTTCAGCCTATGAGATACCTACTTGATGTAAATCTGTAACTATAGTTTGCTTATGCATGTAAGAATGTAAAGCAACTGTTGAAACGCCTTAATAGCAGGTGTTATCTACAAAAACAGCAGAGGTCTCCTTCTAAAGATTTAAGCATAAGATAAAAAAAAACAATTGTGAGGGTTTTTAGCTTCAAAGAGAATGCTTAGGCTTGCTTGAATTGAAAAAAGCTGTAAAAACCGTCCTTAATGCTTCTAAATTTGTATTCCTAATAGAGTACGAAACCTCTCAAATTTACATCTACCTCATGACTTAGTAAAAATATTTGCCATTTGATCTTCAGGTTTACAAATAACAAGATCAATGGCTCCATCAAGAATTTTCTCTCGAACAAAATGGTAGTGTATTTCGATGTGCTTGGTTCAAGCATGTAGAACTGGATTTTTGGCAAGGTGAATGCAACTTTGATTATCACAAGATATATTAGTCGCATCCACATGTGGTTGACCTAAGTCCACAAACAATCTTCGTAACCATACCGCTTCTTGTGTAGCATTGCTGAGTGCCCGATATTCAGCTTCCGTCGATGGTAAGGCTACTGTAGGTTGCTTTCTGCTGCTCCATGAAATTGCAGCTATACCATAACTAAATGTATGACCACTGGTAGATCTTCTGTCATCAATATTACCTGCCCAATCGGCATCTGTATAGCCTACCAACATTGGTGCTTCAGGCTGATCATACTTCAAAACAAAATTCAATGTCCCTCGAATGTATCTGAGAATACGTTTAGCAGACTTCCAATGTGCTTGACTAGGATCTTGCATTAATTGACTAACAACACCAACAACATAAGAAATATCAAGTCGTGTGTGTGTCAAATACATCAAACTACCCACCAGCTGTCTATACAAATAAGCATCCACTTTCCCAGATTCATCATATGCAGTAAGCTTCATGTTGACATCCATAGGTGTACTCAAAGGCTTACAATCCTGCATATTGAACTTATAAAGCAAATCTCGTGCATATTTGCTTTGTGTAAGAAAGACCATGTCTTCCTTTTGCCATACTTCAATGCCAAGACAATAGTGCATCAATCCTAGATCACTCATGTCAAAAGCATTGGAAAGATCTAATTTTATTTCATCAATTAAGCTCTCATTACTTCCTGTAATAATCAAATCATCCACGTACAACACAATGAACACTATATCTGAGTCTTGCCTTAGAATGTAAAGATTAGGATCAGATCACTCTTTACCATTCCCCTTCGTTTGAAGTGTTCATCAATGCAAGAGTACCACGCCCGTGGTGCTTGCTTCAATCGTGGAAAATCAACAATAGTAATCTTACTTATGGATATTACTGTTCAAAGGTATTGCTTATAAGTCACATCATTTATGAGTCATTTTGGATTCATTTATAGATGGGTGTGCATAGAATACACGAGAACTTTTGGGACTTATCTTTAAAATGATGGAATGCTAACCCGGAAGACTCAGGAGAGTTGGATAGTTGTGGGTTGCCAAAAGTCAGAGCTTCATGCATTGAAGTTCTTGTGAATCTTAAGTTATTCTAGATTGGAACTGAAGAGAAAAATCTAGACGTATTCTAGATTGGGACCCTAACTTTGGAATGACAATTTGTGCCATATCTAAAGTGAGGATATTCTTGTGATTACAATTCTTTTATTGACACCGAGTGTGAGTTGGAAAAGTCTGAAACTTTTTAGATGGAAAGGACTTTCAAGAACAACTCATGTGTCTTTTAAGAATTGTAATACACTCTTATGATATGGTATGGTCTCGATAATCTGGAGAGTTGGGATTTGTGAATCATAACTTAGATTCTAGGGAATAACTAATTTACTGGAAAGAATTGTGCTCATGGTAGATTACCCCGGGTGAATAAACAAGATAGTGGAATTTTGGTAATGACTGGCCATCTTACCAAATCGAATATGTTTATTTGGATAAAGACCAAATAGTTATTAGAGCATCTATTTTGGCTTTACGGATTACCAAAGTGACATTATGAACATTCGCGATTCGAAGTACGCTGGTCAATTTTTTTGGTCGTATTTGCTAAACTAGAGATGACTCTAAGCTTGAAAGATTTTCTGATCATTGGTTGTTGCCTATCTGAGGGTATCACGGTCTTTTATCGAGTATAGGACAAGAATCCGATGAATTATGATTGATGAATCATGGTTCAGATTCTAGTTATACTTGATCGGTTAAAAGAAAGATTACCTACATGATCAAAATATCAGTTAAGATATCTATTCATATTTTCATAGCAATCTCCTCGGAGAGGTAGTCACCTTGATGGAGATTTGGGTATAGTAAGCATTTGACTACCGGTTATAGCCTGTGCATGCTTACGTATAGTTTTAAACCTATATCACCCATTGCGGTAGAGACTCAGGCGTTCAAGTTTCAGAAAGTAGCGAATTTCCTACATTATATGTAGAAAATGCTACAGATTGCACGTGAGAATGTATAGTTTACCCAGGATTTCTACATGATATGCAGGAAATGCTACGGATTGCACGTGAGAATGTCTAGTGTACCCAGGATGGGGATCAACATAATGCAAGCCTGAAAAGATCACCGAGAGACTTCGAAGTGGGGGGTTGGGTATTTTTTGAAAATCTCGATGGATTCAAGTGTAATGCGTACCGACTAGCATTACTAATTGTCCCCTAGATATAGAGGACTGTATAAGATCTTGAAAAAAATTGAATCCTTAGCTTACCAATCGGAACTCCCGAATGGATCTCAAGTGCATCCCGTATTTTACGTAAGCAGTCTCTGAAAGAGTCTACGTGAAGGAGAGCATCTTGGATCTGGAGATCAATTGGACATGTTGGATGAATCATCGGGTGTATCTCGTCTTGAGCCCGAAAAGATCTTGGATACAAAACTAAACGATTAAGAAATCGTATAGTTACCGAGCATCTGGTTCGATGGAAGGGATGTATGGACGATGACGATTCCTAGAAATAGAAAGGAAGCTTAAGGAGGAACTTTCCCAGTTCTAAGTTTTGAGGATAGAACTTGAATAAGGGGGGAAGAATGTCATGCCCATGACTGGTCTCGGGTAGCATGTCCACGCTAGAGACCGGTAGACCGACAACCCGTAAGTTAATTGTGAATATAAGGGATTTGGGGCCCTTATGTGTACATGGTCATAATTAATGGTTGTAGGCCTAAACACTTGATGGTGGATTTGTATGGGTCTATTAGTGAGTCATTGGAGAACTGGAAGTTCGATAGAATTATTCGATTCTTGTTGCAGCACTAATTCACTCTAGTTTAGCAGATTCGAATATGTATCTCTAGCAAAAAGATGCAAGCTATGTTATAATAGCATTACATGTCGATGATTCATTAATAATCAGCAATTTGAATCAACTATTGCATGAGACAAAAGCTCTACTATCTAAGGAGTTTGAAATGACTAATTTGGGCCCAATGCACTACCTATTCGACATGGAGATTACGAGAGACATAACAAATAGAAGGATCATCATAAGCCAGTGAAAGTATCTAATCAATGTACTCCACAAGTATGGCATGGAAGACTACAAATCGATAGACTCACCCATGGATCCAAGTTTCAAGCTATTGAAGGACATGTGCCTGAAGACTGAGCAATAAAAAGAGAAAATGTACAAATATACCTATCAGTTGATCAGGTATGCCATATGCATGGAAAAGTCCACCTCTTTTTACATTAACAAAAAAATTATACCCTGCCATGCACTCCTGCAGAAAACTAAGTAACCTGCAAATTCAAAATATGCTCAGCCTTCACGGGGACCTTTCTTCCTGCTTTCTGATGTTTCTCAGCTCCGGCGTCTCGGATGGGTCTCAGCTCCGGCGTCTCGATCACCTATCACGTAGCATCAATCTTAGAAGCTGTTGCTCAGACCTATCTTCAGTGGATATCCGAGGCATAATCTTGGTAGTCCCTTTCTTTGGAGGTATTTTGAGAACTTCTCAGAGCTTGCGCACGCTTATGATGGCATAGTCACTCCATGATTCAGAAAATTTCAGATATTGCATGGAGTTTCTCTTCCATTAGGAGCACCATTAGTGCAACCCACTTGCCCCCCCCCCCCCCCCCCCCCCTCTCCCCATCTCCAAAAGATCAATTTGCCTCCATTCCGAAACTATTACGTTCTACGTTTTGAAACAAAAATAAATAAATTCAGGTCACGTTTTATTTCGGAACGCGTTCAAAATGACCGTTTCGTACACATTTCGAAACGGAACGAGCATTTATACTTTCGAGTTTATGTATGTCCTAGTCTTATAGGCAAGTTTTTTAGGCTAGCCATGGATATGTGTGCCAGTCAAAGCTAAGGACGATGGCTGGTGGTATGGGACATCACTTACTATTGATGCGTGAATAGGCCTGACTTGGTGATGATAGCTCGTGTAGGGGGGTGGGTAGATAAGTGAGACAATCCGCAATAACTTTATGGAAATCAGCCTATTAGTTTTCTTTCAGCTTGTATCAGAGTTGCCAATTTAGATGGACAAGGTGCACATATTCCTACCTTGATTTTATTTAATTTCTCGAGATAGAGACACATCCTTTCTCCAGACTGATACACCTCGGACACCTCCATGTCTCATACCAAAGGCATCTATTTCAGTAGCATCCTCTAAACGAGAAAAAAAAAATTTAGAATGATACTTAACACTGCAAACTCATAATTTAACACAATGTTTGAAATAAAAAAATTGAACAATATCAATACCAATATAATATCTACGTACCAGATTATAATCATTGTATTCAATGACGTTTGCTCTGCTAATGTCATGTCCTCAAATGGCCTCTACTTTCCGGAGAGGATATATCTAGGCCTTGGAGGATATTTTTTTTGGAATTCCAAAAATTCCTCCTCTGTAGGCAAAGTTTTTTCATAGGCTTTAGATTTTTCAATCATGGCCTCCAAGGCCTCATTGCCAGATTTCCAATTGCCATCTTTATTATAATCTATCTCACTTTCAAGGTCATCATATGTGTAATCAATAATGTCAAAAAATTCTGATAAATTTTGAGCAAAAATTGAGAGGATTTCATCCTCTCTCAAATTCAAAACATCTTCTATGTCATTAAATGAAATATAACTTTCATTATTTATAAAATATAAGGGAACATCGAGTAGAGTTAATTGATTAACAGGAGATGCAGATGGAAGAAAATCAAAGAGGATTATAGAACGAGAGAGAGTTTTTTGATAATCTGAAGCCATAGATGCTTCAGCTTCAACCCCTATATCAATATGTGATCTACATCAACTGGAGCAGGTGTAGATGCTTCGATCAATGGAACAGTTGAAGATTCAATAGACTCATCATCTGGATTTTCAGTAGATATGTAAAAGACAAAAGCCATTCCTTTGATTAGAAGGTGACATATTCTTTTGTGGATATCACAATATATATTTCTTTCGAAATGATCATGTAGGTTAGAGTACTTTCTATTGTGTTTATGCTTAGAGGATGGTTGGGAATGCACAAGGTCCTGAAAATAAACGAAACAAAAACTATCTATATCCAAAATAAGAGTACTAATAATCTGAGAAAAATTATCAAGATAAAAAATTAAATTATAACGATTTTCATAAACTAGCTTATCGATATCGAAGGGAGCAAAAACAAATACTCGTAAAATACTCTAATTTCTCATATGGAATGTCACTAGCATTCAAAAAATCCAAAAGTTTGTTATCTGAGGACATGGAGAAACTAGCCATATTGAACCTGATATCGGTTCAACGCGACAGAATGATATCGTAGAGGAATGAACAAAAGTGCGCACGTTGATCCAATATCGTTAGGACGAGACTAAAATTTTTCGCGAGCACATGTCAGAAGAGGCTGATATCGATTCAACGTGTCTGAATGAATTCGACCGTGCACTGTATGGGAAGGCGCGCGTCGATTAGATATTGCGAGAAAGAAAGAAACAAAATGACTAGTGAGTTCAAAATAAAAGATCACGGAATCGAACATGGAAAGTGGTGTCCATTTTATAGCCAAATCATGTTGATCACAGCCATACATTTGTCAAATAATGAATTGAAAAACACATCCTATATTTATCCACCAATTAGGGTGAGACAAATTTGTACCTATGCCGGAATACATTAAATAGTCTATCACTAAATTCTACAAATCATCATTAACCCTGATCCTAGAATCTGTACCTACGCCGAAATACATTAAATAGTCTATCACTAGCCTCACCGAATCATCATTAAACAAATAATAAACAAATATTAAATGGGCATAAGACGTTCATAATGCATTCCCTTATATTTTCAGTGCGTCTCAGATATCGGATCAGTGCACCTTTCGAGAAGACAATGATTATTCACTTGGACTGCGCGCGTCGAATCGCTATTGTAGGAAAAAAAGATTTTGAATTTTTTTTAAAATTATTGGAAAGTATTTTGCATGATCAAAGCTTAATTCGATAGACTCTTCATACTGTCCAAAGCTAAGGAGAGTCTATCGAGTCAAGCTTTGATCATTCATATTATCTTCCAATATCGGTTCAGCGCGCACGAGAATAGCCTATATGGTTTTCACATGCAATATATGCGCGTCGATTTTTATTGGGTGAAATAATGGCCATTGGAATTTTTTTGAAATTATAATGATTGGATATAAAAAAGGTCAGATATTTATAGCTTAACCTTGTCAATTTCAGCAATAGATTGTAGATGTGACCATGCTTTTGTAGAGTTAATTGTAGATGTGACCATACTTTTGTTGAAATTAATTGTGGTCATTATTATCGACTAATCATTTTGATGAAAGATGGATGTTTAATTTGATTTGATTGACAAGCCTCTGAATATCTCGAAGTAATCGTCAGTGTAATCCGAGCCTCGGACATCCAAACCACCACTTGTGCAATCATTTCGGATTTTCTCTATATATACAGATGGACGACACTGAATTTTTTTGCTTAAAGTTCTTATGGTTTTCTACATCCATGCGATATCGATTCGGCGCGCTCGAAACAACCTTCCTACGATATGCTTTTACTCGCACGCGTCCATCCGCTAGCAATTATCGGTTAGGCTAAGTTCATATATCGGTTCGACATACTAGATCTGACTTCTGATCCTGAGTTTTCCTTCATCACGCGTTGATCCGATATTGGATACTAATGGCGCAAACTAAGCAAACAACACGAGTCCACCCTGGTGGAATCCCAATCACAGGAAGGGGTGAGGGAAATACACCACCACCTCCTCCTAGGCCAAGGGGCAGAAGAAGAGACCCACCTTGGCTCAAGGATATTCGAAAGCTACAAAAGACCAATAATCTTCTGATTTCGAAAGCTCACATACAGAGATCCATCAGATAGGTTACAAGAAGTCTATCTACAGATGTGAGATTGATTAGAGGCGCTGCACACTGTATATGAGGATTTCCAAGTGAATTTTTTTTCAGATACTGTTGTTGCAATTGTCTATGCCAAGAGGGTGACCATAATGCCCAAGGATTTCAACATTGTATTCAGGCTACGAGACACATATGACAAATTTGCAAAGTACTTTAGACCTGCTCCTTCCTCTCTTCCAAAACAAGATTCAGAGAGAAGAGAACGAAAGCAATCTCAACCATTCCGGCTTGTTTTTCGTATACAGAGCGGGAGTGTTTCAAAGAAGAGGTCTCATGACCTTCTTAATAAAATGAGGGATTTTTCAAAGCCATCTCCTCTGGATGAGATTCTCTCTACTAGGCAATCTCCTCCCAAGTCTCCTCCTAAGTCTCATTCTTCTACTCCCAGAACTCCATTTTTGTCTTCTCCTGCTAAATCTTCCTCTCCTAATAAATCTCCTCCTCCTTCAAAATCTCAGTCTCCTCCTACCCCCATAAATATTAGTTCCCCACCTCCTGTTCTAGGAAATGATTTAGATGATTTTGTAAATGTAAAGGTAGAATCAATTTTGAATGACAATTCTTTTTGTGGTCTATCTGTATTACTTCCGTCACCACCTGCACTTGCCTTTGTAAATACTCCTCAATATGTACAGTATGACCAATTATTAAACACATATATTAAAGCTTTAGGTCCTCGATACAGTTTTAAGATGCCGAAGACCAATGCTGGTCTTCCCCTTTCTAAATTAGATACAAGTGATTTAGAAAGTAGGGATAAAATGCTAGTGGGACAATTCAGTACTGGATGGAGTTTTTTCAGACCCCATTGTTTATAGATGTAGTATTGTTTCCCCTTTAATTCATGGCTGCATTTGATTTTCCTGATTTCAAAAGTCTGCACAATGATATGCTCCAATACGTCAGACTGGAGACTCCAATTCTCGCATACATAACAAAGTAAGTGTATTTTTTTCAGATTTTATTAAGTTGAATTTTTCATATGAATTTTGATTTCACATTGATTCTCATAAATTTATTGTTTTCTGATTGCAGTGATCATTGGAGCTTATATGTGTTGTCCTTGTACGTCAATGATGAGGGTGTGTGTAATCCAGTTTGTTTAAAGATGAACTCTATTACACACACACAAAATTGCTAGGAGCCATATCCAGAAAATATTGGAACTCTTTCCAGTACCAAATGCAATAGCATATATGAAGCTGAAAACTGTTGATGCAGAGGTAAAAAATTATCAATATCGGTTCAACGCGCCCTTGTAGCTATTGTTTGGTTTCTTTTCATATCGTGCGCGCTGATCCGATATTCAAACAATATCTTTTGGATATCGATTTGACGCGCACTTGTTCCTGTTGTAGATTTATTATAACATCTCGTGCGTTGATCCGATATCTCATAATGTTAAAATTTGGATAATGCAGCCCTCCCAGCAAGTTGATTCTGTCAGCTGTGATTGGTATGCAATGCCAAACACTTTTCCAATTGGCTTGCACTACATGATGGACTTCCTAATCTGGAAGAGGTAATCTTGGATTTTGAGATCATAGATAGTTGATACTGATAAAAAATTTGTCTCACTTGATGTGGATAAGACACATGTTCAGAAAATTTTAATAGAAATATATTTACAGTTTTCTATGGTTGTTCTTACTTGTTTGTTTTTCTATTATTAATTCAGGTTATGATTCATTCATCTTCAATTTCTACGGTTTTCCGACATGTTTGTTTTTCATAGCCTTGGTTTGCCTTGCCTTTACCATGGGTTTTTTTTAAATAAGTTCAGAAAGATGATCTGATCAAACCTTTGCCATAGTTGTCACGCGTAGGTTCGATCCCATGAGAGCGATAGCATATCTCAGAATTCAGCATGTATGGAAGATCCACATCGAACTCTAACATCCATTAACCCTAAGCAGTAATACTACATCCATTAACACTTGGATCCACAATGAGATAGATACTTGCTTCTCTCTCTCTCTCTCTCTCTCTCTCTCTCTCTCTCTCTCTCTCTCTCTCTCTCTCTCTCTCTCTCTCTCTCTCTCTCTCTCTCTCTCTCTCTCTCTCTCTCTCTCTCACACACACACACACACACACACACACACACACACACACAAAAAAAAACATAAGAACATACAATCCCAATAATATCCAGATCTAACAATCAACAAATACAATGCTTATATTGAAATGAAGATTTGAAAATGAGGAGCAATTCGAGTTTGCCCCTATTTATAGTGGAGAGGAGGGCCTTGGCCTCAAAATCCTATTGGCCCATGTCTGCCTCCCTAACTATTCATTTAAAAAAGAGTGGGAACCCATTCAAAATTGGAGGGAACCAGTTTGAATTTTAAAATTGGTGGGAACCCCTATTTTATTCACTAACTTGACATTTAGGCCCTGCGACATTAAAAGTCCCGCAAAAAGGCCTAAAGTCCTTTTATTGACTTTCTAATTATCACTTACACACGCAGGGTGCCAAATCCCTCACTTATTAGCTAGCGTTAGGATTGCCTTGGGATCCGCAAACCCTCCAACAGAGTACTTTGAAGAACTTTTTGGTGAGCAGATAGTAGACACAGAATTTTGAAAATCAGTTTTGAATCTCAATAAGTAGCTACAGAGTTTTGATAAACAGTGTTTATGTAGAAAATGCAGCAAAATAACTCCAATAGATCCTAGAAATGATGGAGAAGGCACTTAATTAAGATCCAATCAAGATCCTATAACTAGAACACAAACCAATACATTGATTTCTAACTTATCTTGGCTTGAACTCCACAAATTGGCTCCAAAATCATGCAAAGAGACTCACACGTGTAGAAGTACGACCTGATGCTACCTGTGTACTGTACCAGCACCTTCAAACTCTTCTAATGATTACAAAAATCCAAATGCCAATAGTAATCATCATTCCAATGATAGACAAAAACTAGTCATGAAGGAACATCTCAATTTTACTCATAATTGGATGGCAAATCCATCACACATATATACATGAATGCCTGGGATCTGAGCATGTAGGGCTTCCTCTAATCCATCCAAGACCTAACTCTAATGTTTAACCTATTAGGTCATAAGATCCACCCTAATTGGGGGTCGAGATCTTGAGATCCAAAACAATGTAAAAATTGCTATTTTTAGCTCCTAGAATATCTCTCTAGCCTATCTATGCACATTTTGGCCTCATTCCAAAGGTATCATTCCAAAGCTAGGTTAGGGATATGATTTAGAAAAGAGTATCATATGCTTTTTGCACGTGTGCCATCCCACAACATGGCCTCAATGCAATTCACAGTTGAAAAAATCAAACCAGCTTGTGTAATTTTAACATTTTAGTGTTTTGAGATAGTTGTAGAATTATACTTAGTTACAAAATTTTGATCAGTGGTTGTAAAACTCTAATAAGTATTAAAATTTGGAGAAGTGTTTGCAGAATTTGATAAGTACTTTTTGTCAAAATACAGAACTACTGAACAATTTCGCAATTCTTTTATTGAAAGTATGAACTAATTGAAATCAAGTGTATATATAGTATTCTATGAGTTCAAATTATGCATTTAGATTGATTTCAAAAATTTTGCATGGCAATATTTGTATTGTTGTAGAAGTTTGATCATTAGTTTTTTGAAAGTTATGAACACATTTCTCGAAGTATGTGGGATATGCATTTTGAGTTTTAGAAATTCTACATGGCATTCTTTGTATTGTTTCGAATTTTAATAAGTAGTTATGTCAAGATTCAAATTTGTAGTCAATTTTGTGGTATTTTAAACAAAAATTCTAAACACATTCTATTGAATTATTTGTGTTATATTATGAGCTTTGCACAAGTTCTAATTGGTTTTAGATTCACTAAAATATGATGTGCATGTGCATATCAAACATCAATTAGTTCTTACTTTTTCTTTCTATGATAACAAATGATTGTGCTTTCATTTTTATGCTTTGGAAGTTATGTTAGGGAGTTATACTCATATAACATGAATCTAAACCAGCCTTTGAGTGCAATGGTCTCTTAATGCTCATGTAGTTGTACTTTAGCATTTTGCTTACAATGAAAATAATTATGAATATTAAATAAATAGATTCCAAATTAAAACTTGCATTTATGAATGAGTCCATGGTCAAAGTTTAAATAACATAAGGTTCTCATTGGAGATTTGCCAATAAGTTGGAGATCAGCCATGTCATTTGTTTTAAGTATTTACTATTTACTATGATTTTTAAAGTGTTGAACAAGAGCGTGTAGAATGTAGTCTATGACAAGTGTTGGGTAGTTAGATATAAAATTACTTTTAATCCTTCAAAATATATTACGTAGTAATTAATTTTTTCCTCTTAAGATTTTAATTGAGCGTTGAAAGTCTTGATCATCACACATACTTAAAAGCTACAAAATCAAATAGAGGCATAGGTTCTCAGGTTGTGAGATTAAGAGGAAACCTAAAGGAAGTCACTTGGAGCCATATACTTTAGTACAATTTGAGACATTGGTCTATGGATCTCGTGAGCATATGACTCATAGATGCGTCGTAGGTGTGGTGCATTAGCAAACAGATTGCTAGGAGCCATGAGAGCTAGGTGGTGCTTTGGCGATTAGCTTGGAGAGTAGAATATTGACTAGGATCGAAGACATTAGTTGATGAGCATAGTGATTGGATGATAAGTCCATTGGGGATGACACTTAGAGAGATGCTATTGCTACTCAAGTTCGGTGTGTCATTGCATGCATAGGTGATGCTCTTCTACTTGCGGGTGTTGTCATTTAGTGATGATGTTTGGATATGTTAGACCTACATGGGCATAGGCTGTTGATTCTCACACGTGTGGATTGTCCACTACATGTACTTGTGATCTCCTAAGGTGTGTAGATGCACCAAGATCAAGACTAGATTGAGATTCAAGATCTATCTTTGATTCTATGGCAAAAACACACTACTACATGCATTAAATCACTTCCAACTCTCACTCACACGTGTGGGAAGTGTTCCAAAAGTATTCTAAGTAAAAACAAGCTGCTCTCCTCGGGTAGAGAGAGAAAAACCATCATGAGCTCTCGGGTAGAGAGAGAAAGCTAGAAATTCAATGACACTCAAAATCCACTCAATCTCAAAATCAATTAGATCCAAAAGGAGGAGTACAATGATACTAATAGATTCATGAGCTACCACTATGCTTAACTATGATTGGATCACACTTTGCCACCTCTTAATCCTATTGGACCATTGATCCATGCACCTCTAAATTCTATTGGACTATATTCAAGCACACCTCAATTTTATATTGGACCTCACAAGGTTCCACCTCTAAATCCTATTGGACCTCTTAAGCTTCATCAAACAAAAGCATGACACTTGTCTACACTCTAATTGGCACAAGTTTGGCTCTATTTTGGCTCAATATTGGCATTACAAGTGGAAATGGATAATTTGCCATCTATGCCAAATTTGACCCTATCAACATCCTACACCTAAATGCTTGACTATGAAATTCTATGAGACCCCTATATCAAACATTTTGATTTACTTTACAATTCTCCACACGTGGGAACATCCTCCACACATGTGAGATTCACTTACAAACTTCTATCATAAAAAATACCAAGCTAGATTTTTGCCAATTTCTCACACTCCTCCTCAAAAAATAGCTTGGAAAGGTACTAGATCACTTGAGAAGTTTGTAAATCTTTTTGAGTGGATCCTTTGGTATGCATAAGAAGTGAAGATTAGCCAAGGGATCCATCATAGCAGCACCCTCACCATATCCATGATAAGATCTCTTTGGTAGAGATCTCTTGCCAATGCCTTTGAAGAGTGCTCCACCAATATGCCACTATTATCATGGGCTTCCTCCATGCTTGATGATGATCTTTTCCTTGAAAGTTCCACTTGCATGATGGATGCACCATAAATAGAGAAATCTGAGGCTTCCAAGCCTCATAAGGATCATGGAGATCAAGATCGTAAGATGTGAAACAATGATGATTATCAAGATTATGCTTTCTAGCTTGACTAGTCCACATACAATGAACTATATCCATGATGGATCTAATCTTGATATCAAAGACTCTCTTGATCTTTTTTAGGCTAGTTACTCTCTCAAGGATGTAAGTGTCCACTTTGGATGCTTCACTTAATCTCAAGAGGAGTTTACAATTTGCCTCAAAACATGTGAAAACATGATTTTCAAAAAAGTGAGTACCAAGCTCAATCTTGTTCTTACTAGAACCAAGAGCATACTTTTGACAATACAATATATTGCTTTCAAAAAGTATTGGAAACACATCTAAGTCAATAATGACAAGAAACATGTCCATACCATAAGCATCATACAAAACTAGTATAGCTTTTCTTGAACTTTGAGATCCAAAAAATTCAATGAAGCAAGATAGCATTTCAAGCAAAGGAAGAGAAGCATATATGAATGTGTTGTAGTAGATACAACATGAAAGATGCCCCTCTTTGCCATGTAAGGTGAGCCATAAAGACTCGGCCATGCATCTTGAAGATCTTTTTGAAATCATATGAAGAAGAAACTCCTCCTCACACATTGGCCCCATCATAACTTGAATACCTTCAAAAAGGATAACTTGTGATGCTTCTTGAGAAGCCTTGATCTCGGCCACTTCCAAGATTGAATCTTCATGCAATATGACATCTTTATTCACGATCACATTTGAAATAGAGAGTGTAAAGACACTAAAGGCCTCCTTGATGGATGAGTATCCAATCATGATCCATGAGCTTGGATCATCCTTCCTTCTTGTTTCCAAGGGAATATGTGCAAAGCAAGCACTACCAAGTTCACTAAGGTGATCAACCTTAGGCTTCATCTTGAATAAAACTTCATATGGTGCTATTCCTTCAAGAGCTCCAATACTCCTCAAAGCTTTGATCTTCAATGAGAATTTCTTCTCAACATATGCTCTGAATAATAAGGAATAATCATACACCATAATACTTGAAGAGAGAAGATATGTGCATCTTGTGTAATCCTCCTCCTTTGAAATATTGGAAATATAAGAAACATCAAGAGAGTTTGCACTCTCACTTGGATCCAATTTGTAGATGCCTTCAAATCTTGATCCATATGCAAGGATCTCACCATCCTTCTTAATCACACAATTGTCAATATTGAAATTGACATCAAAGCCACTATCAAGAAGTTGGCCAACACTTAAGATGTTCTTTGTAAGCTTTGGGACAAGAAGAACATTGTTGAGAAAGAGATCTTTAGAAGATGCAAGCTTCAAGGGAATAATCCCTACTCCTTCAATATTGCACTCATGCTTACTTGCAAAGTATATGGTCTTCTTGACTCCATCATAAGGCATAATAGATGAAAAAAAGTGCTTGGAGCCACACATATGTGAAGATGCTCCACTATCAATATACCATGAGTCATCCTTGTTGAAGGTGGAAGAGGAGAAGCTTGATGCCATAAGAGAGCCTTCTCCATCACTTGCAATATAGTCTTCTTTCTCATTGGTGATGTTGGCTTGATTGAGTTGATTCTTCTTCTTGAAGCAATTGGTGGCATAATGGCCTTTCTTGCCACAATAAAAGCACTTGATCATCTTCTTGAGATTTGAATTAGAAGCATGAGAGGTATCCTCCTCCTCTCCATCTTGGTCTTTAGCTTTGTCATTAGAGAAGTGATGGTGTTGCTTCTTACTCCTCTCTTTGTGCTTGGCAAATAGAACTTTGCCATCATCATGATTGAGTGATAGCTTGTCCATCCTCAAGAGTTTGTACTCTTGTCTTGATTCTTCAGAAATAAGCACACTTTGAAGGGCCTCCAAACTTGGTAGCTCCTCCTTAATAGCATAGGATTGGACAAGGTTGTCATATTCATCTCTCAAGCCATTGAGAATGACTTGGACTAGCTCACTTTGATTGATTGAGTCACCAATACATGTAAGCTCTCTATGAATATCCTTGACTCTCAAAACATAATTAGATGCACTCTCATCACTCTTTTGACTACTTTGGATTATTTGATTTCTAAGAGTGAGGAGCCTAGAGGTGTTCTTAGCCTCATAGATGGACTTGAGACAATCCCAAGCTTCCTTGGATGTAGAACAATCACCAATCTCTCTCAATATCTCATTAGAGACATTCATCTTAATGTAGTGGAGAGCCATCCTAGCTCTCTTGTATTTTTGTACTTCTTGAAGGACTTGAGGCTCCTCCTCAATCCCAAGTACAATGTCCATCACATCTTGGAGTATCAAAATGGATTCCATCCTCAACTTCCATATTGAATAATTGGAAGTAGACAATCTCTCACTTGGTTGCAACAAGTATGAACTCATTGAAGTCATGTAAAGTGGAGATAAATAAAAGTGATGAACAAAAAATGTTGCTTCTCTCTCACTATAGGATCCAATAATGGTGTGCTACCATCTCCTATGCAAGATCTTGCAACAAACTGTGAGATGATTCTCACTAGCTATCTCAATCTCTCCAAAACTAGATCTACTTCACATCAAATGATGGAATATGGGCAAAGTTAGGATCAAACACTCTTAGCACGTGTGAAATACACTAAGAAACCAAATTTGACTCAAATACAATGATATTGCATGAAACAAAATGGCTAAGATCTCAAAACAGTGCCTAGATCACATATAGATGAGATTGGTAAGCATTCAACTGTGATTTTGGATCAAACAGGCAATCTTTTGACCAAACCAAATGTGTCCACCCAGGTCTAGGTGCCCTACCTAACCCTCTTCAAAAGCTTATAACTTTTGATTGGCTCAACCAAATGGAATGAAACTGATTGCATCAGAAACTAGACAAGAATAGCTTCAAAACAAGCTATCTAGCAAGATTTTTGGATCAAACATGAAAGAGAACTCCCAAACTGAAATTGGATGTTACTCACACGTGTCTGAGCACCTGATTCTGTACAGTACCAGGTCAGACCCAATCAATGTCTTTTTGATCTCTTTTGATCCAAAATTGAACAAGATAGCTAGGAAAATGGGCCTTGACAATTTCTAGCTCAAGATTGATGAATAGTTTTCACTCAAATGGATCAAAATGCATGGTAACCTTAGGTAGGCTCTGATACCATGTTGATTTTCACACGTGTGGATTGTCCACTACATGTACTTGTGATCTCCTAAGGTGTGTAGATGCACCAAGATCAAGACTAGATTGAGATTCAAGATCTATCTTTGATTCTATGGCAAAAACACACTACTACATGCATTCAATCACTTCCAACTCTCACTCACACGTGTGGGAAGTGTTCCAAAAGTATTCTAAGTAAAAACAAGCTGCTCTCCTCGGGTAGAGAGAGAAAAACCATCATGAGCTCTCGGGTAGAGAGAGAAAGCTAGAAATTCAATGACACTCAAAATCCACTCAATCTCAAAATCAATTAGATCCAAAAGGAGGAGTACAATGACACTAATAGATTCATGAGCTACCACTATGCTTAACTATGATTGGATCACACTTTGCCACCTCTTAATCCTATTGGACCATTGATCCATGCACCTCTAAATTCTATTGGACTATATTCAAGCACACCTCAATTTTCTATTGGACCTCACAAGGTTCCACCTCTAAATCCTATTGGACCTCTTAAGCTTCATCAAACAAAAGTATGACACTTGTCTACACTCTAATTGGCACAATTTTGGCTCTATTTTGGCTCAATATTGGCATTACAAGTGGAAATGGATAATTTGCCATCTATGCCAAATTTGACACTATCAACATCCTACACCTAAATGCTTGACTATGAAATTCTATGAGACCCCTATATCAAACATTTTGATTTACTTTACAATTCTCCACACGTGGGAACATCCTCCACACATGTGAGATTCACTTACAAACTTCTATCATAAAAAATACCAAGCTAGATTTTTGCCAATTTCTCACATAGGCGACATGTATTGTATCATGAGAGATGGTACAGATCTTGATGGCATGGAGTACATAACAAGAGATTCTGATCTAATATGCTTTATGGTTGTGAGCCCACATAGATGGAGAAGGTTACTGAGGGAGTGAGTTGATGTTCAAGTGAGTACTCAGGTGAGCTGCATGGCTACATGCATGGTTGGCATGACATGTTTGTGGTTATCCATCATTCTTTGATAAGCATAATGCATTTTGTTGGTTAGATCGAGTTGGAGTCTAGTTGCGACCTCAATGAAGGTCTAATTTCGGGCAAGGTATTTGGTGCACATTTTTATTTTTGTAGCGTGCATTTCTCGGCATGTTACCAAAATTAAGACTAGTTTTCACATCTGGCCACTACTACTTGACAATTGCTTCTTGAAGGGAGGACTGTCTTATACTTTTCATAAGGTGAGTGTCAAACTTCAAATCATAGATGTAGTGGAATGTGTTTCACTTATTGAATGAGCATTTCAAAACCTTCTAAATTTTTTTTAACTAATAGTTGAATGAGCATTCCAAAATGCCGAAAAAAAGAGGTAAATTTAACTAAGAATGAATTAGCACTCTAAAAATGGCAAAATTAACTAACAAAGGAATGAGCATAATAAAATGCTTAAACAAACCGAAAACTACAAAATGAAAAAAAAAAAAAACTGATTTCTAACACCAAAAACCAAATTCTTTAAGCCCTAATTTTTCTTTTAAACACTATAAACTTATTAAAGCTCTAAAAAAATAACAAATATGCACATTCCATGGAATCCTAATAGAACTGCTTGAAATATGTCTAAAAGATTTGAAGTAGAACATGCATTTATGCTTCAAATCTTATATAATGCAAGATGTTGATTGAGTTTGAAGATCACCATTACCTAGGGCATAATTATGAGATTTGATTTTTTCCTAAAGTATGATCTCCAATACAATTTAGCCCTCCAAATAAGCAACTCTAATGGGTGGAATCTTGAAAACATAAAACCTTCTTGGAGTCCTTTGAAGGTGTTTGTGGGCCCCACATATTTAAGTTGAAATCCTCTAACATATTTGAAAACTAAGAAACGTCATCAATTTAATTTTGAAATGGAGTTGTCTTGGAATTTTATAAGGATCCTTGTGAGGATTTTAAGATTTAAGATTTTCGCAACATATTATGCTCAATAAAGTCTATACACATTGCAAATATATTATGGTGCCTTTGAACGCATATTACGTAGTCCATTATATGGTTGAAATCATGTTTATTTAATTCTTGATGATTCTCCATTTAGCTTAAATCTCATGATGCTTTCACTTAAATATCATTTGGGAAGAGTATAACAAGCTTGTCATCCATATTATGTCTTTCTTGTGTAAGGGAGAAGGTGCAAGCTAAGGAGATCCAGCTTCTTCATGTTTCATCATCCGAGTGTGTTGCTGATATCTCAACAAATGCAAACTTTCTTCTTCTTTTATATTGCATCACAATTTCCTCTTCTAACCTTGTGGTGGATAATTATGCATATTCTAAAGGCTGAAAAATGGGAGGATAGTTAAATTTCTTCAAACTATGTGTGATCTCATCCTCAAATCAACACTGACCATAAAAAAAGTGGAGATGGGCAATAAAAACATTATATTCTAGCCACATTCTTGCTGAAAAATTTACAAAAAATGCTCATGGAAATGATTGTTTATTAGCAAATGGGCTAAAGTCACCTGTTAATCTGTTCTAGACGCATACAGAATGGTGAAAAGTTGAATGAGGATGCTAAGATGAAATAAATTTGGAGCTCATTCTACAAAGAACAAAAGCATCCTGTAATTGGGACTGTGTAACTGCTATCTGCTTCTGGATACAGATTTATAGATGCAGAAGAGCTACTTGAAAACAGATCCTCTGCTTGGAAAAACTACCAAATTCTTTTGGCATTTCTGTTGTCAGGTAGGTTTTCTTAGCACAGCTGCATCTTTGTAATTTCCTACTCAGGAATTCGCCAAACGACAAAGATGAATACGACTGCCCTCTAATTCTAAATTCTGCCATGGATGTTCTTGTCCACCATTGTGGCCTCCATGCTTAGGGCAAAGGCGATGCAGCTTTGTAGCAACAAAAAGGTGTCCACTGCTTGGCAAAAAGGGTAGACAGCCGACTATAAATGCAAATCTTAGATGATTGCCTTTATAAAACACTTCCGTTAAGAACAACAATGTAAGCTCATTATGGATCATGGTTTTCCTCCAGCTTCTACTTTCCTTCGCTTTTCAGCTGGAATGCATGTTGTTCCAGGAGACATGCTTATGAAATGTGGGCGGGCGGTGACATAGTGACGCAATGCAATGGATCCAGTGAGCTACAATCGCAGCTTTAATTTGTCCCCGCTTGGGTGCAAGTCTGGGCTGCTCTTGCCCGCCGTGATGCGTTGCTGCCCCGTCATCATCATCATCCATAAAACGGATAAATCTGTGGGAATCACAACCCGACATTGTTGCAAATCGCCTACGGCCTCAGCCCCCCTGCCCTGGTGTCAGCTGCAACGGGATGAAGCAGCTTAGTCTCACTATTCTCGTCCAACAGCTAAGCTTTCAAATGCACAAACAACCCAATCAATCAATCAATCAATCAAAACACACACACACACTCTTTCTTTTAACGTCAATCAAACAACTGCAAACTCCATGGAGTGGATTGCTCCGGCAATGTACACAGGCGAAGCTCGAGAGAGAGAGAGAGAGAGAGAGAGAGCAGAGACGTCGATCTTCGAAGCCAGCAGGATGAGAGAAAGCTCGAAGAAGAAGTGACACATCGCTGGCCTTTTATTTTGCGAAGAAGCAGAGACAGGCCTTTGATTTATTGCGAAGAAAGAAGGCGGCGGGGGCACGGGGCCGTTTCTAGAGAGAGAATTACGCACGAGGGCCAATAAGGATTTTCCTCCTGCAAGTTCAACGCACTGGTCAAACATTCTAGTCTCTAGAAGGTTGTTTGGCATAGATTCTAGTCTCTAGAAGGTTGTTGGCAGCTGGCTTGCATAATTGCAATCAATGCTCGGGGAACCTATTTTAAGTTATCCTTAAAAAAACCTGCGTTTTATAGAAGTTCTCAGTTTTTTGAAGACTTTTACTCGTAGAAGTGTTTATGTGCTTGCATAAAAAATCGTCAAATATTTTATAATACAGGTTTTTAAAAAAGTTGGTGGTTCCGTTCCTATACTTTGCCGATTTTCTCGAGTACTAATTATATAGAATAGGGGAAAGGCTCGAGCCTCGAGGTAGGGGCTTCACCCTTTCACAAGCATAACAAGGTGATCTGTACATCACAAGAAAGCTAGAAGATTTACTTTAAGCAAAGTGCTCCTCCAAATACACTCAATTTTTTTTAGAATAGTGCTTTATGGAATTGTGATGCACCTAGTCATGAAGTATGATGAAATATTTCAAGACTCAATGGATCATTGGATGAGCGTGGTGTCCTGTATGCACTATCAATTTAGGTGAGGAATATACTCTTTCACATAGTTGTTACCTTAATAAAATAATAACAATAATAGTAATGTGATATGTGAAAAAGGCATGGGTGAGTTGGCATAATATTACCTTCTCATTGCTATACACTAACTCCTTCCACGTTTTGTAGTGTCTATATTATTATTATTATGATATTACATCTCTAGATCCTATTTGGTTTCCTCTTTCAATCTAAAGCAATAGTTAAAGCTTTATATGGTTTGAATCATGAATCATGAGACCACCTTCATTGTGAGGTCAATGCTATTATTATAATATATAAGTTTTTCCTTCGTAATAGAATTCTCTTTCTCTTGTATTCTAATAAAATATTAAAGTTGAGGTCATTGAAAAGCAAGATCTAAAGCTATTTATGGTTTACATATACGGTTTGAGTTATTGAACGTGCATCAATGATAGAGCTAAACACCATTCTATGAGTTTTTGTCCCATATGGTTTGTGTCTAAACGTTGTGGATTTGCACATTAGGTGAACGATGACTTTTGTCTCATGTCACATCATTTGAACATTTCAAAATTCAATTCTCATACTTGTGCAAATATGAAACAATGATTTTTGCCAAAACCAAGAAGCTATAGAGTATGTGAGCCTCAAAAGGTTTAGCTAAGCTTGATAATGGAAATGCTTACAATGTTAATTGCAAGCACTTTGACCAAATCAAACTAGTTCCAAATTAGCATCCAAGGAGAACAATATTGGAAATGTCCCTACAAATACCCTGATCTTTGATCTGCTCAACCTGATGAACTGGAAGCAAGACTGGAACTCAAAGAAAGAATATACACCAATCATATTGATTTAGCTTAATCTATAATCACTACTTGACTCAAGTGTAAGCACCAATGTCAAGAGAATCAAATTATCCCAATGTAGGTACACAAATCACTTTTAGAGTTTTTTATAGATGAGCTCATATACTGTGTTTAGAGTTTCGCTCACTTTACTTCATTTCTAAACCTAACGTTCATAATCCCAAATTGATAGCACCTTTGACTTTAGGGCAAGTACATGACTATCCACTTGTCTGAGTTCTAGCTGGCAAGAAAAGTTATCTCATTCCAAGATGACCTATGAGAATTAGAACTCCTCTGGTTGTATTCATGGATGAATCAACATGCTACTTCACACAAGAGCCTGCAACCTATCAAGAGGCAATGGAGTAGTCAAATTTAGATATTTAGAAAGAAGCTATGGACAAAGAATATCAGTCCTTGATGGAGAACCAAACTTGGACAGTCATGGAATTGCCACCTAGCAAGCACATCATTGAGTGTAAGTGGGTTTTCATAATTAAACATAAATATGACCTTCACATCGATAGGAGAAAAGCCAAACTAGTTGTAAAAATTGTAAATAAGCATAGACAAACTATAATTTATAGTAGAATGTTTTCTACTATTATAAGTAGGTTTTATCAAAAGGAGGTGACCTTCCTTATACGATTGTCTATGAGAAACGTATGTCTTCAACATATCTTCCATAGTTTGATTAGTCCTTATAGTCTGTCCATCTCATCTAGGAATGATTAGTAGAACAAGGAAGCCTCAACTTTATGGAAACCGTAGACCATAAGTGACTTGTGAACTTCATATCTCTATGGCTAATGATATCACTAAAGACAACTTGAATAATCTCTTAACACAGATTTGGGCTTGCCTATGTAATTGGCTTGACTGGAGTGAATGTAGCTGACTTAGTTAACCTATCCATCACTAGAATTATTTTGTCACTAGGGTCCTAGAAAGTCCAACTATAAAATCCCATAATTTACTCTCCCGTCTCTTGTTAAAGATATCTAAGGGATGTGATAAATCACTAGCCTTCAAGCATTCAGCTTTTGTTGTTACAAGGTTTACATCTTAACACATAAGACTCAATAGTTGTAGTAGGTGACTTATATTTCATTAAGAAATGGGCTTTTGTTTATAAAGTAGTTGGACATCAAATTTGAGGATTTTTTGTCTCATTTGCAATTGAGTGAACTCGGAGTCTTCCTCCTCTTCCTCTTGTGTATGAGAGCCAATGGGATCATCCATGGTGTCTCATGAGCTCAATCTACATGAATACATGCCCTCTTCATATCTATTCAATGCTTTGTAACGATCTACTTACTATTAATGTGATTTCATGGAGATTCTTGTCTGTTTTGCTTCTTGCGACTATATCAACATAAATGCCTCATATTTTTCTTGTTTATACTTTAATTTCAATGTTATTGCTATTTTTGGGATTGGTACATGACATGCAACTCATATTCATGTAATCTACATGATATTAGTTATAACATTGAAAGAGAAGACAATTTTGCATTTTATGAAAAATTCAAAACATAAACTAGCTATGAAATAAATTTATATGATTGCGACACCAAGTACCTATATTTACTTTTTGTAATATCATTTGTAGAGTGAACTACTAGCATCTCACACAAGCAAATTGTCGTAAAACCTTGATGGGAAATGATTGCCAACTATTTACATCATCATGACATAGAGACAATTGGTCTAGTTCATCCATTCAATTTTCTACTTCTTATCAATTTTTTTTACTTCTTATAGGGATGAATGGTTAGAACACTTATTCAAATTTGAAAAACCATATTCTTTTAGATTTGTAACATATACATGCTCATGCTGGTAGATATCAAATTATTCGAGTCAACACTTACACAATAAACATAAGCAAACTTAGCGCAATGGATAAATCAAACACTCGTTAACAATGGATATTCTACACATTGTAGGAAGTGTGTGCTTACAAATATATGTACTATTGGTTATTGTGTTTGCTCTCTGTCACACTTGCTATGTTCAAAGTGTGGCAAGGTTGCCACTTATATGAAGCACAAATTCAAGATTCTCACGAGATTGGTCTAATTTTTTTCAATGCATGCCATTTTTAAAATAGCATGCATATATGACATCATTTGTGATTGTGGTTACTTATACCCTACTCATAGGTTGGTCTAGAAACAATGACTGAGATTAATTAACCCTACCAATGGTCTCATGTCCAATATTTTGCTACCTCTGGTTGGAAGATAAGCAATCACTCATGCTATCGTATATTCTCTACACCCCATTGTGTTTCTTGCAACCACCATCTCTTAAGTTCTAGATGTCTCTGCTTGCAAAGCCTCTCCTAAGTTTAATTTCTTTAATCATATGAAAATAGAGGTAATGCATGAATTGACAGGCGAAAAGAGGACTAGCTCAAACATTGAAAATCTTACTCAAAAAACAAATGTAAAATTTTAAAAGAAACTAAAAATATCCATAAAAATACAATTTTGATCTCCATAACTTCTAGATGTTAGATTGACGAGTTGTCAAGTGCATTCCAAACACCTTCACTTATTCCTTTAGATGCTTATTTTACAACACTTCTCATCAATAATAATAAAAAGTCTTTTGAGAATCTCATGTAAGTGTCTTCTAATAAAAATTGTCATGTGAAGGGTGTAAATGAAAGTTGATAGTCATATTTGCTTTATACTTTTTGAAGGCATTTTTGCAATGTCGTTGTATATGTGTGATGACTTAATACTATCTTACAAATTGCTATGAAAGATTGCAAGTGTGCCTAGCATCTTATGCGATGACTATTATAACCTCACAAAAATGCTATATCAAACCTCAAACTTGGTTTGCTATCTTACAAAATGCCACTGCAAATCAAGATGCTATAAAATTTTCATTCATCGCACAAGTTCCCTAGAAGTCGGGCTTCTCATGATATTGTTTGATAACATGTACATTCAATCATTAGTACCAAAATTTCAGAAATTGAGCAATCTCTTTAAGAGACATGTGGGCTAGGTAATGAAATTTCGGCTAGCCATGGTACTAAATCACACTTCGAAAAATTTAAAAACCATCCACATTCTCAAGTGGGCAAGCCTCAACAATGTGGGGATTTATGTTTAACATTTATCCAGATCTGCAGTTGGGATGGTGGCTAGCTTACAACACACCATAGTGAAGCCTGGTGGAGTCATCTAAGGCCACTTCCATGGCTTAATTTAATAGCAATTTCAACAACTTTGCCATGACTATGGACAAGTATGCATGATCCATCCCCTTACTCCCCCATCCCCTTCCCCTTCCCCTTCCTCTTGCTCTTTCTCTCTCTCTCTCTCGCATTTACTCTAAAGAACATGAAGATTGCTGCTAGTACGATCCACAGAAGGGAAGCATGAGGAAGCCTCCAGGCCATCCATCCAAGGGAGGAGAAAGGATAGCAATGCGGCTTACTATGCTCTCAAAGCACTGAAATAGGTGCGTTCGAATTGAACTTTGCACTGGAATTGATTTACTGGGAACGGCCAAAATGAATGTAACATACATAGCAACAGAGGAACTCAGCTCCTAGAGTGTAAACTGATCATCAAACTCAATAATAAAGCTTAATCATCCAGCAAATACGTTGCTTTTGATCCGTGAGAGGATTCGGTAAGGAAAATATTTGCATCTCTGCCTGGGACAAATTTCCCTGCTCTTAGCCAGATTTCCGTAGTGACTGCTACCTGCGTGCAAAATGTGCCTCTTTCCGAAGGCTCGCTTTGATCCTGTTGATGACACACTAACAAGAACATCTGTTGATGACACACTAACAAGAACATCCACAGCAAGATCCAATAGACTTGATGATCGAAGCTACAATGGCGGCTTTAATTTTGCCCCTTTTTGGTGGAAGCCTGGGTAGCTTCTGCGCCTGCCTAGCCGCTTCCCTGAGAGCCACATATCTTTGAGGCTGCTTCCTGTTGGCGTCTGCCCCTGAGTCTAATTCCAGGGCAGCAATCTTTCTGGAGCTGCGACCAAGAAGCTTTGCACGGAGTCCCATTTTATTTCAAACGATCGATCGCCAGCAACAATAATCCCCCACTTTAGTGAGCAGCCTTCCTTTGGTCGGCTTCAAAGATGCAAGGAACCACAGCAGCAGCAGCAGAAAGAGCGAGACAAGGCGCTGCTGCAGCAGCAGGAGCTAGTACTGCTTTGCAAGACAAAGGGAGGTGTGAAGAAGAAGCAGAGGTCAAAGGCATCTTATACCCGACGGCGGAAGGAAAACAGAGATGGAAATACAGAGAGAAGAAAAGGGATTGAGAGCAATATGAATATAGAAGAAAAAAGTCATTGGTGCCAAAAATTTGAATGATTAAAAAAATGGTGCTGGGCTTGACAAGGTCTTTGGCTTCATGGCCAAGGCAACAATAACTGGGCCAAGAAATTTGAAAAGATGGGTTCCATGAATTTGGAAGTGTCAGATCAAATAGCTATAAAAGGATCCAGGTTCCAATCGCAACTCCAACTCGGGAAACCTCTTAGAGTTATCATCAAAAAACCTGCATTTTATAGAACTTCCCAATTCTTTGAATACTTTTCCTTGTAAAATGATACATATGCTTCTATAAAAAATCGTCAAACATTTTACGATCACGATTTTTGAAAAAACTTGCCGATTCCATTCTTATAGTTTGCTGATTTTCCCGAGCACTACTTCAAAGGTCAAAACCTTGGTAGGTAAAAACTTGATATCAATAATAATAATAAGTTGAGATTTGAGTGTAAAGAGCACAAGCATTTCCATCTTTTAAAAGAGAGTTTGTCCTCCACAAGTCATCCTTGAACATGCAAATATTGGTAACAAAGTGAGCAAAGGAACTTAAAAGATCTATTGTGCAATTTATTATAGTTTGATGTACCCCCATAAGTGACATTTTGATGAGCACCTTCCTTTCACATTCTATGGAGTTGGGCTCTAATCAAATACAAAAAATAACATTCAATGAACAAATAGATCATTAATAAATAAATAAACACCAAGTACCTTAGTGGATCAATTCCACAATGGCCTTGCCTAGATACTATGATTGTGGTTTTCTTGGCATCTCCTTTAAGGGCAATACCATGTGTTGAAGTTAGTCAAGGAAGTTGGAAAAAAGTTAGCAACAAAAGAAGTGTCTCAAAACTTGGAGACTTAATGCATGATGTTATTGTAATGTTGTCAAACCTTGAGTGAGAATGTTGAATGCTAAACAATGTTCTCTATTGTTGATGCTAAACAATATTCTCTATTCTACATTATTTTTTGGCGAGTTTCTTGCAAAATGACTAGCTAATTTTCATTCAATCTTAAGTTGCTTTCACACGGAAAAGTCTAGGCCCATTTTAAAATATGCACTTATCTCCCAATTGAAAAGCTCAGGTCCTTCTATGTCATTCCATTGAAAGCCCCTTTCATTTGGAGGGCAGGGCATCTAATGTCTAAATTTAAGCTAGATAGAGTTTTTATTTATCATCGGAACGGAGAGAAAGGGCCCACCACTTACAAACCATACTCCAATATGTCTCAAGTATTCCCTTGGTATGTTGAGTTACCCAAGTCGGCACCCTTCAATGCCGTCTAGGGGGCAAGTCTCACCCCTTGTCAAATGGGGAGAGACCTTTTTGAATGGCTCCACCAAGGTAGAGTATTTGGGTCTTTTGGACTTACCCCTCACTCCAAGGGCTTGGTCCAAGTAGGGATACTTAGTGATCACACAAGATATTTACATGCTTGTTTTTCCATTTTTATTTTATTTTATATTTGTCAAATTTTTAACTTAGCCAATTGTGTAGAAGAAGAATTAAACATTAACTTAGACTCATTCTCAAGTAAAACAACAAAAGTCCATCACAATGAGGTGTATGGGTATAGTTGTTGACTGCCACCGAAAAGTTGTAGGCTCAAATCCCAACCACTTTGTAGTGACATCTAAGGAGCCTACCTCTACAAATGGCATTGCCAAGTTGTATATATGTTGTATATAACAACCACTAGTTGCTTAACATGTATGCCAAAAAAAAAAAAGCAAAAAGTTTTTGTTGGAATGTGTCACTCGACCATCCCACATCTACAAATAGGAGGCTCTTGGCAAACCATCATATGTCTGCAAACAGGTCCACATTCCCGATGAATAGGTTTTTGAAAGATGATATGTTGTCTGCTTCTTGGCAAAACATGTTATATGTACTATGGTACATTAATGTAGAGACCTCCTTTGTATTCGATATGTGATGCAAAATGGACCTTTTTGTAATCAGGTTCTTCATTTAATACATGAGAGAGAGCTTGGGCACTCAAAGAATCCTCAATGTTTTGTGCTTTGTTATAGATTGCTGACTATGTTATGTGCATTATTGAATATGTCTTGATCTACAGTTCTTCCCAATAGATTATGGGCCCACAAGCGATTTAGTTGTGTCACACATCCAAGATTGTTTAAATCATGCCTATTGCTCTCTTCACCATTCATATCAGCGTAAACGAAAGATCATGTTCACAGTCAATTTCATTGACACTAAGTGGGCCATGGAGAAGTTTGATGGCTCCAACTTCTCATTGTGAATATGGAGGATGCATTTTATCCTAAGGGAGAAGAGCCTCTGAAAAATCATGGAGAGTTCAGCCATAGAACCCCTTGTATTACAAAGTTTCTTGAAGCAATTACTAGAAGAAGAGCTCAGGAGGTTACAAGAAGAAAGAAATGATTACTTTGGCAAGGGAAGAGTAGGCTTATGTTCTTATTTGTCTTTCCCTAAGTGACTCACCTGCAAGGCAAGTTAGATTTGCCCAAACCTCTAAGGAAGTATTGACCAAACTGGACTAGAACAAGAATACATCTTCAGAGCTATTTCTCAAGAACAAACTGATGCATTCAATAATGATGGAAGGAGACACCATCATGGCACATGTAGAGTGTTGGAAATATTAATTTATGCCATTCTATTAGAATTCGCAAGTAGCATGTAAACAATTCACTGATAATTAGCAAAGTAGAAAATACAGCAATGATCAAACGTATGATGACAACAAAAAGGTGTATTGATTCATCGTAAACCAAGGTACATATACTCGATTACACCATCACGCCAAGGAGGCTTGAAGCTTTATCTGTCAAAAATGCATTTTCTAGTGACAAACCAAAATCATGATTTCAGTCATGTCCTGGAGGACATGACCCTTGTCGTGGCCAAAGTCCATGATGAAAAACTGACCAGCCTTATGTAACTAACACTTCTGGTTCATTAGACAATTACACGACCATTAACCTAGGGTTTGAATTGAAAACAAAGCTAGCAATCCCTCCCAAAATTCAAACACCCCCTAATGTCTAAAGTTTTGCTTTATTCCAATTGCATCTCTGAGCATAACAAATCTCTCTCTATTAAGACTCTTGGTCACTATAATAGTTATCATTTCTCTAGTAGGATAGTAATCTAGACAGATTTCTTCTAATTGCACTGAATCCCTTAGATAATGGTATTGCAAACTGATGTGTTTGCTTCTTTTATTAAACTCCCCTTTTTACCACACAAATATGCACCCTTGGTTATCACTTTGCAACTTAAAACCCTTAGCTTTTATTCCAACTACCTTGCAAAAGTTCCTAATCCACATGTATTCTTTAGATGCATGGCACAGAGCCATATATTCTGCCTTTGTCGTGGACAAGGCCACTGACTTCTGCTTAGTACTGGCCCAATTGATCACATCTCATGTTACGTCCAGGTTTGTATGTGGGATTCAGAATAATTCTTGACATAAATAGCCGATACTCCAGTGTATAAGGTTATTAGTTATGCCACGTCATTCCAAGCTTGGCCAATAACATAATTAAAAATCTTATGAATGCCCAAGTACCGTAATTGGATCTATGGAGCTTTTGCATGGTGATTGATAGCCTTCGTGCAAGAATAGGAGGTCAAATGCTTTTGATAGGATTGGAGGGATCCTAGAGGAAATATTCTCTAGCTTTTGGAGAATATATATCCTATAGGAACTCGCCCATCTCCTCATTGTTTTTTCTGATTTCAGAAGCAAGGATCATCTCCTCTCTTGCATTCAGTCACCTTGGTCCTTGGCTTGGGGGTGAAGTAGATAGGGTTTTGACTAGCCATTCATGTTGGTTGGGTGGTTTTACTCCATAAGTGTCCTTTTGGTTGCATGTAGCAAGACCTAAGGAGATCTTCACTTGGCGATCGTAATTGCTCCTGCCATAATGAATACATATCTTGACGTGGATTTCTTATCGTCCACATCTCCTCCCCAATCAAAATCGGCATATCTTGTAATTGTGTTTTCAACCTCTGAGTATACAATTCCATATTTATGGTTCTATGCAAGTACTTTAGCACCCGTTTTGCCACATTCCAATGATCCAATCCAAGGTCATTCAGGTGTTGGCTCAGTTTGTTCACTGTCGTTGAAATGTCTCCCATGGTGCAAATCGCTACGTACATCAATGATCCAACTAGACTCATGTAGGGTTACTTTTCATGTTCATTCTTTCTTGCTCGTTCTATGGTCTCATGCAAGCACTTCGATTTAGCCATGGCTCAATTTGTGTGGAAACAATATTATTGTTTTCCATGGCTCAATTGGTGTTGAAACAATATTGTTGTTTTCCATTCTAAACTTTTTTATCAATCCCTTCACATAGCTTTCCTATGACAATTTGATCCACCCGTCTTCTCTGTTTCTTTTAACTTTAATTCTAGGGAATTAACATAGTTCACCAAGATCCTTCATGTCAAAATTCTTCCACAGACTCGTCTTACATTCATCTATTAAGTCTCATATGTCGCTTACCATGATAATGTCATGCACATATGATGCTATGGAGATATGATGATTTCCTTATGAAAA
This sequence comes from Diphasiastrum complanatum, assembly GCA_029204225.1. Lineage (NCBI taxonomy): Eukaryota > Viridiplantae > Streptophyta > Lycopodiopsida > Lycopodiales > Lycopodiaceae > Diphasiastrum > Diphasiastrum complanatum. The sequence goes on from CM055103.1 coordinate 13,652,361, forward strand.
GTGCTTGTGTCCGATTGACGCCTCTTGAAGCCATTTTTTGCAAAGAATGATTCTATTTTCTCATACCAGACTCTTGAAGCTTGCTTCAGTCCATAGAAGGTTCTCTCTAATCTGTAAACCAAATTGTTTCCTTTGGTAAACTCCTTCGATTGCTTCATGTTCACCTTTTCGTTCAGTTTGCCATTGAGGAACGTTATCCTAACGTCCATTTGATGTATGTGCAGATTGTTTATTGTTGCCCATGCTAATAGCAAGCGAATTGACCCAATACTCATGTCAGGGGCAAAAATGTCTTCAAAATCAACCCCCTCCACATGTGCACATTTCTTTGTGACTATTATGGCCTTAGATCTGTTTAATTTTCCTTTTTCCCCATACTTTGACTTACATACCCAACAACATCTGATTACATTCTTTCATGGAGGAAAAGTGACTAGAGTCTAGGCCTTATTTATTCCAATGGCCTCCATCTCTTCACCCATGGCTTGCATCCACTCATCTTTTTGAGATAAATTTATAGCTTTCTTTAGCTCAATGGCACCTTTTCTACCACTAATATCATGTCATCATATCGTTTTGGCATTCATCTAGTCTTGCTTGACTTCCTAATTGCTTGAGGTTCCTCAATCTCACTCATACCTCCTGGTGCTCTAATTCGCCTTACTCTTCTTGTGCATGCACAATTAAAATAGCAATGATCGACTTATAATGTGCTTTCTTATTTCAACGGCACCACGTGTGCTTAGTTCTAGAGTTATCGGGCCGTCTTTCTTTTACGAGCCCTTTGAGTGCTTTTAAGCAACTTATCTTTGTACTTACTTATCAGTTGAATATACAGTTTGTGGAGAACAATTCTGTTGTCTTGCCTTGTTGCACTTGACGTTGTGCTGTGGTAATTGATCCGGTCGGGTGTTTAAACTGTGTTTTCTTAACTTGGTATCAGAGCCCTTGGTGGCTTGAATCACTGGACAAGAACAGAGACTGTGAATTCACGACGGTTTGTGGGCTAGGAAGCACAAAACCAAGTCTGTGGAGATTCGTGGGATAGCTCGAAACTGTAAGAAGATTCAAAGGCAGGGGATTGTCGGCTGAAATGAGAAGCTAAACGGAAGCGAAGAACTCCGTAGAAAGGCTGCCTACTGTGGATTCAATTTGAAGCCAATTGAAGATTTGTTTGAAGCAGGTGATGGCTGACTGTAGGGAAACCTGAGTGCAGTAGAAGGCTGCAAAAAGTGGCTCAGAGAAAATCTGAGCATAGCTCAAGAAGTCTTTCTTCTTCCTCATGACTAGGGTTTACAGTGGGCCACAGGATGGAGGATCATCGTTAGATGGGCTTTGAAAAGGTCCTGAAGAATTGAAGGGCAAAGGCACCCTTCTTCTCATTAAAATTTTCAAGGTGAAAAAATTGTTGGGTCCCAAGTTTTGTGAAAGGTGGAGTTTCTTCATACTGAAGAAACAGTTCAAAAACCCAGATTGCCCTTATTTTCACCTCCTTTAGCCTATTTTGGCCAAACGAAAGGCTATAGCCTCCAAACGAAGGGCACCCTGACTGTACCTGCAATATGGTACACCAAAACAGAGTGATTGCCATGGAGAAAGTGTTCGAAACGCGCCAGAAGTGATTTCACTATTCCACTGGGCAAGTAGTTGGGAGTTGGTGACGAGAAGCATTTTGGAAAGCGACGCCAGTTTGGCTTTCAATTTGGTGAAAGAGCAGCAGGTGGCCTGGTAATCCAAAAATTGTAGGTCATTATTTGTGATTTCTGACATCACGGTTGGCTTTGGCATACACTTTATAGCCTACAGGTGGAGTTTCAAGCAGTTTGGAGATGGCAAACATCAATGAGGCAATTTTGGGCGATGCAAGCAAACTTGATAGGGCTTCTAACTACAACATCTGGAAATTCAAAATGAAGAGCATTTTGATGGAGAAAGAGTTATGGGAGATTGTGGCAGGTATTGAAGTCCGTCCAAATACTACTCCAGGTGACATGAGGGCCTTTGATAAAAAGGCGCAGAGAGCATTGTCCTTAATCAATCTTTCAGTGAAAGACCATGTAATCACTCATATAAGTGATGCCACGACGGCTAGGGGAGCTTGGAAAGCTCTTAGAATGCAATTTCAAACTTGCAATCCAGCTCGGGCCATGTTCTTAAAGTCGAGATTGAACGCAGTAAGGATGGAAGAAAGTGAATCAGTGGGATCTTTCTTCACCAGGATAAAGGAGCTGAGAGATCAACTTATGGCAAATGGAGAACCAATTAGGTACGTTGAATTGGTACATACCACAATGAGCGATGTCTCAGAAGGGCTACAGATGTTTGTGAGCGGCATTGCTTCGAGGGAGAGGTTGCCTACTTTTGAAGACTTCCATGGAATCATGTTGCAGGAAGAGCCGCGTCGCGAAGTGGTGAAGTCAAGACAAACCCCACAGGAGGATCAAGCCTTGCTTGCTAAAGGCAAACAGAAAGGATGGAAAAGGATTCCTAAGAAATCCAAGGACGATGATGATGAGGGAGAGTCATCATCGAAAGGGAAAAAGAAGAAGAAAGGCAAATGTTACTATTGCCATAAATCGGGTCATTGGGCACGCGAGTGTTACAAGAAGAAAGCGAACATAAAGGCACGAAAAGTGACTCAACAAGGCAACATTGCCGAAGATGATGGAGAAGATGACGAGACAAGTGTCTTCTCATCGGCATTGGCATCCCAATTTGATGATGGTGCCAGATGGTTCATAGATTCGGGTGCCACAAGGCATATGACCGGGAAACGTGAAGGTTTGAAAAATTCTCACCAATCCATGATGGGGATAAGGTCACTCAAGCCAATGGGGAGGAATGCCAAGTACAGGGTGTGGCCAATGTACCTGTACAGTTTCTTGATGGTAAAATCAAGAACATCCCTAATGTGCTTTATGTTCCTAGACTCAAAAAGAGTTTGCTTTCTGTTGGTGTAATGGCAAATCAACATTTTAAGGTTGAATTTGTCAAGGATGGATGCCTTATGAGGGATATGAACCACAACCATAAAGTGGTGACGAAGGGTTATAGAGATAGTAACTGTGGCCTTTATAAATTGGATGCTGCAAAACTAGGAGAATATGGTTTGGCTATCTCAACAGCATCTCAATCTGAGTTGTGGCACAGAAGACTTGGTCATTTGAACTATGGGAGCTTGAGATTGATGGCGAAGCTGAAGATGGTAATAGAGTTACCAGCATTGCAAGATCATGATCATCATGCAATATGTGAAGGATGTGTCATGGGAAAGCATCACAGGGAGACATTCAAGAAAGGTGGAGCTGCAAGAGCTAAGAAACCGCTGGAACTCATTCACAACGCCCTGTGCGGCCCAATAAAGACAATGTCATTGGGGAAAGCATACTATTATATGACTTTCATAGATTATTACTCTAGGAGGACATGGATTTATTTCTTGAAAAAGAAATTTGATGCTTTTGCTCGTTTCAAGGAGTTCAAGACTTTGGTAGAGAACCAACTGGATGCACACATTAAAGTGCTAAGATCTGATAGAGGGGGCGAATACAAATCTGATAATTTTGAGGACTTTTGCAAAGAACACGGCATCAAAAGAAAATTCACACAGTCACACACGCCGCATAGTAATGGTGTAGTTGAAAGGAAAAACAGGACTATTATGGAGAGTGCACGCTCCATGATGAAGCAAATGGGCTTGACCGATTCACTTTGGTCGAAAGCGTGCAGTGCGGCAACGTTCTTGCAAAACAGCAGCCCTACAGTTGCGGTTCCAAATGTGACTCCCGAAGAAGCATTTACAAGAATAAAGCCAAAAAGTGACAAGTTTCGTGTCATTGGATGTAAGGCGTACATGTGCCAAAGGAGGAGCGAAAGAAACTTGATGCCAAAGCAATCAAGTGTATCTTTGTCGGTTATGACGAGAGGACGAAGGCATACAAGTGTTTTGATCCTGTAATGAACAAGATTCACATTAGCAAGGATGTAATCTTTGATGAGACGCATAGGTATGAAGATGAAGACCATGCAAGTGGTGAAAGCATCAAAAGACTTCACACAATTTTGGAGAAGAAGATGAAGAAGATGCTCCACAAGATGATGCATGTGAAGTCGAGAGTTGAGAGAGCGAGTATGAAATGACACCACCTATTCAAGAGCCTAGGAGGAGGTATTTTCCAATAGGAGCAATAAAGGAGAAATCGGTTGGAAGTAAGAGACATTACTTAGACACTCCTTGGGATACATACTCTCCATGTAGTGTATCACTTGAATCTAAGATACCAAAATGGTATGAAAAGATCATGAAGGACGCAAAGCTAAATCAACCAGGATCTAGCACACAAGGAGAAGTGAGAAGATCAACGCGAGAAAGGAAGTCTCTCGATCGTTTTCATGTGAACTATGCCCTAATGAGTGACTTTTTGAAGTGTCGAGAGCCATCAACCTTTGATGAGGCAAAAGATCACAAAGAGTGGCAAAGGTCAATGGAAGAGGAGATAGAATCCATCCACATGCATGATACATGGGAGTTGGTTGATCTACCACTTGGAAAGAAACCCATTGACAACAAATGGGTGTTTAGAACAAAGTTTCATGCGGATGGCACAATAGCAAAGCATAAGGCATGCCTAGTAGTGAAGGGTTATGAGCAAAGCAAGGAATTGACTATGAAGAGGCATTTGCTCCAGTGGCTAAGTGGACTATGCTACGCCTTATCATTGCCCTAACATCTCATTTTGGGTGGAAGATCCATCAAATGGATGTGAAGTCCGCATTTTTGAATGGTGACTTAGAGGAAGAAGTTTACAGGGTCCAATCGCAGGGCTTCATGGCAAAAGGGCAAGAACAGAGGGTATGTAAACTACACAAAGCACTTTATGGCCTTAAGCAAGCACCACGCGCATGGTATGGACGCATTGACAACTACTTTCTTTCTCATGGGTTTGTAAGAACAAATTGAGATCCAAATCTTTATGTCCTTATAATGATGATAGCATTGCCTTGATTGTACTTTACGCTGATGATATCATTATCACGGGCAATGATGAGAACCTCACTCATTCTATCAAAGCTAACTTATGCAAGCAGTTTGAGATGACAGATTTAGATCTTATGCACTATTGCTTGGGTGTCGAAGTATGGCAAACTGGCAATGATATCAGGTTATGTCAAAACAAGTCTGTGGGCGAGATATTGGAGAGATTTCACATAACAGAGTGCAAACTTCCATCACCCCTTGCGAAGCTGGTAAGAACTTATCTCGTATTGATGATAGTGCACATGTTGACGCTACTCTATTTCGTCAGCTAGTTGGGAGTTTGATATATCTTACGACTACACGTCCTGATATCTGCTATGCTGTAAGTTTGATTAGCCAATTCATGTCATCACCCACTATACCATTGGAAAGCTGCAAAAAGGATTTTGAGGTATGTGAAAGCTACACCTAACCTTGGCCTAATCTACAAAAGACAAAGTGTTTTACCTAAGTTGCAGGGTTATGTTGACGTTGATTGGGCAGGAAGTATAGATGATAGAAAGTCAACAACAGGTTATGCCTTCAATTTTGGTAGCGGTTTTTTTTCATGGTCTAGCAAGAAGCAAGATACTATTTCTCTTTCTTCTATAGAAGCTGAATATAAAGCGTTGAGTTCTGCTACCCAGGAAGCTGTTTGGCTACGTAAGTTGTTATGTGAGATTGGCATGAAGCAGGTAAATCCTACTGTTATTTTCTGTGACAGTCAAAGTGGAATACAATTGGCTAAGAATCCTATCTTTCACACAAGGAATAAACATATTGAGGTAAAATATCACTTTGTGCGTGAGAAGCTACAATCTGAAGATATAAGTATTGTACATTGTTCTACGTTATTACAAGTTGCTGATATATTTACGAAAGCTTTAGGTAAAGAAAAGTTTGAGACTTTTAGAGCCAAACTTGGCTTAGATCTGGTTATGTAAAAATCCTTTACTTGTAGTACTATCTTGGAGGTATGTTCCATGAATAGAGTAAACTCTAAAATAAAGAGAGACGTTGATCATTGAGGGAGAGACTTAAAATAGCAATGATCGACTTATACAGTGCTTCCTTATTTCGGCGGCACCACGTGTGCTTAGTTCTAGAGTTATCGAGCCGTCATCTTTCTTTTACGAGCCCTTTGAGTGCTTTTAAGCAACTTATCTTTGTACTTACTTATCAGTTGAATATACAGTTTGTGGAGAGCAATTCTGTTGTCTTGTCTTGTTGCACTTGATGTTGTGCTGTGGTGATTGATCCGGTTGGGTGTTTAAACTGTGTTTTCTTAACTTGCACTACTTCCTACTAAGGAGCATCCCCTCACACTTTGTAGGGACTTTCATGTCCACCTTCAACCCTAAATCTAAGCACCTGTAAGGCATTCAAGATATGAAGCGGATTCTAATATGTCACACGATAGTTCGATCCATGAGAGTAAGTATACTTTCAGATTAATTACAAGATGCTTATGATTCAACATCTAACACTATGATCCATTAACCCTAGTCTCCAAGATCAAGCTTTTCTCTCTCTCTCTCTCTCTCTCTCTCTCTCTCTCTCTCTCTCTCTCTCTCTCTCTCTCTCTCTCTCTCTCTCTCTCTCTCTCTCTCTCTCTCTCTCTCTCTCTCTCTCTCTCTCTCTCTCTCTCTCTCTCTCTCTCTCTCTCTCTCTCTCTCTCTCTCTCTCTCTCATACAAATAGAAAGAAGATGCAAATCCAACAATTAAAAAAACCAAATAACATCAAAATAGCAATAACATTTGAGAGATGGAGCAAGAGGAACGTTCCATACGGAACGGTTTCGTTCCGTACCGTAGGAAAAATCCACTAAATGTGTTTTTAAAAAAAAAATTTAGAATGCACGCATGTGTGCACGCAAAAAATGGCAAAAATATTTGTAAATAAAATCTAATAAATTGTAGAATTAACCAATTTTGTTTTTGATGCCATTCTCGCACACCATCAGAGTATCGTTTGTCTTTAATCGGCAATTTAACTAAGTATATGAACCAGACTTCTAGTACATGGACCAAACACACTATGTCTATACGAAAAATGTGTGTTATGTGTGACTAGTTGTAGGATGGTGCTCTTTGTGTGTTAAAGTGGTCAATAAACAAATCTACATATCAACATTGGGAAATAGTTTCTACATGAAATGATGTTCCTACATATGCTGAGAAAATTGACTTAATGGAACAGGGAGACAAATAGCAAGGACATTCAATTGCAAAGGTTCCACTTCTTGATTGAACATGAAATTGACATACAATGTTCCACCATACATAGTGGATTTTAGGGCGCTTGGCCTCAATGCCTACTAGCCAATTCCTACCTCCCTTCTTGTTTGAATTGAATATGAGTGGGAAGCCACTACAATCAAACATTATTAAAAATTACTAACTTCTAGCTTTGAAATGGCAAAGTCAGTAGGGATAGGAAGAATCAGACTACTTGGTTAAACCAGTCAAATTACATATTATGAATCTTGGAGCATTTTGGGATGAGTGATTGCAACCCAATATTCTCCAATAGACATGAGTTGCAAGCTTACAAGTGAGCAAAGTCTAGATATTGAAACAATAAAGAGGGAAATCCTACCGAAGCTTAGTTGGTTCATTGATGTGTGCGATGGTTGGAGCAAGGCTTGACATTTCCATGGTAGTAGGATTGGTTGGAAGATCTGCCAACAATCCAAGAAAAACCCATTGGATTTGCAGCCAAGAGAGTGCTCAAATACTAAAAGGGAACTGTAAATCTCAACCTAGTCTACAAGGGGGGCATGGCAAGAATTGCATGAGTTGAAACAAAGAGGCATGATGATGGGCAAGTCATTGAAGATTTATAACTCGATGAATTGCATAAGCCATAGTGCTTTGTATCGTAGTGTATTCAGTATGGCGTTTCAGCTCATATCTAATCCATTTGGGTAGACCTACTAAAAACCACATAATCAAAGCATCTTCATTGATTAGATCGGATCACACTTAGATATGAGGTGTTTGGCCCGTTCAATATAATCTCTTACTACCTCTCTCTTTCCCATTTTAATTTTAATTAAAAGGAGAAAGAGATCTTCCATAAATTTTCTGGGCTTAAATCTCGTAATGAGAGCGACTTTAACCACTTCCCAATCTTGTCGTTCTGCTTCATCTTGGTTAAAAAACCAATCTTGAGCAGTTCCAGTTAAGGCCATAGGGAATAGCTGAAGTTTATCTTGTGGAAAAACTTCTCCATAAACCCTACACAATTCAGAAAACATTTGGAGAAATATGATGGAATCAGATAACCCATTGTATTTTGGTATATCTAGATGAGGAGACCTTCTAACAATAATTGGTGGTGGGTTCATTGATCCTCCTTCAGCCATAATTCCAAATTGAATCAATCAGACAATGAGATTGGATCTAGATTTTTCAACTAAAATCCTTGCTCAGTTCAGATCAGACCAAGTCTATAAAAACTTTGTCACTTGAAAATAATCAGATTTTTGATCTCAAAAAATAGATCTTGATCAAGTGATCGACACTAAAAATGAAGATTTTTTTTCATCAGAATATATCAGAATGGATCAAAAATTTGACATTGGCTAGATATGGTAAATCAGAACCTAAGAATAGTTTCGACGAAGATAGACTCGGCGAAGGTTCTTCACTGCTATTTTCGATTAAAAAATCACTGATCTGGCTATTTATTGACAAATATGATAAAATTAACCTTCGTCGACTTTACAGTGGAGAAACTTGACACAGATAAATATATGGTAGAACTGACGAAGGTTCTTTCTGACAACAAATAGGTATTTTTTTAGTTTGGCGAGAGTAAAAATTGACTTTTTGGAAGATCCTGATAGAGCCGAACTCACAATTACTATATTTAGAATTCTCAGAAAACTCGACGAAGGATCTGGTCAAGAATCAAGAGTAATACTGGTATTTTTGTAAAAAAGATATTTTTTTATAAAAATATGACAATGTGACAACTGATCTTTTGGGAAACCTTCGCCCAACTTACTGATTATCAAAAATAGTAAGTGAAACTGACACAGACTCTGGTGAAGGTTTAGGCAAAGGTTCTTCTCAGAGAACTGATATTTTTGCAGAAATTTGTAAATTTTTCACAAAAGGTTACCAACAACTAGATGAACAGTCACTTTGGCCTTCTATTTTTGGTATTAATCTTGGCCAACCTGGCAGTAGATAGATCTGAATCACACCTATGCACAGTAAATCAGACGAAGGTTCTTTTTTTGTACTTTTTAGGGTTTTGGTGGTTTTTTTAAAGTTTTTCTGATGTTTTTGCAAATTTGCTGGAAATTAATCTTTGTCGTCCAATCTGAAGGATTTGTGAGTGAAACCGAAGCTTCCTGCAACTCGACGAAAGTTTTTTGTAAGAGAATAAAAAGTTCTCTGATCTGATGACAATTTTGCCTCCTTTTTGCTCAAATCTAACAGCATTGACGATTTTTGTTGTTTTTTTAAATTTCTCGGATCCAAATGGATCTTAAGATTGTAATCTGAATAGCTATCCATGTTCAACAATTAGATTAGATTTCAAACAAGAAGATCCACTCAAATCAAGCAAAAACACCCTCAATCTAACCCTAAAATGCAATTTTAACTTTATTCATGCCACAACAAGATGCCTAATATAAGCTAACCATCTACCAAAAATGCTGCAATCTGAAAAATTGGCGTAGCTCCTCGGGAACGGCACCAAAATTGTAGCGGGATTTATTTTCTAGCCTATCCTCAACCCAAGATCCAAGCAATCTAGCACCAAGGAGATGAAGTTAGTTGTCACGCGTAGGTTCATCGATCCCATGAGAGCGATAACATATTTCAGAATTCAGCATGTATGGAAGATCCACATCTAACTCTAACATCCATTAACCCTAAGCATTAATACTACGTCCATTAACACTACATCCCTTAATCCTACGATCCACAATGAGATAGATACTTGCTTCTCTTTCTCTCTCTCCCTTTATCTCTCACATAAAGCATAAGAACATACAATCCTAATAATATTTAAATCCAATAAGTAGCAATTACAACAAAAGCATGAGAGATGGAGGAAAAATGATAGAGAGCAAGGACATTCACAAGTCCATTCCATAAGAGAGCCAATCTGCTCACGTTGAAATGAAGATTTGAACATGAGGAGCAACTCGAGTTTGTGACTATTTATAGTGGAGACAAGACCTTGGGTCAAAATCCTATTGGTCCATTTCTACCTCTCTAACTATTCAAATTTAAAAAAGAGTGGGAACCCATTCAAAATTGGAGGGAACCAATTTGAATTTGAATTTTGGTGGAGACCCCTATTTTATTAACTAACTTGACATTTAGGCCTGCGACATTAAAAGTCCCACAAAAAGGCCTAAAGTCCTTTTATGGACTTTCTAATTATCAAATAACTATGTGATCATCAGGTTGGACTTACACATGCAGGGTGCCAAATCCCTCTCACTTATTAACTAGGGTTAGGGTTGCCTTGAGATCTGCAAACCCTCCAACAGTATTCCCCACCAAAATTGGTGGTGGTCCCATGACACTTCGCAAGATTTATTCATTTGGGGCTCTTGTTCTGCTCACGTCGTACCTTGATGAGTGTACCTTGATGAGATGGTACTGCACCTTCTCCAAGAATTCCCGACGCGCCTTTTTGAAGTCTTTCTTGTGTGGTAAAAAGCACTTATTCACCCCGACAATCCATTTTGATGTGGTCCATGCCGTAAATCTTGATTCCCATTGTCTGCCCAACATCGCAACACGATAGTACAATCTGGCAAGTGGCAATTGGTCTTGAACACTGTCGGACGCCATTGGTTTATTAGAATCGAAAGCCAATTGAGGAAGGCAATCATCCCACCTTGTTGCTATGGATGCCAACATTGTCAAATCGTTTGCAAAATGCACAGATTGCCTAATGGTTGGATCTGGCGAATGTCTATACTCGGCCACATAAAACTGTAAGGCCTTGTTGAAATCAACGGATATCTGCCAATTGTAAATCTGATGAATTATTTGGCCAATTTGGGATTTGGATACTGATTTGATCCAAAGGAATCCCCAAATCTTTCCACTTATTGCGTCTTGGCATTGGTAAATAATAAAGATCTACCCGCAATTGTCGAGGGCTGGCAACGTAACTCCTGATGGAATCCAGAGCTTTCTCAAAAACTATTTTTTGCCAAGCCGCCAATGCTGGTAGTTTATCCAATTCCTTTCCTATTTTTTTATCCAATAAAGGTGGGACATTCTTAGCATCACCTTAAGTTGAGATAAATTTTCCCATTTCAGGACCGTATTGTAGTGTTGCTTAGCTTGTTTCTTTGTCATAGGTCCTGCCATTTTGCCTTCCTTCAATATGAGTGCTTTTGGCGGTTTTATTGTTGGTTCATCTGGAATATCTTGAACCCCATATCTTGTAGGATCCATATGATTGAGAATCTGTTCATCCGTAAGTTCTGCCTCTCCATCGTAAGTCAAAGCATGACTAACATGTATTAGATCATCTTAAATTGGGTCTGAAATCGGTTCAGTTGATATCCAAGCTAGGTTTATCACTTTCTCTCAATAAAACTCGATACACATTTGGTGCGTCAGGTAAGTCCATCACTACAAAAGTAATGATAAATTGCACTCCAACAACTAGATAAACAATCACTTTAGCCTTCTATTTTTGGTATTAATCTTTGTCGACCTGGCAGTAGATAGATCTGAATCACACCTATGCACAGTGAATCGGACGAAGGTTCTTTTTCTATATATTTTAGAATTTTAGTGGTTTTTTATGGTCATTTTGATGTTTTTTGCAAATCTGCTGGGAATGAATCTTCGTTGTTCAATTTGAAAGATCTGCGAGCGAAACCGAAGCTTCCTGCAACTCGGCGAAGGTTTCTTGTAAGAGGATAAAAGTTATCAGATCTGATGACAATTTTGACTCCTTTTTGTTCAAATTTGACAGAATTGACCGATTTTTGTTGTTTTCTTTGATTTCTCAAACTGAAATGGATTTAAGAATTGTGATCTGAATAGCTATCTTTGTTCAACAAGAAGATTAGATTTCAAACAAGAAGATCCACTCAAATCAAGAAAAATTGCCCTCAATCTAACCCTAAAATGCAATTTTAACCTTATTCATGCCACAACAAGATGCCTAATGCAAGCTAACCATCTACCAAAAATGCTGCAATCTAAAATTGGCGTAGCTCCCTGGCAATGGCGCCAAAATTGTAGCGGGATTTATTTTCTAGCCTATCCTCAACCCAAGATCCAAGCAATCTAGCATCAACGAGATGAAGTTAGTTGTCACGCGTAGGTTCGATCCCATGAGAGCGATAGCATATCTCAGAATTCAGCATGTATGGAAGATCCACATCTAACTCTAACATCCATTAACCCTAAGCATTAACACTATGTCCATTAACACTACATCCACTAACCCTACAATCCACATAGAGATAGATACTTGCTTCTCTCTCTCTCTCTCTCTCTCTCTCTCTCTCTCTCTCTCTCTCTCTCTCTCTCTCTCTCTCTCTCTCTCTCTCTCTCTCTCTCTCTCTCTCTCTCTCTCTCTCTCTCTCTCTCTCTCTCTCTCTCTCTCTCTCTCTCTCTCTCTCTCTCTCTCTCTAAAAAGCATAAGAACATACAATCCCAATAATATTCAGATCCAATAAGTAGCAAATACAACAAAAAGCATGAGAGATGGAGGAAAAAGGACAGAGAGCAAGGACATTCACAAGTCCATTCCATAAGAGAGCCAATCTACTTATATTGAAATGAAGATTTAAATATGAGGAGCAACTCGAGTTTGCCCATATTTATAGTGGAGAGGAGGTCCTTGGCCTCAAAATCCTATTGGTCCATTTCTACCTCCCTAACTATTCAAATTTATAAAAGAGTGAGAACCCATTCAAAATTGGAGGGAACCAATTTAAAATTGAATTTTGGTGGGGACCCCTATATTATTAACTAACTTGACATTTAGGCCCGCGACATTGAAAGTCTTGCAAAAAGGCCTAAAGTCCTTTTATTGACTTGTAACTAATCAAATAACTATGTGATCATCGGGCTGGGCTTACACACATAGGATGCCAAATCCCTCTCACTTATCAACTAGGATTAGGGTTGCCTTGGGATCCGCAAACCCTCCAACAATATCCCCCAGCAAAATTGTTGGTGGTCCCATGACGCCTCGCGAGATGTATTCATTTGGGGCTCTGGTTTTGCTCGCGTCGTACCTTGATGAGATGGTACTGCACCTTCTCCATGAATTCCAGACGCGTCATGTTGAAGTCTTTCATGTGCGGTAAAAAGCACTTATTTGCCCCGACAATCCATTTTGGTGTGGTCCATGCCGTAAATATTGATTTCCATTGTTCGCCCAGCATCGCAGCACGATAGTACAATCTGGCAAGTGGCAATTGGTCTTGAACACTGTCGGACGCCATTGGTTATTTGGATCGATAGCCAATTGAGGAAGGCAATCATCCCACCTTGTTGCTACAGACGCCAACATTGTCAAATCGTTTGCAAAATGCGTAGATTGCCTAACGATTGGATTTGACGAATGTCTATACTCGGCCGCATAAAATTGTAAGGCCTTGTTGAAATCAACGGATGACTTATGGGCCAACTTGGGGTATGGATACTGATTTGATCCAATTGTAAATCTGATGACTTATGGGCCAACTTGGGGTATGGATACTGATTTGATCCAAAGGAATCCCCAAATCTTTCCACTGGTAAATAATAAGGACAATTGTCAAGGGCTGGCAACGTGACTCCTGATGTAATCTGAAGCTTTCTCAAAAACTATTTTTTGCCAAGCCGGCTGCTTGCCCAATGCTGGCAGTTTATTCAATTCCTTCCCTTTTCCTTTATTTAATAAAAGTGGTAAATACTTGGCATCAACTCTTCGAGATGATTTTTCTCATTTCAGGACTGTATTATAGTGTTGCTTAGCTTGTTTCTTTGTCATAGTCCTGCCATTTTTCCTTCCTTCAATATAATGGCTTTTGGTGGTTTTATTGTTGGTTCATTCAAAATATCTTAAACCCTATATCTTGTAGCATCCATATGATTGAGAATCTATTCATCTGTAAGTTCTACCTCTCCATCGTAAGTCAAAGCATGACTAACATGTATTAGATAATCTTCAATCGAGTCTGGAATCAAATCAGTTGATATCCAAGCTAGATTTATCACATTCAATATAAAAGTGAACGGCGTGTCCAAAGTTCGATCCAGTAAGAAAATTTCGTTCACTTCAGATTGATTATCGTGTTGACACATATAGCTTACTGTACAATCCACTGTTGCAAGAGCTTGATTCCAATTGACAGTGTTGGTTTGAGAGTCATAACGGACTCTTATAGTTTTCACTTGTCAACCACAGGTATGATGTGTTGTTGATGAATCATCATCCCCTCCTTGGACTATTGGCTTGATAATCCAAGTGATTCAATCTACTTTGACCGCACGCTCATGATCAAAAGTAATTTTGTCGGTGCCCCAATTATGAATTACTTGCACAACTCGTAACCATGGACGTCCCAATAAAACTCAATACACATTTGGTGTGTCAGGTAAGACTTAGAATTTGCTTTGCACAAGAACACAGATCATGCTACACAGTAACACAGACAGAAAATCACTCTCCTCAGCAAGCTCACATAGCAACTGTATTTCTCAAAATGAAATTACACTGTACATATAGTTTTTCACTCAGGCAACCCATGCATGACCCAGGTTGCCGTTGGCGGGACGCGTGTCCCGTCGACTTGCCTCGTGGTGAGGCCAACTAATCCTTATCCACTGACAGGACCCACTTACAGTCACATAGTGATTCTAACTTTAATTCTAACCCTCTCCCTTAAAGTAGAGTCACTTTTTACACAGTCATATACATAGCTTTAAAGTCAACAAACTTTAAATACAGAAAGTTTTGATCTAAACTTATCAAACTTTTCTCCAGTAAGTGACTTAGTGAAAATATCAGCTAGTTGTTCTTCTGTGCTACAATAAACAACATGAATTTCACGACTTAGCAGTCTTTCACGTATGAAGTGATATTGAATCTCAATGTGTTTAGTTCTCGCATGGAACACTGGACTCTTTGCTAGCTAACTGCCACTTTGACTGTCGCTATGTAAAGTTGTGGGATTTTTCTGCTTCATGCCAATCTCTTCCAAGATTTGTCTCACCGATATAGCTTCTTGTGCAGCACTACACATTGCCTTATACTCTGCTTCTGTGGTGGAAAGAGCAATTGTACTTTGCTTCTTACTAGACCAGGAAAAGCAATTACCACAAAACTGGAATATATATCCTATGGTGGATCTACGATCATCATAGTCACCTCCCCAGTCCGCATCCACATAGCCAAACAAATCAGGTAAACCATCATGCTTCCTGTAAATCAAGCCATACTCTGATGTGCCTTTCACATAACATAAAATGCGTTTAGCTGCTTTCCAATGCGTTTCCGTAGGTGCTACCATAAACTGACTTACAATGCCAACAACATAGCATATATCTGGTCTAGTTGTGGTAAGGTAAATCAAGCTCCCTACCAACTGTCTATATAGCGTAGCATCAAATGACTGTCATTCAACAAGCTTAGAAAGCTTTTTACCTGGTTCAATAGGAGTGTTTACTGGTTTGCAATCCTGCAACCTAAACGTGTGTAGTAACTCTTTGACATATTTCACCTGTGTTAAACCCACTTCATGTCCTTTTTGCCACACTTCTACTCCAAGGCAGTAATGCATCAGGCTGAGATCCGTCATCTCAAATTGTTTCATGAGGTCTTTCTTGATTATGTCTATCATCTCTTGATTATTTCCCGTAATAATCAAGTCATCAACATAAAGAGCAATCAAAGCAACCATACCATCAAAGCATAAGACATATAGATTTGGATCAGAATGTGTTCTCACCATCCCCTTTGAGTGAAAGTGGGCATCAATCCTGCTATACCACGCACGTGGTGCTTGTTTAAGACCATAAAGCGCTTTCTTCAAGCGACATACTTTATTTTCCTGTCCTTTCGTTACAAAGCCTTCAGGTTGATCCATGAACACTTCTTCTTCTAACTCACCATTTAGAAAAGCAGATTTCACATCCATCTGATGCAAAGGCCAACCAAAATGTGAAGCTAAAGCAATAAGTAGACGTAGATCATTCCACTTACACATTGGCGCAAAGGTCTCCTCATAGTCAATGCCTTTATTTTGTGCGTATCCTTTGATTACCAATCTTGCTTTGTGCTTTGCTATGCTTCCATCTGCATGGTACTTAGTTCTATATACCCATTTGCAACCAATGGATTTCTTGCCAACTGGTGGTTCTACTAAGTCCCATGTGCTATGCTTAGCAATTGACTCCATCTCCTCTCCCATGGCTTTGATCCAAATGTCATCATCCTTCGCTTCACCATAAGTTGAAGGTTCTTTGCTTTGAATAATGCTGGATAATAGAGCATAATTTGCTTCATACCTTTCAGGTAGTATCTTCTCTCTTGTTGATCTTCGTAGATCTCCCTGGTTAGATGATCCTGGAAAGTCATCTATATCACGGCTCTCCATCAATCTCTCAAACCACTTAGGGAGCTTTCTGTCAGGTGATCGGCTTCCTGGTGAAAATGTATCCCACGGTACATCTTTCTCCTTGCGTTTGTCACCTGCAATTTCAATCCTTCCTGCACCAAAAGGTTTGTCTCTACCTCTCCAACCTGTTTCTTGAGGTTGAGTAGTAGTATCTTGAGATGTATCCTCATGTTCATCACTCGGAAGGTCAATGAATGGATCATCATCAGGTGGTATCCTCACTATGCCATTTTTCCTACTGGATGTGTCTATCTTCTCAGCATCTTCGTCTTCATACATCTTGGATTCATCAAAGATAACATCTCAGCTTATATGGATTTTGTTTTCGACTGGATCAAAACATCTATAGCCCTTCACACGATCATCATATCCTAGGAATATGCACTTGATAGCTTTTACATCAAGTTTACGTCTTTCTTCCTTAGGAATATGTACAAAGGCCTTACATCCAAAGATTCGCAAGTGATTCACCTTTGGCTTCTTCTTTGTGAATGCTTCCTCAGGTGTAATTTTTGGTATGGCAATGGTAGGACTTCTATTTTGAAGATAGACTGCCGTGCCAAATGCTTCTGACCAAAAATCTTTTGGTAATTTCATCTCAGCTAGCATAGATCTGGCACTTTCCACAATCGTGCGATTTTTGCGCTCAGCTACACCATTGAGAGCAAGAGTATGAGCTTGCATAAATTGTCTTTTAATTCCACATTGATCGTAAAGATCATTGAAGTCATTAGACTTATACTCACCTCCACTATCTGATCTTAGGACTTTGATCTTCTTACCTGTCTGATTTTCGACCAAGTTTTTGAAGTTCTTGAAGTTATCAAAAGCATCTGATTTCTTTTTCAAGAAGTAGATCCACGTCTTACGTGACATATCATCAATAAAGGTCATGAAATAGAAGGCTTTTCCTAAGGACATGGTCCTCATGGGCCCGCATAAATCTGTGTGGATTAAATCCAGGATGTTCTTTGCTCTTGCAACACCCCCTTTATTGAACTTCTCTCGATGCTGCTTCCCATATATACAAGATTCACACATCGATTTCAAGTGATCTTCTATTGTAGGCAGTCCTGTTACCATCTCCAATTTTCTCATCAAACTGAGGCTTCCCAAGTTCAAGTGACCAAGCCTCTTGTGCCACAACTCAGTTTGTGAAGGAACGGATGACACAAGTCCATGTTGCCCCTTGATTGTGGCATTCAACCTGTACAAGGTCAAAGCTTTCCTCATCTTTTTGTCGAACACTTTGATGTCTGCTTCATTTGGCGGCCTTCTCTCATCACCTGTGACGACTTCCCACACGTCTTTCTCCATCAGTATGTTTTTCATTTTGAATTTCCACACTGCATAGTTGAAAATCCCGTCCAATTTGCTACCGTCACTCAAAATGAACTCTCCCATGTTTGCCATCACAAAACTGC
This sequence comes from Diphasiastrum complanatum, assembly GCA_029204225.1. Classification (NCBI taxonomy): domain Eukaryota; kingdom Viridiplantae; phylum Streptophyta; class Lycopodiopsida; order Lycopodiales; family Lycopodiaceae; genus Diphasiastrum; species Diphasiastrum complanatum. The sequence goes on from CM055103.1 coordinate 13,670,418, forward strand.
TTAAAACTTCTGCCTTAGGCTAAGAACAGTATGTAGAGGCCAACAGTGATGTCAGAAGTTGAAAATAATGACCTGCACTTTTTTTTCTTACCAGGCCACTCACCACTTTTCTACCAATTTGAAAGCCAAATCGGCGTCGCCTTCCAAAATGCACTCAGTCATCGATTCCCAACAACGTGCCCAGTGGAATGGTGAGACTACTTCTGGTGTACTCCGAACACTTTCTCCGCTGCAACCGCTCTGTTTTGCTGTACCGTACTTGCAGGTACAGTCCGGGTGCCCTTCGTTTGGAAGTTATAGCCTTTCGTTTGGGTCAAAACGGGCAAAGGACCCAAAAATAGGGACTTTTCTAGCTTTTGAACTGTTTCTTCACTTTGAAGAAACTTCACTCTTCACTTGTGAAGGGACCCAACTCAACTTTCAGTATGAAAATTTTTAATGAAGTTGAAGGCCATAATGCACTTCAATTCTTCAGGACCCTGTTTAAAGCTCATCCAATGGCTGAACCAAATCTTGTGGTTCCAATTTCTCTCCCATCACAGATTCTGGACCGTTGATTCACTTGACACCTCATCTACAGGTTCAAAGTACATCTGGGCATCGAACCAAACTCCTGCATATGCTAAAAACTTTGATACACTAAGTTCTTCATCGCGTTGGGCGCGCGAACTGCCCGCGACTTCCCTACTTGCGGCCGCGCCTCCCTTTCCTCAAAAAGATCGGATCAAGCTCTCCTTGGATCGTTTTGAGCACGATATGAGGCCTGAAGCAGGGTCGCCCTACTAAATCCATGACTATAGAATGTTCAGTCAGGAAATTCCGTGGAGAAACGGTGATCTTAGCTCAACTTGACAAAGTGGCTTTTTCACCTTTTTACCGCAAATCTGCTAGGTTAACTGTCTGGAGACAAATCTCTGACATAAACCTCAAAATCTCTCCATGGCTGATTGACAGTGTGATTAGCTTCCTTCCTGTCCTTACGGCATCCAAAACGGTGCACAAACAGCGAAGAAATCACCAGTTATGTATAAAAACTGTAACCCCAAGTCCGGTTTCAATTTTCAGCTGGCTTTGAAATTGTCAATTTTTCACCAAATTTTTCCCTGTCTGATGCTATGCACAGGCTAATAATCCCTCTGCTGAGCTTAGCAAGCCTCTACAAAAATATGACAATATGACAACTGATTTTTTGGGAAACCTTCACCCAACTTACTGATTATCAAAAATAGTAAGTGGAACTCACATAGACTCTAGCAAAGGTTCTTCTCATAGAACTAATATGTTTGCAGAAATTTGTAAATTTTTCACAAAAGGTTACCAACAACTAGATGAACAGTCACTTTGGCCTTCTATTTTTGGTATTAATCTTGGCCAACCTGGCAGTAGATAGATCTGAATCACACCTACGCACAGTAAATCAGACGAAGGTTCTTTTTTTGTACTTTTTAGGGTTTTGGTGGTTTTTTTAAAAAAAAATTGATGTTTTTGCAAATCTGTTGGGAATTAATCTTCGTTGTCCAATCTGAAGGATTTCTGAGTGAAACCGAAGCTTCCTGCAACTCAACAAAAGTTTTTTGTAAGAGGATAAAAAGTTATCAGATCTGATGACGATTTTGTCTTCTTTTTGTTCAAATTTGACAAAATTGACCGATTTTTGTTATTTTTTTTTATTTCTCAAATCCAAATGGATCTTAAGAATTGTGATCTGAATAGCTATCCCTGTTCAACAATCAGATTAGATTTCAAACAAGAAGATCCACTCAAATCAAGCAAAATCACCTTCAATCTAACTCTAAAATGCAATTTTAACCTTATTCATGCCACAACAAGATGCCTAATGCAAGCTAACCATCTACCAAAAATGCTACAATCTGAAAAATTGGCGTAGCTCCCTGGAAACGATGCCAAAATTATAACAGGATTTATTTTCTAGCCTATCCCCAACCTATTCATATCCAATAAGTAGCAAATACAACAAAAGCATGAGAGATGGAGAAAAAAGGATAGAGATCAAGGACATTCACAAGTCCATTCCATTAGAGAGCCAATCTGCTTATATTGAAATGAATATTTGAACATGAGGAGCAACTCGAGTTTGTCCCTATTTATAGTGGAGAGGAGGACCTTGGCCTCAAAATCCTATTGGTCCATTTCTACCTCCCTAACTATTCAAATTTAGAAAAGAGTGGGAACCCATTCAAAATTGGAGGGAACCAATTTGAATTTGAGTTTTGGTGGGAACACCTTTTTTATTCACTAACTTGATATTTAGGCCTGCGACATTAAAAGTCCCACAAAAAGGCCTAAAGTCCTTTTATTGACTTTCTAGTTATCAAATAACTATGTGATCATCACACGCAGGTGCCAAATCCCTCTCGCTTATTAACTAGGGTTAGGGTTGTCTTCGGATCCGCAAACCCTCCAACAGTGTGAGCGATCGCGATCCAAAGTTCACCAGTCACTTTCGGTCACTTCTGGTCGGCCGTGTTTGCTAAACTAGAGACGACGATAAGCTTGGATTCTTCTGATCATTCTGAGACGGATGGACAGACGGAAAGAACAAATCAAACGATGGAACAAATGCTTTGAGCATATGTTTTCCGACGACAATTTGATTGGGAGAAGTATCTTCCATTGATCGACTTTGCTTATAACAGTAGTAAGCATTTGGCTACCGGTTATAGCCCGTTTATGCTTGTGTATGGATTTGAACCTAGGTCACCCATTGCGGTAGAAATTCGGACGATCAAGTTTTAGAGGGTAGCAGATTTCCTACATGATATGCAGAAAATGCTACGGATTGCATGTGAAAATGTCCAGTGTGCCCAGGATAGGGACTGGCATTATGCAAATCTGAAAAGATCACCGAGAGACTTCCAAGGGGGGGATTGGGTATATTTGAGAATCCTGAAGGATTCGAGTGTAATGCGTACTTGCAAGCATTATGAATTGTCCCCTAGATATAGAGGACCGTATCAGATCTTGAAAAAGATCGGATCCTTAGCTTACCAATTGGAACTCCCGAAAGGACCTCAAGTGCATTCGGTATTTCACGTAAGCCGTCTCAAGAAGAGTCTTCGTGAAGGAGAGCATCTTGGATCTAGAGATCAATTGGACCTATTGGATGAATCATCGGGTGTATCTCGACTTGAACCCGAAAAGATCTTGGATACAAGAACTAAACGATTGAGAAATCATATAGTTACTGAGCATCTGGTTCGATGGAAGGGATGTATAGCGATGATGGTTCCTGGGAACAAGAAGGAAGCTTAAGGAGAAACTTTTCCAACTTTAAGGGTGTGCTAAAGGAGTGGCAATTGAGATCTCTTGGTGTAAGTCTTCAAAGGGAGTTCCCATGAATTTTTGGATGGGTTTTGAAGATACTATTTTGAGGAGAGTAGAAGGATGGGCCAGTCACTTTGAGAGGTGGATTCCATGAAAATAGGAGAGCAAGAGTTATTTTCTAACATTGTTGAGAGAGGTTGATGAAGTTGTAGCAATGAGGGGAGTGGTAGAATAGCAAAAACATAGAGAAACAGAAGCATAGGTAGATATGACAAGAATGGAGCAAAACCACTGAGGGTGTGACAAAGGAGAGACATAACTGAAACAACTTCTCTAGACTTCTCTTGGGAGAATTCGGAATATGGCTCACTTCCAATGTAGGACAAGGTGTCACATTCCCATGATTTCCAAAGTAGATCTTGCATGAGGCTAGAGAAGTTAAAGAGTAGTGGTTATTGATAGCTTCTTCATGCTCTGAGATGGGGGAGGAAGGTTGGATCACCATAGTTGTTGGGCTTGGCTTATCTTGGTAGAGCCCACCTAGTTAGTTGGGAAGACAATATGCTTTGCTTCAATAACACTTCCTTCATCCATTACTTGAAAAAAATTAGCTCCTTCCATTGTGTATGTACTTTTTCCAACCTTGTCACTATTTTCTTCTAGCCAAATATTTTGTGGTGTCAGTGCCAAATATTCACTTTTCTTTTGCTATATTAATATTAGCAAATATTCATAAACGTAATTTTTTTATTTTTACAAGTCGCAACACATTTTCAGTAGAAATATAAGCTGATTTCTACTTTGTATGAAAAGTTCAATGGAAGTGAAAGATAAAATGAGACATGCATCAAGGTATAAAAATGGAGAGCAACTGGTTGCAAAAATGAATGACAACTCGCCAATCTTGAGACCATAAAAAACAATCACAAACTTGAGTACAAAGTATTGAGTTCAAAGGGCCATAATTTCAAAATATTTGACATCTTGGTGTGTTCCATGGAAGCCCTTTCAATCTCGTGATCTTGAGCTTGAGTTGAAATTTTAGCTCAACACCTTCCTTGACTAATCTTGAGAAATCTTGATCTTGAGTTAAGGAGTCAACTCGGCAACTTTCGAGATGTCCAACTTCAAGATACATCATACTTAAAGACAATGTGATAGCCTTGCAAGAGAACAATGAAGCTGCACTTACACAAAATGGAATGAAAGTCCCAATTTCCATGTCAAATATATGGAAGCAAATGAAACAATGCATGCCATTGCATGTTGCTTCCGCATCAAATTTGGCATCTTGTAAACAGTTGAGAACACTATATCCACAAATTTTTTTTTCAAAATATCACATAGAAAAGGCACATCGAGTTTTCAATGAAAATGAGAAAAATGATTTTCCTTCAGCTATCATTTGTAAAAAGTTTTTAGTTCAAGATTTTGCTTCTTTTGTTCTCACCTATGCAAAACTGGTAAGAAAGGAGGAACTATTGTCCAAGAAAAGATGAATTATTGTCATGGTACAATAACAAAGTGATTTTTCTCTTGTCAACCAAAGAGATATCTCCAAAATTCATATTATCATAAACTCATCTATCCATTTTCAAATCACATTCTGTGAGAGATCTAATTTCTTTGGCACGTGCTTAATGAGGTTACTGGAACTCTACAGCCAATGTCTAAGAGGAAGGTTGCTACTTTTGCATAATTATGCACTTTATGGCAAAGACATCAAACTTAGATGTACAAAAGTCATCATTGTTTCTAATCAACTCCAACAAGGTTATGCACATAACTTGTCATGTGGTTAATATTGCATACATAAAAAGACTAGTACCCATTGTATATGTGCTTGTAGCTATGCTCCCCATGTTGTCGATTATCTTTTCAACTTAAACACATCCATACTGCTCACAAAGACTACTTGTATGGATATATTTATGTAGTCCACATTTGCAGGTAACTAAGAAAACATCTCAAAATCTTTGCCAGAAATAGGTATAGATTGAAACCCCAAAAACACAAAATTAACTCACTGATTATGAGCTGAAAATTGAAATTGATATCTATCATCAAATCCCTATTTCAATCTCCTAATCACCTTCCTTTCAGGAGTTGTGAAACTCATCCAGAATTGAAGAGTCATGGAAAATACAAATATGTGGGAACTGATTCACTTCGTCGTGACTGCACTTGTCATCCATCTGCTCTTCGAAACCCTTAAAGTAAACTCCATAACCCAAAAATACCATTTCATCGACTTAAATGTCCTGAAGCTTCTCTTTTGTCACTAGCATGTTTCTAACTTGCCGAATGTGTTACAAGTGCTGAAGAATGCTGTACAACCTTGAAGTGGACCATAGTGCTTTAAAGAATCTGAAGAGTGCCAATAAGATGCTCAGTGTATCTCTGAGTAGTCAAAATTTCTTCAGTAAAATTAGCACTACAGTCTTAATAGGTGAGATTAGTAAAAGAAAATAGAGCAAAAGCTTTTTCTGCCTTCCTACTTTAAGAAAGGTTGTTAATAACTTCACCCTCTGGTGCTCTCTGCTTTGTGCAAGATACTCAGCACATGGCTATGATTGTGAACCTGTTTCAAAACTGCTACCTTTTTGTGCCACGGTTCTTATTCCAAACATCTAAAAAATTCATACACTGCTTGGTTTGAGATTGACTCTACTCTGAGAGCCAAGGCAACTCATCAACTTCAACATCATCATTCATCATATGCTGATTAGCATCCCTCCCACCATCATCTTGTAGCTCCATCTGTGCCAGCTCTTCCTCATTTTCTGTGTCACCTTCTAGAACAGAATGCTGAATTTGATCACTTTCATCTTGCACCCCATGCTCAAGATACAATGAGTTTTCAGAGATTCTACTTGATCTTTTTTTGCCCATCCGGTCACTGTAGGATTCCCATTTTAGATCAGCCAGTGGCTTCTCACAGATACACGAAACTGGATTTTCATGAAACTCCCCTCTTCCAGGTCTTGCCTCATTTGGCTCTCCCATGAAACCTTTCTGAGAAGCAAGTACTTTTGCTGCGAATTGTTGCCAACTCATTTCATGCCTAGCAAGAAAAAGAGAACCAAGCTTCTTTGTGTTTGGACGAATGGTGGGTTTATGACCGAAATATCGCCTGAATGACAAATTGACATTGTGTGTTGACAGTACCGAGGATTAGTACAGATTACAAAAAGATACAGCTTGAAAAGAAAAGCTCTAAGGCATGAACAGCTGATGGGTTTCAGAAGGGCTTAAGCCTTGTACCATAGACTGAATAAACACTAGCTTCGTATTACAGCCACCATTTACAAAAAAGGACACCACAGACAAAATTACAAAAGATCCAGTTCAGAAGTCTAACTAAGGAAATCTGATAACATTACCTTCGGCCTGCCAGAATGCGTGCCATATTTCCATTATTATTAGCAACAAACACGTCACTCTGGTCACACACAATATAATCAATTGCAGCCATCTGTGAAGAATAAGCCAGAAATGTATGTAGTTCCTCCTTTGTAGCCAAAGTCTCCTTTGTAAAAAAATTTGGAAATAATGCTTTCAAGGGGGCCAATGTCTCTTCTCCACCATAGACCTCACCGGAAGCCACATAAAGGTAAGAATCGCTGCCAAATCCTAATGCTCTTAACATCAAACCAACCTCTTGGGGTGTAAGAGGACATTTGCCATTTCTCCGTTCCCTTTCTGGGCTTCTAATCTGCAAAATTGGAGGGGTCAACCTATTAAATTGCAGAATAACCAACACAGACTAATGGCAATTGTGTAAGTCATCATATATTTCATGTAAGTAACATATTGAGCAAGAATTGGAATGTAAAGTTCTGTGCCATCTAAATAGCAACAAGCAGCATAACGAATTTTTATTTTTTAATCACTCACTTTCTTTTACGCGTATAATGTGTGGAGGTGTGCAATATCCAGCATGTAAAATTACATATATGAAGAGGATTGATTCATTATACAGGCTACTGATCAAAGAAAAGAGCCTATTTATTAGCAGTGCAGATGACTTGTGAAATGTAAAGACCATTATGAAGACATGGACTACAAATCACAGAGCTCTAACAGAATCTGATTCGTGTGACTCCACACATTCCTTGACCAACTGTGAAGGACCTGATAAAGCTGCAAACAAGGTAGATCATAGTTTATCTGTGCATGAGCCCTGGGGGACAGCCATGTGAAGAATGCTTTCATTAGAATTCTTGGGAAATTGACATTGGTTAGATTTTTGGATAACTAAACCAAGGGAGAATAGATCAAACACCTACATGCAATGTCTTCCACCGTTTACGAATCGTTCCAAGTTCTTTGATTTCTTTCTCTCCTCCTCCATAATAGCATCCAGAGAATGCAAGCATATCTGGTTCGAACCTGTACATTATGAAAACAACTCTCTGGTGAATAATACATAATAGACAGTCGCAAGGAAACTCACGATTTCCAGAAGTATAGCACGTATAATATTGTCATCAAAAGCTTTTTAGAAAATATATACGCTAAATCAAAGCATTTTAACTGAAACGAGCAAACAAACAGGGAAGAAAACACAAAGGTAGGTTCCAAGTGAAGCCAAAAAGTTACGATTACTCGAGCAGAATGAAAAAGAAATCCAAGAAAGTCCAAATAATTACCACCAAGGAGTTCATCAGATAAGCTATCCTCACTAGCAACAAAACAAAAAGCAAAGGCATGTATACAGGCTGATATCGTCTTAAAAGCATATCATAGATTGTCTCCTCAAGTATCTGCAGGAATGAAGTCCTAGGAGCATGCACAAGGGAGTGGCAGACTATGTTTATCATCCTAAAACGTGATTATATGTTTCCAGCTTGATAAGGGGTGGATTGGAGGTAGGAAACTTGCAGGCAGGTTGATATATGACATCTTTTGCTAGCTGTGGATTAGCCTGTAGTAATCGGCAGGAATTGTTTTTAAGGTGTTGAGTGTTCCATGCGTCTCGTTTCAATTGCATCCAGGATTGATCATTGCACTACTTCATCTATATAGAGCACCAATTGCATGGTGTATGAGAAGTAATTTTGCAGGAATTCTTCTGGCACACGCGTGTTTGGATAGATTGAGTTTTATTCCAGCTTGCATTCTATATTGTATCCATAGATGTGCAGCGTTCCAGAACACTGCATTCCAATTCCGGAAATCTGATGTGTTTCGGATTGGACACTGTACCTTTTATATTTTCCTCCATTATGTATTAGGGTTGAAAAAACAACACATATAGGCTGTAAAAAATTCAAAACACGGTGAACTGTGAACCAGACTACCTAGTATCAGTGCTGAGTGATCGTTGACCCTAAACCCTGCACCTAGAAAAAACTATGCAAAAGGGCCTCATGCACATCAACCACATGAATGCTCACGGTGACCACTTATGCCAAAAAGCTTGGGAACACGCAATCACTCTCTCTCTAGAAACCCTGCAGCCAATCATAGCAACAGGATTCACTCAAAATGATGCACTATAGCTTCCAAACAAAGCAAAGATAAAAATGGCAGAAAAAAGCTTCAAGGTGTTTTGCTTGCAAATTTCCACACACTCACTTTTTCCATCTCCATCGTGCTACAATCACCTTCCATAGATCGCTACCTTGGCATAGAGTGCTCACACATGCATTTTGGCCTCCTATTGCCCTCTCTACAACCTAAAGTAACTCCAAGAAAAGTGCGCCCAAAATTTGGGTTCTGCAGCATTTGTAGAAAAACGTCCAGTTTTCTTTTCTTTTCATTATTCCGATGTTCCGGAACGCTCTGCCCATGGAACGTCATTCCAATGCAACATAGATTGCATCCTTTAATTTACTAAGTACAAATTTCTGCATTGAGAAATCCAAAAAGGCTATGACTTATTTCCACAATTCTGTTTTTGCAACATTGCAGCCAGGCCTCATGTTTATGGACGGAGATTACTAAAGAGCGACCAGCCTTGCAAGAGTAGCTCAGTCTTACACAGATCTGCAGGATATAAATGACACAAAGTATCCATAACATGCTATGACTACTGACAGTTAAAGGTAAAACATAATCATGCAGGCCCTAACATCTGAGACTTGGGGCGCAATATATAGGGCCACTCAAATTCGTCTGTCCGAATTTAAAGCATTTCCACTCTCCTATGCAGATGATCCAATGAAAGATGTGAAAATTTAAGGCTTAGCCTTAATTGATTTAAGACTCTTAAGACTTTAAGACTTGTTATTTCATCTCCGAAATAGATTTCTATATTTTCTCATGCAATTGAGTTATCATTATATGACTCTTTCATGATCAAGCTTACAAACACACCGAAAGGATACGGTGGAGCCAAACCCCCCAACCAATTGGAAGCCGAGAGTTAAACCCCAATCAGCTTCTCTCTTGAGCCACGGTGACTGAATACAAGAGAGGAGAGGATTCCGGCATGAAATTGGCAATAGAGGAGGGTGAGTTCCTACAGGCATATGTACAGCCCTGGAGCCTAGAAATATTCCATATAGGATCCCCATTCTCAACCAATTGCTTTTGATCTACTCTGCATGCATATGAAGGCATCAATCACCATGCACTAGCTTCACATGCCCTAATGGGTGTGCCTGGGTCCTCACAAGGTTATTAAATACATTTCTGGCCTAGTCCAGAACGGCGAGGCGTAATTAATAAACTCGTACACTGGAGTACCGAATATCCACGTCAAGGATTATTCCAAATCCTCGAACCGGACATGAACGTAATATTCTTCCCCCTTCAACATTCTTCACCCCTTAAACAGGTTTTGTCCTCGGAACGGGAAAAAAAACAGATAACTATTCTCGAACTTTCAACATATACCCAGAAAATCATTATCTAAGTTAGTCTGACTTCAAATATCAAAGAAGTACTTAGATATAGAACAATTTTCCAATTGTTTATCTCGACTCTGGAGTACAACCTTAGGTTTAAAAAATACACTAAGCGATAAATTTTTCCAACCAAGTTTGGTTTTCTCCAAATCAGTAACATCACCTTCACATAAATTCAGCTTACATAAAACACTGGGCGAATCAATACCTGACACTGGAGATCAAAGTTCAAAAGTTAGTCATTATAGTTCAAAATTATCCACAACTTCTCGTAGATAGTTTATAAATGCTTTGTGGTACAAATACCCTTAGAATATCCAAAATCTAAGGCATAATCCAACCTACTAGAATCTCTAAGAGATTGGGTCATGCAGGATGTTCATGAGTTAATCAAGCCCCTGCCCACAATTTTGTTCCCGAGTGACTCAAACGATTAGGTGTGGCGACTACAAATGGCCACCCCTATCTGTATATCCTAGAGGTACAATCCTGTGTGGTTGGCGTCAATACCTACCCACGTGTGAATGCCATCCATGTCAGAAAAGCTTAACTGATTGACCTCTCCAATCTGGCTTAAGGCATCCGCGACACTATTAGAGGTACCCTTCCGGTACTCAATGTCATAATGAAATTCTTGGAGCATCTCTGACCATCTGGCCTTACGACCCCTAAGGTCGACCGCATCGTTAATATACTTTAACGCTTGATGATCAGTAACTATAGTAAATTGGGAGCCATACAAATAATGTCTCCAAACTTTTAGGGCATTAATGACAGCAAAAAGTTCCTTGTCATAGGTGGAATACCGCCTTTGAGTAGGATCCAACTTCTTGCTTTCAAAAGCTACCGGTCTACCATCCTGATATAGGACTGCGCCTATAGCATAGTCACTGGCATCCGTTTCAAGTACATACGGCTTGTTAGGATCCACTATGTGTAGAATAGGCGCTGTAGTTACACAGTATTTGAGGTTCTCAAAACTCTGATTCAACTCTTCAGTCCAAGTAACTGGAGGACTGAACTTACTGTGCCGACTAACTCTTTTAGCCCCTCTGAGGACATTCGTCAAGGCCAATGCAATTAATTCATAGTTCAAGATGAATCTATGAAAAAACCCCGTAAAGCCCAAAAAGGACTTATCCTCCCGGATGGTTTTAGGGATAGGCCATTCACGTACTTGTCGGACTTTATTTGGGTCAATTTCTAACCCATGGTCCGAGATAATATGACCAAGGTATAATAACCTTTTTTGGAAAAAAACACATTTGGACTCCTTGGCAAAAAGCTTCTCCTGTCTAAGTAACTTTAAGACAGTCCTGAGATGCTCCTCATGCTCCTCCAAGGTCTTACTATAGATGAGAATATCATCTAAGTAGACTATTACAAACTTTCCCAGATATGGACGAAGAAGATCGTTCATCATCTGCTGGAAAGTCGCTGGAGCATTTGTCAAGCCAAATGGTAAAACCAAAAATTCATAATGGTCGTACCTAGTCCTAAACCCGGTTTTTTCAATATCCTCAGTCTTTATGCGAATCTGATGATACCCTGATCTCAAATCGATTTTGGTGAAGTACTTTGCACCATGCAATCGATCAACCAGTTCATCCATTCGCGGTAAAGGATAACGGTTTTTAATCGTTAACTTATTCAACTTTTTAAAGTCCACACAAAGACGAGTACCTCCGTCTTTTTTATCAACAAGGAGCACAGGTGCCCCCCAGGGAGATTTACTAGGCCTAACATGGCCCATCTTAAGGTAATTTTGCAATTGCCTATAAACTTCATCCTCCTCAGTAGTACTCATCCTATATGGATACAGTGATATAGGAGAACTACCAGGAATTAGTTTAATACCATGGTCAACACCCCTAGAGGGGGGGAAAGTCAGGAAGCTGCTTAGGAAAAACATCGTTAAATTCATGTCTAAGTTTCCTAAAAATTTCACCTTCCGGCGAGTTTTCTAGTTTTAGGTTATTAGACATTAATTCCATTTGGAGATTGTAAAATTGTAAACTACGTTCTTCATGGTAAGTAAAATCTTTTAACCAACATAAATAAGAACTGCAATCCACAATATCCATACATTTAACAGTTTCCATAGCAAAAAGCATATACGGAGTAGAAATATCCACATTTCCATTCAATTCTATGAGTGAGCTTTTCTTCATAGACTCGTTCCTCTCATAGAACCACTCTTTACCAAGTATAACATCTACCCTATCTAGATTCATAATATGAAAGTCTAATTTATCCTTATAGGCTTGAATCTGTATTGGTAGATGAGGGACTATCCGGTCCCAAACTTGGCTTTCTGCTCCAGTTGCCAGCTTCATTGTGTATCGGTGGTCACTTTGCCTTGTTTCCACCTTTAGCTTCTGCAACAAATTAGCGTTAATAAAATTATGTGTGGAACCATCGTCAAATAAAACAGTTACGGCTTGACCACCCACAACCCCCTTCATCCGAATGAGGTCATGAGGGCCAAAAACAGCCGTATTAAAACAACAATGCTCACACATAGAATTACCAGCAAAGGAAAGATCTATACTAGATATGCTAGAGTTACCTGGCGTCTTAAAAGATGCCCCTTTTGCTTTTCGTTTTTTTGGACATTCCTTCATGACATGACCTGGTTCCATGCAATTGAAACATAGATTGTCGCTTCTGGCTTTCATGAAGGTTTCCTAGTCCAAGGTAGATCTTTTCTTCGATTTCCCTGAACCTGAAGCACCTTCCTTTGCCTTATCTTTCGATTTCTTTGGAAAGAAAGGCCTCTTACCCTTTACGTCGGGCAAGACACCAGTCTCAGGCTTAGCCATTGTACGAGTATCATCGTAGATTCTGGCGAAGCGAACAGCATCCTCGAGGGTAAGAGGCTGGTTCCTCCTGACCTCTAGCTGATAATCTCTTGGCAACCTCAGTATGAAATGCAACTTTACTAGCAAAGGATCTATTCTAGTTGCAAAACGAGAATAGACCTCTTGAAATTCTTGCAAATACTGATCCAGGGGCCGGTTCCCCATATGGATCGTCGCATACTGACGGTAAAATTCAAAATCATCAAGAATAGGAAGGAAGGCCGCCTTAAAGGCCTTACAGAAATCCTCCCAATTCCTAGGAACTTCAGGCTTACCCCTTATATCTTGCCACCAAGTAAATGCTTTACCTCGCAGGTACATGACGGCGAGATTGATCTTGTTGTCCTCGGATGAATCGTGCATGGAAAAGTGCGAATTCCATCGATCCAGCCATTGCAAGACCGCCTCCGGGGTTCTATCCTTCTTTTCCCCAACAAAAACTTCAGGAGTAAACAAGGGTTGATGCACCAATTGCCTTAGCTGCGTCAATTCCTTGAGATCCTGCTGATCCCGACTGTGCTTTGCTTGCATATCCACAATCTGTTGCTGTAGACCGTTAATAGTCAGCATCAAAGCATTAGGGTCTAAGACAGAGGCAGATACTGTAGCCTCATGAGCAAGGCTGTGTAGTAGGAGTAGGCTCCATTTTTACAGAGAGAAGAGAGGTGAATTAAGAAGAGAAGATAGAAGAGAATCAAAAGCTACTCAAGGGAGGTAGATACGAGACTACTCTTGCTGTCTCTTCACAAACCAAAAGGTATTGTCCATGGCTGCCAAGAGGAATAAGAGAAAGCAAAGAGAAGGATGCACCACCACCTCCACCTCTTTTCACAAAAAACAGATGCATAGGAGAGGTATGCCTCCCTCTCCAAGCTATCCTTTTACCTGCCAAGTGGCCTTGCCTTGCCACCTAGCCTCCACCTCAGCCTTTTGGCCTTCTCCTAGCAATCTGCCAGGTGGCCTATAGCCCCTTCCCCCTTTCATTTTTTCTAGATTTCTTCAGACTGTCCATCGCTGAAAAACAGGGACAGGTCTAGAAAAAAACGTTTCAAATATGAAGGGAGGGCCTCAGTTTCACCAACAAAGGATCAGAGAAGGAGCGGAACTAAAAAGCGCTGCTATCTGACACCTGTCCGGGCCCAGACAGTACCACCTGCAGATTCCTCAACGCTTTTTGAGGACCATCGCTGGTCAAACAGCGATCCTGAATTGTGAAGTTTATTTCCTACGCTGAGGAGGGTCCATCGCGATCAGATTAATGCCTAGATCTGAGCGAATCAACCGTAGGAAGGAACGCCACCTGTCCTTTCCTGGACAGTGCCACGTGGCAGGTCTTCCTTAGGCCCCCAACTGTTTTTTTCTAAAACTTTTTTTCTTCAATTTTATATAAAAAAAAGCAGAAAGACAAAACCCTGAAGGGTGCATAAAAATGCATTTTAAACCGTTTTGAAATCCGTCATAAGCAATATAAATTGCAAGAAAACCACTTGGGATCAACGCACCTGCTTTCAGTATGCAGTGGCTCTGATACCATATGTTACAATCTTACTTACTGCAAACCTCCAGGTGCCGGTTAACCACAAGAGACCGAACGATTCACGTTCCACCCCGCCATAGGACCTAATCCGGGTCCACCCACCGTGCCCTAGCCTGTGACCATATCAAGTTGGATCCGACCTCCATCCCAGACGGCGTCCCATACCACCGCCTAGGCTCTCAGCCATCTCCTGCCTCACGCTAGCAATACATCCTGGCCGTGCACACGCTCTCCATCCACCTCCTCCTAGGTAGACAGAATGGATGGCAAATGAGTCCTCCCCTGGGTCTGCACTATCTTTCTGTCTGTGCAACTCTGAGTATTCAACACTGGCATCTTATTCAATTGCTGAAGAGAGAAAATAAGTTGACCATGCACCAACAAAACATCAAATTACATAAAAAAGCATGATTCCAAAAAGTCGTAAGAAATTTTACCTTAGATGCAAAGCAATATAGCGACCACTCATATTTCTCATTCTTTTCACTAGCAAATGGCCCATTTCTGAAATAGGTGTTGTGAACTGCAGAGCATGATAATTCACTCGACACCTCAACTTTTGAAAACTCGTTTCAAGCTTGTTAGCAAGCCTATAGTCAAATTTTGTCAAGCGCAAAGCCTGCACAGAGAGTTTTAAATATTTTCAAGATGCGGTTCCAACCAGAAAGAATAAAACATGACTATAGCATTTCTTTGATTCACGTACAGTACATTATGATGTCAGAACAGATGCCAAAGAATATATGTAAGAAGTAGTGTGATATAATTAACTAATATCCATGTTTGCACAACATTCAAAAGCTGTGCCTTGTCTTGATGCTCTTAGTACAAACAAGAAGAAAAAGTCAGTTTTAGGTGGCTTTGGGTGTAGATTCTTTCATGCTAAAACATGGTGGACAAACCAACCCAACCAAACCTAGATCATACGGATTTAGCCCCTAAGCTAGGCTGAGGAGGTGTCCAGTGAGGTGTCACAGTGCACTACTAGTGGCGCATGTCAGTTTTAATATCACATCATCCAGTTCCCCCAAAAACGCTTCCTCATCACGGCCCACTATAGGCACTATGCCCTTGGGGACTAGTGGCACTAGCAGAGGCGGTGGGCGAGGGGCAATGAGCCAAGCTCGTCCACCTAGGTCTATTGGAAGAGATGTGTTGCAAAATTTCAGCAATCAAATAAAGAGGCAGCACAAGTTTCTGTTCGACATTGTTTCTACTTGTGCAACCTCCCTTTTCATGTGGCCAAGACCATGCATGGAGGTAGATGATGAGGCATGTTTCCAAGATCGATTCTGAGTGGGAGGGACCTACCATGGAGCAGCTGAGGATGAGGGAGCTGCTTGCTCAGCAAGAGTCTGTGGATAGTGCACTAGATCAGGAAGTCATGGACCAAGTATACTCTAAACTCTATTCCTACCACGCTCTAAAAATTCAAGTCGGAAGCTTTAACTCCTTTGGTCCATGACTCTAGAGTCTATCTAATGTTTATTCTTAAGCAATAAGTTGTGAGTCTTGACATTTGACAATTGTCATTGACTCATTTGTCACTTTGTGTAATGACTCATGTGCATTTGTGCACTATGCTCCATCACAAATCTGAAACAAGTATGGGTGCTCCATCATATCATATGGATGGACTGATACTGGGAGGTGCCACATTATTAACATATTGGTGTCCTCTTGCAGGGGCACAATGTTCTTGAGATCCATTGACACTTCACAGCCGAGGCTTCGTAATGGATGGCCAAACACTCTTTGGCTATATCCATAATGCCATTGAGGTCGGCAAGGATAATGTTGTGCAGGTAGTCAAGACTCAAGATTCAATTGTCACATGATTCATGCTCAACGCTCATTGCTTTAAGCTTAACACTTTAAATCTAAGATTTACTACGTAATATGTATTCTAGAATCCAATTTACTTGTTGAAAATTCAATGTCGAATCTTGATTTTAGATTTGTGATTCCGTATGTGTTACGCCACAACTTGCCACTTGGATTGATAATGGTTAAAACTTAAATATTAATAGTTGTACTGCAATGTGCTTTACAAGTTATCATAGACAATGCAGCAAATTGTGCTGCCATGGGCAAACTTGTAAATGAGAAGTACCCTTGGATTTTTTGGACTCCATGTGCTGCTCATTCCTTAGACCTCTTATTTGAGAACATAGCAAATCTGCCATAGATGAAGGAGGTGCTAGAGATGGGACGTTTCTTGGTTAGGTTTGTCACCAAGAAACAGAGGGTCCTTAATATTTTAGGTCCTTCTCTAGCTTGGAGCCCTTGAAGCCTGCCACCACTAGGTGTGCTTCAAAGTTCACTGCTTTAGCCTTTACAAATTTATGTTTATGAATAATGATTCATGTTTTGATGATCTAGAATCTAGATTGTATTTGTTGAAGCATGTTGCCTTGTACAGCTTGACGTTTAAATCTTGATTCATTGCAGGTTTGCCTTTATTTTCTTGTTTTGGAGCGCCTCTTGAAGGTGTATGGGAGCCACTGGCAAGAGTGGGGAACTTCACGAGAGTCCAAATCTAGGCACTTTGAGACGATCGTGCTCTTGTCTTCCTTTTGGGATGAGGCACGAGCTCTTGTGACAGTGTTGCAGCCTCTATACAGTGTCCTGCGCCTTACGGATAGAGAGGGCTCCACATTGGGCCTTCTCTATGAGTTTATGGACAGGTTGGGGGCGCAGCTTCGCTCTTGCACGGCCATTATTGAAGAGAGGTTTGAACTTGCACTCTAGTGTCCAAACTTGCATTCTTTAGTTTTAACTTTTAAGTTTGAATTCGAGTCTTCAACCTTGATTTCTTTTAAGTTTTAAGTTTAGGCCGAACTCCACGATTAGACATCTAGTATTGGAATTTTAAGCTTTAACTTGTTATAGGCATGAGGAAATATTATGCAAGTGGCAAGGCAGAACTGATGGGAAAACGATCTAATGCTTTGTCATGTGCCAATCTTATCTTAGCATTTAAACATCTGATCCATTCTTGAACATCAAATTAGCATGGGAAAACAAGAAATCAAGAAAATTATCAAGAAATCAAGAAACTAGATAAAAATAGCAAACCTTCACCGAAATAGGTAAAATAAGAAAACTTTATTCATCATTATTGATCATTCAATACATAGGGCCTAAATCTAGAGCATGATCAAAGCTCTCTTGTGATTTTAGGCACATGAACCACAAGACACTCCAAGAAAGCTCTCCAAGAGAAAGAAGAATAGCCTCCAAATTTAGCACAACCTCAGCTATTTATACTAGTCCTTTGTGCCTATAGTATGAGTTTGGGACCTTGTTTGGCTAAATTGGGCTTACAACCATTATTATAGTCTTTCTATTCACAAATTTAGTGCGGTTGTTCAAGCCACTTTATTAACTGTCCTATTGACTAATTCTAATTTTAATTTATCTTCATGGCTATATTTGGCACTGCAAATGTTAAGCTCATGGGCTAATTACATGCAGCACCTGACAACAGGCTTACACAATCAAAGGGAGTGATGTGATGGCCATCTCAGTTACAAAAACATGCATGTGCTAAATAAGGACAAAATGGTAGTGGGGCTTCCCATCAATCAAGCCAAGCTCATCAGTTTGTCAAGCTTGCGCTATGGAAAATTAGAAGTGGCCAAATTTTCCCAAGGGAAGCACTACCTAAGCGAAGGAGCTACTTGAGTTGGTTCATTCAGGTTTGTGGGAGCCAACCCGGACTAGATCTGCAGAGGCGACATATTACCTATGACCTTTGTAGATGATTTTTCTAGAAAAGCTTGGGTATATTTCTTGAGGCAAAGACGGAGAGAGAATCAAGACGCTTAGGTCATATGGAGGTGGTAAGTACATGGCAAGAGAACTCGTTGAGTTTTGCAAGGCAAATAGGATTAAGAGGCAACCTTTTATTTGACACACATCGTATGTAGTAGAACAATGTAGTTGGTCGAAAGAACTGAACCATAGTTGAGTGTGCTTGCAACAGGCTTTGGCTAACAAAGTTGACACTATATGCAATGTTGGGCCTAGTTATAGTAGCATATATGAGGCTACCAACCAGCTGCTTATACAAGGTCTTTTCAACTTCTTTTCTTCATTTGTATCTAGTGTGGACAGCCTAATCTCTGCTGGAGTTGCCGCAGGTTTGCAATCCATAAGATTGAATTTCTCAAGCATGTTGTGTATGTATTTGCTTTGTGTGAGGAAGAGTGAGTATTTGCTTTGCCTCCACTCCTCGAAACCAAGATAGTAATGGACTTGTCCCAAGTCCTTCATCTCAAATTCTTGGGATAAAGTCTTCTTAACTTCGACGATTTGCTTAGGATTACTTCATGTGATTATCATATCATCAATATAGAGTGTTAACAGTAATCCTATGATTATCATATCATCAATATAGAGTGTTAATAAGAGGATTTCACCTTCTTTATTCAAGATATAATGGTTGGGATCACCTCATTGTGAAACCATGGGAAAGTAGGTATTCATCCATTCTTGAGTACCAAGCTCTTGGAGCTTGCTGGAGTCCATACAAAGCCTTAATGATGACATAGATGATGTTCCCTCCCTTTCACCCCAGATTCTTCATCAACATAGCCATAGAGAAAGGCGGATTTTACATCCATTTGATGTGTCTCCCATCCATAGTGAGTTGCTAAAGCAAGAACAACCCTAATGGTGGGCATTTTGGCAACGGGATCAAATGTTTCGTTGAAATCGATGCCCTCCTTTTGCGCATATCCCTTTGCCACTAGCCTCGCCTTGTACTTGTCAATCGCGCCTTTGGCATCATACTTGACTTTGTAAACCCACTTTGTACCTATTGGTTTTCGATTTGGATTTGGTTCAACTAATACCCATGTTTTGTTCCTCATGATATAGGAATATTCTTCCTTCATGGCTTCGACCCATACTTCTTGTTGTGAAGCTTCTTCATAGGATCTAGGCCTCTTCAACGTTTAGTACTTTTGCAATTAAGGCAAAATTCATAGTTAAACTTTTGAGTCTCTCTCTTAGGACTCTTTGAGCCCCTTGTTAACTAGATTCGGCTTTATCGATTATCTCTCCTCCTTCAATTGTCTTCAAGTACCATCGCTTGAGTTGAGGAGGACGACTAGGCTGAGGATTAACCGCTGTAGGTTGCTGGAATCACCAATATGAGGGCTGTTTTGATGTCGGATATGCTCCGCATCTTGAGCAACATCTTCTTTTTCTTGTCTTAGATCAAGGGGAAGAAAATCCAAGTCGCTATCCACTTGGCTGTCCGCAGGTTTCAAATTTGCACCAGCCATCTTATTTTCATTGAAATAGACATCCCGACTTATTTGTATCTTCTTGGTTGAAAGATTATAGAGTTTGTATCCTTTCTCATGCAAAGGATAAACAAACAAAGACGCAATTCTCCACCTTAATTTAGCAATGTTCTATAGACTTAAATGTTCAATTAGTTGTTGCCTAAGCCTCCAAGCACCAAAATAGATTTATGAGGACTTGAATCAGAAGCATTTCAACCTACCTTTTAGCTAATCCATATGCTTCAAGTTCTCTAAAAAGAGCTATTCATGCCCAAAAAATCACAAAAATTCAATTTTTTATGTTTCAAGATCGCATATAGTACCAGCAGCCTACTAAACCTATTCACAATCACTTGATAGCTTCAATTCATCCATAAAAATGGCATGCAAAATTGATGACATAGAAAATCATTCTGAAAAAATAAATAAATCATCAAAAAACCATGTTTTGTAACATGAATTGAATTGGAATATCGCCTTTGCCAACTATATCTTGTGTGCTATTATCTCCTAGCACAACTTGACCATTTATACCTTTGGAAAAGGATGAAAACCAATCCTTTCTAGGAGTCGTGTGTGAAGACGCTCTGTTGTCCATTACTTTGGATTCACCATGAACAGGTACTCATTGCTAAGACCACCACCACCAACGAAGTTGCTTGATTCGTCATCGGCTCACTTGGTTGATTGAGAGTTTGATTTCCATTTGACTCATGCTTCCACTGCAGCTTGTTTGATACGGCAATTCGACGTTGAATGTCCGCTCTTTCCACAATAGAAACAAGGGCCTTTGGTCATCTACATCCTTGCCTACATCCTTCAATTGATCTACCACATCTTTGATTCTCATCAAGTAAGATGTCATAGCTTCTCCCTCATTCATCTTCAAGGTATGAAACGTTTGCTTGGGGGAGAGGATCCAAGGTTTAAGCCAAATATTGAAGCCTTCGTGAAGAGTGTGATGCTTGTGAGCAAGTGGCTTGGCACAGCCATTGGAAATTCCCAGTTTCATTGGGAAAGTATTTCTATGTATTTCTCCACGTCTAAGAATATACTAGCAACTTGATGACTAACCATGGTAACCGTGTCACCAAACATTTCAATATCTGAGAGTGGAACTTAAAATGAGTTCCAGCTCAGTGATTTATCTAGGATTTGACAGTCTGGAACTAATCAACTACTGAAAAACATGCGTGGAGCACGTGTATTTGTCAGCAAGTGAAGAGGATAAAGTAACTTCCACTGGTGTTATTTGTTCACGGAAATTGGTAAGCATGTTGTTGTTGGGCACAGCCCCTTTACACTTACATATGGGTTTTAAGTTGAGATCATCTATTGCAATTATAACAAGAGGATAAAGTTCTAAGAGGTGGCTGATTTTCTGCGTGCTGATAGTGCAATTTCCATACAAAGCTATTTGGCATGCTCGAAATTGAGTCATACATTATCAAAACCCTTACAATACACTCAAGTTTTTGAAAACCTAATAGGTATATTGTAAGACTCCCAGTTTTCTATGAGGAACTGTAGATTAAAACTCAAGTCAGTGATGAGGCAGGGAATCCACTTTCTCCTGAGGTTAAGCTAGTCCGAACTAGGGAAACTTCATCCAGAGTTTTTTTAAGCCCAAAGTTGTACAGGATCAAACAGAAAGATGAACGGTGAATCAACTTCTTTTGAGTACATGATCAGGTCGAATGAAGTTCAAAAAGTGATTATTCTTGGCAAAGCTCCGGAAGCCTCTTTACTCAACTTCATTTCTGAGGATAAGAATGTTGAGGGATGGAAGTATGTTATGTCCATGGCTGGATGGACTTAGTCTAGAGCTAACCAGCAATACTTAGCTTGGCAATAGCCGGCAGACTTAGTCCATGTCTGCTCTTGGAGTACAGAAACCTAAAATAATTAGATATGGCAAGAGTCTAGGACACAAAAATAGTTATAGGACAACTAGAGAGGATATATCATTTGAGTGCTTACGGAAAGTTGAACATTCCATGAGCACTCAAAGGGAATTGTAGACATTGCGATTACATAAGGGAATGCTTGTGCATCTATTCAGTATTCTAATCAATCCTTATTTGAGCCACAGAATGAGCCCAAAGCTCATCCGATCTAGGCAAAGCATCCCCAGCTAGTAGAGTCATAAATGGGACTTGGTGGTATAGGATGCCAAGGCTATACATAAGAGCACTGCTGCTAAGTCTCCTCCCAGCCACCTGCTGCATAGACTATGATGAGGAGTGCCTCTCTCTAGGCTCACTTATACATAATCCTCAACCACTCACTTAACCCTAACCCGTTCCTAATGTCGACACATGGCGAGCCCCATGCAGGATCGACAGTTGTCACTTGGCAGTACCCTGACACATTGGCAAGCGAGTAGGAGGACCGTCCCGACCCACGTCACTCATGCACTGGACCAAATGTCCCAATGAGCATATGACACGTCCCATTTACCGATCAACTCTCCTACTTTTTAGAAGGTCAGTCCAACAACCTCTAAATTAAGACATAGTACCCTACACTAAATACAAGCAGGTCAACAAGTTACCAAAAACCTGCTATTTACATCTTACATAACACCACAGCCCGGTGTGAGCCATTTCAATATTCACAATTTACAATTTACAAGTCCGACGTGTTCACAATGAGGCAGGAAAATAAATACATGACACCAAGGTACCACTGAAATTAAAATCTAGCAGCCAGCTCCATCTGACCCTAAGGCTACCTCAACCTCCCTACATGGCTGAAGATTGAGACAAGCTTAGACATTGCTCAATATCACCTACTTTGCCCCTCTACTCTCATCATAAAGCTGGAGAGCAAGGAGCATTTCATCTTTTTATTTGCCATCTGTTGATACATTCAAGAGGTATGTAATTTTCTGGCCATTTCCCACTCAGATAGCTTGCATTGAAATAACGTTCTCTGAAATCATTGTGTTTAGCAAACTTTTAAATTTTCAAAATGCTTAAGATTCCCTAGAATAAATGTCTTGCTAACCACTGCTTCAAACAGGGTAAGGAATTCACAGAAACCAGGTAAAAACATACCTGTTTTTTGCGCAAAATAGGAAGGATTCTGTTGAGATAATACTGTGGAGGACATTTTCTTGGAACACGTGCTGAGATTGCTTGCTTGCTTATTTTCTCCTTAACATTTGCCGGCAGGTCTTTGACAATTACAACATCGTGAGCCAATGATTCTATGAACCAGTCCACATCAAATATATCACTGAAATTGCTGCAAGAAGTCAACCATAATACATTGCAAATAATCATACTATTAGACACGGTACAATCCAATACTGTTTCATAAGCCATAGAATAAAAATGCTAACATTCAAAGTCTAAACAAATGAAGTGAACAGACAATGTGTAAATCGAAATTGAAAGCAGTCTATCACATGTCATTGAAAAAGTCTAGCCTTTATGCGCTGTTACTAAAATAGAGGTTAATTGCAGGTTAAAAAGGATTGTACTGCGCTTCCTTGACAATGTGTTTTGATTTAAATCTACATAAATTTTTGCACAAGGATAACTGATGAAACCTGCTATCATTCCAATACATATGACTGATGATCCAGATGTGTTGTAAGCACATATATTAACAATCCAGATTATTTAGGAGGAACAATGAAATCTACATAAATTTTTGCACACAGATAACTGACGAAACCTGCTATCGTTCCAAAATGACTGATGATCCAAATGTGGAACCACTAGTGTTGCATTCAGTAACCTTGCCACCACAACTGCATCGGTTATCTGCAAACAGGAAATGTAACATAAAATCAGATCAAGCTTGCAAGGGGGCCATTAGATTTTTTTTAAAAAAAATCCTAAATCGACATATGCAGTTCTATTGTGCTGACATGTATTGAATAAATTTTGATATACTTATGATGCATGTCGGTCCTTACCCCAGTCCTTTGCTGATTAAGACCTCCACTTGCTTCAATCAGCAAATAACCATTGCTATGTAGCTCACTGGAACCTGAAAAATAAATTAGTACAATGTTCAGGTGCACTTATAAAAGTTCATAGTTGCGCAATTCAATTTCCCCCATCGAACAAACAAGGTTCTCACATTTCCATTCAAAACATTAACATTCAAGACTTCTTAAAACAGTGCTACAAGCCTTTGAGTCGAAACGCATAGGAAGAGAAACCCCATTTTGATTCATATGGCTACTTTTAGCTGCACAAAAGGAGTTCTTGGATTATTGTTATTTGCTACACAAAATACACCACTGCACAAGGATCAGACCACCAACAATGATACGATTAAATCCGAGGCTTAAAGCATCAATAAAATAAGTTCCAAAAAGTCACAGTGATGATAAAGTATAAATACAACACAGAAAGAACTGTAAACGTACTGAATGGAAAATGTGACTGAGCATGTCAGATGGACAACAATACCACAATGCTGAAAGAGGACTGCGAAAGTAAAAGCTATAACTCCCCAAAACCTGGAAACAAAAGAAAAGCCTTGCTTCACCTTTTTATTGGCATGGTCTGATGAGCTTAGTTGCTGAAATTCGAGTTTGCCCAGAATGTTTTGAGATCTCTAACACTCAAAATTTTTAGCGATCCCATATGGATGCCATCTTCTAATTTCAATTGCAGCTAAGAAGGATGTCAATAGATTCTCTAATTACATCCAAAAAGGTCGGCAAGCCATCATCAAGAGGGTGAGGCTCTATGAATTTGCTGCATTGGACTGGGAAGATTTAGATGGAACATGTTGGATGCAGCCATCTCATCCTTCAAGGATGGTGTTGTGCAAATGGGCAAGTGAGAGCAATTGACACCCAATGGGTAGCAGAGGCACTCAAATCGTTTTAGCATGGAGAACCCGCAACAGCAAAAATATGGTTGGGTTGCACACCTCTTAACCTGGAGAGTACGTACTACATACTTATCAACTGCCTTGAATTATGCTGCATTGGCTAATGTTAGTGAACAACTACACAGCAAATACGCGATGAGGATAGGAGAATACAACATGAGACATGTAGGAGAGAAACCACCCATCCAAACCTAGATCAATCCTGAATCTAGCCCCTGAGCCATGCCATGTAAATGCTCGAGGAGAAGAGAGCATTCGGTAACCTGAACCAAAAGTTGTTGACGAGAGAATCTCTACTCCAATATATAGAGAGTAGAATCCTGTGCATGAACTCATGCAATCCCCATGCAACCCAACTATAAATAGGTCACAACCACCATGCGGTCCTCATGCATATATCAGTCACACGTACATGCACTTCTCTATATGTCTCAATGAGAGTGTCTGGGTCCTCTCAAGGTCATTAGTCACAAACTGGTCTTGACATGGAATTAAATCTCGGCATGACCAACAATCTCAAACACCAAAAGGCCAGTCTACCATATTAGGACTATTCCATGTCCTTAACTGAATATGGTCATAACATTCTTCCTCCCTTAAACAAGTTCTGTCCTCAGAACGGAGAAAGAGAAGACATGAAAATATTCCTTAAGCCCTCGACTTTTACGAAGGAATTATTATCCTCAGTCTGAACTTTCCATCTGAATAAGTACTCAGAGATGCAACAATTCTTCAATTGCTTGCCTCTACACAGGAGTACTAACTCAAAATCCAAAGATACACTAAGCTATAAATCTTCCAAATGGGTTGATTTTCTCCAAATAAAGACATCACCTTCATGTAATCATAATTACATGAATCCCTAGGTAAATCAATCCTTCTATTTCGGAGATAAAGTCCACAAGCTAAAGAAAATTCATTTTACTTATAGCCTAAAATCTGTCCACAATTTCTTGTAGATAATAGAGCTTCTTGGTACAAATATGTTTAGAATATCAAAATATTCTACAATACAACAATTCAATCAACCAAAATCTCTAGAAGATCCATCAAGTTTCAGACAAATATAACTCAATCCAGAGTACTGCAGTAAATCTAATGAGTTAATAGCCCCATTTCTAGCATCTCACGCAAGAAATTAGCAATCTATTTGAATCTCAATAGATTTAACTATCCCCTATAAATCAGGAGATGTAGATTGAACTCGTACACAAACACACATAGACTATAATCTGTAGCAGAATATAATCCACTAAAGTAAGCAAAACTCTCCATAAGCAAAAACAATTTACTTAACGAGAAATGCCTGTGAGATCCTTAGGACTCAATAAAAATACTGGAGTAAAGAGATTTAAACTTTCAAAATACTAATCTGAAATCTCAACTCATTTAGTAAACTGGGAATTACTCAACATTCTTAAGAATCAATACATTTCCTAATTATCCTCTAATTAAGTATCCATTTATAATTCGTCAATCACAAATAGTTAGGTTCTTATGATTCATCAATCATAATTTTTTGGGATCCAAACGATACTTAATTTCTAAAGGAAACTGGGGTTTATGACTAATACACAACTCAAGAAACATATAAGAATCATTCTAAAATCTTTTCCACTAAGGAAATACTAGATTTTTAGAATATTCCCCAAACTGTATTCTTAACCAAGACGTGAGTTATCCAGATTCCAAAACAATTAGGTAAAGAAAGACAGAAAGTATACCAAAATGATATCAATAACTATCTTCACCCACCAAAAACTTCAATTACTGTCTAGAATTGAATTCTAAATATCCAAATTTTTGCTGAATTTTCTAAAAATTCAGTTATCATTCTTGAAATCATTATGATTTGTTATCCAATTGAGCTCTCTAAAATACAATCACTAATGAAACTGAGCCTATTTCTTATTTAAGAAATACTCTACCAAGAATTCCTGTATATTCTATGCACATAATTGTTTCTGATGAATCAGAATGATTCATAAATCATGTGTCTTATAAGCAACATATATAAACAAACAGTTCCTGGTAAATTCTCTTCACATTGTTCGTCTCACCAATTAACTTTTCACAAGAGTAAACTCACTACTCAAGTTAATTGCTAATGATTTAGAAATCTCAAATGTCCAGGTGCAGATTCAAGTACAACACCACATTCAGATCCATATCCAAATCACTTTTAAGTTAACCAATAAATCTTTCAAAACAAGATCTGTTAACTCTGCAAGTAATTGTCCAACACAATACTTGATCATATGTCTATGTTTACCGACTAAGTTAAGTGCACCAAATAACCCTAGTAACCAGGAATACATAGTAGATTCATACAAGATTAATCGTGCACACAAGAGAATAATCTCACTATGACCCAGTACATACACATATGTCCTATCTGGCAGATTCCTCCAAAATCCGCATATGTTACTCTCATTTCACTGAGAATCTTGTAACTCAGCTACAAAAGAATTCAATTCCTCATGAGTAAATAACATATCTAGGAAATCTCTGAGAATGGGAACACATCCCCTCTCACGAGTTTTCCATCCCACTTACATCTTAGTACAAAAAATTCACCCAATCAACCCCTCCCTGATCCTAGTACTCCAACTAAGATTAGATTGATTCAATACAGACATTCCACGATCAAATTCACTTCTATCCCTCACAAAACTGGGATTAGTGACTTCTGATCTTACTACTTATAATGATTTCAAATTCCCAACCACCTCCGGTTCCAAATTGTTCCACACAATCCCTAGAGAATTTCTCTTATTTGGAACTTCCAATTTTGTATCTTACTCTGGATCTGTCCGAAAATGCTTTCAGATAATCACAGTACTATACTCCAACTGGTCTTTTCCCAATAGTTGTGCAATTGATAGGTCCTCTAATAGAATATGCTTACCCCTCCTTTTTAAAGAAATTCTTCAATTTCTTACAAAAGTTAACCAAAAAAAATGATAACATGAAAATATTCGAAAAGTCAATAATAAGTGTCTTTCCAAAAAGGATTCACTCTATTATATTCAGGACTCTTCGTTTGAATAATTTCACCACGAGTGATAGTAACATCATCCATCTGAGATCTATCAATGCATAAGAGATAACCTAAGTTTTAAGAAATTGAAAACACAAAAGACTCAAGAATCTATCCAAAAAATTCCAAGCCTTATACCTATGAGTAGTAATTCACATGATAACAATTCTTCAGAAAAGAAATAATTTCACACTGGAAGGATCATATGAAATCTGTCTGATATCAAATATTTTTGAAATTTTAGAGAAGGGTTTTACAAAGATGACAAATTCAGAGATACCTCACTGGGATCCGGATTAAACCTCAAAATTTCACAAAATACCCCAACATTTAATCAATGGTCTTCTATTTCCCATATCGCGACTGAATCCAACACTGAAGCCATAAACGCATAATGTGTTTCTTCACCATCTTCATGATAGTATCCACTTGAACGTGTCAATCGCTTAGCTCCTTGTTGACTCGATTCTCCCTCATTCAACATTTGACTATCTTGTATAGTGTCACAATACCATCTTGGTAACTTCTTTGTAGGTGATGTATAAGGAGAATAAGTATCAAATACTCTTGACCTTTCTTTTCGTTTACCAAGATCCACCTGTGTATCCCAAGCTTCCTTGGAGGAGACACAAGAAGCTACCTCTTTCAAGAGGTCATTGCTTACATTCATCTTTAAGCAATGCAAGGCTAATCTAGCCCTCTTCTTGTATTTCAATTGTTCTTGAGCTCCTTGAGGTTCTTCCTCAACTCCCAGAACAATATCATAGAGGTCATGGATCACAAATAGTGATTCCATCCTCACTTTCCATATAAAATAATTTGTGGATGTTAGTCTCTCACAAGATTCTAACAAGAATCCACCCATGGAAGACATTGTAAATGGTTTGCTCTATGAAATACACAAAGATTTCTGAATTTGAATGACCTAAAGTAGACTTATGGCTCACAAAGAATCCTATAGTCTTGTCCCTATCAATCTAGCCCAAGCTTGAATGACGGTAGAATAGATCTACACAAAAATTCCTAGCAAACTCACACCAAAAAATTGTTTCTAGCACCTTTTTGCTTAATTTCTCTTCATATACTAAGATCTGAACAAACCAACCTTAATGATCTGCTTCAAAATGAAATGCTTCAATGACTCAAACCTCTATTTGATCATTAGCATTCAATGGATTGAACCTAGATCCAGACAATGCACCACAAATCATGAATTTTGGACTAGTATGCAAATTTCGGTGACCGAAAACTTTGATGGCGTGGCAGTGCCACGCGCTCATTGCCACGCGATTGCCACGGACATTGCCACGTGAGGGCCGTCGGGTCAAATCTAGTCCCCGTCTTATGTGCGTGGCAATGGGCGTGGCAATGGGCCTATATTTGTAGTTGTGTGACATAATCGAGCTATTCTGCGAAATTGTGGTTGTACGTTTGCCAATTTTGGAAGCACATAAAGTTTGCCCATTGGACCTCAAAGAAGCGGTGTCAAGTTTAACATATGTTGCACCGAGAGCTGCTGACTTGCCAGAATTACTGCAATTGTGTTCTCTTTTTGCCTCTAAATCATCCACAAATACCATGAAGTAGGATGCTCCCCCTATAGACTCGGTCTGCATGGGACCACATAAGTCGGTATGAACAAGCTCCAAGATCTCCTTGGCTCTATATGCTCCATCCTTAGGAAACTGCATACGATGATGCTTGCCCATAACACATCCTTCACAGATTTTTTCCGAAGATACAATATTAGGTAATCCTATTACCATATTATTGTCTTTTAGAACCTGTAAGCTTTTATAGTTCAGATATTTAAACCTTTCATGCCACATCCTGCTCTCCATACTATCAGAAGCTGCACAAACCTGATGATCCAATGTAGACGCATCAAGTTTGTAAAGTCGACCTTCCAAAGATCCTGTGACCACAACTTTGTAACCTTTGTTTTTGTCTTTGATAAGGCACTTCTGATCACTCAACTTTCATGTTCTATATAGTGATAGCAGAAACCGAGAGTAAATTCTTATTTAAACCTGGAACATAGAGAACATTCTTAATTTCTCCTATATCCCCTGAAGGTAAATGTACTCTCACTGTACCTCGACCTTGTATGTCGTAAGAAGAATTGTCTCCAAGCTTGACATGTGTATTTACACCATTGTCCTCAAACTGTGTAAACCACTCACGATGTGGTGTCATATGTTGCGTTGCTCCAGAATCAATGTACCAACAGTCTTTAGAGATCTCTGATGTTGAAGCTAAGGATAACTCATAGCATCCCACAACTTCACTTTTGTCTTCGTCTTCAATGAAGTTGCCTGACTGCTTCTTCTTGTCCCCACGTGGCAGCGCGTCCATCTAAGTGTAAAGCAGCCAACTGAATCTTCTGAGGATCAGTCTTGGGGTAAATCTGAAAATATGTGTGAAGCTGGAAAAGAGTACAAATAGGCTGAGTTGTGGACAGCAAACGGAAAGTAAAGTAGGGTGCTGGAAGTAGGTGATGGTGGGCTAGAAATGAGGTGACGAAAATCAGCAAGGAATGGGATAGTAGGGCGCCATCAATGGAGAGAAGTGGGAGCCCAAAATGGACAGCAAAAGGAGCGAAAAATTCAGCAAAAAGATGGGTTAGGAGGGTGCGGACGCTAGAAATGGCTGAGGATGGGAGCCCAAAATGGAAAGCAGAATGGTGAAAATTTTTAGCAAATCATTGGAGCAGTAGGGCGCCCAAAAATGGCTGATGATAGGGGATGGAAAATGGGCAGTAGGTGGGCAACAGTAGGGCGCCAGTCCTCCTCCAAACGGTAGTGATAATCTGCAAAACAAGTGGAGAGAAAGCTGAAGATCCAAGCTGAAAATGGGCGCCCTCCCGTGAGAGAAATCTCCTTCTAAAATTTTGTCAAACAGGTATCAGAAAGCAGTGCAACTCATCAATGCATGGCTCCAATATGGGGTAATAAGGTGACTCACCTCGATCATCTGACCCTCTGCGCATGTGCGTCTCAACATACGTCCATTGGTGTTCAAAAACGCCAACCACCTGCACTGCTCGATGGATAGCCTATTCCTCTTCTGTGTGTGGTATAAGGCCTAGGTGCTCCAATTTCACTCGCACACGGATGCTAAACAGTCCTGTGAGAGGACTCTCTTAGCCAGTCGTCGCAGGTCGTCGGTGCTGCGCCCGTGGATGTTCCACCACATCACAAGCCTCAGCATATCCTCCCTCATCTGACACTACATCGAATGGAAACTGGGAGCGCTCGAAAGTCACCAGCTGGTATGCCATGTTCCTGAGCAGCGGGCCTGTTGGCAAAAGAACCATGGATTGGGACATGGGATTAAATGATTCCACTACGATTGAAAATGGCCGAATGTTGTTAGCGTAGGAGTCTCGACTTGCATGAAGAAACACAGTGGGACCCTAAACCATGCCCCAATCGGATGTTTACATGTGCTACAGTGTTGGGCCGAAAAACGGATGGAATTAGGGCTTGGCAATCAGAACTTCTAGTATGGACGATGACGAGTGAAACGGAGGTCGCAAGAGTCTCTGTAGGCATGTAGAAATGCAGTCTAGGCTCAAACATCACCTCAATCAGATGCCTACAGGTCAGTTTGGGAAAATGGGAAAAATGCATGTGTATTTGGAGTGTGGCACTCAAATCTACACTATAGGAGTTACCGTGGGCATGAAGAAAGGAGATGTAGAACAAAACATCCCTCGATTTTGTTGCCTATAGCTCAATGTAATCACTTTCAAAAAGCTAAGCCTACACTTACCAAAAAACCCAATTGCTTGATTTCGCTGGCCACGCAGCTCAAAACCACCTAGAATTGTGTGCACCACCTCCAGATCGCTGAGTAGATGGATGTCGACTATCCACTCGCCCAAATCCGCCCTCGGCTGCCCACTATAGCCCCTAAATCCTCCTCCACGGCCCACGTGATTCTGGCTGCGAGGAGGGCTAGAAATTTTTAATATTCTGTTTTTTTTTTCGCGTTTCTGGTGCCAGAAACGCGATTCTCCCAAAATCGCGTTTATGGGAAAGAACATTTATGGAAAAGTTTTTTCCCATAAGCGCGATTTTGGGCAACTATGGCGCGCGTGCCAATTAACACTGAACGCACAACCTATGATCATAACCCACAAACCATGCCTACATTCACCCCTAGCTCATTGTAACATGGGTACATGTTCGGGCAAGCTCCATGGCGATGCAATAGTTTGCGGAGCTCTGACTCTCACTATGTCTATTACTTAGCATTATATGCTCAGAAACCTGTTCTGACCAAAATGGGATGGAATGTACTGGTCAAGGAATTAAAAAATTTCAAAAAGTACCTAGAGAATGCCCTAAAAACTTACCTAAAAAGTAGTACATAGTAAAAAAATTGAGCCAACTTCTATAAGCACTATTTGTATGGATGGAGAATCTACTTTTTGGCCTCACCGATCCAACAACACTGATCTGACATGTGAAAACACTATGTTGAACAGCTATTGCTTTATCCTGGTTTGCTGGACACATATGCACCAGTCTTCAAGCCAACAGTTCGATTGGATTGGTAATGACTTTACACTCCATGCATATCTAATTTGGATACATTTAAACATTAAACATTTTTTGATAATTTGATCAATGGTAAAAAAATCTCTTTTGTTGTGTAAGCAACGAGACCCAATTTTCAAGGGGTTCAAACATGCTGATTGCAGTTTGCTCTCACAGGTCAGTGCCCCAAATGTCATTGTTGTTTCTCTTTGATACGTAGATCAAAGCATATATATGTCCAACAATACCTTTGTATGAATGGAGGATGTACTTTTGGCCTCAAAATTTGATGAGATAAAATAAAATTAAAAAGAAAAATACAGAAATTTTTATTTTCAAGGCTCCTACCAGAATGGAACATCGTTTTGGAACGCATTCCGATCCAGAACTGGCAACTATGATAATATGTGTGTGGGGTTCTCAATATGTGTCACTAAGAGTCCAACTACCAATTTCATCATGCTCAGCAAGGTCTATGCTACCACATCCCCAGTAAGCAATTAGCTCCCCACCACAAAGTTAAGTGAAGTCCACTTTCAACAACAAAAGAACCAGGGCCACAGGCAGGTCTCGAAATGCACTATCCATAACTTCGTATTAAATAATACGATGCTTCAATAAAAAATATAACACATGGGCGTATCTAGAAGCTTACGTGAATAGAGGCTTTCCGGGGCACTGCAACCATAGTATAAATCGGCACCATTGGAATTCCAGATATTGTTGGAAGAAAATATACCTTGCTTCTGCAAAATAAATTAAGTCTGGCTTAAAAGGAGGACTTCGTGGTACCCAATAAAAATTCAAAGAAGCTGAAAAATTCCAAAAAATATCTCTACTAGGAAGAAACAAAGTGATTGTGAAACTTTTGCTAGGTTAAAGCCTCCTTGACAAGTTCAAGCATAAACCAAAGAAGCTTCGTTGCATAATTTATACGACGTTACCAAAGTCTAATAGTGTTGATGATGGATACTCAGCCAATTGTCATGACCTAATGAGTGAACCTTCATACTCATAAACTCAACCAGAAAAGAAAGAAACGGTATAATCGCAGTGCAAATCAGCATGTGGATGATGGACATTCAAATGCTATGACCTGATAAATTAACCTTCATCCTCTTAAACTCAACCAGAAAGAAACAGTAAAAATTGCGCTCTGATTCAGCTAACACGTCAAAAGTACCATAAGGTAAGAGATCTTACAGGCACATCTAGCAAGTCACGTAGAAGAGCGTGGTTGGGATTTAATGAATCTCGTTTCTGAAATGAATGCATGCAACAGATAACTAATCAGTTGAAATTCAAACAAATACTAAAGGTTAAAATGCAGAAAGAGGAAAAGACTTGTGCTCCGCCAGCGGCCTGAGCCGTAGCTTTTGTTTCGGTTTCAAGTTTTCAAACTGAAAGGTGGAATTTTTTGCGCTTTTCAACCTCAGATTTTACACTCCTAACAGGGTTACCATGTGACTCAGATATGCAACCTGTTTCCAAGCCGAAACAGTAAGCTCAATGGAGATTTGTGTCTGTCACAAATGCATGTTAAACTCACACTATTTCAATCCTTGCAAACAAAATTCATGAAAGCAGGCATACCAGAGGACTGAGCACTGATGGCGTCCGGCCACGGTTGGGGAAGTAATCAAGATCAACAAACCGCACCACCAGAAGGGACATACAAGCCAGACCCACTAATGCTGACGCACAAAAAAGTGACAAAGTAGAAATTGGGGGGAAAGAAGCCAATTTTGTCAAAGCTCTGGGACGTGCCATAACGAAAACCATTGCATGTTGCTGCTGCCTGCTTGCCCTTCATCCAAGTCCATGGCCCAAAGGCGCCTTTTCAGCTCAACCCTTCCAAATCTGACAACCTCTTCTTATCATCTCGAATCATAATAACAACTATACTAAGTAGCTGATACGAATCAGGAGAAGTTTCATACGTTCCGATTGTTGAATCAGCAACCAGCTCAGACGTTATTCATTTAATGGATCTAAAAGCCTGCTGTCATTGCAAATAACAAACTCCAACAACCTCCCTTCGCTTCCAATGAGATATATGCGTGAAGTACAATAAATGTATGTGTGAATAAGTCTTCGGAAGAAAGCATACTCTCGCCTCGCTCGCTCGCGCTCTCTCTCTCTCTCTCTCTCTCTCTCTTGCTATAATATGCCTTTATTTTATTTTTCTTGCTGGTGCGGGTGTATGTGCAAGTCTTGTGAAGACCTTCGATGTAAAAGGGCCCGTCCCTGAATCAGCCCTGCCTCCGTGGGGCAAGCACATTGTCATGTCATGTTTCTTTGTTGGCCTTATCTTGTTATGATTTTATCAGATTTTTTCTTTTTGCAACGGGTTGGTTATATACAACATCTACAACGTAGCAGTGCTAAGTTACGCAATGCCAAGGGGAGAGTAGAGCCCCAAAAATGTCACTTCGCATGGGTTGAGAATCTAGCTTGCGCCTGGCCGGCCACAGTTAACAACTCTACCCACACACCCTCACATTTTATTAGATTTGAACCAGCAACGCAATTTTGTCCCTCTAGCAACAATTTTGTGAGCTAAACATGATAAATATTGAATTTCAGGGACATGCTATTTGAAGCGTAGAAACCGTAACAAAACCATGATGAAAGCATGACAAAGAACCAAATATGATGAATATTGAATTTCAAAAACATGATATTTCAAGTGTAGAAACCATAACAAAACCACGATGGAAGCATGAAAAAGAGCAACCTGAATTAAAGCTATGAGATCACAAGCGAGAAATTATTTGAAAGTTTCTCATACGTACGATCATCGTTTCAAGTACCAATATTTCCATGATTGCGAAGGATGACCAGTCAAGTCATTGCAAAGTTTCATGTTCTGAGATTTATACATTTTGATGTAAAAATTCTTTACCTATGTGCAGTCGAATGGCCTTTGACAACTTCTAGTATGATGTAAGCTAGTTTCCCAATTTGCGATGCTATTTTGTACAATGTGATGTGTTTGTTCGTGGCTATTTCGCAGGAGAAGGCGAGGTATCCTACGATAAATATGCCATTTACATTATTAGTTGCTTCACAATGGAACACGATATTTGTTGAATTGAAGAATAATATAGAATGAAAGTTGGCATACCTCTATGCTGGAAGATGGTGGTTGACATGTTCATTGTGAAATTTGGAGCATGGGTTGTCCTTTGTTACTATGAATTGATATGAACAGCAAAACGTAATTTTCAATCATTGAAAGTTGCAAGCCTGTGAATCAATTGTTGCAATGGTTGATGTGTCAAGGCTCTCTTTCTTAAGGATTTTCAACACACTATCAATCGAGATTGGGCCCTTCGTGAGGCACACTCATGTTTTTGAGATGTGCCCAAGTTGTCTAGCAAGATCGATACTAATAGCATTCAACTTTGTGTGGATCATCCACATGGAAACGCTTGTCACTAGATATTAAACTTCGTATATATAAGCCTTTCACATAGATGGAAAACATATTGTGCATTGTTGTTGCATATTTGTTGAGTCTTGATGCACCAGCACCAGTAGTAGCACAAAGCATTATAAATTTATTCATTTGAGTATGTGAGATATTTTATCAAATGTGTCTTTCCATTCTAGGTGCACCTGAAAGCACGAAAATACTTGAAATTTTTAACGTCAAAATTGAATAGATATTTTCTTGTTCGGTTGTCAATGAGGTATTTGTGGGAACCTGACACTATTCACTCTCGTTGAGAATTTGACTAAGATTTCTATAATATTGCGACATTGTTATCCAGTAATGAACTTTCGTGTGAGGCACCTATTCGGTTTGCATGTGTCTATTGTCTCACCTTGGATTCAAAAGTTTCTCATGAAATATGATCAATGAGTTTAACGGTAATTTTTTAGCAGCCAAACAATTGGGTAAATGCATTATTAAAATAACATGAATAAATTTGGAACTGAATTAGACTTTATGTATTACAATAATACATCTTGGAATTTATTGACAAGATAAACAACTCCAAACCATAAAACAATATATAGTTGTAAAGACTAATAGTCTTCTTGTATCCTTGAAACTATCGATATCCTTGAACAACTTTTGCCATATGTGTAGACAAAATTGTCACTTCCCAGTGCTACAATATAATCCACTCATGCAAGCCTATTTTAGTACTTACTTAGATGACTCAGTTTTTCATTAGTGGCTAGAGTAGAATGTCAGAACACATTGGAAAATTTCTTTCTTAAAGATGCCATGTTGTCATTGCCAAAAAGGTCCCCAACAACAACATACAGGTTTGTAGATGGTGAATAACCTAGAGCTTTTAGAAAAAGAGCAATCTCGTGAGGACCCAAAGGGCATCCACCTTGCACATATTTCTTCTCACCATCAATCTAATGAGGTTCAATTTGTAGATTTTAGTGCACATATATATGATTAAATTTAGCTTCCTCTTTTTAAAACTATGATCAATCGGGACGTCAAAATTACTATAACAATAACAACTTTATACCAAAATTACTAACATAACAACTAAGAACTAACTCTTAAACAAATACATATTTCAAAAAAAAGATAATATTTTTTAATTTATTATCTCATTAATCTCATTTTAAAGATCTAACAAATATATAAACTATATATTTTTGCAGATTTTTATCAAATTTCAAAAAACAAATTTGATCAAATCACTAATAAAGCCGACTCTAGTAAGGTATTTTTTGAATTACATGAATTTTGCTTTATATATTTAAAATTAATATGAATGTGTAAAATATGAATTTTAATTCAATTTGCTAATATCATCACTAATTAGTAAGAGAAATTAAGTTGATGTGATTTGTTTAAAATATCTATTTTTAAAAGTTCAAAGAAATTTTTATATTTTATTACTCATCATGATCCACCGTGATGCTATGTGGCATTAAACTACCAATCAGACCTTAAATACTTTCTCAAATCTCTAATCTTACACATGTCAAAATGCAAGTTTATGACATAAATCACAAAGATTTTATATATAATATGATGATTATCATTTACACTAGAACTTAGATTGATGGACAATGTCAATAAATCCCAACCTATACACATATCTTACTTTGATCTGATAAAACTAGTATCATAAATTAGAATATATTAAATTTATATGGATTGTTAAACTACATTCATCATATTTACTGGGAATGTGATTTGTGTATCCAAAGTTCAATCAGGTATAAAAATCTCACTCAACTCTAAATTTGTCATCTCGTTGAAACATATATCATGTTGTACAATTCACAAAGAGATTGGTTATAGTGAACAATATCTGTTTGAGAGTCATAATGCACTCCCACAGCTTTCACTGGTCAATCACAAGTATGATCCGTTGTTGAGGAATCATCATCTCCTTTCTGGACTACTAGGTTGATTGTCCAAGTGATTGGATCAACTTTGACTGCACGCTTATGATTCTTAAATGTAATTTTTCCAGTTTTCCAGTTATGAATGACTTGTGCAACTTGTAACCATGGACGGCCCAATAGAATATGATAAACGTTTGGTGCTTCCGGTAAGGCCATTACTACAAAAGTAATGACAAACTGAACTCCAGCAATTTTGACAGGTATGTCTTCCACTATGCCTTTAGGACGAACTGTCATTTGATCAGCTAACTTCATAGCAAAAGTTGCAGACTTCATCTTTTGAAGGCCCCATTTGGCACATAGCTTTGTTGAGATCAGATTAACTCCTGAACCTCCATCGATCACGGCTACCTCTTTACCAAACTGTTTATGTTGTATTGGCAAAGTGATGTTTCTCTGCTCACTTTCCCAGGCTACCCGTACATTGAGTACTTCGCTATAGTTGAGAAATTGTGTCGAGGAATGAGGGTTGTGTCCATTAAATTTGCACAAGCCAATTTGCATAAGTGTATCACATGGCCTACAAAATCTGGAAAGGGAAGGCAAGAGTGGAATCAAGCCTCTGTTGATGCAGGTACACAAGCACGAAAGTTGAACACTCGTGTGAAGACAAGATTTGCTACAGTCCATTGCCTTGTGTTACAGTAGACAAAACTTTGCAATTGCAGACACAAATTCCATTGCCACAGACATGGGCTATAGTGGAAGCGCTTACCAACACATTATCTCCTGTTGTGAGAATCTATGTTTTGCAATTGCAGACACAAATTCCATTGCCACAAACGTGGGCTATAGTGGAAACACTTGCCAACACATTATCTCATGTCGTGAGAATCTATGTTTTGAATCAAACATGTGGGTATTTGTTATTATGAGATGCACTACATGCATCCTTGGCTATGAACTTGCGCTTCCAACATGAGAGAGTCTGACACCTCGCTCAAGGTGCAAATGGCAGTTGGTGACTTTGATTTGGAGGTACAACTCTTAAATGACAACATGAGACAAGAGGTTGTTAATGTGTTGGCCCCTTTCCTTGATTTCATGTGGCATTATCATTCTACAAAGGCCCACAATATGTTAGCATTGATGTTGGATTTAAGATCCAATTGGAGTGAGTGAAGCTAAAACTAATTTAGAGTTCCTAAAAAGATAATTGTCTCTCTTTTGACATATGATGATTGAAGGAGACCAATGTTCATATCCATTACAATGGGGAAAAAAGTTTGAGTTCAGATTTTCAAACTATTGGATTCTTGGCCAATCAAATTCTTGGTATAGTTGGTTGTCAAATTGAAACCAAGAGGATGTTTTCGATAGCTGGGGTGCTCACCGCATTCAGACATTGTTGCCTTCAAACTAAAAATTTAGAGAAGTTGGTGCTTGTGGTGAAGAATTGGCTGATCCAAGACAAAAATCAATAAGAACAAGTTTTACAAGGATTTTGACGAATCGGAGTTTGAAGATGAATTTGAGGTAGCTGAGTATGTTGGAGGGTTTGCGGATCCCAAGGCAAACCTAACCCTATCTAATAAGTGAGAGGGATTTGGCACCCTATGTGTGTAAGTCCAACCTGATGATCACATAGTTATTTGATAATTAGGAAGTCAATACAAGGACTTTAGGCCTTTTTGCGGGACTTTTAATGTCACAGGGCCTAAATGTCAAGTTAGTGAATAAAATAGGGGTTCCCACCAAAATTCAAATTCAAATTGGTTTCCTCCAATTTTGAATGAATACCCATTGCAGTAAGCAGAGGTTCCGCAAGGGTCATCCATTGAGTGACCATGCTTGTGCTAGGAAGGATCATGATATCCGTTGCAGATGGGACATCACGATGGATAGTATAATGCGGCGACTGAGAGGTATCGGCGGAAGACATGATGAACAAAAATGGAAAGTAAAACGCGCGAGTGTATATCAGAGAACAGTTTAGAAAGTTCTGAAGGCTTTGGTTGCTGGAAAATTTGGCAAGAGCTTTGCTAGCACGAGTGAGAAATGAATCGAATTTAGCCAACTTATAGGTGAATTTGGAGGGTCCACTACACTGAATACTAGTTAGGCTTCATTTCTGAACAGAAATTTGTAGGCTTACATAGTACTATGAAAGTAGGCCATAAAAATCTCGGTGGAGGTTTTTGAGGCTCTGAAGCCATCCGACGAACATTTTCCAGGGTTGGCAAAGGATGAACCTTCGTCCAAGAGGGTCGTTCGCCCAAGTACTGTCATAAATGCAAATTTTCAAGATTTGAACCTATGGCCAACTTAATTTTGACATTTAAAGACCATCTAGCATGTCGACGAAGGTTTCTAAGGAGAGTAAGGTGCTCGGCAAAGGTTCCCAAAATGGCATATTGTTGATCATTCGCCTAACTCAGAAAAGAGACTTTTTCTGAAAAAGAACCTTCGCCCATCTCAATATAGCAATCTGAAAGCTCGGCGAAGGTTTCCAATACTGTATAGGCAACTTATGAATTCGTATAAAATGCAAAGTGCATTTTCATGAGGTAATGACAAAATTTTCGAACAGAAAAAGTCATGGCTAACGCTTCACGTTCTGTTGTTGAATAGTTCTTCTCCGGATATGTAAGCTGTCTGCTTGAAAATCGTATAGGATAGTCCTTCTTATAGTCATCTGGCTGCGTCAAAATTGATCCAATGGCATATTTTGAGGCATCCGTGTGAACATGAAATTCAACCGTGCAATTTGGAGAACGTAGTATCGGTGTTGAAGTTAATGCTTTTTTTAATTTTTCAAAGGCTTCTAACGCCTCTACTATCGAAATAGGAACAATAGTCACTTTGTATATAGGTCGTGCTAAATCCGCAAAGAAGATAATAAAAATTTGATAGTAGTTCGCATGACTCATAAACACATAAACTCCACGAATCGTTGTTGGCGGTGGAAATTCCACAATAACCTTGATTTTAGAATAATTTGTGGCAATGCCATGTCTCGATATCACATGCCCAAGCACAACTCCATGTGAAACCCATATCTGACATTTTTCTGGATTTAGGAAAATTTGATATTTGTGACATCTTTCAAATATTTTCTTCAATCGATCCAGGTGGTCTGTATCTGTGCCATGGACTCCCAGGTCATCCAAGTAAATTTCATGGAATTTCTGTACATAATCCTTAAAAGCAAATTGATTACTCTTTGGAACGAACTTGGTGCATTATAGAGTCCAAACGGCATTACTTTGTAAGATAGGTGCCCCACTATGTTGCAAAAGCGGTTTTGTGACGATCTGCAGGTGCAATATTGACTTGGTTGTAACCACTAAATCCCTCTAGGAAACTATAAGCTTCCGCTCCAACAAGACGATCCAGAATGCTTTCAATAAAAGGTAACAGAAAGTGATCCTTCCACGTCACTTTGTTCAAGGCCTTGAAATTCAGACAAATTCTCAATTTCTCATTCTTCTTAGGAACAATGACAATCGATGAAACTCATTATGTATGCTCAATCTCATAAATGAAATCGACGTCAAGCAGTCTCTGAAGCTCTTTCTTTATCAGATCCGCAACATTAGAATTACAGTGATAGAACTTTGTAACCTTTGGAACTGCATCAGGTACTAAAGGTATGGTATGTTCAATAACTAACGTCGGAATACCCTTCAGATCTTGATAAGTCCATGCAAAGCAATCTTGATAGTTAATAAGTAATGTTCGGAGTGCTTGATACTGTTCAGGATTAAGTTGTGATCCAACTTGTACAATCTTTTCTGGTTCTCCTGGTTCAACAAGATTCATTGGCTATGTCCTAGTTGGGCCATCGTAAACATCTTTCAATTCTGGCACCTGTTCTTCGGGTTCACGATGTGCTTTGGATAACATGATAACCACATCATCCAGTGTATAAAGTTTAAAATATTTGGGCATATCATGCTGGACTACATCTGCTTGTTCTTTGTCGAAAGGACTTGGCTTGGACTTTCGCTTAACCTTCTTAGCAGGAATTGATCGTGGAGGTGATGATTTTCGAGACGATGATGTCTTTCTAGAACTCTGACTTGTAGAATCATCCTTAACTTTTCCTTTGCCTTTATCCAGTAAGGGTGGCACATTCTTTGAATCAATCTTTTTAGGAGGATTTTCCCATTTCAGGACCGTATTATAATGTTGCTTGGCTTGTTCGTCATTGACCCTGTGATCCTGTCTTCCTTCAATATAATCATCATAATTCAAGGCATGACTCACAGGAATGAGTTCATCTTCGATTGGATCTGGTATAGGTTCAGTTGATATCCAAGCTACATTCAGCACATTCAATAGAAAAGTGATCGGTGTATCCAAGATTCGATCCAATAATGAAATCTCGCTCAAATCTGACTGATTATCTTGATGACACATATATCCTGCTGTACAATCAATCGTTACAAGAGCTTCATTCCAGTTGACAGTATCTGTTTGAGAATCGTAATGAACTCCCAAATTTCTCTCTAGTCAGTCACAAGTATGATTCGGTGTTGATGAATCATCATCCTCTTTTTGAACCACTGGTTTGATAGTCCAAGTTTCAAGATCAACTTTGACTGCACATTCAAAAGTGATTTTTCCGGTACCCCAGTTGTGAATTACTTGCGCAACTCGTAACCATGGACGTCCCAATAGGACTCGGTAGACATTTGGTGCTTTTGGTAAGTCCATTACTACGAGAGTAATGACGAACTGTACTCTCGCAATTCTGATAGGTATATCTTCAACCATTCCTTGCGGATGGACTGTACTTTGATCAGCTAGCTTTATGGCAAAAGTCGCAGGCTTGATCTTTGTAAAGCCCCATTTTGCACATAGCTTTGTAGAAATCAGGTTAACTCCCGAACCGCCATCTATGATAGCTGCTTCATTAGAAAAACAATTCCCATAGAACTTCGATAGCTTTGAAGACTCACACCATACAAGTGATGATGCACCATATCTGCCCATCCATAGGGTCACTACTGACCCACCCCCATGCATTGGAGTTATCGACACCAACATGCCCGGTCAAACTTACAATGATAATTGGCATCCCATACCACCAACTTTCACCCTCGGCTCTCCGTAGCATACATCTCTTGGCCTGGAGATACATCCTGGCTACTGCACGTGTTCTCAATCCACCAACTATAGGGTAGATTGAGTGAATGAAAAAAGGGAAGCCCCACTTCTATATAGGCATAGTACAAGTGAGTCCCATCAAGCATGGTCCCGCCGGTGACACGTGACCACCTAGGATGGTGGCGCATGGCACCCAAACATGTTGATAACGCTAGATTTGCATCCTACCCCTTGCGAGGCTGTCACTTAAGGGTGTACCATTATGGTATATAACACCACTCGTCCACTAGTTTCTTGTCTTGACCAACCTTTTATGGTAATGATGGCTAGGCATGTAATAGTAAATCACAATGCATGCATCTTGTCTAGAGCATGGTTTCATTGAATCAACACATTCTTGATCGATCATGGGTTTGAACCAAGCTCTGTAGACTATAATGTATACTTCAAAGCTGTTAATCAATTCTTTGTCATCATCATACTCTATGAGACGTTGATGTTCAGCAACAATATCGGTCTGACAAAGGATACTAAGAGGATGCTATCTCAAGAATTTGAGATGACAGATCTGAGAGAGGCACATTATTGTCTTGGGATTCAAATCCACAGAGACAGAAACAGAAGGCTTCTCTATATCACTTAGTAGAGGTACTTCCAAACTTTATTATCAATCTTCAATTTGATGAATTGCAAGCTTGTGCATAATCCCATGGACCCAGGCTTAATATCTAAGGAGCAATGCCCTCAAACTGGTGAGGAGAAGGCCAAAATGAAGGAGTATCCATATCAATCAATCATCGGATCTCTGATGTATGCTATGATATCGACTACTTGATCTTGCATACGCCATAAGCTCTTTAAGCCAATATATGGCTAATCCTGGTATGGTCCACTGGAAAGCTCTTCTAAGAGTTCTTAGATATGTACGAGCTACCATCAACCTTTACATTTGCTATGGAGATAAAGATCCATCCGATATTCATACATTTCATAGATATATAGATGGGAATTAGGCAGGCGATATCGACACCAGAAGATCGACATCTAGATTTGTCTTCCAATTCAATAATGGTCTAGTATCTCGGAATAGTCAAAAGTAGACCTCCATCTCGATGTCTTCGACAGAATCAAAGTACATTGCAGCCTCTCAAGCTACCAAAGAGGTAATTTGGTTGAGGAATCTACTGTCCGATATTGGACTCAGACAAACTGCTCCAACAATTATTCAGTGCGACAATCAGAGTGCTATGGCGTTATCAATCTAGATTTCATTCTAGAAGCAAGCAC
Organism: Diphasiastrum complanatum; assembly: GCA_029204225.1. Classification (NCBI taxonomy): domain Eukaryota; kingdom Viridiplantae; phylum Streptophyta; class Lycopodiopsida; order Lycopodiales; family Lycopodiaceae; genus Diphasiastrum; species Diphasiastrum complanatum. The sequence goes on from CM055103.1 coordinate 13,714,429, forward strand.
ATCGAGATTAAATACCACTATATCAGGAGTAGAGTACTCAACAAGGAGGTGAGTTTGAAATTTTGTAGAACCTAGTATATGCTAGCTGACATATTTACAAAAGGGTTAAGTCAGAAAGCACACAAAAGTTTTTGTGGTATCTTAAATTTAAAAATCACGGCATTCAAGGATCCAGATTAAGAGGGGGTATTGGATTTCTATCCTCTCCATCCCTTATCTCTTCACTAATCTAGATCCATTCATTTGATGTATGTAAAAACTTCTAAAGTCGAATAGCCTGTAGAAATACAAGAAAAGTCGATGAAAGTGTTCCTTCGACTTTCCCAACATCGAAGTATCCGACTTATTGGCTTGCCCGAAGACTTTGACGATCGTCGAAGGTCACTATTCAAAATGGAGCTCTTGTAAAGAGCAAGCTCGACATCCACGTCATCGACATCGAAGTCATCAACATCTTCTAAAATGAGCAAGCTCGACATCCACGTCATCGACATCTTCTCAAAAGCAAGCTCGACATCGAAGTCTTCGACTTCGTCAGCTAAAACGACTTGTATAATTGGTGACTGATAACAATAACATAGTGCCTTAATCCTGTTTGTAAAGTATAGACCTTAATTAGAGGTCACCGCAAGAGCAAGGCAGTTATAGCCCAAAGCGGTGATGGTGCCTAAAGAAAAAAGCAATAGCATGGCTATCCACTCTTCTCTCCACCGATCAGATATGCACCGACTGCTCTCATGTACATCTGCCATTGTAAAATTATATATATATATATATATATATATATATATATATATATATAAGATCTATAAATAGAAAAAAGATTCTAAGAAGATTGAGCGATTAGAAGATTAACAAGAGCGCAATAATTCGTTCTTCCTCTCTGTTATATCAGAGTATTGTTTCAAGAAGAACGTGCCTTGTATTTGCATTCAGACTTGTACTATCTGCGATTACATAGTTCCTATTCCAGCAATCTAAAATATGTCGTGCTTTGTTCAATGCATTATCATTCAGTTTCGATTCACTGATTCATGCCATGCAGATAAATTATACATAGATTAAGATACTCATATGACTGATAATTTGTGTTGATCATAAGCTCTAGCTCGTAAACTGATAACGCTTCCGCAAAAAGCGCATTTATTTTTTGTTCACCTACAGAACCTTTACTGGTAGACGTTGTGCACACACCAAGAGATCTTTCACTGGTTGATTTCCAACATCCTCAGAGTTTTGTTTGCAGCCCAGTAGACGATGTGACGAGTCGTGCACACCCTGCGGAGCGCGTGCGAGATCCCATCCCCACCGCCTAGCCACTCGCCATCATTTCCCTTTGACCCCAAAAGGACTGGTACTAGGAGACAAGGGTACATTGTCTACAATGAGGTTAAATGTGGATGGTGTTATAGTCTCCATTTGCTTATGGGACGAATGCACTCTTCTTGGTGCCTTTACGGACGCATCCCATTGTGTGTAGCTTGCATCCTCCAACACCCCCACTCAAGCAAGCACAGAACGAAGGAAACTCCCACTTGCTCGTTCAGGACCAGAACGTTGGCTCTGATACCACCTCAGAGTTTTGTCGGCAGCGAAGAGCGGTCCAGTAGATGATGTGGCACGTCGTGTGCACGCCAGCGGGCCGCGTGCAGGATCCCATCCCCTTTGACCCCAAAAGGGCTAGTACCAAGGGACAAGGGTACATTGTCTACAATGAGCTTATATGTGGATGGTGATATAGTCTCCATTTTCTTATGGGACGAATGCACTCTTTTTGGTGCCTTTACGGATGCAGCCCATTGTGTGTAGCTTGCATCCTCCAACAGACAATTGTAGTTTTGTTCACTTTAATTACCTTTTGATGATCAATAGAACTAAAACTAAGTGATATTTCAAGCTTATGGAATACAAGTAACCAAAAGTGACATGTAACCTTAGGATCTCTATTACTAACAATATCACTTGGCAGTCCATAAAGCCTAAATAATCTTTTCACAAAGATCTGGGCTAAATCCGAAGCCTTTGGAATTGATTTTACTGGTATGAACGTAGCTAACTTAGTTAACATGTCGACTACATAAGAATCGGTTTATTTATCTCATCATCATCTGATACACAAACTTTTTCATTCTAGAATAGTATACCACCTCAAATGGCAAATTATTCCACAATCTTTTTATCTTTTTTGAAAATCTGAGATCCTTGTGAATTAATCTCATTTCCGTTCTCATTTCTCCCAGTTTCAACCATTTTTCAAATACGACCAAATGAGAATATGTTTCCCACTTTCTTCTCAATTAAAAATCTATGATCTATAGAAATATGGGTGAATGAAAGTTCATTTACTTGAACAATCTGACTAAGAGCGTATGCAACTTGGTTAGAGTTGCCTTTGACATACCAGTCTTGCATAAGCCCAGCCCACTAAGATTTACGATCTCTCAGATCATGTTGATTGCAAATTATTTTAGAGGTTGGTGATCTATATACACTGTCAACTGACTACCATAAAGATAATGCCTTCAGGTTTTAAGTGCATGTATCACAAAAAAATAACTCTTTTTTTCCTGAGTTGTATAATACAACTGAGGTATAGTAAGTTTCTTGCTCTCGAACACTATCGGTCTATCGTTTTGTAAAACAACTACTCCTATCGTTTACTGCTCCTATTGTTGAATCACTTACATCAGTTCTAAAGACATAAGGTAAATTCTGGATCCACGATCTATAAAATAATATCATCTAAAAGAACAATTACGAATTGAGCTAGGTATGGATATAATGTTCATCATCTGCTGAAATGGCGCAGGTGCATTCGTCGACCCACAAGAAAGCACTAAAAACTCATAATGACCGAACCTCATCTAAAAACCAGTATTTTGCACTCATTCAGATGGATTCTAATAGGATGATATCCGGTTCTAAGATATATGTTTGTGAACTATTCAGCTTCACCTAAGTGATCTACCATATCATCCATTATGGGCAATGAATATTTATTTTTAATAGCTACTTTATTCAACCCCTTGTTATCCACACACATTCGGAAGCCTCCATCTTTCTTTGCTTTCATAAGAATAGGAGCACTCCAAGGTGATATACTGGGCTGAATATGACCCATCTTAAGATAATAATTTTCAATTTGGTTAGTAATCTCTATATGTTCTTTTTAAGAAAACCAATACGATTGTCTAGAGGTAGAGTGACTACTTGAAATTAACTCAATCATGTGATCTACTGACCTAGAAGGTGGTAAACCATGAGGTAATTCAACTAGAAAAACATCTTTAAATTCATCTATAATCTTATTTTCAATTTTCTCTTGATCTAAATCCACTGAGTTAAGAATTTCAGAAAATTCACAACTATTTATATGCATTTCAGAAAAATCCAAAATGGGTTTAGCAAACAATGAATAAGCTTCACATTGTGAATAAAAAATTTCTATTATATTAGTTGTTGAAACCATCTCAGATGGATGTACATATCTGTCTCTAAACAATGTAACTACTTTATCTCACTCCTGAAATGAGAGCACATGTTTCTCAAAATCAATATTAGAAAATTTTCTAAATAATCACTCAGCCTAGAATAATATTTGTATGTGCTAAATCTATAACATGAAAATCAACTAATTCTTTATAGTCTTGAATCAAAACAAGGAGCTTCGAAACCTAACTTCCCAAGTCTCCAACTCTGCATTGAAGCTAGATATACTTTATATCTATGATTGACGACTTCAGTTTCCAGGCTGGGTTTCTACACAAAATAGGAATTAATGAAATAATGAGTTGAAACATCATCCACCAATATACTGACTTCTTGATATTTAACTGTCTCTTTCAAATGAAACAATTCATTTGGCAAGAAACAAGCAGTATTGAATGAACATTCACACTCACAATCAATCAGGTTAATTTTCAATTTTAGATTTTTCTTATACATGGCATCTCAATTACTTGAGTTGCGAGTTTCTTTCGCATCGAGTAGAATTTTATAACATGTCAGGCTTGTTGCCAATAAAACATAAATCCGACTTCTTAGTTTTTTATTTGTTACTTTCACTTACCTTCTCATGCCATTTGATCAAGCTCGTCAAAATATTTGACTTGAGTTTTCTCACAACCTCATTTATTTCCTTTCTTTGGTATGGGCACGGATGGATACTTTTTCTTGGATGCCACCACCGTGGAACCATAAGCTTTCGCAATCTGGATCACATCATCGAAAGTCTAAAGCATGTTTTGCTTACATTTGCTTTGATAAACCTAGGATGAACTACCAAAGAGCTGGTTTCAAATCGACTAATGGAACTTTGTTCCATAAATCCATGAACTCTTAGAGATGAGAGTCTAAACTCTTCATCCCTATTTTGCAATTTATGAATATTTGATAGTAGTCTAAATCGCCCGCAATCACAAATGATTTTATAAAAACTTCCACGAATTCTTTCCACATAGCGGGTTTCAATTGCAAATCACAACACCACGACAATGCTTTTCCACGGAAAAACAAAACCACGCTCACAATCTTTTTCTCTTTAGGAATTCCGTGTAGACTAAAATAACTGGTCCACTTGGCACTCAACCATTGTCAAATATGAAAATAAGTTAGCATAGGTACCGTTCCCTCAAGACTTGCATTACCCTCGACCATTATTGATGACCTAAAATGAAAAAATGATTCTGGCAGTTGATAGATTAGAAATCTCCAACCAAAAGTAAAATTAACTGTGATCTGATAAGCCAATTGATTACATCTCAAAAAGGTCATTCACTTTACAAGCCAATTTTTTTTTCACCAACAACCCATAGATTTTGACAAAATCAAAACATTTATAACTCTTTTAAAAATTTACGTAACCGAGTATTCAAATTCTGTTCTATAGGGACCAAAACTGCGAAAATCGATTTATGTCATCGAATTTTCAGTTTCACTGTTACTAATCCATTTCAAACTGATTTCGAAACATCCAGTATGCATCAAATTCAATGTGTAGTGATTTACGAAAAAAAGACAACTTTTTACATAAACTGTCTGATTAAACTGAAAAGTCATTGTTTGAACTACTTTTTACTAAGCTTGTATCCATGCATGAAATTTTACTGATCAAACTACTGTAACACTAAGTACCATGTCCCCAGACATGCAAAGTGATTCAAAAATGACTTAAAACATTGGATATGCACACTGCTACTGCATTCACTAACATGCAATCAAAGCATTTGGAAAATTTTGCCTATTTTGAACCAAAAACTACCAAAAACATTTTAAAGCAAAGTAGAGAGAGAGAGAGAGAGAGAGAGAGAGAGAGAGAGAGAGAGAGAGAGAGAGAGAGAGAGAGAGAGAGAGAGAGAGAGAGAGAGAGAGAGAGAGAGAGAGAGAGAGAGAGAGAGAGAGAGAGAGAGAGAGCGGGAAGGGTAGGTATTCAAATGTTTGTTTGAAGAGCGCTTTTGTGACTTTCAAAATGGAGCCTATGTGGTTAAAGCTAGCACCCACAACACAGATTTACATTTCTTTTCTTGAACAAGCCTTTGGCCTAAATATATGCTCAAATGTGAGCAAGGATTCAAACCTACTAGGCAAGCTTGACCTAAGCAGACTACACCACCATACCCACTTGGGTTGCCACTTCTTTAGTTAGAGTTTTGAAGATAATGAAATGTCAAAGAAAGAGGTTCATGTGCATTTTATACGATGGAGTAGGTAGTAGCAATAGCACAATTTTTTTCTTGCTTTCAAACTATTTATGTCTTACCTACATATGCAACGCTACCTGAGAATTGTAGATTAGAAACTAAGATGCCATTGTATTTCCAACAATTATATCATGTCATACACCAATCTATTAAATATATAGAGCTAAAATGATTTCCAAGAGAAGCTTGAACTTGGGACGAAAGAAAACTTTGCCAAGCTGACCAATTGAGCCAACTCCCTTCCCTTAAAAAATAAAAAAAGGGAGAACATGACTTAATTAATTCATTTGACCAAAGACAAACCAACTCTTCAGTCTCTAAATTTTCATTGGTGCAATGGATTCTTTTCATGAAGAACACCTTTCTTTTCATGATTCATTTTTATGAAAAGGCAACCGCTCAAGTCCTAGAATCGAATCCTCAGATTCCAGTCCCTATTATGCCTCTATGTGATTGATCAAAGTTTAAATCCAAACCTCAAAGAAAGGAAACATATTTTTCATGAAAAATGTCACTTACTAGACGACTCTCTCTTAGTATCAAACTAATTATATAAAAAATAGATTCATGATTTTTTGTTGTTGTAATGGCTTAGCATGTATGTGAGTCATGTTTCTCATTGTTTACTATCGTTGTTTCACATGCTTCGATTATATTTTAGCCATCAACATATTACAATCGTATACATATGAGAAAACCTTTAAGGTAGCTATTTAAAATCGACGTTCCAAAGCAAGGTCAATTTATAGATTTTAAAATTGGGCCATTGACACGCATGACATCGCTATAGTTTTTGATCCCCCTACATGACTTCTTATAGTATAAAGTGCGCGCGCGAGCAATTCAAAGGAGAGGAAGGGGACTTTTTTCTCAGCCATTACTTGTTTTTTTTTTTTCTTGTTTACAAAACATTTCACAATTACTAGAATAGATTTCAAATGAGAGTAGTTTTTCTCTATGCAACACAAGTCACAACACACAACTTTTAACCTCAACTAAAAGTGTTTTTCAAGTAGCTCATTTGCAAATTTATGAACTACCATTGCATTCTTTTTATTAATAAGCCATTCCAAAGAATTTAATGGGGTTGGCTCAGTTGGTTAGCTTGACATCCAAAGTCTCTTTGGTCCCAAGTTCTAGCCCCCAACCAAGATGCATTCCAAAGAAAGACATAACTTGAATTTTTTTAAAAAGCACTCATAGAGAATTATAGCTTCACTATTTTATGGTTTCTATCTACTCACAACATCACAAGCGTGTGGTCAAATGTAAGGTATCTTGTGATTGGCAACACACTTCCACCACCTTTATTGGATGATATGGATAATGGTTTTCCTTCTTAAAAAAAATGATGGACACTCTATACTCTCCTAGGTGGCGCAAGTACATCTAATATTCAAGTCAATAAATTCCCTAGTTTTTAAACATATGGTACAGACTTTTGTATCATAACAAATTACTAATTGCACATTGATTGTCATAAATTGATCTTTCAATGTGTTGAAATACAAATGTTTTTCTTCTTCAAATGCATGCAAATAATACAAGAGAGCAATATTTGATCATGCATAATATGCATCACAAGGTTTCATTTAAACATAACACAACATTAAATAATTGAGATTAGGGTGTCTTCACACACAATTAAGGGCATGTTTATTTGTCAAAAAACTCAATGATCAATGGAGGGAAAAAATTGAAACGCCCTTCTCCCATTCCACATAAAAAAGTGAGGTCTCCTATGTGACAGATGACTTGGCTTAAAAAATGCCAACACGAGGTCGATGGTTATGCCGAGTACTCCCCGGTATCTCCACATGCCTTAGGGCCCCTAATTTTTAAAAGTCGTATAGATTTGATTTTTAGGGTGGAAGAACATGCCTATGGTTCGTATATGATTGAGGAAAGAGAACAAAAGTCTCCCAAACCAACTTGTGTGTGATACCCAGAGGGTGAAGGAGCAGGGTAAGTGTGACTTGGGGTCACTATTAGCCCCCTCTTGTGTGAAAACACCCCAAGGGAACGGTTTCCTCTTGTCTAAAATCTGCACCCTCCAAATCCATGTGAGAGGGTAATGATCTTTTAATTGTAGTTAGTGAAGTCAACCATAAACTAGAGATCCAATTTGTTGATGATATGCACAAATGCATTTTGTTTTTGCAAATCACAAGAACCGTGCTTTAAACACCCAATTTTGTAAACCAAGTCCAAGTTTATCAGCAAATAGTAAACATCAGAAACAAATGTCAAGATTAACTTGACCATGCCCATCAGCTACCGGAAGGTGTGGATCCATAGGGCCAAAAAGCAATTCTACACAGAAACAAGGTCCGCATATCGATCTCCCTCTTCTACCAACTTTGTCCAGATCTCCTTGACTGAACTGTGGATTGTGTTAACGAGAAGAAGAACACCCAAAAATCAAAAAAGTTTTATATAAATGCTCGAAGACAATGCTCAGCTACAATATCATCAAAAGATATACTTCTTTATCTATATGCATTGTACATAGGTGATGGAACGTACTAAAGGAAAAAGGGTTTCAAGAGTAGCAATATAGCAATCTGAGTACCTGAAGAAGGCCATGTGAGATGAAGTATGTGTTGAAACATGCATAAAAGAGGCGCCCACCATTTGTATCATAAAAAATTGCTCTTACGTCACCAGCCACCTAGAGCAAATTAATAGTTAGCGTTGGAGATCAGTCTTGAAACAGTATACAAACCTTTGATTACAACAAAGTGCAAACTAATACAAAGGAGTGATCATGAGTTGATAATCTGGTAATATTACCACAAAGGGCTTCTCAAAATAATGATCAAGACACCGTTCATTGTTGATAATAGGCCTTTCTGTATCCATTTGTACAACAAATCGAGGTTTTTGTTCTTCAGTAACTTTATCCTCTCCATCCCTTGCTAGAAATGAGAGATAATACCGTGGACTTATTGTTTGACAAAAGCCCTTTTCCCACGACTCACACAAGCCGTGTGCAATTTCCACAGCAGGTCTGTACAATTGCCCTGGAATCTGCAGAATCAACAATAAGTTCAAAGCAAATACAAGTTTCACAGCGAGCGGTTGATGTTCCAACTAAACGGCCCTAGACCCTCAACCCTCATCTCAATTATGCATTTTTTGAAAAGAAAACGCAATAAATCCCCGAATGGCATACCTCACAAAGCTCTGTTATAACAGAACTGCACACGGTCAGTGCGCACAATATCGTACAACCTTATTCTTCGTAGTTCTCTCCTCTTTGCCAACAAAGGAAGCTGCATCACTTCTGGAGGACTTGACTGTAATTGTGTACCATTTGGAAGGCTAAGGCTAAGCAATCTACTCCAATATCCTACATAACGACGCTGGCTTGGAATGGTCACCTACATCAATCACCAAACTATGATCAAAGAGTGTAAAAAAGATCCAATTTTCCTTGCCTATCATACAAATAACATCACATTTGACTATATTTTATGAAGAAATTAATCTTGCATTGCACTATTTTTTGCACGCTTTCAAACGAGAAATGCGTGCAAAAAAAGGTGAATTTTTTTACATGCACCAACCAGGCAGACAAAATCTGCATGTAAAAAAGATTACAAAAAAAAAAAGTAAAAAATGAGTTCATGTCGTGGAAGGTCCTCGGAGGGGGACCTTCCCCCCTCCACAATCTCTCCAACTTAATAGGCGGCCGAGTTTTATAAAGGTAAAAGGTGGTTGTTGAGTTCACAAACACCCACTTGGGATTTGAGTCAAGGATATTTCCATGCTTCAATAGCGATCAGACCTAAAAGTGGGATACATGTAGAGTGTACATGTTTTTCATGATTAGAGCTAGTCTATCAAACATTGTTGCAATATACACAAAGTAATAGATTCATTTCTTGATGGTGTGATACCCCTTCATCATTATAGGTACGACGAGTTGCATATAATTGTAGAGCTTCGTCAACTGGCACTCCCTTGTAGACCAAGTATGCACATACCATGAGCCCTGTCCTCCCTTTACCTGCCTAAACCATGTTCAATAGTTACAACATGATGAAAAAAGTTTTTACATGCAAATCTAAAAACATTGCAAAAGTTAACAAAACGGCTTGTAAAAAGAAATAGTACAATATAATGTTCTTACCTTGCAATGAATGACTACCACATTTCGGGAATCCTTTGCCAACCAATCTTGTACATTTTCACAAAAAGAATCAATAAGTGACAAAGGAGGTACATGGTTATCATCAAAAGGAAAAACTTCCACACGACCGTGAAAATGCGCGGATTGTAGGTTGCTTCTACACACATATTGTAAACCTATCACTCAAAAAAAAACCCTGAGGTATTTTTTATATGGGCCAATTTCACATCATAAAAATTGAACTAAATGTCTCATATGAGAAGGAGCCACATTCAATATTGTTTCTTTTAGGTATTGTTGGTCTATAAAATCTTATCTTGGAATCATGTTTGAATCGATTATTATACTCAAGCTCATGATTGTCCGACCTTTTAGTATTTACGCTATATAAGGCTAATATAATGCCATGAACCGCATGGGATGTTTAGACATAATGAACTTTATGTTAAAAACCCCATGGGCTTTATAAAATGAAATGCATTATTTCTCAAAAGCCCTATCCAATGTAAGTCAATAGTAAAAAGAGCTTATGTAAAAACCAATAGTAGCAATAGCTTGCATGAAGGTCTTTCTAAACCACATAGCATCTTCCACCCAAGACTTTACATTACACAAATTGTTGTTTTGGGCCATATAGATACATTTGATAAAAAAAAAACTACATGAGTTAAAACGAATCTTTTTGGGAACAAAAGGCCAATTCTACTAATGCCTATACTATGAGTTTATCTTCATTGAGTAAAAAAAGAGCATGCTCTAAAACCCAAGCAACTAAAGCCAAAACTCTTTTTTGAAAAGAAACCAAATGAAGTAATAAACTGATTGAGGGAGTTGATTGTTGCATATCCATTAGGGGATGCAACATATTACCTAACCCAAAGTTATTAACTCGCGATGGTGCACACAACCCACATGTGTCAATGGTCATGATATGATCATGTTGGCGGAGGTAACTTCACTTATACTTTGTATATAGAGGTGGATCTCCATGAGTTGGGTACCTAGAGAATAAAGAGCTCTTCCATGTGGTTATAGGCCAAGATGTTATCTTGCCTCAAGATGTAGGTATGCGAAGGACGATGCTAAGGTGTGGCGAAATGGGACGTCGTAGCTTGGTGGAGGCCTAAGTGTGCTTGATGATAGATGAGCACGCTATTCAGAGTCTAAACATTCGTTTGTCACACACACCTTTAAGTATACATCTTCGATAAGAATTCACCTGAGAGTAGTGTATTTAAGAGACTTAGGCAAGATTTTGCTAATGTTTTTCTTGAACGCCTACCTGTAGGTCTACCTCCCTCTAGGAGTGTAGACCAGTGCGCCTGTATCTTTATTTCCTTACAAGGTTAGCTTGAAGGAAGAGGATGAGATAGCCAAACAAGTCCAGAACTATCTTAGAATGGCTCACATTAGATCTAGTAAGTTTTCTTGGGGAGCACCAGTCCTTTCAGTTAGCAAAAAGAACATAGGCACTCACCTCTGTGTGGATTTCCAAAAGATGAATAAAATGACCATCAACAATAGATATCCCTTACCAAGGATGGATGATCTAATGGATCGTCTGAATGGAGCAAAGTATTTCTCCAAGATAGACCTTAGATCAAATTAATGTCAAATAAGGATTAGGAACGAGGATGTTCCTAAGACTGATTTTTGAACCAAAATTGGCCACTATGAGTTTTTGGTGTTAACATTTGGACTCACGAATGAGTCGACTATATTCCAGCAGATGATGAAAGATATTCTTTGTCCAAATCTAGGGAAGTTTGTGGTGATATATTTTGATGACATTTTTAATTATAGTTGGACCCTCGAGGAGCATAAAGAGCATCTGTGTATTGTCTTGGTGGGGTTGCTAAGACAAGAAAAGCTCAAAGCTAAGGAGTCGAAATGTGAAACTTTTTGGACCAAATTCAAGTAGATGGGCCATATCATTTTCAATTGTGGCATCGAGATCAATCGTGGTTGTTGGCGAGAGAATACTTGGTTTGTGAGAATGGAGGAGAGTTGAGAGAAGCAATTTTGCTTATCATCCTTTTGCGAGAAGCATTTTTTTCCTTTGATTCTTTGAGAGTTGAAGAGTTGAGAGGAGAATCCTTTGGTCTTTGAGAGATGAGAAGAGTGAGAAAAGCATGCATACTTGATTGCTAGTAAGAGGGGAGGGCATGTGCACAAACCATTGTTTTGGATGAGAGGTATGAGGAAGCCCAATCTCATGCAATGGAGCTTGCTATGTTGTTGGATATACACTGCTGCTAATCTATTGGACTTGCGTTGCTGTAGCACGCAAATCAGCCGCGTTGATGAGCAGCTGCCACCTGCCTCTCTATTGGACCTACATTGTTGTTGGGCACTGAGCAGCTGTGAGGCATACATTCAAGGTTGTGAACAATGTAAGTTTAATAAAGTGGAAATCAGAATCAAAGTTTCTAATCTTCTTCATCCTTTGGAAATTTCCAATAAGGGACTCCCTAAAACTGGGAAGGGTCATGATGCCATTTGAATGGTGGTTGACAAAGTAACTAAATTGACACAATTTATACCAACTAAATCTATTGTCAAGGCATCTGAAGTAGCCCAGCTAAAAGTTCTTCAAATTGTATGGCTTGCCAAATGATAAAGTTAGTGATTGAGACTCCAAGTTTACTAGCAAATTCTGTTAGTCGGTATTTGAAAAACTTGAAACAACCCTTAATCTGAGTTCTTTGAATCATTCAGAATCTAACAAGCAGATAGACCGTAACAACTAGACTATGGAGGATATGCTTACAACGTATGTATCTAATAGACGTTCTAATTGGAAAGAATATTTTCCAATAGATAAGTTCGCGCACAATATTGGGAAACATTCTGCCACCGGATTCAATTCTTTTATGTTGATGTATGGCTTTCAGCCACATTCACCAAGACTCAAAGGTCTTAAGGTGCAAGTTGCACTCATGTAAGCCCTTTGAAAGAACTTAGTAGAAAGGATAACCTAATTCCAAAAGTTGAACTAGTTGAGTTGGAGGATCTAACTACCTTTGTACCAATAGTGCTAGAAAATATTGTCGACGTTCATCGACACCAATTAAAAAATCAGACGATTTATGAAAATATGGTCCACAATAAAGGAAAATTACATGATGAGGACACTTGGGAGAGAGAAGATCACTTACGCTAAACTTCCCTAGTCTGCTCCCTTTAGGAGGAGGGCTCTTTAGGGGGGGGGAGAATGTTACATATCCATAAGGGCATGTAACAGGTTACCTAAAGTGACAAGCCCCTTATATGACGACACAATATTGATTTGTACCAGTAGGTCATTTGAGTGCCACGTGTTAATGAGGCTATTTGCGCGGAGTATATTGACTCGTGAGGATGCACGCAACCCACACGTATCAATCAATCGTTATGACATGACCATGTTAGTGGAAGTGACCCTACTTGTACGAAAAGATGGGTCTCCATGAACTAGTGGTGGGTATTCATTAGTGGAAGTGACCCTACTTGTACGAAAAGATGGGTCTCCATGAACTGGTGGTGGGTATTCATTCTCACCTAGAGAATGAAGAGCTCTTCCACATGGTTAGGCCAAGACGTTATCTTGTCTGAAGATGTATGCATGTAATGGACAATGCTAAGGTGCGGCAATACGGGATATTGTAGCTTGATGGAGGCCTACGCGTGCTTGATAGTGGTCTATAGCTCCGGTGCATTAGAGTGAGAAGGTAATATCTCTATAAATGGTGGTTTCATAGTTTCGTCGCTTGATTGTGTCCTTACGTTGGTCGATTTCGACGATTTGGGTTTATACCACTGATTGTGAACAACAATGAGAGGAAAAGCTTATTTTAGTTAAACAAGTAAAAAATTGAAACCCAATAAAAACGTTCAAAATCTTACTTGGCCTAGAGGTAGTTTAAAACGTCATGCTCTACAATTCTTTTTCAATAGGTAGCAAAAGCATCTCTGATGCACTGAGGATTGATAAGTAGGTTTTGCAAATTGCACCTTATTGATGTTTTCCACCACATCGTCTAGCTATGGAGCTAAATGTATGATCTCACATCTTACAATTTAAAATGAAATTGGATGCATGGTAAATGTATACATGCGAAAGCAATAATGCTTTTACTCGAAGAACACAATTGCTTGAAATATATAAACAAAAAGCCAATGATAATTTAAAAGCTTAACCCCACTTTAATTTGAGTTTTGAGCCATATTGTCGATAAAATTATAGCCCACCTTCTTTTGAGGACTAAAATACCAATATTGATGCTTAGAACGCCATCATTTTATATTCCCCTTCAAAATTGACTACCAAAGCCTAAGCAAAGTTATCTTACAAAATGAAACTAAATTCTAACTTGAACTTATTAGGGCACTCAAATGAAAGGAATTCAAAATACGAGGACACTTTTCCCAATATATAATTCATGACTCGAAGATACATTGAGAGGTCATGTATTAAGCCAAAAGATTCAAATATAAAAAAAAATTCACAAAAAATTTATAATTAACAAGTGTTTCAACTAGAATAAAAAACACATGTATTCATACCTAAAGCTTGTATCTGATCCCAAAAAAAGTTTATCAATGTAAAGTCTAGGTTGGTACCTAAACACAACATAAAAGACATGCAATTTCCAAACCATATGTATCATGCATTAGTACATCTACTCACTTCTTCAACCAAATGTAGGTGCATGTCACACGTATGCCCACATTAGGTCTCTCAAAGACCAACGTGCTCAACTTCTCTCACTTCTTTGAAGGTAAAAAACAATTGACCTTATGAAAGCTAGCACTAAAGGACAAAGAGATTCAAATGAAATACATAATATGTGTCAAGAGATTACGCCTTGGAGGACATAGCAACCACACTTATCCAACTTTGCTATTTTAAGAGACAATCATAAATTCCAAAAGATTTAAATTGACTCAAAAGTTTTAAGAGGGCAAGGTTGCATGCCAATGGTGTCTTCCGTTGATGGCCCTCACTGGAAGGCCCTTCAATCGACATAAGGGTTATAGGGGTGGAGCTTGTAGGAAATAGAAGCCTAAGGATCTAGGATCTTAACTATTCAATCACACAAAGCATTCTCAAAAGAAAGAGAGAGATGGCTAGAAACCCTCTTGTAGAAACTCATGGACAGCCAAGGAGAATAGTCAGTATTGCTTACAAAAGTGTCTCATACAAATGGGATGCACACATCTATATAGTCCAAGATGACTATCTAACTTCATGACTATTGGCTATCCAACTACTTGACATTTGTGTATCCAACTTTCTATAAGTTACATAGAAAGAATAAGGTACCTCCAATATGTCAAGTTGGGGTACTTAATATCACAATTAGGCCTAGTGGACCCATGAGTCCCTACCAAGTTATTTTAAACTAACTTAGCTAACTCTAAGTTTAGTAGGCCTAATATAATAAATGACCACGGTTACACAACTCTCGACCTTTTGGGTCAAAGTAACCTATGGTAATGTAATCAATTCCTTTTACATTCCAACACCCTCCTTAAATGAAAATGCATAACATAACATGAAGTAATTTCTCGAAAGAGAAAAATGCAACTTGTTGTCCGAACTTCATGTCGCCAAATAAACTTCGCACCGAAGTAGTCAAAATCTCATCCCCAATCATGTCCAACATATAAAAGAAAAAGAATGCGTAATAATAAAGCATCAAGTCGAAGGGTGAGGATTTGCATGCTCCATCCGAAGTAGGGAACCAACATAAACTCGGCAATAACTCGAAACATGGACTTGTAATCCATCATAGGCTCCCACATCATTCGAAAAAACTTCTTACCATAAGGACAATAAAAAAGAGTACCAAACTCTTTTGACATCACATCCTCCCAAACCTTACCATCAATGACTTGATCACATAGAATAGGCAATGTACCCACATCATGATGAAGAATAAGTGTAGAACCAAAAAAATCAGCAGGAGGTACTATTTAAAGAGGCACGTGCCTTCCCCTCGTAGTATGAAATTTCTTTGTTGTCCTCCAAAGTCTCCAATAGTCGACAAGGAACTGTTATGGGCTGTTCAATACTTTGTTGTCCAAAGTGTTCCCAACATGGACCATGTTGTCCATAATCTTCCGCAGGATGTTCCTGAAGCATAATGGACTGCTCCCGAGTAAAATGGGCTGTAAATGACCAAAAGAAAATGACTAAACCTGTTGTCCAACGTCTTCATCATAAAAATTTGGCAAATTATCAAGAGATGCATCAACGAAGCTGTCCCTCGAAGAGGCATGGGATGACATAGAAGATTCTTCAAGTAATGAAGAATTCTCTCCAAACAAATGCTCACTCTTAACACTTTGAACAAAAGTACTAATTGACACATGTTGACTCCCTCCTCGATTAGTACAAAACGGTTCCAAAGAGTGTTTGAATTTTTCAGCCTTTGCTAAAACATCAAATTGAAAAGGTTTCGCATGAAACTTTTCACCAATGCATCCATCACATGCATCAATTTGCGGCAACTTGAAAAAAGAAGATTGCTTCAACATCTGCTCAATGTATTGGTGTTGAGAGATGAAGATTCCAGTCTCATGTAAAAGATCAACAAGAACCCAAATGTGGTTCTTTATGAGTGAGTTATACTCCTCTTGCATCACATCCTCCCAACATTTTGCTCCTCTGGCCTGCTCATAAAAAACAGGTTCTACTGCACCATCCTCAATAGAAGTTAGAGCAAAATCAGAAAAATCAGCAAATTCTACTGATTTAGTAGAGGCACGAGTCTTCCCTTCATAGAAATAATCCACTTTGCTATCCTGCAAAGTCTGCAACAACCATTTAGGGACTGGTTTGGGCTGTCCAACAGCCTTACCTTTGTCAACACTTTGCTGTCCAAAGTGTTCCGAACTTAGACCTTGCTGTCCAATGTCTTCAACAGGCTGCTCTTCACCATAAATAGGTTCTTCTTGATGAACTATGGGCTGCAAAATTGAAGAAGTACTGGGTTGTCCACTAGAAGTTGATGGCAGTCCCTTCTCTTCATGATTAGATGGCAAAACCAAATCTGGAAATATTTCAACATATGCATCCTGGGGGAAGTCCCCTTTCATGACATGAGTGGGCGCAATATCATAGGAGGTCTTTTCATCAAAATGAACATCACGACTCACTATGATTTTATTAGTATCCATATTGAGCAACCTATAGCCCTTGCTTTCACTACTACAGCCAGCAAATATGCATTTAACTCTTTTATCATCAAGCTTGGTTATTAGCTTATCGGGAATGAAAGCATAAGCCATGCAACCAAAGATGCGTAAGTGAGAAACAGTAGGCTTCTTACCATACCAAACTTCATAAGGAGTTAATACCTTCAAGGCTTTAGTAGGACACCGATTACTAATGTAAGCCGTCGTTATAACCGCTTCAGCCCAAAACTTGTGAGGTAGCCCTTTGCCTTGAGCATGCATCGAGCCATCTCCATGATAGTGCGAATCTTTCTATCAACAACACCATTTTGTTGAGGTGCGTAAGGACTTGTCATTTGATGATAAATACCTTTGCTTTGAAGATAAGTACCGAACGTATTCTTTATATAATTCCCTCCTCGGTCGGTACGTAAGATTTTCAAGAGTGCCCAAACTGATTTTCTATCATTGCTAGAAAATCTTTAAAGCGTCGAAAAACTTCAGATTTTGCCTTCATAGAATAAATCGAAGTAAATCTTAAAAGGTCATCAATAAAAGTAACAAAGTATTTACACCTTCCAATGGAATTGGTCCTCATTGGACCACATACATCACTATGAACCAAATCAAATTTGCCATCAACTCGAATAGTTCCATCAATTGGAAAAGCTTGCCTTTGAAAATTTTCAAGTATCCATCCTTCGCATACATGTCTTTCGGGATGCTTAATATTAGGAATGTCTTAAACCATATTAATCTCTTCAACATCTTCAAGATAGCAAAGTTGAGATGTCCAAACCTAGCATGCCATTATTCAGCCAACTCCAAAGAATGTGAACTTGATGTAACAAGACAAAAAGATGATGAAGCTCTTCGCTCGTAGGTATCCATAAGGAACAATCCACCACATAATGTTCCCGAAGCAATGATCATAAGAGATCTCTTTGGGTCTTTGATAAGACAATTGTCTTCTTAGAATTCCACAACCAATCCTTGGTTCATAATTGTAGAGACCGAAATGAGATTCTTTTTTATTTTTGAAACTTAAAGTACATTACGAATGTACTTCTCCTCACCATTGGGTAAGATAACGAGGATCACTCCAATACCTTTGATAGGTTAAGAGGTGTTATCAACACTTTGAACTTTGCTTCTATCATGCACTTTTACAAGCTTTGTGAAGACTTCTTTGTGATAAGTCATATGGCGTGTGACACCCCTATCATTCACCCAATCAATAAATGAAAAAACAACAACTTGTAAAGCTGAAAATGAGCTATTTTCTGCTAAAAAACTAGCAAGATTTGAAGTGACAGAAATCTCGTCTTGAAGAGAGATGAGATTATTAGGGACAAAAGCATAATCATTATTGAAAAGATTATCCTCCTTTTCAAATTGTTGTTCCAAAGTAATGATTGCGGTACTTGTATCATTATCTTTCTCTTTTTCCTTTGCAAGCCTCTTCCTACATTCTTTGATGTGATGTCCAAACTTCTTGCAATAGTGGCATTTACCCTTCTTCTTGAAACCTTGCTCTTGAGCTTCCTTAGAATTTTTATCATCTTTGGAAGTGGTGAAAGAAGACTTCTCTTTCCACTTGCCTTTGCCTTTTCCTTTTACAAAGAAACCTTGATCTTCTTGTTCACCAAAGTTGATCCTTGTTTACTCTTCTTGAAAAAGTAAGCCAACACGTTCATTGAAGGAGTTTGTTATCCCCTAAGAGAAATGCTCAATGATGACACAAATGGAAGGTAAGAATTAGGAAGAGTATTGAGAGTAATAGATACAAATCGTGAGTTGTCAATCACCTCATCAATACTAAGAAGCTCCTCTCGAAGATCCTTGATCTTCGTCAAGTGGTTTGTAAGCAAATCACCTTCTTGCATCTTCAAGATAGAAAGTTGATTTCGAAGATATACCACTTTTGCCGCATTCTTTACTTGAAACATCTTGGCAAGAGTCTCCCAATCACTTTTGAAAGTCTTGCATGATCTGATATGAGGAAGGATAGATCCCTTCACTGATAATGCAATGACGGAATGTGCTTGTGCATCTCGTCAATCCCACTTCTTTTGCTCATCTAAAGACATCTCCATAGATAATGAAGTAGTTGTTCTAGATGGTGTAATAGGTGCCAAGGTAGGCGGCCTCTCTTCGTCACCATTAACTACTTCCCACAAACCTTTAGCAATTAGAAGATTCTTTATCATGTAGCACCACAAGGAAAAGTTTGTGCCATCCAGCCTATCTTCATTAATTAAAGAACCAATAGACTCCGATTCTTTAGCCATAACAGTAAAATCAGCTTGTTGTAGATAGGAAATAGACTTTCCAAGACAAAATCTACTCAAAGGGCAACAACCTCAAAGCTGAAATTATGAGCACAATAGATTGCAATACTCCACATGCAATTTGCTTAACAAGTAATGAAATAGGTGGCTGATTTCTGCACTAAGGATACAGGATCTTAACTATTCAATCACACAAAGCATTCTCAAAAGAAAGAGAGAGAAGGAAATCCTCTTAAAGAAACTCGTGGACAGCCAAGGAGAATAGTCAGTATTGCTTACAAAAGTGTCTTATACAAATGAGATGCACACATATATATAGCCCAAGATGACTCTCTAATTTCATGACTATTGCCTATCCAACTACTTGACTATTGACTATCCAACTTTCTATAAGTTACATAGAAAGAATAAGGTACCTCCAATATGTCAAGTTGGGGTACTTAATGTCACAATTAGGCCTAGTGGACCCATGAGTCCCTACCAAGTTAATTTCATACTAACTTAGCTAACTCTAAGTTTAGTAGGCCTAATATAATAAATGACCATGGTTACACAACTCTCGACCTTTTGGGTCAAAGTAACCTGTGGTAATGTAATCGATTCCATTTAAATTCCAACAGAGCTTACCTTGAATAAAATTAGATCCAAAAATGAGTTACAGCCAGAATGACGACGTAACTTGGAGGCTCAAGTTCGTTCGTCTCATGGATGGAGCATCACGTAGAGTGGACACTTTGGTTGTTGAACAAAGTAATCTAAGAAGTCGGAGACTTCGGACAAGCCGATACATTAAAGGCCAGGCAGTTCTTAACTAGCTCAACCTGTAAAATTGAAAGTGATGGAGAAGTTATTTGATACGTAATTGACATTCCATTAATTTTATGGCCTTTTCGGCCCTATATTATTTTGCCTAATATAGGGCCCCAAAATTTTTGTTTGTTTTTTTTGTTTTTTGAAACTGTTGGGTGAGAGAGAGAGATAGCGGCCCTACAATCTGCAGAGAGAGAGAGAGAGAGAGAGAGAGAGAGAGAGAGAGAGAGAGAGAGAGAGAGAGAGAGAGAGAGGTGTACAAAAAACGAGATCCTATAAAATCAATCAAATGTCAATTACGTCAAGTAATGGTCAATTGGTCAGTCCATTACTATAAATAATTTGGTCCCCAGCAGCTTGTGGACTCCGCCACTCGCTGCTCAGGTCCTAGATTATTTATGGTAATGGCCCTCCCAATGGCCAATACCTAATATGTAATTGCCGTTCTGCTGATTTTTGAGCCATTTTGGGCCCTACATTATTTTGCATAATATAGGGCCCTCCTTTTTTTTTCTCATGTTTAATTTAAATGAGAGAAATACAGCGACAACAGTAGAGAGAGAGAGAGAGAGAGAGAGAGAGAGAGAGAGAGAGAGAGAGAGAGCGGTAGACACAAAGGAGAAAGAAGTACCCCAATCACGACGAGGATCCTTCAGAAAGGGAAACACAAGCATTGGAAAATCAGTCTATTGGTGCGCTTTTCAACCTGCGTGTTAGGTTGCCACGTAGCAGTTTATGATTGGTATAAAAAAGTCAAAGTGTTGATTATGCTTCATAAAGGACATGTAAATAAAGTCAACGTATCCATTACGCAATGGAAGGCGGGCGGGCACAGGCCATTCTGTCTGCAGGTTCGCTTTCAAAAAAAATTTAGGCTCGGCCCCTCCGGGCCTCGCCCAAAAAATTCTAGAAATCCTTATCGTGCAGAATGACATATGTCCGGCTCCTTCCATAGTACGTAATAGATACCTTGTGAATATTATGCCCATTTTTAAACGGATTAAAAAGTAGAAAATACGTGTTTTTTTTCAAATGTAGATTTTGCACTTTTCTATTTCCCGTCCGTACGGCGTCCGTACGACTGCCACATGGCAAGTTCATAGTGGTCGGGAACTGCCTATTATGCTTCGTAATGTACATGTGAAAGGTTTAAGCATCCATTACGCAATGGAAGATGTTTGGGCACATGCCTTCCTGCCCGGTTCAGCTTTCCAAAAAAATTTAGGCTCGGCCCCTCAAAGCCTCATCCAAAAAATTCTTAAAATCTTTACCGGGCAAAATGGCCTCTGCCGAGTCCATTTCATAGTACATTACTAGTAATAGTTAATGCAGTAATGGAGGTACCTCTTGACTAACTAGCTCTACCTTTAAAATTGAAAGCGATTAAAAAAGTTATTCGAAAACGTTGTAAAAGAAGAAATTATACCTTGTAATTGGACCCATGCTGCAAATCCAGTACCCTCTGCACCTGCCACATAGGGTTCCTGAAAATTGCACTGAAGTCTTGAGCAGGGAAGGACATCGCCACCAGTCGGTCTGTAATGTAGGACATGTCCAAGTTGTATCCACCTACCAACAGTCGGCGTCGCTGTTTAGACACCAGATTACGAATAAATTGCGTCCCCCAGAAATCATAGCCGAACAATTCACTCTCATCACCTCCTCCTCCTCCTCCTCCATCGCTATGCGAAACCTGGGCCCCCGTCTTTGCATGCAGCACACAGTCAACAGCTCTCAGACAAGTGGCGAGTGCCTGCTGTCTCTCAGCAGTCACAGGCTCATACTTACTGTCTCTGCCATCGCTGATATCAAGGTATTGGTTCACCACAAAACTGTGCTAAATTAGACCTTGCTGGTACTCCCTGGCACTCATATGAGAACTAGTACATGCCACTCAAACATCCATCGCAAATCTGCAGTCAAAAACACATGATTCATGCAGAAGTGCTTCAGATCATCATCAAATCCAGCAGCACGAGCAGGGATTTCGGGCACAAATGCCTCCGATCATCACCAAATCCAGCAGGTCAAGCACGGATTTCATTAACGTGTAGAAGCTTCGAATCGTCTCCAAATTCAGCAGCACAGATTTCATAAACAGACGCTTCCGATCATCATCAAATCCAGCACAGCCCAAGCACAAATTTTGACAAATAATTCCGATCATCAAGTCCACCAGCCTTAGAAGTCCAAATGCATTAAACAGCGCCCTTTAAGCAGAAATTCTGTGATCGAGAAATAGCAAAACGTAAGCAGAGGAGGATGTAATAAGGTTACAAACGCGGGTATCTGATTAAATGCAGTCAAAATAGAATTTTGCCTCTATTGGCATTTTGGTCCACCTAATTTGTCTCCATCGACTGCGTGCCACGTGAGAACAACCCACAATGGCAACTCTGGACTGCATGCCTCTCTGTCGTCACAAACTCCAAAGATGTGTCAACCATGAAGGGCTTCCAAAATGACGAGCATTGTATTCCGCACTAGGAGAGGTGGGAGTTCCACCCTTGGATGGTGTTTGCAGAGTTCGGGAAACCTTTTTTGGGTTCTCCTCCAAAAACCTGTATTTTTTGAACCCTTTCGGTTTTCTCAAGGATGACCCTCAATACATGCCAGTTATACATTGTTTTATGACCTAAAAAAACCTGCTAGTTTTTGAGCATGCCGGTTTTTGACAAAAATTGTCGGTTCCATTCTTGAACTTTGTCGACTTTCTCGAACACTGGGTGTTCGCATTATCACTGGCATGCCAATGATGGTGTGGAATTCACTATTCCCAAAATGATGTCCTGTGACTAAAGAGTCTTTTAAGTTACTCTCGAGGGTGAGGGTAAAGGGTCATGATGACTAAAGAGTCTTCAAGTTACTCTCGAGGGTGAAGGTCATGATCAAGAATGTACGCACTTATGAAGATTGTTTTCTTGGTGGTATAAAATTTTTTACACTCTTTGAATTAATGAATCTCACAAATGATGCATGAAACTTTTAACATAGCGTCTTCGGATTATTTGTGGGGGGTTTGCTCTCCAAAGGCATTCCGCCCAGGAAGGGCGTCCGCCCGAGGGTGGAAGCCCTTTCTAGGGTGGAATGGCCCAAGAAGTCATCCTTCCCTACCGTAATTTTTGTTTTTACCTTTTTTTCAATGTTTTTGATGCTATAATTTTTTTTTTACACACACCTTTCGGGCAGAAAGTGAGTGCGCCCGGAAGGTGTGTAAAAAAAGGTAAATTTTTTGCTCCCACAGATTCCGGTGTGGGAAGTAGCACCATTCTCTTCATTAAAAAGTTAAAACTAAGATTAGGTTTGGTATGAATTAATTTGTTGGGTATGAGTAAGTGAAAATTTTGCTCTAAGTTTAGGTAAGGGAATGGTCTTTTGAGAGACCTTCAATGGAGGTTTGGGTAGTATTCAAATTTTGCGTCTCACCCTAAGAGGCTCTTCATAACTTCTCATCCATAAAAAGCAATATATAGATATAGATCTACAACGTGTTGTTGTTGGGCTTGGAATTTGCAAGTTGCAATGAAGGACTATTGCAATTATGAATGATTGAAAGGAAAAATGTGACAATGATTTCTAGCAAATTGGAACTATCTCCACACTAGTAACTACCCATATTGGATAATATTAGTTGTTGCATCCTCAAACTTTAATCTTGACTTTGACTTACAAGGTCTCTCAATATATCCAATCACATGACATGAGTTGCCAAAAGGCATCAAGCAACATGCAAAGAAGCTTAAAAAAAACAGTAAACTACTGAGCGATTGTCGCATGCTCTTGCTCAACAACAAGCTATAGTTTGCTACAACCCCTTCACCAACTACCTGGACACATGTCATATCTACGCTTGATTATATAGATGTTGCTAGTTTAATCAAGCTTAATTAGTTAATAATAATAGATATTGCTAAGCGTCCTTAAAACACGACAACATCCTAGACCTGATATTTTACTCAAGAACCTGTTGTAGACAAAGTCTCTATAGAAATACAAGGAGTGTAACACAATTAGGATTTTCTCTACAGAAATACACGGAGTTCAACACAAGTCGAAAAATGTCGAAAGGCATTGGTTGGTGAAAATATAGACTTTGACCAGTCAACCCTAAAATGCCGACTCAATGAAGATGTTGAGATGCCAAACCGAAAAATGTCAGCCAACATATTTAGTATTTTCATGGTATCACTCGAAATGGAGCTCGTCCTCTATCTAGTCTAAATCTTTTAAAAAATACTATTTTTTTATTTGCATATTTGAACAATTTCACTTGAATTGATATTAATTACTTTCATGCTTGCTTCTTTGTACACTCAGAATAATGGTTCTTCTAAGCTACTTCCACTTTTCCTAACAATGGTATAGAGCCATAGCCATCCTTGCCTTCAAGGTGCCAATTTCTTTTGCTACTAGGATCAAGCAATTTGGGTGACATGATTGATTTAGTTAAGCGCCTTCCTTTTTTGCAATTCAGCACTCTGTTTCCTTATGTTTTTAACCCATTCCTTACCTTTCATTGCACTCAAGAAGGAGATTTATCAACATTTTTTGGCAATCAACTGGGCACACTTCCTCATCATCAGAACGGGCAGCTCTGGTCGTCGGATCAACGCAAAAGATAGCCTATTTGGGCACATTTTGTTGCAGCAAACTTTTACATTTTCCAGCGCTTTAATTCTGAGCAGGATCAGCGTTTTCAAAAGTGTATATGGTGCACTTTTCCCTACCCAATCAGCGTATTTGTTCCAGCTTCTTCATAGCACTTTATAGTGCAATTATTGTTCTAATTCTGGTCTTTAGTTTCAACAGAGAGGGCGCATAGTTTTAGTGCATTTCATGCTTTCCATATCAAGCTTTTTCTCAATAAAAATCAATGCTCCTCTGCTGCTAGGGTCAGTACATGGCACACCAAGGGTGAAACATTTCAATGCATGCTCCAGCAAGCTGTTATTTCAAATTCTAACATATGATTTCAGAGGATTTTAGCACATCATTTCTAAGCACCACCAGCACACCACTAGTAGGTTAATTGGACACCACTTGCAATCATATTTCATTGTATTGCATGTCATCTCTGCCTTCACTTGTGGGACATGCAAAAACACTAATTCCAACATTGTTTGAAGTGACATTGGCACCAGTTTTGGAGCAAAGTCTGCTTTTGGAAAGACAGTTTACTTAGCAACAATTCAAAGACTTTGTGCATGCATTTAGAAGTTCTTTCCAACAAAGGTGTGGTAGGAAGACAAATTTATCAAGGTGTGGGGAAGCTTTCCAGCTAGCAACCTTCCGGAATCGTTCAAATCGAAGCGGAGGGGAAATTTTTGGGAGCAGTATGAGTTGTTTAATATTGAAGATTTCGTGTCTAAAGAACAATAGTACGAACAATTGCAAACCGAAGTAGTAGATCTTAAGCAAACTTTGGCCAACACGCAATCCAAATAGGAGAAGTCTTTTGCCAATAATTTCTTACGGGTAATTTTGGATGGGGATTGCTCTTGTCAAAAAGTCCTAAAAGGGGAAGGGCCCACATTGCCCTTATGTAAGTGATCGAGGAAAGGCCACTTCCCAGTCTTATGGCGTTCAATATGCTTGTGCAGCTCCTATAGCATTGACTGGCGCACACCATCCTGCTGATCCAATTGGTTGTCATCCCATCGTATGGATTGCAGCTGATTGTGAAGGTGCATGACTGAAGCTGCAGTCCTCACTTCATACTTCTGTTTTAATCTTTCCCACGCTGCATGGCTGCTTTTGCTGTCTTCAATTTGCATGAGTAGATCTTCATTTATGGACGAAACGATGATCGCCATTGCACGCTCATCTTTTCTGATCCATTCAGCTCTCCTCGGGTCTCCCTCTGGAGGCTGCACCTCTGAGAGTTCGGTCACCGACTAGATGCCTTCATCCTTCAGAAGCGTTTTGATTTTGAATTTCCAGATTCTGTAATTTGTGCCATCAAGACTGATTTTCACTCTTGTCTGAATTGTTGTAGCCATATTGTGTTGTCTGGAAGAAACACTCCTGGGATATCAGTAGTGAAATCCTGTCCGCTCTGATACCATGTCGCGGAAGCAAAAATTGGGTGGTGTCGCGATAGCAAAACTGTTTCTTTTCGTTTTCGTTTTCGTATTCGCGAATGATTTTGTCTTTGAATTTTCTTTTGCGCGGAAGCTTCACAGAATCCTAGACACGCAACTACACATCACATAACACATTCTATTCTAGCAATCAAGTCAGACAGCACAAGACAAGGAGATGCACGAAAATAGAGCAACTGTATTGTCAGTAAAAGTTTTGAGAGCGAGATCGTCAGTGTCTCGCTCATTGGTGGAATGACACTCTGCTCTTTCGCTGTGTTCTGCTCATTGGCAGACTTTCATGCACAACTCTATTGTTTCTAATATTTTTCTTTTCTGCTTTACTTGCTACCTCTCTCTCTGTCTCTTATAGAAATTTTGTCTATTCAGATCTGTAGTTTATGATCCAGAAAGGATAGTTTATACCTCCACAGTGTGGAGTTTACAAGATGGCTAAACAGAGAAATCA
The DNA here is from genome assembly GCA_029204225.1 of Diphasiastrum complanatum. NCBI lineage: Eukaryota > Viridiplantae > Streptophyta > Lycopodiopsida > Lycopodiales > Lycopodiaceae > Diphasiastrum > Diphasiastrum complanatum. The sequence continues at coordinate 13,741,074 of CM055103.1, forward strand.
CAAGACTAGTTAACGCTAAACAACTAATCAGTTACTCTCCGTCATTGCCACTCGTTTCACCTGGGCGTGAAGTCTACGACTCCAAGCCGTTGAGCTGTCAGCTGGCAGCGTGAAAGATTTCCCTTCATTTGCTTTCGCTCTTTTCATTTCTTTCATTTTGCGTCCCTTTACGGTTTGCGGTCCTGGAGGTATGTTTATGATTCGCGAATCGTTCGTGCTTTGAGTCAAGGCACGTTGACTGTCGCGAATTGTTCTCGTTCGACTTTCGCTTCGTGTTCGTGCTGCGACAAAGTTGTAGGAGATCACCATTTCTAACACTAATGACCCATCATATTTAGGTATTTCCATGCGCAGTGCCCTCCGGACTGCTTGCAATGGTGCGATAGGTACGAGTTGACCCATTGGATCCGTTGGTGCTGGTTCTGGCTCTGTCTTGATTTGCGTAGCTGCTACTCTGGGAAGGTTTGGTGCTTGATTTACTACTCTTCTCACGATTGATCGTCCAGATCTCAGATTCATTCATATTTGCTTCTTGTGTTCTTGTGTACCATCGCCTGTTTGCCATGTCATTCATCAATATAGCGAGGTTGGAAAGATGGTATACGAAAGACTTCCTGGAGAACATGCACCTGACGTTTGGCCCAATCCAATTGCAATCCACAATGCGCAGCACATTGTGGATCCATTTCATTCGTGTAGTTGCAGAAAACCCACCGAAAGAATTGTGATCCCAAAGATGCGAAGGGCCCGACAACTAGAAAAGGCTCTTTAAAGCATATCTCCACACCTTGTATCCAATTTTTCTTTAAAGTCCAAAAAAAGTATCAATGAACTCATTTTATTTTTCTTGTTTTTCACGTTAATTCATTTTCTCTTTCTTATTTTTATTTTTCTTTTTATCTATTTGTACAAACGCCTTCTTTGTTTTTTCCCCTCTCAACCTCAATTTTGTTGCCAAATTTTTTTTTTGTCCTTGCTTTTTTCAAATTCTATTCCCCCTCTTGTCTATACCCCCTTTCATCTTTTTTCTCAACAGTCTCACATCGCCACGCACGCCAATGCCAAGACACACACAGGTGCCAAGGGACTGTCACCAAAATCGCAGTGGGGGCATATTAGAAGATCCTGGTGAAGATTTTTCTAATAGATTCTTGATGTCGAAAGTGCCTAATGGATATAAAGTGAAGGAATCGAGTCTCCAAACTACATTATGGAGCGTCGAAAATTAACCAAGAAGGAGTTCTAGAATCTAGATTTACATGGAACGCCAATATCATAAGGTCGACGAGTCACGGACCGAGTCTCGGACCCCGACCAATGAGCGAAAACAAAGCCTAGTGCCTCCCCAACATATTTTATGACGATGAGAATGAAAGCATGGTCGAGTCGACATAAAGATTCAGATCTAATTGTAATATAACGTCAGACACCCTTAGAAGGTGCATTGTACTCGTAAGCCAAGGTGCGAGAAGTAAAAATAGATCTAGACTCCAATGGGCCAAAAATACGAAAGGACCCAAGTAGTTTAAAGTGCATTTTGGCTTATAACTTTTTAAGATAGTCAAGGTCTTATGGCACATGGTTTTTGGGTAAACCAAAAACCCTAACCCTAGCTTTGTCAATAAGTAGGGATGTGACACAATTTTGTAATTACTTTTCATTTTTTAGAATAGAGATTGAGAGAGAGAAGCAAAGCCTCCTCCTACATTTTCTTACTTTGTGAAGCCCTCCTATTTTGTCATTGTGTGCTTGCTTGTGGATGAATGAATGCTTGATTGTTATTTCATATTCATGCTATCACATAATAGAATGATCATTAGCTCATGTCTTCATCCATCAATCCACAAAATCATAAGGAGCCTAGATTTACTAAAAAGCCAAGATCCAAGAAGAGGATCCAAGGAAAACCTAAAACCCAAAAAGATCCAAGAAGAGAGTCAAGCATCTCACCCCTCATCTAAGCCATTCCACATTCCAAGATTGACACCCTTGGTAGGCTTAGATCCCATTTAGACCCATAGCCTAACCCCTTCCCCATTAGATCGAAGCCCGTACTACACAACAACTCACCCGGTTGGAGATCCAAACTCCGACTTTGCCCTCTTGATCGCGACGATTAGGGAGGCACGGAAAGGGTCCACATCAACCATTCTCATATTTCCATTGAAACAACATGATTTTCTTGATTGCAGTTGTAATTATCTTGTAATTGCTATTTTCTTGGGTTTGACACATGACAAGGTAAGAGATCAATTTTATTCATTATTGAAAATGGTGATTAAATAGCTACAAGTTAAAACTATACAATTAGCTATTCACAACCTAAAAAAAAACAAGATATATAATTTTTCATTCACAACTACACAAGCTAACTTGCTCAATAGTTATATTAAGACAACAAGCATCTTCATGCTCACTCTCATCTAGAAAGTGAAGGGATAGGAGATTATGCTTACAAACTGTCAGAAATCAAGAGGATGACTGGCAGCAGAAGTCTGAGTGAGTGTGGGTGTAGGATCGGAAGCGCCACAGTTAGCAGCAAAAATAATCGAGATAAATAATTTAGATAAGCGCAAACGAACAATACAGTAGTGAGACTAAAATTGCACTCTGATTAATATCAACAATGAGTACAATAGCTTGAAGTGATAACTTCAGCTTGTTTGTTGAGCGTGATAACAATTGCTACAATAATTCTTCTTGAAAGAAGATTGATTCGTTAGTTAACTCAACTATTGATCAGTCTATTATAGTTGATTTGCAAAAATATCTACTTGTAAAATATTTGTTTGCTAAATATCCATTTAGTATTTATTGCCACCGCCTTAGAGCAATAATTGTATGTACAATAGTTGGTGAACTGCCATAAAGACTTTTGGCAATTTATTTGGATCGATTTTTTTTTCCTGATAGAAAGAGTAGACAAAGGTCGGTTGATTACGAATTCGGATAAGTCGACGAAGTCGGACATGTCGATGAAGTCGGTTGATGGAGTTAGTGTTTGAAAAGTCGATGTCGAGTAAGTCGAGTACATCGATGTCGAGCAAGTCAATTTTGGATATATGTATATACATGAGAAGTCGATGACTTTGATGTCGGGTAAGTCAATGTTGCATATATATCAAATGAGTATGTATACACAAGGAGGAAGTCGATGTCGATGACTTCGATGTTGGGGACACTTTAATGTCGGACACTTCGGAGGTTAACGTTTGATTATATACATGGAGAAGTCGAAGTCGATGTAGAAACTCTCATAATCTCCATAAAACTTACATATAATTGATTTATCACTCATATAACTAGCAACTCGAGGTAGAGAGGAGTGAAACATGATTGGACTTTTTCTTTTTCTCCTAATTTGATTGGCTTAGTGACATATAGGCCCTCAAACTTGATTGGAACAATTTCTTGGATCTCTTACTTGTGATTGGTCACATGATCTCAATAGAACACATAGGAAGGTGTCTCTAGCCCTCTACCATCATGCCATGTGTCAAGTGTTGGAAGGCTCTCGAAGAAATTAGGTGTGGAATAGGAAACAGAGCTCTAACATAGAGAACTTTAACAGGAACTTTACCAAACTACAACATCAACATCGACTTAGATCGAATGAAGGAATGTCTTGGTAGGTGTCAGAGACAACCATGAAGGGAGCGAAACAATTAGGCGTCTGAGACAGCCATGCTTCCTTTGAGATTAGACATTCCGAATTGAGTGGGTGTCAATTCAAAAAGAAAATTATCAGAAAGTATTCGTAGTGCAATACACATAAGAAAATAGAGAATCTGAATTAAGCTGTTGTGAATACAACGATCTAATCACGATCCTGTGTCCAAGAATGGTTCACAGTAGTGGTGCACTAAATGCAACGATTTTATTTAGCTAGCTACAGATTAGATAACTATCTCTATTTCTTGAATGGCTTTCACTTTCTTAGATATCTTTGATAGTTCGCGCAGGAACTCTGATTCACTCTTTTTCACTTTCAACATCTCATCATTCTCACATATGCTTGTGAACTGTCGTTATGTATATACACATAAAACAATTACAATGATTGCGTGGGCAATGAGCGTGAAACAATGCAGTTACTAAAGTACTAAAGTGAACTGTGATGTGGTCTGCGTTGGACAGGGCAGTGTGGATGACGTGGACCTCGAACTCGAAGAATTTGAATTTGAAGTAGGTCAAAGAAGATGTAGAACTCAAAGACCTCGAACTCGAAGAGTTCGTCGTCAATCCTGCTTCTGCTCTAGTTGATTGATTGCACAGACATTCAACTTCAAAGAGTAAGACTGCAATGCTATTGTATAGAGAGAGAGAGAGAGAGAGAGAGAGAGAGAGAGAGAGAGAGAGAGAGAGAGAGAGAGAGAGAGAGAGAGAGAGAGAGAGAGAGAGAGAGAGAGAGAGAGAGAGAGAGAGAGAGAGAGAGTATTTACATAGTGTACTGGTGCTCAGGAATTGAGACGAATTTGAATGATTCGTGTTCTGATGATTCAAATTCTGGTGAGTTGGAGTGATGCTTAATTCCAACACCTCCCCCCTTAAGCTTAACTCCTAGGATCCTGAATGAAATTAAGCAAGCTACATAATGCAACATGCTTTTCTCTTGACAGAGGCTTAGTCAAGATATCAACCAACTTATTGGCAGTAGGACAATAACTTAATTCGACATCCTTCTGAACTTTCTCTCTAAGAAAATGAAATTGAACTTCAATGTGTTTAGTTCTAGACTGAGTTCGTGGGTTCAGAGATAGAGCAATGCAGCTCTAATTGTCGCAGTAGACTATAGTTGGACTGATTTGAGAGATCATAAGATCTCGAAGCAATCTTCTGTGCCAAATAATTTCCTTCATTGCGGAGGTAGCTGTGACATATTCTGATTCTGTGGAGGACAAAGAAATACATTTCTGCTTTCAACTATTCCACGACTAGACGAGCTTTCCATCTAGCTGTTGAACCATCTGGATTGAGCTTCAACTTGAAGACCCACTTAGTGTCGATGATCTTTGCATCTATAGGAGCTTTGACAAGATGTCAGGTCTTGTTCTTCATCAATGGATTGTACTCATCATGCATGATAGAATGCCAGTTGTCTGCATTTGAACTCGACAATGCTTTTATTACTAAAGTAGATTCATCGTTGCTGATGAATGCCTGAGAGATAAAACAATCAGGTTCTTGTCGATGTCATGTAGATCTTCGAATAATAGTCTGTTACTGAGATGATGATTCTGCGTGCTGTGCGACAAGGATATCTTTGATGTTCGTCGGAACAGTTGCAGGTCTTGGCCTGTCGATGGTGATGAGAGTCGTTGGAACAAACTCTTGCATTGGTTGCTTCTGTTTGAAGTCGAAGAATTTATCTTCAAGGAAGACAACATTTTGACTAACTAAGATTCAACTTGACCCGACATCAAAAATTCGATATGCTTTGTGTGATGTCGAGTTTAAGTGTCCTAATCTTCGATGCCATAATTGGGCATTTGAAGTACTCACATTAGTAGAAAGTGCATATTCGTGATCCAAAATGTAAAAATTACCTTCTCTGTTTCTAGAGAAGATTTCTTTATCATTCTTGTCCAAAATAGTACATTGCTTCAAATCGAACAAGGCTCTGCAGCTCTAAGTAGTGAGCTTGCTAACTGACAATAAATTTTTGGTCAGTTTGGATATGTAGAGTACATCCTTGAGCAAGGTCAATTTACCATTTTGAAGATAAAGGCGAATAGATCCTTTGCATGCAATCTACAGTGTACTTGAGTCACAGAAGTAGACATACTTCAAATTTGCTGGTGTGAGGTCTTCGAATAAGGACTTACATGAAGTTATGTGCTGAGAAGCACCAGAATCGACATATCAATCCAATGCATCTCTAATGGGTTCGTCTTATATCATTAGCAGTGTTGGGTCTTCGAGAGAGTTTCTGGCAGAATCAGATCCTCCATCCTGCTGCATCTTCTTCTTTGCTTCGTTATGCTTGAGAACTCGACAATCTTTGATGTCGTGACTCTACTCTGTGCTAGACCTTCAATTATTTATGAAGTGTGGCTCATGCTTTGCAATGTCAAGATGTGATGAATTTTCTCATTTAAGGACATTCTTGTTTTAATTTTTTGAAGAGCAAGGATGTGTTGGAAGGTCATCTCAACTTGAACATTTGTAGTGTTTCAAGATGGGTAGATTGCATGTGCATACATTATAAGGCACTAAGGTATAGGACCAAGTATTATCATTGAAAAGGATAAAGGAATCCATTGGAACCCATGCTTGCAAGTTGATATTAATGGGTGTGCCATACAGTCATGTTATGACCAATCATTATCATATACAAAAAACAACTTGAATCCATCAAGATTTTTTTGGTCTTCTAGTTGTAATGCTTTATTACGCACTAACAATAGTAGTAGATTTTATGCTAAATTAAACTAACTAACATGATAATATTAAGCTACCCACAATATCACCAATGTAATATGTGTCTTTCTAATGTGCATCAGTGTGGAAGATATATATCTCTTACCCAATGCAAAATACTAAGGTTGACTTCAATAGAACTTGCACCAATGTGGCAAGAATTTCTCCCTTACAAAATTCGACCTAGTAGACTTTACTTCATTGGAATCTTAGGATACTGTTTCCATGCAAAAGACAAAACGAGGTGCTCATGCTTGTTTCGTAGTTAATATTTCTATTATATGAAATTTTCAAAGGCGAGCACATTTGGGAGATCCTAAATAAATTGAGTTAAGAGTCTTGGATCAAGAATAAAGATGAAAGATGTAAACAACAATTTTTTGATGGTGAGAAAAAGCCCTTCCTCATAGTATGCTTCTCCATATTTTGGCCTCCATGCATTCACGGATTTTCTTTAATTAAAGCGTCCGAGAGACATCTTTCATCTTGTTCCTCCCATTCCCCTAAGTTTTGTCAATCATTGGTTGTCACCATTTTTTGGCTTGTCGCTCCTCTAGAGTTTTCGTCGTGCTTAAAATTTATTGCTTCTTGGCTAATTCCATTTGAGTACATAGCTTTGCATTCCTTAGGTTGGATTTTAGCAAATCATCACAATAGGTATAACCATTACGTTTTTATGGCATCTATTTGCTCCTCCAAGTACAAGCACATTTTCTCAAGCAGTCTTAAGGGTGGACCTAAATGCCATGTCTATGTGATGTCATGTAGAGACATTTTTAAGCATAATCTCCTATCCCTTCACTTTCTAGATGACAGTGAGCAGGAAGATACTTGTTGTCTTAGTATAACTATTGACGCTTGTGTTATTATGTACATGCATGTCAACCTTGTGTATAACTCAACCATGGGTTGATTAAAGACCTGGGCTGAGTGATATACAATGTTGAGTTGCATGCATATGACAATGCACAACCCGAGTTAAGGTTGAGCTACATGTATAAAATAATGCAATCCACTTCCTTCACCCAAGTTTTTAAGTAGCTCATGTGTTTACCATAAAAGGCCCACACACACACACACACGCACCTCCGTGACATTAGAATTTCTGCCAGATGGTCGAGTGATTGAAACTTTTGTGCCACGAGCTGGAATAGCCAAGGAAGTAGGAAGCGACTTGGAGGTGTTCTTTAATTCCATGGCAGTGGTTTACCTATGGAAAGGCACTCACAAGCTATGCTTTGGGGATGGATCCGAGATGCCCGTAGAGGCTTTGGATGCCTATCTGCGCATATTAGATGAGGAGAAAGTATCATTTTCATGGAAGAAAGGAGATGTGCTGGTGTTGGATAACATCACAACTATGCATGCAAGGGAGAAGTTCAAGCCTCCACGACTTATTCTTGCCTCTCTTTGCAATCGAATGACTGTTGCAACATGAACATTTTCTAGAATTGAAACAAGGTGATCAAACAAGATCAAGAAAGGCCATGCATCACACAAAATTGTAGCGTCGTAGTGTGTTGAAGCTAGAATCAGATAGTTTAGAAAAGTCGAGAATTTGCGAGATCCATAAATAGCTATTGGTCTTGTGCATGTTAAATATGTTTTGATGTTTGTAAGGCCTATGAGATAGTCTTAAAGGTTGGGTTTGGCGGTTTATATAAAGCTATTATACAACAAGTTTGTGTTTGGAACTATTTTACAATATAATCTTGGAAGAATATTAGTATAGCAGTACTTGCCTGAAGAATATTAGTGTAGTAGTACTTGCCCACAGTTTCTTTTGTTGTTGTAACAAGGCTTGAATAATTTGCGGATATTGTTTGGTACTTTAAAACAGAAGTATGCTGGATGGTATTATGACGAGTATGTTTCAATTATTTGTGATTTAGAAGCATGAAAAGGAGCATTTGTCCATATTTGGTCTATTGGAGTTCCATAAATAGTTGTTGGTTTTGTGCATGTTATTATCAATATTGAAGTCTTCTAGAATCATGGTAAGAATGTCAATTGGTAAGTTTTGTAATGTGCGTTGTAACATTTGTAAGAAAATTTTGATGTTTGTATTTGATGGTCTATATAGAGCTATTATGTGTATTGCATATCTTGAAATTTTCCTGAGTGAATTTTTTATGACTTCACATCCATGCAATGTTGATTGTACAATATACATGAACTATGTTTGCATGTGCAAATTATTATATGGAACGACGGTTGGAAATATCTTTGACAACGTGGATTGTTGTAATGTGGAGATGCCATGATATTATGAACTCTCAAGAGTCAAAATATCTTTATAACTGGGATGTAATCTTGTTTGTATTATGATAGATGCCAATGTTTCGTTTTCAAGGTTTGGTGTATTAGTTTTCCAAGATAGCAAATGTTGCATGTGAAATTTTTATTTGTTCATTGGTATTCTTCTTTTGTATTTTTTTTATTTTTTGACTTGCAAAGTGTATCTGATGATTGATTGAGCGTTTCATATAGCAAGCCATCGCTATAGGGATGTGTGTTGTCACTGCTCAGACACCATCACAATTTGATTCCATTGCTGCTCAGATATATGTGAGCAATGCATCGCTGCCAGTATTGATAGTTGCATGGCATAAATGACACATGTATGAAAATGATAGTAGTTTGCTACCATACCAGCTTTGCAACCACATACTAGTCTGCTTATTGTATATACCATTGATGCTAAATCACTTTATGAGCACCATCGCTACTTTCCAACGATGAAATGAGATGTTGTTTTCCATGAAGATCAACATTCATCATTGGAAGGGGCCGAGATCAAGTCATTTATAGATGCATCACCAACTAGTGCTATTGAAGACAATTATGATGTGATGGGGTCGATATTTGAAGAGGATTTTCCTCGTATTTTTTCACCAAGAAGATCTATGAGAGATAGATCTGAGCCTAAGAGGCTCTCACATGTTGATAAAGGCAAGCAATTGGATCTTGATTCCACTAATTATGCTTTTTTTTGTTTCTCATGAAGAGCCAAAGAATGTAAAAGAGGCACTCAATACCAAGGATGCCGTGAAGCAAGAGTATGATGCATTGATTACCAACAATACTTGGGAGCTTGTGGATCCACCATCCAACAAGCATGTGATTGGTTGCAAGTAGGTATTTTGAATCAAATACAATCATGATGGCACCATCAACAAGCTCAAGGCAAGACTATGTGCCAAAGGATTTGCTCAAATCCATGGCCTTGACTATGAGGAGACCTTTGCACCTATTGCAAAGATGGTTACAATAAGAATTCTTATTTCTCTTGCTTGTTTTTTCAAATGGAAGGTGTTCCAATTAGATGTATCCAATGCTATTTTGAATGGTTATCTTGAGGAGGAGATTTATATGGAACAACCTCATGGATTCATCAAGGATGAGTCCAAAGTGTGCTTGCTCTTCAAACGTCTTTATGGACTAAAGCAAGCACCAAGATCATGGTATTCAAGACTCCACACTTTTCTTATCTCACTAGGATTTGTCCTTAGTGACTATGATCCTTCCATGTATTTAAAGCTTGTTGATAGTAATATTGTCATTTTTCTAATCTATGTTGACGACATTATTTTTTGTGGAAGTTGTATCAAGCTAGTTAAAGAAACTAAGCTAGCACTTGGAAGTGATTTTAAAATGCAAGATCTAGGAGAGATCCATTACATACTAGGCTAGAGATTGAATTTCATGAAGATTATGTTTTTATATGTCAATCTAGATATGCTCATTCTATCTTGAAAAAATTCCATATGAAAAATTTCTAAGAGCATAGATACTCCAATGGAGCAAATTGTGAAAGATCCTAATAAAGGTGATGAAAGATCCTTTGAGGACTTCACGCTTTTTAGGAGTTTTATAGGCTCCTTAATTTGGCTTACCATTACTCGGCCCGATTTGAGTTTTTGTGTGCACAAATTGAGTCAATTTATGCAAGATCCTAAGATCCATCATTGGAAGATGGCCAAGAGAATTCTTAGATACATATCTTCATCTTGTGACTATGGTCTACTTTATAAAAGTGAAGATTTATGCATTGTTGGCCACCACTAGTAGGTTAATTGGACACCACTTGCAATCATATTTCATTGTATTGCATGTCATCTCTGCCTTCACTTGTGGGACATGCAAAAACACTAATTCCAACATTGTTTGAAGTGACATTGGCACTAGTTTTGGAGCAAAGTCTGCTTTTGGAAAGACAGTTTACTTAGCAAAAATTCAAAGACTTTGTGCATGCATTTAGAAGTTCTTTCCAACAAAGGTGTGGTAGGAAGACAAATTTATCAAGGTGCGGGGAAGCTTCCCAGCTAGCAACCTTCCGGAATCGTTCAAATTGAAGCGGAGGGGAAATTTTTGGGAGCAGTATGAATTGTTTAATATTGAAGAGTTTGTGTCTAAAGAACAATAGTACGAACAATTGCAAACCAAAGTAGTAGATCTTAAGCAAACTTTGGCCAACATGAGATCCAAATAGGAGAAGTCTTTTGCCAATAATTTCTTAGGGGTAATTTTGGATGGGGATTGCTCTTGTCAAAAAGTCCTAAAAGGGGAAGGGCCCACATTGCCCTTATGTAAGTGATCGAGGAAAGGCCACTTCCCAGTCTTATGGCTCCATCAACCACCCCGTGCTCATCCCACCAATAGAGGTTTTCCAGGCCTCCAGGAGTATGGTCGGAGGAGGTGTAAAATCTGTCTTACTAATGGCGTTCAATATGCTTGTGCGGCTCCTATGGCATTGACTGGCTAAAGCCATTTTATCTATAGTATGCACCTCAAAAAAAAAAAGTGTAACTTTTGAATGATAGCTTGGATTGAGACGATTAGAAAGCCCTCAACGAGAGCTTTTCAACGACAGCCAACATGACCCAGTTCCGAGCTATGGTTGAAATAGATATCGGGTTGATCAAGTGTTGATCGACCACAACTTTGACTGGCCATAACTTCTTCACCGTAGCTCGGAACTGGGTCATGTTGATGTCATTGAAAAGCTCTCACCGAGGGCTTTCTATGGCACCGCAATCGTCTCAATCCGAGCTGCCGTTTAAAAGTTATTATTTTTTTTTTTCAGCCACAGACTACACTATGCACATAATAGCTAACCATCGAAGACTGTGTGGGCAGGACTGCGTGCAGAAAAAGATTTTATTTTAGTATTTTAGATTGCCAAAAAATTGTCATCTTACGTGGTAATCCTTATAGGGCCCTTTCCAAGGCCAAATTTTCTCTAATGCAAATTGTGTCATCGAAAACTTCCAATCAATCACACATTTCCACACCTATTTTATACAAACTTTGACAAAGCAAAGCACAATGATCATGCCTTGCAACAATCAATTGAAACATAATACATCTTACAAGCAATTGACTCATTCCATATTTTTTCTCAAAAGAACCTAAAAACCCCTTGCGATTCTTACCCACAATTATCAGCGTCAAACATGGTATGCGATTGAGTTATGCGCTTCAAATCTAAATATCGTCATCAATGATGAATTGGTCAATGGCGCTGAAGAATACTTCAAAACAAAGACAATAATAATGGCTGAAGACATTATCTAGATACAAATCTCTGACCCAAATATAGGAGCCAAAACAAGACATTGACCACATATGGACAAATTGCAACAATTACGAATGCCAAGTTCGACTTATGCATCTCATTTCGATCACTCTCCAATATACTTCTACTACAAAATGAAAAGCCACCAAACAACATTCATTGCTCATGAATGAACGTGTCTTTGAAGTATATGTTGAAACTTAAGCTATCTTTGACAATTCCTAGCATCCATCTAATATACAGGCGATTTATTGCCTTGAACAACCAACTTTTTGCGTTTCACTACATCATGTCATAACATATTAAGCTTCTCATGTCCCACCTATAATCCATCATGGATTATGTTATCCAATACAACATAATTATAATCATCAACAAATCTTATCTATTTGTTGTGACTTTTAAATGTCTATTTTGAACTTACAACAAATTAATATCAAATTGCATATATCAAAACCAAAACATAAATTCATTACATAAACTAAAAATACGACATCATGACATGGCAAAAGGCCTTCGTGGTATACTACTACAAAGTTCTTGTTTACAATTGGACTAGGACCTTTTTGACGTCACTTACAAGGAAAATCTTTTTAAAATCCACAAATGAGTTAAAAAAATATGTGAAGATCACTAAACATGGAGTAACTTTTAGAAGAAAAATTCTTTGGAATGGACTCTTATCCAAAACAACAATGAATGATCTTTAGCTTGTGATATAGCATTTCTCATAAAACACAGCTAAAATTATGAAAGATTGTACTTTTCGTTCATAGACCACAAAATGGCACACGGCTTCAGTATATGCTATAGTCCACCAGCTGCCTTCAGTAGCAGGTTCTGAAAATCGATCTTGGAATTTTGTAACCATCAGAGTGTTGTCTATTTTGGAAATTTGCAGGATTTGAGTAGCAAGCTACACTGAATCTACTAAAAGATAGCTCCTATCTTAAGGATTTATTTGGAAAGTATGGCTAGAAGCAAGTCATGTTGAGCTGCAAGCAAATAGGCAGATAAGCTTCTGAACACTAATGAGCATCAAAACTAATGCATTGCTTGTTGATCATAGGCTTGTTGAAATTGGGATAAGAGTTATGCAATTTAGGAGTAAATCTAGTACTCCTCTCCTTCATCTTCACCCTCACCCTCAGCAGACTCAGCACCTACCTCTTCATAGTCCTTTTCAAGTGCGGCTAGATCTTCTCTGGCCTCAGAGAATTCGCCCTCCTCCATGCCCTCGCCGACGTACCAATGCACAAAAGCGCGCTTTGCATACATTAGATCAAACTTGTGATCAATTCTCGAGAATACTTCAGCGACGCTCGTGGAGTTGGATATCATGCAGACTGCTCTTTGCACTTTTGCTAGATCACCTCCTGGAACTACTGTAGGAGGCTGGTAGTTGATTCCACATTTGAATCCTGTAGGACACCAGTCCACGAATTGGATAGTCCTCTTGGTCTTGATAGTTCCCACCGCAGCGTTCACATCTTTTGGAACCACATCTCCACGATACATAAGACAGCAAGCCATATATTTGCCATGGCGAGGATCACACTTTGCCATCATGGAAGAAGGCTCAAAGGCACTGCTTGTGATCTCAGCAACTGAGAGCTGCTCATGATAAGCTTTTTCTGCTGATATCACAGGAGCATAAGACGAAAGCATGAAATGGATTCGAGGGTAAGGAACCAAATTGGTTTGAAATTCAGTTATGTCTACGTTGAGAGCTCCATCAAATCGAAGAGACGCTGTCAAAGATGATATAACCTGACAGAATAAGCAACGATCAAAATCATCGATGAGAAAACAGATCAGAATAGTACTAAATGCTTGACTTTCTAACTTAACGAGATGCTAAAGCTATGACCTTATCTAGATGAAACTATGATAGATAATGTTATGTTTGTTTCTTGAATTGCATCTCAAGCACAATGCAGTTATTTTTCTTACCTGCGAGACTAGTCGGTTGAGGTTAGTGTAAGTGGGACGCTCAATGTCCAGTGAGCGGCGACAGATGTCATAAATAGCCTCATTATCAAGCAGCACCGCCACATCTGTGTGCTCTAGCAACGAGTGGGTTGACAGAACGCTATTGTAAGGCTCCACCACAGAAGTGGAGACCTGAGGAGATGGATACACAGTGAAACCCAGCTTGGACTTCTTGCCATAGTCAACAGAAAGACGCTCAAGCAGTAAGGATCCAAGGCCGGATCCTGTGCCACCCCCAACAGCACTGAATACGAGAAAGCCTTGCAGTCCAGTGCAATTGTCTGCCAATTTTCTGATGCGATCCAAACACAGATCCACTATCTCCTTACCAACTGCAATAGCAAAAATATCTCAGCAAATACTGAATCCTCTCTGTTTTCATAAGCTATTACTAACCCACAGACCCCCTAAAAAGAAGAAGAAGCAGATACCAAATATCATCTGACATGAGACATATGCCTGCAAATATGAAGAACTACTTGAATAAATCCCCACTGTTTTCGAAAAACATTAGCATTTCAAATTAAGAACAAAAGTAGAGGCTAATTTGCTAGAATCTGATATGATGTATATGCCTGCAAATATGAAGGAAGGCAGACGTACTTGTAGATCCTCACTGTTTTCATAAAATATTAGCAACGCAAATAAAGAAACAGCAGCGGATGCTGGCTATACCTGATATGAGACGTATGTTTGCAAATATGAAGACAGACATACTTGTATAGATCCTTAATGTTCTTATAAAACATCAGCAACCCAAATTAAGAAACAAAGGCAAATGCTAACTCAAGACATTTGCCTGCAAACGTGAAGAAAGACAGAAGAACAATGAAGGCATATGCCTGCACTTATGAAAGAGGACAGACTTACTTGTATAGTGATCCCTGGCAAAGTTGTTAGCAGCATCCTCTTTCCCACTGATGAGTTGTTCCGGATGAAATAGCTGACGATAGGTACCAGTTCGGACCTCATCCACCACAGTTGGCTCCAGATCAAGGAAAACAGACCTGGGAACATGTTTTCCTGCTCCAGTTTCACTGAAAAACGTGTTGAAGGCATCATCCCCACCTCCAACAGTCTTATCACTGGGCATCTGCCCATCAGGCTTTAATCCAAAACACAGTAATGCATATTCAGCTTTAAATCACAGGAAATAAAACTTGTATACATCAAAATTGACCGTAGTACTAAGTAGCAGATCATTCTATGCGGTATGCACATACTTGAATTCCATGCTCCAGGCAGTATAATTCCCAGCAAGCATTCCCAACCTGGATGCCTGCCTGGCCAATATGGATCGAGATGCACTCTCTCATTTCTGCTCCTGTCTGTCTTGAGAGAGAGAGAGAGAGAGAGAGAGAGAGAGAGAGAGAGAGAGAGAGAGAGAGAGAGAGGGCGATAAAGTAACCGCCAACTTGCAACTGCCTTTCACATGACAGTGTGTCACCTGAATACCACCTGATTAACATGCGCTCTTCCCTCCTCTTTGGGTCTTGGAGTTTGATGAAAGTTGTTATTCAAAGGGCCTCCACTTGTAAAGTGCGACAATTCTACATGTTGTTGGCAACCTTTGTACATAATATTGTAAATAAACGGACTTGTTGGATTGCGGTGATTTTTAGTGCATAAGAAAAGGAAAACATCATTCTTCAAAATTCTATATCAAGTTTCTAGCTTTTTCATGTAGAATGTGACTGATTCAATTTGTGTACTTTTGTGGAAGCCCCAAAATTGATTGGATCTCGTGTTTGAAGTTGCTAGACTTTTCAAGAGTGTGTTTCAATCTTAGAGTGTGCAAAAGTCCATAATATTGTAGGTCGATCATTTGTTGATCAAGTATCATCAATTCTATGTGTTGGAGAAGCTTTATGAGTGCAAGCCAACATCAAGGGTCCTAATGCTTAGGAGGAAATTCTTTCAAAGTTTGAAAAAGAAAGATGAAAGTGCTCATGCTTTTGTTTTGAGGGTTAACATTAGAGAAAATATGGGCATAAATTTGTTCTAAATGAAGCAAAATTTTGACGATTTTCACAAAAAGGGATTTTGGAGAACGTCCCTTATATTGAAGTAAACCGATATCAGAATGTATGACATCTATTATTCCGGCAAGGGATTGAACTGATTGTCATTCGACCTTGTTCAATGGATATAAATCTACAAAACCGACAAAAAAATAGGTAGTTATGCTAAGATAAAGAAAATTAATTTAAATATGCACATAAATCATATAGCTTACAATTGTATTTTTTTCTATCATTCATATTCAAATCTTGAATGTTGAGTTCCTTCTGAAGATAAATGTGCCAAGCTAGAACTTCCGTGATAGATTGACCAGCAGCTGATACTTTAAAATCCATTATTCCTTTCCAAGAGCTTTTATATATGTTATCTGATCATCTTCTTTTTCTAAACATGCCATTTGAAGATGGATGCATCAAAATCCATTTATATTTTTGATATATTCTAGGAATCCATTGATCTATTGAATTTTTTTTATTACAAATGTTGATAGCGTCAATGGTTCCTCTTGGACTCCGATTATGTGTCGCCATCTTGGTCTATAGCAATTGAGCTCAAATAAATAAAGAGAATGAGGAAAGTAGATTGAGAAGATCTAATGACTTCTATTCCCAAAATGTAATCCACATTTTTTATTGTCTCCACCACTCAAGATGATATCATCCACATAATATGGCTCTTCATCTTGAATTTTCAGAGATGGTAGTTATCTCCATCGAGTTTGTCAATGAGAGATGAACTAGATGATGGATCCATTCTGGTTGAATGAGTTCGTTGATAGAAACAACGACTGTCGGAATACTGTTGGTTGTGCATTTGCTAGAAAGACGTCTAGATACAAACAAGACTGATAATCCGCAGTAGAAATGCAGATTACTAAAATGCCTGCTCTGATACCATGTTGTAAAATCGCATGTGGGCGTGACTGACAGTGGAAGCTCGAGGATTGAGCGATCAACGCGAGTAGCAAAAACGTATTCAGGCATCAACTATTGTCCAATCACAATAGTTTGTTCTACCCGGCGGGACTTTTTAAAATCACCAAATTTTGGCCAGGAAAGACAAATTTCAGTTCGTCGGAGCACTATTACAGTGTGTCACAGGTGGATATACTGTATTGGACCACATGGATGTTGAAAGTTTGCAAAGACAAAAAAAAAAAAAACATCATCACAAAGGGCCCATTTTGAGTTCTAATATTCCCTAATGGAGTAAGTTAAATTTGAAGGCGCAATTTGACACAAAATTTCGTTAGTGATGAGTGCCTGCCATGAGGTTGATCATCCATTGTTTATGAAGCAAAAAGAGCTGATTGAATAGATGTGTAATTGATCTTACTGAGAGAGATAGTTTTGAGTTTGAGTGACATGAAATTAAAGGAGAAGCTTGAGACAATAATTAAAAGTGACTAAACTCTACCAAGAAGAGCTACGAGGTAGAAATTCCAATTACGAGAGGGTAAGATCCTCACTACTCATTTGCTCTGATAGACATGGGGTGCCTAGGGAAATTTACTCCTTTATATAGAATTGCATCAAATTTTGCAATTAGGAATGTGAAAAACCAACGTTTGAAATTAAAGCATGCCTTTAGAGATGAGGGGTATGTTATGGAAAAGAGATTTTTAATACTTTTACCTTTTACCACTGAAGGAGTGGTGATTTTGGTTAAGGACTGCCAAGTTGCTATGGGATGAGACATGGGAGCAAATGAGTATAGAATTCGATGAAAAGATGAAAAATGATCTAGACAAGAGACATGTGTGGTTGAATGTTGATATGTTGGGATGGAAATCACAGACTACGAGGTTGGATGGAGGCCATTCATGAACATTGTTCAGAGGACATTAGCAAGCATGTGTTGGTAGGAGCTTCGTTCCTCCACCCAACAGAGGAGGGTGCAATGCATACAATGCATTTGTTTTTTTACAAATAAAACAATGTAGATTATTATAGCGAGTAGCAACGTGCAATACGAACTTTTTCTAAAAACATTTTACTATAGAAGAGTTGCAAGAAATTGAAAAGATTCAGGCAGGAGAGGAAAAAAAGTCAAACATACTTTAGTATCCACTAATGCTTTAGATGTTGGCATGGGTTTTATTTGAGGTACTTGTTTTTTTTTTTTTTTTTTGCATTTTGATTTGATTCAGCGTTATATCAAATTTGTCATGTACTTATGGAATCGTTTTTGGGTAGAATGATAATAATAGAGATTTGGCTAAAGCACAAGAATAAGTGTGAGGCAATGACAAGTCAATGAGATCGTTTAAAAAAGGGGAAAAGCTTAAAAGATGCCCAAAGTGGTACCGTCATAAAATGGTCCACAAAGATGTTGAAAATGTTGGGAATTGTTAATCATTTTCTTAGAGAAGTTTGGTTTGAAAGGTTGACAACTATGGATGTCGGGGTAGTTTTTCTATGGGCCTTGAAAAGCTACATTCGTTGAGGTGTGCAAATGTGGCAAATGTAATGCAAAAGACGTGTTTGGCTATGGCACAAGGACCGATGAGAGCTCAATTAGTATTTCAAAAGTGACCGGGACTTTCGCCTTTGGGTAGTCAAAGAGACATGGCTTACACATCTAGTGGTCCAAGCAAAACTTGTCATGGCTATGATACATGAGCATGTCCTTTAAAATAGTATGTGCTTCACCAACTCCCTCTAACTTTGGTGACAATGGCCCATTGGAGGAGTACATAATAGAATATAAGATAAGATATCACATAAAATTATTTGCTAGCATGGAGCTAGTCGTATGGATCTCACAAAATTGTCACCAAAGTAAATTGACATACAAAATGCTACAAAGCGGGTTGTTTGGAGGTACAATGTTGTCTTAAAAAGTACTCATTTCATTCACCAAATTTTTAGTGCTCTATTTGTCAAGAAATAATTTGATTGGAATAATATATGAGTCCTTCTTTGCATATTTGTAGATATGTGTGGCTGTGCCAAAAAGATCATGCATTGGAATCCATGCTTTGTGTGCTCTACATGAGGATTCAAGTTTCAAACAAACAACACTCCATGTATTCAGAGCAGTGACGGAATGGGAAATTACCAATTGCCCATGGTGGATAGATTTCGAAGAGGGTTCTTATCTTGAAGAAATGCATGCCATGTTTGAGAGACACAAAAGAAGTGCATTGTGTGGCCAAGTCACAGATACTCTACAGATTTTGTGAGCTCTACACTTGACATTAGGTTGAAGGCTGCTAAGGCGCAAGAGTTACAGAGAGTCAAAATGTCACTACTCTTAGAGCTACAAAAAGAGATGCCAAAGATGAAAAAAAATCGCACAACCAAGTAGCTTGAAAAATGTATGGGTGGCTAAGAAGAGTTTACATACAAGGCACCAAGCCTCAACATAAATATTGCATATGTACATGGAGATGTTATTCACATTGCAAAAAACGTTAGCCCCAAAGATGGTGTCTATTATTGAGCACTTGAAAAAAATTTGTGTGGGGCTGGTTGGAAAACATAGAAGAGGAAAGTCTGTATATATTGGGCTAATTTTATTTTTCTAGACTTTCCCACGAATTTCATACCTGATGGATTGCAGGATGTTCAACCATGGAACATGATGTTTGAAGAGCTATTCGATTCTATGACGTGTCTAATGAATGCACTTCTGTATGATGATGGTTGGGTTATGTACATTCTAGCACCCAATCATTCGACGTTGTTTCATCGGAACATTCACAAGACTGCCTTGCAATTGGATGACGTGAGAAGTCAGAATTTCATGTGATGATGATTCACTATGCACATTTGTTTTTCAAGTCCTTATTTTTGAACAATTTACAATCACTAATTGCACTTAATTGTTTGTGTTTTGGTACATTTATGCAGATAGACACTTGATGGCCAATATCCACCGCTTATCAGCAATCAATGACAAGGAACCGGATGGATGTCAGCGGATACCAGCCAACTGGCAATCACAATTGATGACCTAATTTCTTAGTATAAATAGTTGTTCATATTCATACAATGCAAGCAAGCAAGTTTGATTATCAAAAGTTAAAAAGCATTTGAATAGTTAGCTCTCTCTCTCTCTCTCTCTCTCTCTCTCTCTCTCTCTCTCTCTCTCTCTCTCTCTCTCTCTCTCTCTCTCTCTCTCTCTCTCTCTCTCTCTCTCTCTCTCTCTCTCTCTCTCTCTCTCTCTCTCTCTCAAGCCTGCGAGCTTGAACACTCTTGAGCATTCTAGCTCACCTCTTAGAGTTAGTTTAGAGATTGCTATTGCGCTACTACTTATTAGCATTGCACTTAATTCAGACTTTAATTTTTAATCGCTCAGAGATAGCATAGAGTACGCGGCTTCGATCCGCAATTTATTGTACTCATTTACTTCTGTTACGTTTTCATACTGAATCAATACTATCCTTTGATTGTGTTCAGCTTCGTCTCAGAATTATGTGTTTCTGTAGTTCTTCACGACTGATATTTATCTGATAATTCAATGCTTTATTGTTTGGCTATGTAATCACTGTAGTACTGATGATTTCAAAGTTAGTTACTATAAGATCGAACGTGATTTCTATCACTTTTGTTTTGTTTGAAATTGATAGGCGTAGTCATGCATTGTGAAAGAGGAAGATAGTTTATTCCACCATGCACGAAAAGTTTTCTTTCTAGACAATCGAATTATTTTCATTCGTTTCTTTGCAAGTTCGTTTTCTTTTCAAGTTTGACCTATCTTCACAACACCTCTTTTCGACATGGTATCAGAGCAATTTCACTACTTTTTGATATCTTTCGCGATATCAAATTGATATCAAATCTTCAGTTCTTTCCAACCTTTCAGTATCAGAGAATTGATTTCCTATTGTTGGCATTACTACATCTTAGCGTCATCGATACAATCGACATACTAAGTTCCAGATGGATTCTCAAAGTAAAGCCGGTCTTATCGAAGCTGAATGGATCCAATTATCATTTGTCAAAATTTAAGATGAAGACCTTGCTAATCGCCAGCGAATTATAGGATGTTGTTACAAGTATAGAAGTAAAACCTGAAGACGATGACTCAAAGTGGAAATCGAAGGATGGTAAAGCTTTTGCGCTTATTATCCTCATATATCAGATACACAGATTGGACACATAGCTGAAGCTAAAACGTCAAGAGACATTTGGGACATCCTGAACTCACTATATGACGTGAGAGACGTAACTACTAAGTTACATCTACGAAGAAAATTCTTCACATTCAAGATGTCTGTTGGTGATTCTCTTCAGAGTCACATTAACCAGTTTAAGAATCTCTTGCAACAGATGGCCATTGTGGGATCAATCATAGACGATCAAGACACAATCATGACATTGCTTTCAAGCTTGCCCTCTACATATGAGAACTGGGTGATGATCATATCGACACACTCAGACTTAACTCTTACTAGAGATATCACTATGTTGCTGCAAGAAGACAATAGAAGAAGTCAAGACA
This sequence comes from Diphasiastrum complanatum, assembly GCA_029204225.1. Taxonomy (NCBI): domain Eukaryota; kingdom Viridiplantae; phylum Streptophyta; class Lycopodiopsida; order Lycopodiales; family Lycopodiaceae; genus Diphasiastrum; species Diphasiastrum complanatum. Next base: position 13,762,534 of record CM055103.1, read on the forward strand.
CATCATCTACTTCCTCCTCTCAGGCTCTATATGTCAACAAAGGCTCTTAGCGGCAGAAGCAGAAAAGTTCCAAGAAGGCTGCAACGAATCATAAGCCGACTCAAAGTCAAGAACAATCATCGAATCCACAGTCAAAGAAGAAGATGTTATGCAGGTATTGCAAGCACAATAACCATGAGATCAAGGATTGCCGAATTCTCCAAGGGAAGAATGTAGCCAAGCAACCTGATCAACAAGCTAACACAGTCTCATAATCTCCCCAGGTCGAAGTGGACGAAGGCACATTCATGGTCAAAGATCAAAGCGCATTTTTGGATGATTCGTGGTTTCTCGATTCTGGAGCAACTCAACAGCTGACCAATCAACATGAGATCTTCAACTCTCAATCCCAGATGGGCTTCCCTTGTCCATCGTTAATGCATTTCACAGATGAGTTTTCTTCAATAGGTGGCCATAATATTGATCATCTGGAGTGAGGATAATAAGCGTGAAAGCTTAACCATCCTTTAATACCCACTTTGAGTCAAGTTTTGTGCATTGCTTAGTCTGAAGATCAAGGCATTCACGGATCCAGATTAAGGGGGGGTGTTGGATTTATCTCCTATACTTTCCTAAATCCTATGTTAATTTGTCTCCATTCATGCTGCTGCATTTTTATTCGTGTTGTCGCACAGTCTACATGTTTAACCTGTTTGTCGCTACAGTCTGCATAAATACAAGTAAATTTCAACAAGCGAAAAAAAGCCAAAAATGCAACACTGTATTTTTAGACGTAGTTTATGACAGGCGAAAAATGCTTGCCTTTAAAATTGCGAAGGTGCCCTACAAATCAATTTTTTAAGGCATTGGACAGAGTGTCACAATTTTCACATTTTTATCAGGCCAATTTTAAGCGAAGCCCGACGACGTGACCTCCTCACGCTCGTTCTATGCACTGTGCAATCAGATCTGACAACAACAGCATTCACCCACGATCTCCCAAAGACAGCACAACCACTTTTGTACCTTCTTCATTTGCACACCTGTAAAACTTATGTATATATTGAATACCATCTCTATATTTGAAAAGTAAAAGATAGAACGAAACATTATTCGTAATTAAGAGACAAACACTGTAGATGCCTTTCCGCATTGATTCTTTCTTTCAGACAGATTGTCAATAATAGGTTCATAACCTTTACAGATTATGATTAGCCTCATGAAGCACGTGGTTACGTACGCTATTGTTTTGTGCTCACTTGCATTATTGACTTGTATATTTCGTTATTCTTAATCTGATTACAGCTCTGTATACTTTTCTACGTTCTGTCTGGCTATCTCATTGCTTCCTCTGACTGTCTACTCTTCATAACAAATTATTTGTCTATTGATTTGAGACTAATTACTTGTCTAGTGATTTGCGATAGATTATTTGTTTGAAGTTTTGATGCTTAATGTTTGGCTACGTAATCATTGTTAGTATTAATAATTTCAAAGTTAGTTACTATAAGATCGAACGTGATTTCTATCACTATTGTTTTGTTCGAGATTGATAGGCGTTGTCATGCATGAAGAAAGAGGAAGATAGCTTGTTCCGCTGTGCATGATAAGTTCTAATTCTTGTCGTTCGAGTTTGTTTCTTTTCGAGCTCGTTCTCTTTCGAGTTCATTTCTTTTCGAGTTTGACCTCTTTCCAACATGGTATCAGAGCTATTTCTATAGCCTGATAAGCTTCCACAAAAACAAGCCTCCCTCCTCTCACGCCCCCCTCTCCCTTTTTTTCCCTCTCCTTACCTCCCTCTCTCAGGCACCCTCTCTCTCGCGCGCCAAGCCACCCCCTGCACGTTTTTTCCTCTCTCATATCTCTCTCTCTTTCGTGCCTGCACCAAGCCCTCTTCTGCCCATTTCTAGAATATTCTTCTCGAAGAATATTCTCTTGAATATTTCTTTTCCTCCCTCTCCTCTGTGCCTGCAAAAAACAAAAATTGCCAATTTTTTTCAAACATTATTACGGCTACCAAAATCTTTCACGAGCACATGGGTCACTCCTTTCAACGACCGAAGAAAAATATTTATCGCCAAATTTTAAGATTTTTATGGCTTTATAACTTCAACAGTCCAATGCTCCAAGAAAATAAATTTTTTTAGTAAAAGGCTCCTATCTAAGTTCGTTATTGCGTCTTATTTTTCCTTTTTTTTCGTACCCCTAACTTTTCCATATGATTCGAAATTTAGTGGTGTAAAAACTAAAAGTGATCAGAACGACGAGCCTGACACTGAAAATTCATCAAAATTTTGTAATTCTTATTTTTTCTATTTAATTTTTCAAGACCCCTTTTCTTGAGTCAGTCTTTACGTGTTTTCATTTGTTATCTTTGAAGCTCCATAATTTTTCTGTTTGAGCTCGAAATTGAATACTGTAAAAAGCAAAAGTGCTCAGTTTTATATAGTCTGCACATTTTTGCCTTTCACTTTCACTCATTAAAACTCTGAGTTTTAAGTGGGTGAGAAAAAGGGCATTTAAATTGCTTTTTGAAGTCCCTTGCACATAAACTTCATCCCATTATACCGTAACTCACAAGTCCTTCAATTCTCAAGATGGATGTGGATTCTGATTTTGAGTATATAGATGACGGTGACTCTGAATATGAAGATCAATCAGTATGAATCATTCTACTTGAATATTTCTGCTGCTAACTGCTGTGTTTCCGTTCCTACACGGCTATGCTCAAAGCCTCGAGCTTCCACTGCCGGTCATCCCCACGTTTTAGGACATGTTTATCTCTCTCTCTCTCTCTCTCTCTCTCTCTCTCTCTCTCTCTCTCTCTCTCTCTCTCTCTCTCTCTCTCTCTCTCTCTCTCTCTCTCTCTCTCTCTCTCTCTCTCTCTCTCTCTCTCTCTCTCTCTCTCTCTCTCTCTCTCTCTCTCTCTCTCTCTCTCTCTCTCTCTCTCTCTCTCTCTCACTCACACACACACACACACACACACACACACACTTGCCATGCACAAGCACATGTTCCTACACTTACATTTACCATATTGCAAATTTGTAGTATAAAAAGTCATGTAGGGGGATCAAAAACTATAGTGATGTCATTTGTGTCAATAGCCCAATTTTATAATCTAGAAATTAACCTTGCTTTGGAACCTCGACTTCAAATAGCTACCTTAAAAGTTTTCTCATATATATACAATCGTAATATATTGATAACAATGCAATAGGCGACTTTCTAATGTGCATCAGTGTGGAAGATATATATCTCTTACCCAGTGCAACCTACTAAGATTGACTTCACTAGATCCTACATCAATGTGGCAAGAATTTCTCTCTTGCAAAAATTGACCTAGAAGACTTTACTTCATTGGAATCTTAGGATATTGTTTCCATGCAAAAGACAAAACGAGGTGCTCATGCTTGTTTTGTAGTTAATATTCCTATTATATGAAATCTTAAAAGGTGACCACCCTTGGGAGATCCTAAATAAATTGAGTTGAAGTCTTGGATCAAGAATAAAGATGAAAGATGTAAACAACAATTGTTTGATGGTTGAGAAAAAGCCCTTTCTTATAATATGCTTCTCCATGCATCCACAAATTTTCTTTAATTAAAGGGTCTGAGAGACATCTTTCATCTTGTTCCTCCCATTCCCTTAAGTTTTGTCAATTATTGGTTGTCACCATTTTTTGGCTTGTCGCTTCTCTAGAGTTTTCACCGTGCCCAAATTTATTGCTTCTTGGATTTTTTCCATTTGAGTACATAGCTTTGCATTCCTTAGGTTGGCTTTTAGCAAATCATCACAATAGGTATAACCATTACGCTTTTATGGCATCTATATGCTCCTCCAAATACAAGCACATTTTCTCAAGAGGTCTTTAAGGTGGACCTAAATGCCACGTCTATGTGATGTCATGTAGAGACGTTTGTGTTGGATTTTAATGCTCAAAACCAAATCCATTGAGTAATGAGAATCCTAAAAAATACAGCCAAAGTCGACTCCATCGACTTCAAAGTCAACAAAGTCCGAAGTCCGGTATTTTGGATTTCTCTCTTTACCCGAGGGCTTGTACTTGGTTTCTTTCTCTACCCGAGAGCAAGGCTTTTCATACCTAGTTTTTTCATCATGTGAATGTAATTTGGTGAATGATATATGAATGTTTCATTGTGCTCTTGCCTTAGATTTGTGAGATAGATCTTGGATTTCAATCTATGCTTGATCTTTGTGCAATCACTCACATCTTAGGAGATCAACATTTTCTATTGTGGAGATTGCACTATATATCTCTTTCAAAGTATTTATGTAATTTAGAGAACTTTCTATCATGTTTATATTTAGCAGATGGCTGAGAAAGTACAAGCTATTTAAAATGAACAAAACTACAATTGTCTATATCTCTAATAGGAGTAGTAATAATATGAGAAAATTCATCAAGTAGAACAAGTAACTTGAATTGATTCTCGTATACTAGCTTATCGATATCAAAAGGGACAAAGAAAAGAGAACAAAAATACTCCAGTTTGTCAGACGGAATGTCACTGGTTCTCAAAAACTCTCTAAGTTTCTCTTCAATAAACCTTGAAGACCTGGCCATAGTGATAACAGATGAAGCTCGGCTTATAGCACGATCTTAGGAACGATATTGCTGGAGGGTAAAGACACGCGTTAATTCGATATATGAAATGAAATTGAAAAAGAAACTATGAGAAAGTTACGAGTAATAGATCATGAAATCGAAAAACTATGTGAAACTTATATTTCTAAATGTTAATTATAACAATACATTTGTCAAGTTATGAATGAAAAGCTTAGGTCGTTGATAGTCCTTCAATAATATTGTGACAACGGTGGTCATGTGTTGAACGGCCATTTAGACATCATCACGTCAAAGGACATTGGACCCCAATCATCATTAGAGACCAAATTTCATTTATCAATCATTCGATTATCGAGATTCCAAAAGATTGTGAATTTAATTATCACCACATTTCGTACTTACACTGTGGCACCCATTCATTGGTTCATAAAAAATCTAGAGTCCAATCATTACTATGAAAACCTTGGCCACGCTCTATATAAGTCCATGCATAACATTAAAAAAAGTTTTACTTCTGGTTTCCCTTCGATAATGCTTCAACGTGCTCGCTTTTCTTAGTGCACAAGATTCTCCAAAATATGTACATTATGCCCAACTACTTTCAACACACCTTAGATCGTTGGGTTCACAGTACAATTTTCAAATGCCAGTTAGCAAGATGGTTCATCCCGTTAGTAAATTAAACACAAGTGAATTAGAAAATAGAAATAACATGTTAGAAGACAATGTAGGAGCCAGGTCAATTCAATATTGGCTCGAAATTTTTCAGGGTCCAATTTTTATAGATGTTGCATTGTTGTCTATCCAGTTTCTAAGTGTTTTTCGCTTTTATGATTTTGAAACATTGCACTCATCGATGTTAAAGAATATCAGACAGAGGACACCATTGCTTGTGCTTCCATACATACACAACTAAATAAGTAAACGCTTTTAACAAATTGATTAAAGTAACGTTGCATTTGAATTGTGGTTTTATTTGCAAGCTAAAATACATATTGATTTGTCATTGCAGTGGCCATTGGAGTTTATATGTTTTATCATTATATGTCAATGATGAGGGTATATGTAACTCCATTTGTATAAAGATGAACTCTATTACACACACACACACACACACACACACACACACACAAGAAAGCAAAGGGACTTATCCAAAAAGTAGTGGAAATCTGTCCAATGTTAGGTGCAATTGCATATACAAAGCTTGAGATGTTTAATGCTAACGTATTTTTCATCTAATATCGCTTCTGCATGCTTGTGGCTTTTGTAGCTTTTCATTTTTTAAGGGGCACTTTGATTTGAATTGTATTTCTAATCGACGTGTTTATTTGAACTAGTCCTCCAAACAAACTAACTGTGCTAGTTGTGGATGGTATACGATTTACAATGCCAAAGCCTTTTTTAATTAGCTTGGACAACAAGATAAACTTCCAAATCTACGTGAGGTAATCTACTTACTTTGTGTAATTTACCATCACTTATTTTTAGTTAATAGCATGTGCACTTGCTTATTGATTCTGGTTTTTGTAGTTTTGTTGCCCAAAAGTCACCCCGCAGGAGATAATGCATTTTCGATAGGAGAATCAAAATTGTCATCAAAAGTTCAATTCCAATTACAATTACACATTCTCCACCAAAGCAACTTCCATCTGGAGAAATGGATATAGAGATTATAGACAAAAAAGATGATCAACTTATACTCAAGTTGAGCAATTAATATATTTCCAAAATGATGTATACAAAAATCTATACAACATTATAAAAAATTATAATCTCTTATAGATCTTCAATTTCGATTGTTGTACCTATGTCTTTGCATTTGATATGCTCTTCATGTCTTGCTCTTACCTGCATATGAGAAATTGTTTAGATCAATTACAACAAATAGAAAATCAAAATTTGCATCTTGCATAACATACTTTAACACCATTCAATCGAAATACAACATGTCAAGTTCTCTTCGAATGTGATTGAGACTCCAATTTTCCTCAACCTCAATCATAGCAAGAATGTTGTCTTTTTTCTTCACTATTATTTAAAGTTGCTCTTGATGTTTTATTGAATAATTTTGATCTAGTGGCTTCCACTCATTTTTGCATTTTATCTATCTTCTATAATACAGTAGCAAAGTGAGCAGTTGTATTTCTATGTGATATCTAAATGTCAAGGATAATTTACAAACTCTACACTCAACTTGCTCGTTTTGTTTCATATCCCAATGATTATCCAACATCTCAGCGAGCATTTCATCAGTTAAGTCCTTACAAATACTAAAAGATAGATACCAACTCAATCTATTATTCTTTGAACCAGTGCTACATTTTAATATGCTTTGAATATTCATATATAATCTTGATTGAAAACTTTATGATATTGTTGAATCTCGAGAAATCCATTCCTCGTTTGAAAATTTTGGTAGAGGATATGCCTCTAATCTACCCACCAAACTTTTAGTATCAGGAATGAGAGAATCATAAAAGAAAATTCCTCACTCCAAAAGGGGTTTTGGAGAACGTTCCTTATATTGAAATAAACCAATATCAGAATAAGATAAAAAAAAATTAACTTAAATATGCACATAAATCTTACAATTGCATTTTTTTTCTATCATTCGGATTAAAATCTTGAATGTTGGATTCCTTGAGAAGATAAATATGCTAAGCTAGAACTTCCGTGATAGATTGACCAGGAGCTGATACTTTAAAATCCATTATCCTTCCTTTCCAAGAGCTTACATATATGTTATCTGATCGTCTTCTTTTTCGGAACATGCCTTTTGAAGATGGATGCATCAAAATCCATTGATATTTTCGATATATTCTGGGTATCCATTGATCTGTTGAATTTTTTTCATTACAAATGTTGATAGCGTCAATGGTTCCTCTTGGACTCCGATTATGTGTCACCATCTTGGTTTATAGAAGCTGAGCTCAAATAAATAAAGAGAATGAGGAAGATGAGAAGTGTGTATGAAAATGACAAGAATGTCTCTAACCATATCGGTTAGTTAACTACAATTTATGAATATTATTCCCAAATTAACCTCGAGTTTACAAATGTGGGTAGCCGTAGGCATCAACTATCACATTAGTTTGCTCTACAGTGGGACTTTTTAAAATCACCAAATTTTGGCAAGCAAAACTTGCCATGGCTATGCTACGTGAGCATGTCCTTTAAAATAGTATGTGCTTCACCAGCTCCCTCCAACTTTGGTGACAATGGCCCATTACATAATAGAATATAAGATAAGATATCACAAACAATTATTTGCTAGCATGGAGCTAGATATGGATCTCACAAAATTGTCACCAAAGCAAATTGACATACAAAATGCTAAAAAGAAGGTTGTTTGGAGATACAATGTTATCTTGAAAAGCACTCATTTCATTCATCAAATTTTTAGTATCTACTTGTTAAGAAATAATTTGATTGGAATAATATATGAGTCCTTTCCATATTTTCAGATATGTGCGGCAGTGCCAGAAAGATCATGCATTGGAATCCATGCCTCATGTGCCCTACATGTGGAGTCAAGTTTCAAACAAGCAACACTCCATGTATTCAGAGCAGTATCATCTCTTGAGAGGCGATGGATTGACAAAATGGGAGATTACCAATTGCCCATGGTGGATAGATTTCGAAGATGGTTCTTATCCTGAAGAAGAGCATGCCATGTTTGAGAGACACAAAAGAAGTGAGTTGTGGCCAAGTCATAGATACTCTGCTCAGTTTGAGAGCTCTACACTTGACATTATGTTGAAGGCTACTAAGGCAAGACTTACAAAGAGGCAAAGTGTCACTACTTAAGAGTTACAAAAAGAGATGCCAAAGAAAAAAATAGTCGCACAACCAAGTAGCTTGAAAAATGTAGGGGTGGCCAAGAAGATAAAGCAAGAAGAGTGTACATACAAGGCACCAAGCGTCAACATAAATATTGCATATGTACATGGAGATGTTATTCACATTGCAAAAAAAGTTAGCCCCAAAGATGTTGTCTATTATTGAGCACTTGAAAGAAATTTGTGTGGGGCTGGGTGAAAAACATAGTAGAGGAAAGTATGTATGTATGGTGCTAATTTTATTTTTCTAGACTTTCCCATGAACTTCATACCTGATGGATTGCAGGATGTTTAACCATGGAACATGATGCCTGAGGAACTATTTGATTAATGCACTTTTGTATGATGATGGTTGGGTTATGTACATTCTAGCACCCAATCACTCAACGTCGTTTCATCGGAACATTCGCAAGACGACTTGCAATTTTATGGTGATGAGGTGAGTAGTCGGAATTTCATATGCCAGTGATTCACTATGCACATTTGTTTTTCAAGTTTTTATTTTTGAACAATTTACAATCACTAATTGCACTTAATTGTTTGTGTTGCAGCACAACTTTCTTGATGTCTACATTTTGTCCATAGTGGGAATGGCAAGCAAGCCTTCTATCGAAGATTGCAATAGCATTGATACGTCATTGTTTAGGATTGGCAGTGACTTATGGTCCCACTACTTGTCTGCCACAGAGAGACAACTAATAGCAAGACAACAATGTTTGGGTGGAGAAGAGCCCCAACTTTATGCGTTGATTATCTTTGTAAGAGTCACAATAGTGTTTGACCCATTCATGGATTGTGGAGCCACAGTTCGTGGGTGCATGGCTTCCAGTCAGCATGCGGTGGTCGTAGACATGGACGAGGAACTTTTACATGTAAAAAGAATTGTTGGGGATGGTAGTAGCTAAAAGAGAAGGGCTCTTATATATTGTGTGGAGTCTCTTGTTTTCATCTCATTATAAAAAGTATGGTAGCACTCTAAAAAAAATAAAGCAAGATTGCATGAAATTTGCATAAGCTACTATAGAGATCATATAGCTTCAAGTTTTAAATAGATTTGTTTCATGCTAGAGACACCTATACGTAACAACTATTGTCTATATTAGGATCAAAATCAAATTTCACAATTTTTTTTTTCTTTTGAAAAACTAAAATTTTAAATAGATAGGTGCAATACTATAAAACTGAGGACATGCTTGTTGATGTTTTTAGTAAGCCTTTGACATCTAGAATTGAGTACAAAATTCTAATAACTTTGTATATTTTCCTTTTCATCAAAATATAATTCAACCTTTTCATTTGAAATTTCTTTGCTTTGTGTTTACATGTGTTGAGCATCATGTTGAACTTGTCGATAACAAACCTTAATTATATTTAGACTAAAAATTAATACCCAAGTATCTATAAGAGGCAGCATACTCTTATGCAAGAGAGAAATAACTCCTTTTGCGAGCTCTGACAACTATCATTTTCATTTAACCTAGAGTTACAATCATTCATGGGCTTTGATAGAATTAATTTATTGCATTGAGTTGTCTCTGTAGGCACTCATGGTGTCTACTAATCCAAACAACATAATTTGCAACAATTGAAAGTTGTATGAAGTACCCACACAACTCAAATAAAAAATGGGGTGTATTCAACTCTTAATAGCCTTTGAGCTCATCCCTAAACCCTAACTCAATTCAAAAAAAACTTTTCTTGTTGGTGGTGGAATTGACCTCCAAGTAAGTGGCTTCTTGGGATCTTGATCGTTCTTAGCCTAAAGATCAATGTTATGGACGTTTTCCATAGTTGTAGCTGTAATTCAATCGATTTTTAACAGTTTTTCTTTGTATTCACTACTTTCATCGAATCTACTGTGTTAATTATTTTCAAGATAATACTAGGTGTCTTTTAGTCATTATAATAGGTTCTAATGACTGTATACCAATTATGTAGTCAATATTGGATCCAGACTATATTTTCGTCAAAATTTGGTGCTATTGTTAAAATCAATCAATAAGAGACAGTATTGAGTAAAATCAAAACTTCCAGTAGTTGCATGAGGTTGAATTATAGTAGTTATGATTTGATTGCATTTGCATGTGATTAAGATCCATTAGAACATGTTGAAAAAGCCCAAAAAAATGGTCAAAAAACATGATTTCTTGATGAAATTTTCATTTTTTTTAAGTTTGTGAAAAAAAATTAGTGTATTTTTGAAGATTTTTGGGCATAAATAACTCTTTTTACAAAGACTAGAGCCTATGGATTTACATGCAAGCCAAAAGGTAGGTCAAATTACCTCTGATTCAGAACCTCATATACCTATTCTTGTGCCTGGAGAGAGGCTTATGCAAGTTACTACTTTTCTTGAGATTTGGCTCGATAAGTCTTCAAAAAATGGTACCATTTACCTTTGATAATTGTTATAATCTCCTTGCATAAACAAAACTATTCCTAGCAAATTGGATCCTCTGGTTTTCTTCTCTTGCATTTCTCTCAACAAGATGAGTAGAGTTCAATTTTCCATTGTACGTTCTTTTTTCATCCTCAAAAGTAATTTAGAATAGTTGCTACTTATCTTGTTGTTCCTCTCGTTTATCATGACATTTTATATTGTTTTCTTTGTCATTTTGAAATGCCCATTGTATTCACTTGAAGTAAAATCTAAATATCGATGTTGTGCCTAGGATAATACCCAACATAACAAAGAAGACATGAAATCTTCAACCCTCTACCCACGAAGTCTTAGACCGTCAACTTCACAAAATAATTTGAATCACATCATACATGCTACACAAAGTCTTAGTGGAGTTGATCCATTAATAAACTTGCATAAGATTAGGGACAAGAAGATCCAAATCGAGCTTAATTGAAGCAGATAACCATGTTACATTTTTTTTTTTTGTAGAATTTGACAATATAGCTTATCTCGGTTCATTCACAAAATTCTCAATAGCTAGAGAATGGATCACAGTGCAGACCTCATTGCGTTGAAGCAGATCGAAAGATTGCTATTGCAACAATTGTTCCAACCACTGCCATCAAAGCCAAGGCGGCTGTTGGAGCAGGAGAGTTGATGCCCACTTGCTGCACATGATATGTATAGTTTTTTACCAAACCAGAAAAGTTATGAACACAACAAGTATGATCAGAAGTAAAGCTACCACGATAAGTCTAGTGCCAACATAAAAACAAAAAATACATGTGTTTCTAACTTATGGGTCAACCACAAAGTCCAAGACCATCAATCACATCATGGATAGCACAACCCTAATACTCTGACATTTCTAAATTCGTCATTACTTCCCAAAAGTACGTTTCTCTCATAAATTAGAGTGTATATATCGATGTTATGTCATAGTACCCAACATAGCAAACAAGACATGCTAACAAAATTATTTTATTAGTAATGTCTTGGGTGATCCAAATAAGTAGCACCATTATCAATAGTCTTTACATGAATGTTGGTACATCAAATATCACTTAAGGAAAATCTATAAGATTCGTTTACTTCTTTTTTCATTACTTTGTTTGACTCAAATAGTGATTGATCGAATGATTGTTTTAATGCTTTGATTTTTTTCAATGTAGAGCATCTAGTAATTTGAATTTTTGTGCTAACATTCAAACTCAAACCCCTATAAATCATAGTTGCATAAGAAGTTCCAGAACATGTTCCAAAGGATAGGGTTAAGGTTTTTCGTAACGTAAAACAAATTATTCAATTTTTTTGTAATTAACTTTTCCTTGAAATTTTGTTAGGAGAATGAACAAAATTACCTAGACTGTAGTAAGAATAATAGTAAAACTGAACTCTACGACAAGTACTTTTCTTCTCATAAGTATAGTTAGCTTCATAGTTGCATGCATAAGATCCGACAACCTTTAGACTTGTGCCATCAAGGCAGAGCGTGAATTGCTTGTAGCACTCTCTAGTCTTCTCCTATGTGTTAATCAACCAACAAAAGTTTATGTAATCTTAGGTGCCTTACCATTTGGATCGAAGAAGCTTGTAAAATTGATTGTTTTCACTCCAACGTCTTTTTGGTTTGCAATGTATTTCTATCTATAATTGACCAGATCAATATAGCTCTAGCGTCTATGAAATGTTATTTTTGCCAATATGTTGTTCTTCTGATGCATTGATTGATAACTGCTGAGTTCATTCAACACTAACTAAACTATCAAAGGAAAAAAAAATTTGTCGATAGTCTTCTTTCAAGAAAAAAATTCTTCCAATCCGAGCGACCTAGATCACTGACGATCTGGAACGTTTCTTGTAGGAGATCGTGGTCTGCTACAACCATATTCAAAATTGGTGCAGAAGATCGCAATCTGCTACAACCATATCCAAAATTGGTGCAGAAGATGGTGGCTACCACGCCAAATAAAGAGAAGCACATGGTAAAGATGGCAACGGGAGAGGATCGACAAATCTGGGACCAGAACTACCTTTGAAAATTCAAGATTATAGTTAGCACCTTAATATAATGAATTTGGATAAGGTATATATATAATCTTGGGTAAGAAGTGGTTAGACGGTGGACCAGTTGCATTTGAAAGCAAAAAAGCTAGATCCTGCTCAGTGTCTGTATTCTACCTATGAGAAGGAACTTCTTGCAATCATTCACGCGTTCACAATCTGGAGGCATTATTTTTTATATGGTGCCAGATTTATGGTAATGACTTATCATCAATCCCTTAAGTATATATGTGATGTCATTGACCTAAGGGGCCAAGGGGCCGTAAGGTGGTCAAAACTCATTCAAGAGTTTCAATTCAAAATTAAGTATCGTAGAGGTATGTCGAACAGTGTGACCAATGCCTTGAGTCGGATTCAAGAGGTTAATCAGTAATGCTTTCCTGATATCCAATCTGATTTGTATCTTTCACTTCGAGATCTCTGTTGAATCGATGGTTATTTTGGTCACATCTGGCTAGATGTCCTGGCAGGAAATTCTAGATCTAGTGAGGACCTTGGGATGCAGGATTCTAAGAAATCTCGAAATGATAAGATACTAAATTGATATTTCATAAGGAATGACTTGCTTTTCCGGAAGGGAAAGGTATTTGTGCCGGACAAGGACGACCTTAGGGCCCAAATCCTGGACATGGAGGACCTTCAGGCCCAAATCCCAACGAAAAGCTGGGCTAGTTTAGATGCCTTGATAGTAGATTCAGTTGGAATAAATTGCGCCAATTTGGTTAGCCTATCAACCACCACCTAAATGGCATCATGAAATTTCTCGATTCTAGGAATACTTTCACTTCTTATTGGAAATTTCCAAAGGATATAAAAGACCCGAAACTCTGAGCTTTTCTACTATATTAAATTGGCATTGTTCACAACTTTGAATGTATGCCTCGACATGACCTTTCATCGTTGGCCAATAAAAGCTTTGTTTGACAAGGTCCAATGTTCTCTATATGCCAGGGTGACCAACACAAGGGTTCAGATTGTATGGCTTACCAAATGATATTATTGATGATCGAGACTCCAAGTTCATGGCAAATTCTGACAGACAGTTTCTGAAAAAGTTGAAACAACCCTTAGTCTAAGTTATTCGAATCACCCAGAATCTGATGGACAGACAAAACGTATCAACCAAACTATGGAGGATATGCTTCGTGCATATGTTTCTCACAACATTCTAATTGGAAAACGTATCTCCCATTGGTTAAGTTCGCGTACAATAGTGTGAAGCATTCTGCCACTGTATTTAGTCCTTTTAAGCTGATATATAGCTTTCAGCCACGTTCAGCAATTTATGTCGAACTCAAAAGCCTTGAGGTACAAGCTGTAGTTGATTTCTTACAAGATATGCAAGAAATGCTACAAGTGGCCAAAGAAAGTATTAGAACCACTCAGGATAGAGCTCAGGTTTGTGCTAACTATGGTCGCTCACCTCAGGAATTTGAGGTCAAAACTTGGGTGTATCTTAAAATCCCAAAAGATTCTAAGGTACTGTGAATTGGTAAATGCAAATGCTATAGGCTTTCTCCTCGTTATAGTGGTCCATATAAGGTAGTAAAAAAATCAATTAGATCGCTTATCAGCTAGATCTTCTAGTAGGAGTTGGAGTTCATCCCATATTCCATGTCAGTCGTTTGAAATAACGACTTAGTAGAAGGGATAACATGATTTTGGAAGGTGAACTAAATGAGTTGGAAGATCTGACTACCTTTGTACGAGTTGTGCTAGAAAAGGTTATTGACGTTAGTCGACATCAGTTGAGAAACCGGATGGTTTCTAAGTTTCTGGTACATTGGAAAGAGAAATGAGATGATGAGGACACCTGGGAGAGAGAAGCCTAGTTATGACTAAATTTCTCTGGTTTGCTCCCTTTAAGAGGAGGCTCTTAAAGGGGAGGGGATGTTACAGGCTACCTAAGATGACGATCTCATTATACGAGACAGGGCGATGGTCTTTTGGGTGCCACGTGTCAATGTTCTATTGGCACGAGGTAATCCAAAGTTATAGACTCGCAACGGTATGCACAACCGACGTGTGTCGATAGTTGTGACAAGACCATGTTGGTGGAGATGACCCCACTTGTACTATGTATATACAGGTAAACACAAATCATAGATGTGTCCCATTCCGGAATGCAACATTTTGGGAGCGTTCGAATCAGAGCGCTGCAATTTTTTTTTTAGCAACATTTGTGGAGTGGGGAAAAACAACATATAGCCCTGTAAAAAAAATTTCAAAGACATTGTAAATTTGCAAAACAAATTAACTACTTAGTAACTGAACATGCTGCATACCAACAGTTAAAAAAGCAATCACATAAGTGCGTACTATAGTGCTAAGTGTATATGATACAAAAAATGTTGACTGATCCACATTCCACACATGCCTCATGAGAATGATCAAGATGTCTGATATCATAAACGATAAAGCTCTGATATATACAATGAGTGGGCCAATGAATAAGTACATGAGTATGATAGATGGACAATAAACAATAGACTCATACACCGATGAATCTCTATGACTCAGATGCATCCTGGTCAGAGGGGGACGACTCCTCATAACTATCACTCATGACAAACCCTCAAGACGCTACAGAAAAGGTCAAAAACTCTAAACCCCTAACCCCTAACCCCTAAACCTAGAAAAAAAAAAAGGCAATGCAAAATGCCCACATGCACACCAATGCTCACAGTGACCTCCTCTCCTATGCCTAAAGAGGCTTGGAAACATGCCATCACTCTCTCCCTAGCAACTGTATGGCCAATCTTAGCAACATGAATCACTCAAAATGAGGCACTATAGCCTCCAAACAAAGCAAGAAAAAAAAAAGTGAAAAAAAACTCCAAGAAGTTGCTTTGTTTGCAAATCCCCACCTAATCATTGTTGCCCACTTCTAAGTGCTACATTCACCTTGCAATCATCAAGGCCTCCGCATAGAGTGCTCACACTACCCATTTGGCCACCTACTTCTCCCTCCACAAGCTCCTCTTATCTCCTAACGGCACGCTGGAAATGGGGGCTTCACGGCGGATTTCAAAAAATTTATAGGTTTTTTTTTTTTTTTGCATTCCAACATTTCGAAATGTTGTGTTCCGGAACGCAAGGTCCCAGAACGTCATTCCGACGCAACTTAGACACAAATCAAGTTCTCAAATAGAAAATCTCATCTTATAATTCATCTATTGAATATTAAGAATGTATAACTAACAAGGTTTAAAATAATGTCATTGTCACATGGTAAGAATATATACTTACAGATATTGAATCTACATTCAATTTGGTTAAGAAGTCTCAAAATATGAATTCACTTAAGAAGTCTAAAATATGAATATAGTTTTAATTTAGTTGAATTTGTGTGGGTAGATTTTCACGCGCTAGGCATTCATTCTCATTTGGAGAATGAAGCGCTCTTCCTACATGGTTAGGCCAAGACATAATCTTGCTAAGAGATGGAGGTATGCGAGGGTTGAAGCTAGGGGGCGGTGGTATGGCATGTCGTAGCCTGGGGGAGACCTTAACCTGGTTGAGGGTGGTCTCTAGCTCCAATGCACAGGGGTGAAATGGCAAAATCTCTATGAATGGGCAGTTTCAGAGCGTCAACACTTGATTATGTCCATATGTTGGTCGGCTTCAACGATGGGGGTTTCTATTTGTGAGCTCGACTTCAATCTCTCTCTCTCTCTCTCTCTCTCTCTCTCTCTCTCTCTCTCTCTCTCTCTCTCTCTCTCTACGGCCTAATGGGCACAAAATTTTGGTTTCTCAAAAAAGAAAAATGACAAACAACAACAATCCTTGTGTGTGAATCACAATTTGCTGGAACAATGATAAGTACCTATTCTTTTAAGCTAAACATAGCATGATAATTAAGAAAGTATAAGAGGGGGCACAATTCATAAATTGTGAAAGGTATTGCACATGAATAATAGTTTAAAATTTACATCATTTCAATGGTAACAATGGGGACTAAAGAGCAAAAACTTTGTTTTCAAGGTTTAAGAAGTCTATAAAATTTTCCTCTCATACCTTAAGACTTGTTTGTTTGGGCCCATAACCAAATTTTGGGATCATATTTTATTCTTTTTCATGCAGATATTGTATCAAATTTCAATATACACACAATTGCTAATTATACTACCAAAAAATTTCCAACCATTAGTGTTTTTTTCTTTAAAAAACAATAACATTCCAGAATCCAAATAGTGAAACGTTTTAAAACATGGTTGCAGTGGATCGTGCAACCATGGTCTTTTCGAATAGAGCATGCAACTAACCAAAATATAGGAAAAGACATCCTTATGGACTTCAAGTCAACTAGCTCACTATAGCATCCAAAAACATTAAGATTGAGATTGAGTTAAAAGTACAAAGAGAAAATTGCACAAACTGAAAAGAACATAAATTAGCTACATATGCTACGTACAAGGTTTTTACCTGCAACACTCCTTTCCCAGTGATTATCTCAATACTAATCACACCCACAAAACCAAGCATCGCAAAGCGGCCTAGCCATAAATTTATATTGTTCCTTGTATTGTTCCCACCTCCACTTGCTTGCTCACATCGAATTAACACAGCAGCTCGTCTGTTTGAAATTCCTTGATATGAAGCTTTTGGAAAACCTGAGATTTACAAAGTAAGAACTCTCTCTCTCTCTCTCTCTCTCTCTCTCTCTCTCTCTCTCTCTCTCTCTCTCTCTCTCTCTCTCTCTCTCTCTCTCTCTCTCATGGTTAGAATTTTAAAAATGGCTTACAAATGAAAATACTCCACAAAATGAGAGGCCTTCAAGGAATGAAAGACTTCTTGAGACAAAAATTTTACGAAGTACTTTAAAACGAGACCCTAAAAAGGAAGATGTAATACTACATGGATCAAATAAATACATATGTGGGGAATTTTGTGCGAAAACATATCAAAGTGAACATTCCAACAAAAGGAAAACAACACATTTCAAGAATATGCACAAAGTCAGGCTTCAGCTACCGTCAAAGATGAGAAGATGGAGTGGGCCTAAAAACGTTCCCTCACATGCAATAAAGGACAAGTGGAAAACAAATGGCACCATCTTGTGGAACTAGTAAATGTATTCCCCATTTGACAAGAATTTAGCGTGACAACACCAATCACTTCTACTCTCCCTTCATCTCTTTTCATCAATCAAAGCTACGTTTTAGTTTCACAATGTCAAGTGTTGCAAGCGAAGTATCAAGACTTGTAAAGTGCACTAGAGGCACTCTACTTTAGGAAACGTGGGGAAGAAAATATCCATAAAAATCCTCAAGAAAATACGAAATTGACAACACCTACAAAATTAACAAACTTGGGTTTTCTAGGGCCTAAGCATTTGGAACGAAATTCAAAAAACTTAACATGAAATCTAACTATCTAATGAAAGAAATCCAATGATCTAATAACATTGAAAACTTTAGATATTGTAGAGAAAAGTAGGGCACAAAAGGGGAAGCACTACCATGGCCAAGGAAGAAATAAAACTGGTACTTTAGACTTGTGGGGATCCACAAAAGAGAACATATCACTTATGACATTTGAAAATCATTTTTCACAAAATATTTGGGTTATAACTTTCAAAGAAAAAAATCCATAGCACTCAAGTATTTCAACAATTCAAAACTTTTGTCAAGATATAATGGGCAAGAGAATAGAGATACTAAAATCAGACAAGTGTGGTGAGTATTCTTTTGGTGAATTCATTAGATTTTAAAGGGAAACAAGATCAATTGGCAATTTACCTCTCCATACATACCTCGGCAAAATGGGGGAGTCAAGCAGAACGAGATAATTGTGGAGTGTGTCAAAAGCATCCTCAAGGTCAAGGCGGCGTTAAATTCACTTTGGGCTCCAACAATTTATATGGCAATATTCTTAATGAATCAAAGCCCAACAAAAGAGCTAAGTGAATCATGCTTGAAAAGGCATTCAATAGCCATTGGCAACAAGCTCCAAGTCAAGCTCTTACAAGCATTTGGATGCACACATGTTCTTAAAAATAAGAAGCACAAGTTGGATGGAAAGGCAACTAAATGCATATTCTTGGGTTACAATGAGGAGGAGAAGGCTAGTTGACTATAAGGGCTCAAGAGTAGGAGGAGAATCATAAATAGAGATGTGAGAATAGGACACGCACGCCACGTCACGTCGTAATGCTCAGTGCTCAGAGTTCGTGTGAATTCTGGAGGCACCTCCTCCCACAAAATTTTCAAGCACACAGTTCCAAATGCCACAAACTGCAGAATGCGTGCTGTGACAGCTGGGTTACTAGGCTATTCTGCCGGAATGGATCTGACAGCTGGCTTAGGAGTCCATTCTGCAGGAATCTCATCCTTCCCATGCACCCTTCCCACTGAGCATTGCGCAGGGGAAGGCCCGGGCCCTCGGGCCTTCCGTGCAGTTCGGGCCCTGCACTCGGGCTCCCGCCCTCGGGCAACGGCCCTCCCAGCACGGAAGTCCCTCAGGCA
This sequence comes from Diphasiastrum complanatum, assembly GCA_029204225.1. NCBI lineage: Eukaryota > Viridiplantae > Streptophyta > Lycopodiopsida > Lycopodiales > Lycopodiaceae > Diphasiastrum > Diphasiastrum complanatum. The sequence goes on from CM055103.1 coordinate 13,781,878, forward strand.
GGGCCTTCCCCCCCCCCCCAAAAAAAACATGAGAAGCGAAATAGGAACTTCATACCTATCATAGATTCCAGAGATCAAGCAAGTAGCCAAGATTCTCAAAAATTGCAAGGTGATGATACACACAAAACAACGCCAATTCCTATTTATACTTCTCACTAGACTCCCCTACTAAGAGGTTACTAAGATGCTATTACCGAACCATCAAGACAAGGCAAATATTAAAAGAGAGTGAGAGTAGTGATCAAGGAGCAAGGAGATCTCATGGGCAATTGTAGCAACAAGAAAGGCAAGCAAAACTTTGCACTAATGACTATCGTTTTGGATTCACACAAGCCTCGTTTATATCAAGACCTAATACAAAGCAATTTTGAGTGGAATCTGCATATGCTCTCAGAATTTGCATCTGCCAGCTAATATAGACAGATTTCACTCAGAATATCTGTCAGTATCTATCAGACTTTGAATGAACAACAAACTCATATCAGAACGACAAATTCAGAGGTAGGAACTACGTGAGGGAAGGCCCCGTGACCTTGGGCCTTTCCCAGCGTGAACCCCCAATGCCAATTGCATGTCTTTTCGTTGTAAGTTTTTAATCGATGGAATTACATTCTGCCTTGACTCAGGAATACAACGAAAGTGCAACAAAACAAGCAATTGGGCATCATGCGAGGGAAGGCGCTTGGCCTTCCCTGTGGTCGGTTGCTTTCAGAAATTGGGCAAAAGCCCTTTCAGGTTGGGCCTTCATCGCAGAAAATCTTGGCTTGGGTCGCAGCCAAGTTCGTTCCGGTTGTGAAGCTCATGGGCTCACCCTGTAAAGTTACTTTACCGATGTAGTGGCCTCTACTACTAGATCTACTTGTAATTATTCTAAGGCTACAATTGTTTAAGGTTCTTATGCAGTGGCAAATTTGCGCCCCATCCACTCTCGCAAGCTGGAGGGAGGGACAGTCAATCAACCCTGCAAGCACCGAAACTTCCCACTATACCTAAAGGCGCATACAGAAGATGCTACAAGCGACAATACAGGATTTGAAAGCCTACCAGCTAAGCCTTCCCCGAGAAAACTAGACGAGAAACTGTGAGTCCGCCGCTGAGGCAGATCATTTTTCCAGCCTTTTCCAAAGAAAGTTACCAAACGACCACTTAATGCTGGAGCATCCAGGCAGCTTACGATCTTCACACTATTCCCTAACAAACAAACAAACAAACAAACAGTAAATCAGACGATTCATGAGCAGCTCACAACAATTTGCAAAACAGTGAGGCAGCATTGGAAGGAACAGCAGCAATTCTCACTACGTAGAAGAGGAATCGAAGGTGCAGATGGCAGCCCGCATGAGGATATCGCTGTTGCACCCGCGAAGCTCATTTCCTCCTCCTTTTCTTCTTATTTATTCGTCTTCTTCTTCCTTCGTTCTTTTTCTCTTCATCCATTGTTTTGTGCACCCAAAAGGATTATCACCATGAATTGGTAATTATTAAAAAAGCCCTAAATACTTCATCTTGATTGGTGGAGCCACCCCAAAAGACCTTCGGCTTTTCTTTTTTTTTTATACATGATTAAGCAACAAGTGGTTGTTATATACAGCATATATACAACCTGGCAATGCCATTTACGGAACTCTCTCAGAAAATGGTGAGCTACTTCGATGTGCAAACAGGACTTGGAGACAGGTCTGCAGTATCCTTATGGGCTTTGCCTGCTCTCCTATTTGGTGTGATGGTCAAGTGGAAGATCAAGAGGTTGATCTCAAAGGGCTTCTAAGCTCCTTAGATGTCACTACACAATGGTCAGTATTTGAGTCTGCACCTTTTCGATGGCATTCAAGAACTCTACCCATGCACCCCACTCCGATGGACTTCTTTTGGTTTCACAAGTGGTTGTCTTTAGGTGGCATTGAAATATGCCAACCTAGGGTAACTCAAGATATCAAGGAAAGACCTTAGGCATTTTGAAGTATGGGGATAAGTGATGGGACCTTTCTGAATCGGCCTTATCTAATTTAAATTTAAACATTAAATGCTCTTGCTTCCAAATGAAAGTGAAGGACATGGAAAGGACTTGGCTTTCAAATTGGGAGATAAGTGCATATTTTGAAATGGATGTCCTGGCCTTTTTCATGTAAAACCACTCTTAATAAGAAAAGATGAGCATGATGGCGTGATAATGGTCCACGCAAAGGAGAACCCGAATGATTACTCCTTCAAAGGTGGGCGTGTTAGAGCCATTCATCACATGTGCGAGAGTATTGGGCGCATGAAGCCATTTCACAAGGTTGCCTAGTCTGCCCAGGCAATCAGAGATGCCCACGACAATTTTGCTTGTTGCCTCTAATTTTGGCTGTGCACGAAAATCCATGCACACAGATTTTCATATGCACTCCATATCCATGATTACAAGCACAAATAATAGATGTATTATTTTAAGTTTTAATAAGCAAAAACAAATTTAAGATTATGCTCATCGCATAATATTCCAAGTTGTCTAGCGTCACATTGCTCATGGTTGCTCATGCACCTTTTAAAGCTTTTTTTTTTAAAAAGAATGTGACCTAAGGTGCATCGAGCTCAAATGCCCAATGTGGCTTCGTGATGAGAAGCTCTCCATCTCAAAGACACGTGAAATTGCTTTTTCAATTTTTTTTCACCAAATACTACAGCTTTGTAGAAGATAATTTTTTCAAAGGAAGGATTCGGTTTTGCACATCCTATAGAGGATCTAACCTGCTTATGTGTGAGCTAAAATTGTAATATATATGAAATTAAAAAATAAACTGGGCTTACCAAATTTATTGGAGGAGTGCCATGACTTTCATCTTCGACTTGTTGATCAACCTGTGGTGGTGGCAATCCATCATCCTCAGTGAGAAGTTTGGATAATTCATCACAATCCTCATCATCATCGCCAAACCTATGAATTTCATGTACATGTCTCATCCAAGTGGATCATAGTATCTATACTCCTTGGTTTGCTCATTACATCTTTTGAAGATAAAGGCTTTCACTTGCATTTTGCTCCTTTCGCTCTTAGATATGTGGACATAAATGCAGCATCCAAACACACGCAAACCATCCATCTTAGGCCGTGATTCCAAGTTCATCAAAAAAATTCGACTATTGGTCTTTGAGAGACTAGAAATTACCATTAGTCTATCGTTTTTTTTTATCACCTTGAATCTTAATAGACAAACCAAACACACTAACCAGTCGATGGAAGATACACTTTGGGCTTATGTTTCTAGGTGAGTCATACTAAAAAATGTATCTCTGAATGATTGAGTTTATGTACAATAGTGTGAAGCATTCCACCACCGGATTTAGTCATTTTATGTTGATGTTTGACTTTCAACCACGTTCACCAATGTCCATCAGACTCGTAGGTCTTAAGGTGCAAGCTGCAACTAATTTTTATTGGTTTGATATAGATGTTGGAATTGGCCAAGGACAGTATAAAATTGGCTCAGAATCGAACACAATTTTCATCTAACCAAAGTCGCTCAAAAGAATTTGAGTTGGCGATTGAATGTATCTCAAAATCTCAAAATATTCTAATGGCACTAAAAACAAGAAAATGTCCAAAGCTTTTTCCTAGATATAGCGACCAATGACTAAGATTGTAAAGATAATCAATTGGTCTACTTATTGAATAGACCTTCCACTAAAAACTAAGGTACATCATGTATTACATGCAAATCATCTAAAAAATGACTTGGTTGAAAGGATAATCTTGCTCCAGAAGCTAATTTTGGCCATTTCTACAAGCTGGCAACATGCCACGGCTGCAAGAACACAAAACATGCATACTTAGAAGTTATCTTGTTTGGGATAAAAGCCTATGGAAAAAAAATTTGAAAGACTGAATGCAAGTCCATTTTTTATTTTCATGAAAGAAATGGACACCACTACATCCCAACCTATGTATACCTAGACAAACTTGAAAATGTGCCATCACAATCAAAATCACTTCCACAAAAACTTTGTGATGTTGAAAACCTTTCATGATTCGATTTATATTTGCTATAGAAGTGTGGAGTGCCTCTAGTTTGCTATAGAAGTGTATTCAATTTCCTTTTATTTTCGAATCCAAACTGGAGTGCCTCTAGTACTTGATATGACTTCTAAAACTAAATTGACTAGACTTTGCCACAAATTTTGGAGGCCACTATCAACTGTAATGTGCCCATTTCTTTGAAGATTAAATATATTCTTGCATAAAACATATATTAGGGCATAAAATAACATTCAACGCCCATCAATACAAATTTACAAAGGGGGTTGCCTTGCGACTAAGAGGACTCTTTACCTTTTCCGTGATCCCATCATTGAGTTTATCAAAAAAAAAAAAAATCTATTATCCCAGTTGGCATAATTCCAATGAATAATTCTTGCACCTCTCTAGTCTATGCTATGATTAGTTTTTTTCTTTTTTCAAAATATATAGTGTTTTTTCTTAGAAATTATTATCTTTCATAAGACGGCTCCACTTTCCACAATAAATAAAACTTTACTAGGCTGAGTTAATTGTGTCTAAAAAAATATCATAAACACATTACACACAATTGAGTTTCACGTTGCCCAAAAGTAAATGAATTGTGATGATTAGGGGGGTCCATAAGCAAATGGTAACATAAGCTTGGTTGCATATACAACAAACATGTAGCCTATCCCTGTAATATTACACTTATAAATTGTAATTTAAACCAAGGATGTTCCCATTTGTAGTGAAAGTTTATGTTTTCTTTAGCCTAGAACATCTAAATTTTTGTAGTACAATTGATGCTAATGGTGCAAAAAGTCACAACACCCACATGAGAAGCGCTTGCTTGATCTTGCCAATCACAAAATAATTCCTCAAAAATAGTCCATGGATGCACAAGTGACAAAATTGTTGCTATGACATTTGACATTTGCACACTCTTGATGGCACTTTGCTACTCAAACACCCCTACAGATTCTAATAGTGATATATGCACCAACTCTGATGGTGAAGAATTGCTAACAATTGCTAGACCACAAGATTTTTAGAATAAAACTATTCCTATAATTGTTGATCATATTAAAAGGATTGGTTTATGTTTCCGCCACGATGATCTAATGTTATATGAGTAAGTTTAGTACTTTTAATGGAACCAATGGTTTTTTTTTTCCCTTTCACAAAACAATGTAATCCATATCTAAAAAACTTTAAATACTATTTATGTTTCCCCCCCCCCTCTCTCCCTCAAGTGTTGGGATTGTTATAGATGGCACAACAAATTGCATTGAATGACCAAGGTAGGCTTTAGTGACATGTACATCTTTCTTTCATTTGTGCTATGATCACTTCCAAAAATCATAGTGCTCGAACTGTTTAGCTTGAAAATCCTAGTTCCTTTATTAGCAAAGCAACTCTCGCTCATCATAATTGAGAACCAAGGACTCATGATCACCCTCTCACACATGCAAATATCAAGTGCATCTCCCAAATCAACTAAAATATCATAGCATCTACCGTGTATTGCCTAATGTAAAGAAAAGGAATTCCAATAAATGATTGTGGTTAATGGTTCATCATAAACCATATGGCAAGAATTTACTAAACAACAAAGGCTTGATTCTTAATGTTCATGGAGGCATCCAGAATATATCAACATATTAAGCTACATGATTGTAGCCAGTATCAAAATCTCATTAAATCCTACTCGGTTTTATAAAAATCATAGCAAATGCTCGAAGAAATTCATCCTCAACACACCATAAATATTTTTTTTTTAAATGTATTAAATTTAGGAACGCCACTTACAGCATGCTTTTTGCAACACTGAGTGTCATAAGCACCAAGATTTACTATAACGGTTCATAGTCCTATGAGATGGAGGCTGAAAAACATATTGTCAATAGACTACAAAAATTTAAAGTGGAAATACTACCAATTTCACATACTTCTTGGAAAAGCAACTCAAGTTGTGTGACAATGCCATCATCAAATTCATCAAGGCAATCCGCATGGCATATGTGGTTTAGAAGGGATAACAATGGTTTTATCATGGCTAAACGAGACCAAGTGAAATGGTTACTTACATGTTGAACATAATTGGAGAAACCTACTATGCATTTCAAAATATATTTTCTTAATAGCAAGGACTATCTTATCATTCCTTACTACATGCTCGAATCAAGTTATTGAAAATTGTTGCAAACAAACATTTGGGGGAGACATATTTGCAATATTTAGATGAATCAATGCATTACAAATTAAATGAATTAAAGGTTTCAATACATGCTCAAAGCATCTTGATAACAAGTTTGATTTAGCAAGCTTTTTATTGGCATAAACTAGCATTCCACTTATAAGGGAAATATTGAAAGACCACAGGTTTAGTAAACACAACCTATATCATTTTTATGGCTCTATCAAGACTTCGAAAGAGATCTATGCAAAATTGATTTAACCAGGAAGAAAATCTTTAGAATGACGATCAATTTTTATTGGAGAGGGAGAAGCTTGAAAGTGACCTAAATCTAATCACTTTTGATATATGAAATACATCAAAGTATGCCACTTCAAACAATTTTGTACACCAAATAACAATGTGTGTACAACTTGTGAAAGGGAGTCTCCATTAAGGCACCTACTATACACATGCATCTCAATTATATTTAAGCAACTTTATCATCTAAAAGATTTAAAAAGTCATTCTTCTTAGTTTTTCTAAAAAGGTAATCACAAATTAGAGTTGAAAATTGTTCTCAATATTCCAATAAAGCAAATAAATTATGCCATACAAAATGGCTACACCACTTCCAAGTGCCAATCTCACAAATGCCGAGCACGTTCACGATGACTCTTTAGAAATGTGGACACTTGGATCTCTTTATAGATTTTGTATCTAAGTTATCATTCCTTATCACATTTTCAATGCCACTCTTTCAAGTACAAATCCATGTTACAACCATTGTTGTCACCAAAAGGTGCATTTGCTATCTCACTGACCTTCTACGGTCTTCCTCTCCAAGGCCAATTGATCTTCTTGCATTTTGGATTCCCTTTTGATCTGCTCATAGAAAGAACAAACAAGCTTCAATGTATGTAAAAAAAACATGTGTCGAATACTAGTTGACAAATAAACAGACTATAACTTTCTGAAGAGATGTTAGAGAACAAAGCCCCACCATAAAGGTAAGGTAAGGACATAAAAATAATGATTGACATTATTGATATTTTGGTGTCTACAATAATTGGACCCAAGTATTAGTTGTTGACTACGTAGGACCATGTTGATGGGTATTAAGAGCAAGATCACATACATATATCATATGATGACATAATAGACAAAATAATTTTAATCGCATGGTGATCAACAACTAAGAACATCACACGACCATTAGATTACTCCTTGTCCTACAAAGGAACGAGACCAAGCATTTCCTACATCAGAATCATCAAGTAGAGAGTGGTTAGTAGAGGTCCTACTTATATTGTTCTGAAGGCCCTTACGAAGGCTTTCCAAAAAGCTATCAAATTAGGGTGGGTTGACACATTGACACACCAAACAAAGGTAGCTCAAGATCCCCTCAAAGAAATTGAACACAAATGCTCAATGAATGGGCTTCTAAACAACTAAAAGTAATGGGACCATATGCCCTAGTGTCGTAATGTCAATATACAAAAACGTCGACCCCTATTGTTGGTAGTATGTAAAGGAGATATATATACAAAAAAAAGTATTGATGGAGTTGCCACATAAAGTAAACTACAAAAATGAACATGTTGAAAATGAGTCGTATATTGATTGTATAGATGATCACTAAAATAGAAGAGTCGCCACAAAAGTATGAATGCTTAGCATAATGAGAAATTGTAAGTGTTAGCATGAATGTAGTAAATGTTAAAGTAGTTGTCGCATAATGATATGAAACTTTGTTAGGCTGTGTCTGAGACCAAGAATGTCAATGGAGGCAACATGAGCAAGTTGTTCTTAAAAGATTATAGTTTAAGTGCGCACCACCATGCAATCCTACTGCAATTTTCCAACTTTATGTCACCATGCCTCTTGAGATAAGTCATAAGCACCACAAACATCTTAGCCTTGATGCCACCAAAGTGTTCACTGCATGTGTGTATCAATGGATGTATGCTACTATAAAATATCAAGAACAAAGGACTGCACATGTCATAGAAAATTAGCAGTCACAAAGATAATGGGACGCTACTAGGATGTAAGAGCTTGTAAGCCAACTCGTGATTGAAGTCATAGAAGACTCATGGACTTGAGTTCCTAGAACTCGCAACTCATAGAAGACTCTTGGACTAAAGTTATGGATTCCTAAAAGTCGTAGAAGTTCATAAGACAACTCGTAGGTAGGCTAGTGGACTCAAATTACAAGTTCCTAGAACTCGTAGGAGCTTGGAAGGCAACTCGTAGGAGCTCATAGAACAACTCATGAGAACTCGTATGGCTCGCAACGCCACCCATTGGAGCTCCTAAGAGCTTGTGGGAACTTGTATGTGTTGTGAAATTCCTCGTAAGTCGTTGTTTTTTAGCAGCTATACTTGTAAGAAGAAATCCTCACCTACTTGAGCTACAAACAGGAAAGTGTTGCAACATCGGTTTTGGTGGCCAAATTTTCTTAAAGAGAAATGGCTGAAACTGATTACATGTCCATTGTTTCAATAGGTGCTAAGCACAAAGATTTAGTATCGTAAGACGCAAGAAGGCTACTCAACATAATCGTCATTCAGATTCAAGTCCAATTAAAAGCAAAGACAACAAAGCTTATTATTTGTAAATTTACAAAGTGAAGTGCAACATCAATGGAGATGTTGACAAGCACGAAGCACAGTTGGTTTGCAAATGCATATTTTCAAAATGAACAAATTGACTAAAATTGAACTTTTGTCCTCATAGCTGAAATGCACACTATAACAGCTATTTGGCACTCGTCACATAATATGGATGCCAAATTGGCGTTCTCAAATACAATTTTAAGAGGTGTATGTCACTCAACCACAAGGTTTTCAAGTCAAAGGTCAAGAACTTTTTGTTGTAAAAAACTTTGCATAATTTTAAGCGAGCTCCTCCTACATAATATTTTAGGATTGATGAGTACTTACATGAAGAACACTTTATAAGAAGCAAACAAGCTTTGAATTTATATATCTAACATCAAAAAGGTGAACTTAAACTTGTGTTACATGTTGACAAATTTAATAATGATATCTAGCAATATCTAACAATTAACTCTCTATGCATTAGTATAAGGTTCAAAAGACTCTTCAACGAATGCAAAGTAAACAACACCTATCTTTTGTGACAATCAAAGTTGTTTTCAGATTGCTAAGAATCCAGTCTTTTGTGACAATCAAAGTCGATTTCAGATTGATCAAAATCCAGCATTCCATGCTTGAACTTAACATATTGATGTTCCCTATAACTCTATTTAAGAAACGCACAAGCAAGGGAAGCGGAACTCATACATTGCTCTACAAACGAGCAAGTACCAATTACACTTGCAAAAGACCTTAGATAGAAGAATGTTGAGCAGCTTAGGTTGTTCATGGGCCTTCAAGATAATAAGCTTAAAAGATTTTGTACAAATAATAGCCGAGTTCACACCTTGCACATTCTTTTGAATTTTGCAAAAATAATAGCTGAACTCACCTTGCACATTTCTTTTTAAATTGTATATAAAACTTGAACCCATTGAGCCCCTTGATATTGAAAAGTCACTTGATATTATCGAATAGTTTCTTTCTCATGACTCTTCCATATGTATCATCTTTCTCATCGAGTAATAGTGTTGCTGAAAACTCTCTCTCATATTACGAGGAGTTATTGGATATCCTAGGACAGTTTGGGACCTATTACCCCATATGGTGAGCACTTGGCTACCTCCCACCCCCTCAATCATCTTCTCACCCCACTGCTGCAGTATCCATGGATCTAAGGCACTCCTCGGGATTCACCTGCCTAGGTGTACCATCTCTTTGCATGTGCCTGACAAGCCTCAAGTTGGTGGTGCAATAAACCAACCTGTTCAGTTGGGGAACGTTGAGCCTATTGCGTCTATTTGTGTGCATAAGAGACCAAGTGCTCCAGTTCCGCTCACAAGCTGAAGCAAAACAATCTTGAGCAAGGATGCGAGTGGCAAGAGCAGTAATATCAAGGGCGGATTTGCTCACCACACCCCCACCGTGTGAGCGGCTCCGACAAAAAAGTCGTCATACTCACCTTGAGATCCAATGAAACATCCCTGTCTATGCTCAAAATCTAGCATCTGTATCTCGATCCTGCGCAACAAGGGGCCATGACCTGTAATAAGGCAGGACATTGTCAGATTTTCAAAATGAACGAGTCGTCAAAAAGCACAAACAAACCGTTGACAATTAAACGAGTGCTCAACGAACAACCCTGACTTGGATACACATTCTATGTGTGGTCCTCCAACCGTCCACAAGCTTGGCTTCCGTGCCTATGGCTCCAGTACCCCACATACATTGAAGCAAATGAGCAATTGTGTGTATGGGCTTGTGTAAGAAATTCCACCTGTCAAGCCACTTCTCTCGGATAGCTGACATCCTACATAAACCCAAAAAGTAATCACTACATTGTAGGAAAAGACACTTCAACAATGATAACAACTTTTACAAAACAAATGCACCAAACAAATTACAAAAAACGTGCATCTATGCTCATCAAAAAACGGTTGTTGAAGGGTCTCCCCGATCTTGTCCATAAACTTGTAAATGAGGCCGAGTGTAGAACCCTCTCGATCCACCAACCTCGGCCCATGGTACATTGGCTGTAGGACCTCAACCAACTGCTCAGCCTGTCGCCAGAAATCATCTCCAAAAACAATCTTCTGAAACCTTAGGTCGAACTCGAAGCAACCGCTCCAACACGACGAAGCGGTTGGCAAATTGTGTGGGTGCTGGCTTCTTTAGATCCGGCAGGCTATTTGTCCTGAACATGGCAAGGGCCCTCTTCTTCCTGGTCAAAAATGTGACCAAGAAGAAGGCACTGGATGTGATGGTGGAAACCCAAGGGAGGCCTCCTATGTCATGCATCAAAAGCTCGATGCAATGTGCTCCACACAAGGTCCATACAATAGCAGGGTAGTCTCCAAAAGCTCACCCATAGCCACATAGTTGTTGGCATTGTCGATGACCACTTGCACCACATGTTGTGCCCCCACCTCAATGACTGCTACATGTATGTGCTCATAGATAAACTCTCCCAACTCAACAGTGTCTTCTCAAGAGGCATCCACAACCCTGAGAAATATTGTGCCCAGCGGACATGAAACCAAGATGTTGATAATAGGCCTACACCTAATAACAGTCTACCCATATGATAGAATAGAGCAACTATGTGTGGCCTCGACATGTCGTATGGGGCTGAGCTCTCTCGTGATGCATGCATGCTCCTCTCTCAAATGGCGTGTACGAAGAGCCTCGCGTGTCGGGATTCTCCAAGTGGCATCACAAGCTGCAATCTCCCTCATCATGTCACGGAAGATAGTGGTGTCGGCCAAGGAAAATGCAAGGTAGACACTATAAAAGAACTGGCGTCCAATGCAACTATGACCGCACTATAAAAAGCTGTAATTGCACCCTAAACCATAAATCAGCACTTCTTTTTGATACAATAGACACCTAATCTTATTCTTTGGTCCAATCCCTAAGGGGCTACTTCTAACCAGTTCAAATTGGCTAATTCGAATCAGCCCCAGAGCATTGCCAATGAGTGACCTTTCATAGTGTACACTTGCCCACAACAGACCTTCCACGTCTTTCATAGCCTTTAGGGTAGCTACTCCTTTTCCTAAACATAAACATAGATTGTTCTTGCACGTTTTTCACTAAAACTACTTGGACACAAATCAGCAAAAGACTTACAAAATATAATTTTCATAATGCAAGTTTAAAGGCAATAAAAGCTCAAGCTTTCATTAATGGACAAGGCCTTACTTGTGTCCTTCATAAGGACAAAGCTTTACTTACATCTATGCATAAGGACAAGGCCTTAGATGCCTTTCACTTGATTTTAAAATTGCTAATGGCAGATACCTTCATGATGCATGCCATATTACATCTAGCTCCTTGTCATAGGAAAGTGCCTTAGGTGTGTGACATGTGGGATCTCATTCAAAGTCCTTATTCTATGCCCGTGTTATATTGTCCTTGTTGATGCCTTTCCATGGCAATCAAACAACTCGTAGAACATTGTGGTTGCAAACAAATGACATTTTGTCTCGGTTTTTTATTTTTCCAGTTCTACTTCAATACAAACATATTGGTGACTCCTACAAATATATACAATCAATAAACTATGTTTATGCTTTTGTACTTCTTCATTATATACATTTTTGTGGCATCTTCTTCAATATATGCATTATGCATAGGTGTGTATCTTCGACTAGCAACATTGTGCTATAATCTGAAGCTGGCTTTGCCCTCTATAAGATGCCATTGAGATGCAAGTTTGTAAAAGATATATTCTCTCCATCGAATGTGAAGTGATATGATTTTTTAGCATTTTTTGTTTTAAACTCCTATCTTCTTCCCGCTCAAGAAAACAAATATAAACAATACTCTCTTAAGAATAGACGTTAATTACGGTTGGTGCCCAATCTCCAAGTCAAAACCAAGTCTCCAATGAAAAAATCAACTCCTCCATGGCTTGAACCCTCTTTTGCTCTGATAAACAAGATGACTCTTGGCACCTACTTTTGAACAAATAAAGCACATAAAAAGCTTCTTCATTGTCCCTACAATTAACTTAAGAACATGTATGGTACTTGGCTCCTCTATGTGGCTAGTAGCTAACGAAGGACTAAGAACCACATTTCTAGCTCAATCTCCTGACTGTAAAAAGCAACATTTCCCATATTTCCTCGTCACTGTGGTCTCGAGGCAACATTCGAATTGAAGGCCTGAACGGAAGGAGGTTTCAACTCCAAACAAGTGGCATTCTAAAGGCTCTTGGACTCTGGGGCATCATCGGCCACGCCTTCAGGCATGACTCAATGAGTGTTCTAAAATACGTTAGGACCACCTTTCAAGCGTCATTGGAATATTGACCCATAAACTACAAATTTGGGCAAAAACTTTTCGAACTATCCCAAGAACTACTTATTTTCGGAGTATTTTCTTGAAGGTATTGATGTTTTGGAACCACAAACTCAACAAATAGGCGTAAAGCCCATACCTTGAACTGACCAGGTACAAAAGAGGTGGAGATCAGCACCCAGAAAAAAATCAAGTTTTACAAGCAAATTGTTGAAATTGGGATTTTGACGATCAGTTTCAAACTTTGTAGGTAATTTACATAGACAGATGTCACTACTTACCTTCAAACCGGTTGGCATTATTCAAATGTTGTTGTGGTTAACTAGAAATCTGAAGTGGTAAACCCTAAATCCTTAAGTGCGAATACGTGCCACAATGCTCATACAAAGATTGAAGTGGTAGGAACTGGATATAAAAAGGCTCAATGCTCATACAAAAATTGAAGTGGTATGAATAAAGTTTGAAGCAACTTCATATAACTCACCAAAAAATTGGGTAAATATGCGCGTCAAAAATCCAAGATTTCGCGCCACAGTTCGACCCAATTGCGAAGGCAAGGGCCTCAGCAATGTGTCAAAGCTAAATACCCTCCTCAGAAACTGTATTCCAGTCACAAAACCAGATTATCAATTCAGTTAAATCTGCTGAGCTGCTTGGAATCGGTGTGACAATAGCAACTTGTGTGAAAATAGTGTAAAATAGGCTGAGCAGTGTAAAAGCGATGTGGGAAAATTTATTTCCCTAAAAAAACAAAGCGGTGCAAGAAGACAACCACTTGTGTGAAAGGGGTGACCTGAAAGTTCCTGCTGAAAGCTAACTTGAGATCTGGATCAAAATCGAAGATGGGTTCATCCGAAGCAAAAGGATCGTCATCCGTTTCAGAAAACCCGCTTGCTCCCCTGTTAGCAGGAGGAGCGTACATCATGGTTGCCTTGCGTGCTGGGTCCGTGTTGGCCTTCATCCCAAGCGACTCATACTTACTGTTCTTCTTGTTCTTGGTAGGTGGAGGCTGTCGCCATGGAGGCACCGACGCATTGCTCGCCATCGCCAGAAGCAAGCTACAGAGAGAAGGAGAAACAACAGAAAGCCAAACAAAGAAAATGACTTGATTATTAGAGCCTATCCATTAATGAAACGGGCCCAATGGGGTTGTGCCTGAGTTCGTTATCTTGACATCAGGTTTTTTGGTCCCATGTTCTCCCATTAGAAACCAAGAAGCATTAACATAAGAAGGTTGGCTCGGACCAAAGTTTACATGGTTCGAGATTCAATACCACCCAATTAACCCACATGCAAGTGATCGTGTGTAGACGGAAAATAGCAAACGACATACAAAAAGCCAACAAAGAAAATGACTTATTAGAGCCTATACATTAATGAAACGGGCCTAATGGGGTTGCCTGAGTTCGTTATCTTGACATCAAAGGTTTCTTTGGTCCCATGTTCTCCCCTTAGAAACCAAGAAGCATTAACATAAGAGGGTTGGCTCGGACCAAAGTTTACCTGGTTCGAGATTCAATACCACCCAACTAGCCACATGCAAGTGATCGTGTGTAGACGGAAAATAGCAAATGACATTTGTTGAATGGAATAAAAGTGACTTGCATTGGAAAAAAAAAGTGACTTGCATGCACACTTTGCTTTTGCTTTTCTTTGAGTGAGCAAGCATGCATCTCATTGACTATCTGCATTAGAACATGACAAAGATGCTATCTACCTCTGTGGAGTATCTCTCTTTTTACACTATGGTAGGACTTGGTAGATGAATTCAAGTCTTTAGGTTCTTGAACTTTGTCTTTACAAGTACATTTGAAATGGAATATTGTTAAAGAAAATCAGAATACATGAAAGAGGCTACGAGTGGTTATTCAGTAAATTTCCCTCTCTAGATGTTGACTTTGAGATATGTGTTCTATTTTTCAAAGAGAGAGATAGAGTAGTTACACTTTTTGGAGATAGATATGTACATCCAGTTGAGATGGTTTCTATAGGTAATGTAATGAAAATTTTTAATATGTCACAATATAATGTGTATTTTTTGTTTGCAAGCCCATTTTGGATTTTGAATGCATTTCTATAGTTGTGAAACTTTAGGCCTTTTTGCGGGACTTTTAATGTCGCAAGGCCTAAATGTCAAGTTAGTGAATAAAGTTGGGTTTCCCTCCAATTTTGATGGTTCCCACACTTTTTAAATTTGAATAAAAAGAGAGGCAAGACTGGACCAATAGGATTCAGAGGCCAGGGTCCTCCTCTCTACTATAAGAAGGGACCAACTCGAGTTGCTCCTCATGTTCATTTCCTCATTTCAAAAAAGCAGATTGGTTCTCTTCAGAATTGGATTGATGAATGTCCTTGCTCTCTATCACTTTTCCTCCATCTCTCATGCTTATTTGGATTTTGCTATTTGTTGGATCTGAGTGTTATTGGGATTGTATGTTATTATACTTTTTATGAGAGAGAAAGGGAGAGACAGATAAAGAGTAAGCTATCTCTGTTGTGGATGTGTAGTGTTAGGGGATTGTAAGTGTTTAAGGGATGAGTAGTGTTAAAGAGTAGGGTTCATGGATGTAGAGATAGATGTGAATCCTCCATTCATGTTGAATTCTGAACTAAACTATCGCTCTCATGGGAACGAACCTACGCGTGACAACTAACTCCGTCTCTTTGATGCTAGATTGACTAGATCTTGGATTCAGGTTAGGCAAGGAAAGAGACCCACTACAATTTTGGCGCCGTTGCCGGGGAGCTACGCCAATTTTTCAGTTTGCAACATGATTGTTGGATGGTTAGCTTGCATTAGGCATCTTGTCATGGCATGAATAGTGTTAGATCTGCATTTTAGGGTTAATTCGGGATTGATTTTGCTTGATTTGAGTGGATTGGCTTGTTTGAAATCTAATCTGATTAATAATAGGGAAAGCTATTCAGATCACCAAATATAAGGTCAAAAAAGAGGCAGAAAGCGTCATCAAAGCTGATAACTTTTTATCCTCTTTCAGGAAACCTTCGCCGAGTTGCAGAAACCTTCAGTTTTGTTTATAGAACCTTCAATTTGAAGGGCGAAGATCAATTCCCAGCAGATTTTCAAAAACATTAGAAAAACCTTCAAAAAACACCAAAAAATCGTCAAAACTCTAAAAATACAAAAAAAGAACCTTCGCCCGATTCAATGTGCTTAGGTGTGATTCAGATCTATCTACTGCTAGGTCGGCGAAGAATAATACCAAAAATAAAAAGGTTTTCAGAGGATCAGTTGTCATATTGTCATATTTTTGCCAAAAAGTCACTTTTTTGCAAAAATACGAATGCGAACCTGAGCTGATTAACGAAAATGCCATGATTATGTGGTTTTTGTCAAGTCTACCTAAACGGATCAGACGTGAGCTGAAACGCCATAATGAGTATGCACTCTTGCAAAATGCTATGGACGATGCAATTCGGGAGGAGGATGAAGATTCAGATGATGAGCCAAATATCAGTATGTTGCCTTATACAACAGGGCAGACTACTATGACATCCACCACTATTGCATCAACGAATGCCAATGCTACTGCAGAAATGATGCTCAATGAGTTCGAGAAACTTGGGAAGAACCAGCAGAAACAGATGGAAAAGTTGCAGTTGCAATTTGATGAGAAGATCAAAGCATTGGAAAATTTCCACGGGGAAGCAAACAAGAAACTTGAAAAGCTTGCAAAGACTTTTCCTACCAGGGAAAATGTTTGGTGTTCTATTTGTACAGGAAATCACACAGTGAACGAGTCCTCAATTGAAAAAACGAATGGAAATCAGTGGTTGCCATCTGTGTAATTCACCGGATCATGAGACTGCTTTTTGCAACTTCAACCCTCGGATAATTCAACAACAGTATGCCCAAATGGGATATCGAGAACCACAATATGGAGGTAATCCAACAGTAAGACCGCGACAATCTGCTCTTGGATACCTGGAATGTTTAGCTTTACCTGCCCCACCAAAGCACTCCGCTCATCTAGCCAATTTGATGGAACCAAAAACCTGACGGAAATGCTGAGCAATGGAACTATGGAAATGATCAAGCAAGTGGATCTTCAGGTGGATCTTCAGAACAATATGCCATTTATGCTGCTGCTCAACAACAAGCCTCCAGAAATTGGACCAGAGCAACACTCGGAGGCTTTGCATGTGGAGAAAATCACAGAGTTGCAAAATGCCCAAATAAAGAAAAATTTGTACCATTCTGTCGTGATTGTGGTTGCGGTCATTGCTATAAAGACTGTCCAGCAAGACCGAAGCCACCACCAGCTACAGCACCTGTAAATTTGATAACAATTAAGCAAAGACCAGTAGCTCAGAATAAACCAAGCGCAACCTTGATGGTGGTCACCAGAGCACAAAAGCAGAAAGAACCAGTAATGGTCCAGTACCTGCTGATTCTATACCATTCAATGATATACCAACAACATCGGGAGTCTATCCAAATCTTAATACAGAAAAATGAAGATATCAGGATATGAGACAGTGGATCAAACATCTGCAAGAAGAAGAGGAGCTTGAAGCTGCTAAAGCAACAGCTGAAGTTCATTCTTCACCATTGCAGCCGCCGAGAAATTTACGTATGGATATGAATGATCAGTTACATCATCTTGAAGAACCCTTCAATATTTCATTGGGAGAGTTCCTGAAGTTGGTGCCAAAAGCAAAAGAAGTCTTAGCGCAAAAGTTAGCTCAAGAAGAACCAGAAGTCCATCAGGAGCCGCTTTTTTGTGCTGGATTTGAAGAATCTAACGAAGTACTCCATGTTGGAGCTGCTTAAGAAAGTGAACAAAAGAATATCACTCTGTCGATACAACATAGACAATTTTCTAAGGAAGCAGCCGTGATAGATGGAGATTCAGGAGTTAACCTTATTTCTACAAAGCTATGTGCAAAATGGGGCCTTACAAAGATTAAGCCTGCTACTTTTGCTATTAAGCTAGCTGATCAAACAACAGTTCGTCTACGAGGAATGGTGGAAGATATACCTGTGAGAATTGCGGGAGTACAATTCGTCATTACTTTCGTAGTGACGGACTTACCAGAAGCGCCAAATGTCTACCGAATTCTATTAGGACGTCCATGGTTACGAGTTGCGCAAGTAATTCATAACTGGGGTACCGGAAAAATCACTTTTGAGAATCGTGAACGTGCAGTTAAAATTGATCCTACAACTTGGACTATCAAACCAGTGGTCCAAAAAGAGGATGACAATTTGTCAACAACAAATCATACTTGTGATCGACTAGAGAAAAATTTGGGAGTTCATTACGATTCTCAAACGGATACTGTCAGTTGGAATGAAGCTCTTGCAACAATTGACTGTACAGCAGGATATATGTGTCAGCAAGATAATCAATCAGATTTGAGCGAGATGCCCTTATTAGATCGAACTTTGGATACACCAATCACGTTTCCACTGAATGTGCTGAATGTAGCCTGGATATCAACGGAACCTATACCAGATCTGATTGAGGATGAACTCATTCTTGTGAGTCATGCCTTGACTTATGATGGCAATGCAGAACTTACGGATGAGCAGATTCTAAATCATATGGATCCGACTAGATTTGGAGTGCGTAACTATCAAGATTGCTTTGCATGGACTTATCAAGATCTGAAGGGTATTCCGACGTCAGTTATTGAACATACCATACCTTTAGTACCTGATGCAGTCCCAAAGGTTACAAAGTTCTATCACTGTAATCCTAATGTGGCGGACCTGATAAAGAAAGAACTTCAGAGATTGCTTGACGCCGATTTTATTTATGAGATCGAGCATACTGAATGGATTTCACCGATTGTCATTGTTCCTAAGAAAAATGAAAAATTGCGGATCTGTGTGAATCTCAAAGCGTTGAACAAAGTGACACAAAAGGATCACTTTCCGTTACCTTTTACTGAAAGCATTTTGGATAGCCTTGCTGGAGCGGAAGCTTATAGTTTCCTGGATGGATTTAGTGGTTACAACCAGGTTAAGATTGCACCTGCTGATCATCATAAAACTGCTTTTGCAACATAATGGGGCACCTATGCTTACAAAGTAATGCTGTTTGGACTCTGTAATACACCAAGTTCATTCCAAAGAGTAATGCAATTTGCTTTTAAAGATTATCTGCAGAAATTTCTTGAAATTTACTTGGACGACTTGGGAGTTCATAGTACAGATACAGACCACCTGGATCGATTGGAGAAAGTATTGAAAGATGCCGCAAATATCAGATTTCTCTAAATCCGAAAAAATGTCAGATATGGGTTTTCCACGGAGTTGTGCTTGGACATGTGATATCAAGACATGGTATTGCCACGGATTATTCTAACATCAAAGTTATTGTGGAATTGGCACCGCCAGCAACAATTGGAGTTTACGTGTTTATGGGTCATGCGAACTACTATCAAATCTTTATTATCTTCTTTGCGGACTTAGCATGACCTATATACAAACTGATTATTGTTCTTATTTGGACAGTAGAAGCGTTAGAAGCCTTTGAAAATTTAAAAAACGCATTAACTTTAGCACAAATATTGCGTTCTCCAGATTGGACGATAGAGTTTCATGTTCATACGGATGCCTCAAAATACGCCATTGGATCAGTTTTGACGCAGCCAGGTGACTATAAGAAATATTATCCTATACGATTTGCAAGTAGACAGCTTACAGATCCAGGAAAGAAATATTCAACAACAGAACGCGAGGCATTAGCCATGATTTTCTCTGTTCGGAAATTTTGTCACTACCTCATGGAAACGCACTTTGCATTTTAGACGGATCATCAACCGTTACTTTACTTGGTAAACAAGACATGCAATACTGGACGTATTGCAAGATGGTTATTGTTATTGACTGAATTTGACTTTCAAATTGTGGTTCGAAAGGGCAAGCAACATTATCTAGCTGATCACGTTTCGCAAATTGAATCCGCACCAGTTAATACTGAAGTGGATGATGAACTGCCAGATGCTGCATTGTTCTATGTTGAAGCAGTACATGAGTGGGCAGTAGATATTGTTGAGTACCTGATGCTAGGAAGACCGAATGACTCCCTGACAAAAGTACAGAAGAGACAATTGATTCATAAGGCTCAACCTTATCAATTAATTGCAGGACAATTGTATTGTCGTGGATCAAATAATATTTTATGAATGTGTGTTTTACCACATAAAGTACTAGATTTAATCACGTTTTCACATGATGGCATGGGTGGAGGACACTTCTCTACAGATATTATTGTTCGCAAACTTTTACAATCAGGTTGTTGGTGGCCTACGCTTCACAAGGACACAAAAAATTTTATTCAGACATGTGATGTTTGCCAGCGAGCACGACGACCTACTCGACAGAACTATGAACTCTTGCATCCGGTTTTATCGCAAGCACCGTTTGAAAAATGGGGACTGGATTATGTTGGACCTATTCACCCTGCCGCACAAGGATCACAGGCCCGATACATTATCATCGCAACTGATTATATGACCAAGTGGGTAGAAGCCAAAGCTGTCAAAGTTGTTGATGCAAAATCTACGGCCAAGTTTCTATATGAAAATATTATAATCAAATTTGGATGTTCGATCGAGATTGTCAGTGACCGGGATACACTTTGTCAATCAAACAATAAAGTGTTTACTGGAAAAAAAAATTGTTATACACAGATTTAGTACTCCCTACTATCCCAGAGGGAATGGCCAAGATGAATCTTCCAATAAGATTCTCTGCACCATTATGACAAAGACAGTTGAAGCGAGTCGATCTGATTGAGAACATAAATTGTATGCAGCATTATGGGCATTCAGAACCGCTTACAAAAATAGTACAAATCAAACACCTTTTCAACTGGTTTATGGTCAAGATGTTGTCATGCCGATTGAATTTTTAATCCCATCCTTAGCAGCAATGAACGATTAAATGATGATAAGTCTTTACAACTCCGTCATGAAGCGTTGCACAAATTATGTGAAACCCAAATTGATGGCAGTTCATGCCTTAGCAGCAGAGATAGCCCATCGCAAGGCATGGCACGATCGCCGATTGCACAAAAAAGATTTGAAAGCAGGAGATCTGGCATTGATGTACAAAACCAAGCTGATCAAGGAAAAGTTGAAGTTTACCGATGAAGGCCCGTATAAAGTGAAAGAAATCTTGAACTATGACGCAGTGATTCTTGAGCACTTGGATGGAAAACGATTTGATACTCCGGTGAATGGCAGCCGATTACGCAAGTTTTGGCAGCCTGCTCCGCCAGTTCAGCAAGCCTGATCTCAATATTTTTTTTTAAATTTTAATTGTTTTTCAATTTTTTTGTTTTCAGTACTTAATTTGCTGAGATTTTTGGAAAAAGACAGTCAAAAAAAAAAAGTAAAGCAAGACATAAGAAAAGACTGATGAGCAAAAGTCAGAAAGTCATCAGCATAGGCAAAAGGAAGCACAGTAATTTTTTGATAGAAAACGGCTTACAAAATCACTATTTTGGTCAGATTTGGCCTATACAATACCAGAAACCTTCGCTGAGCTCTCAGACTGTACATCCACTCTAGATATATCGAATTTGAGGTAGGCGAAGGTTCCTGTCAAGAGAAAACCCAATTTTTGAGTTAGGCGAGGTATCACTGATATGCCATTTTGGGAACCTTCGCCGAGCATCTTCACCTCATTATGAACCTTTGCCGACCTGCTAGATGATTTTAAAATGTTAAAATTAGGTTGTCCATAGGTTCAGATTGTGAAAAAAATGCATTTATGACAGTACTTGGGCGAAGGTTCATCCTTCACCAGACCTGGAAAACATTCGCTTGATAGGTTCAGATCCCCAGAAACCTTCGCCAAGATTTTTATAGCCTATTTTCACAATACTGTATATGCCTGCAAATTTTTATTCAGAACTGATCAACCAAACTAGTATTCAGTGTAATGGACCTACCAAATTCACCTATAAGTTGACTAAATTCGATTCATTCCTCACTTGTGCTAGCAAAGCTCTTGCAAATTTTTCTTGCGACCAAAGCCTTCCAAAATTTCTGCATTGCTTTCTGATACACTTTTACACGTTTTATATTTCCTTTCTGATCATCATGTCTTCCACCGATACTTCCTAGTCTTCGCGCTATACTATCCATCGTGATGTCCCATCTGCAACAGACATCATGATTCTTCCTAGCACAAGCATGGTCACTCAGTGGATGACCCTTGCGGAGCCGCTGCTCACTGCAATGGGTATTCATGAGAGAGCCTTTTTGGGTCGCATCAATATGGATTTCATCACTCTTGCTTTTAGTACGTGGAAGGAAGAGAAATCCAAATTTTATATCACTTTCCAGGGAGCCACACATAAGGTGCCTGTCACTGAGGCCGCACTTGCAGCTATAGGTATAGCATCTGGCACGCAGGCCTCACCCAATCATAAGCACGCCAAACAGACCATCAAGCCATATATTGACCTCACCAACGATCTGCACTAGACCAATGATGGCTACCTTTTGGAAGCCATCACTGAACCTTCAATCCACGTTGTTGCCCAGTTACTGAACAACTTCCTGATGGTTGGCAACCTCAAGAAAGACCCCATCACATCACAGATCCTCCATAGGATAGTGAGTCCCACACCAAGTTAGCCAAGACTGTTTCTGGTGAGCTCAAACGAGCTATTAAGGCCAATACTAAGCAGCAGTTCGCTGTCGGCTCTTTATTGTCCCTTTTAGCCACTTCTCACTTAGAAAACAAAATCCATGGCTTTCACCTGAATTCTATGCTTTCGGTCTATGAAGAAGCACCGGCCGAGTCATCTCACCAGGCCTTGAGTTCTCATAGTTATCGTCGTCCACGCAGCGAGATCGTTATTCCTGACTCGCCTTCCGCGTCACGACGTCGCACTAGGCATACCTCGTCAACTGCGCTTCAACCCCCTGTTGTTGTTCGCACTGAACTTCCCATTCCCCCAGCCTCTGATGCTTCCCTCGCCTCTGCTTCCATTCAAGGACAGTCTGTGACCATTGGGCCTAACATTCTCATCACAGCTGCCCAGGCCGCCTCACCCCCACACACCGAAGCCACCTCACCAAACACACAATTTTTCATGGATATGTTCGATGATTCCGATCCCCTTGGGGCCATCGAAATTTTTGAAATGCCCTAGAGCCCTGCACCCTTTGAACTCCAATCCCCTGGAAGAGGATTCGGACATATCCATGAATCTACTGTTGGTGTTGAAGATGTCAGCCAGCAACCTCATACGGAAGATAGTTCAGCCCCATTTCGGGTCGACAAAGCTGTAAAATCACCAAAACAGTTCGACGCCACAATGCTTGAAGGGTTTGAAGAGGAAGACCATTTTGAAGAAGAAGACGTAGTGGCACCTCTTCCACGCCAACCAAGGACAGCTCCATCAGGTCCTCCTCCTGCTGTTGCCTCCACAACCGTCGATTCTGGGGATGCTCTAGGTTTGGTTTCAAGCCTTGCGCAAGTGATCCAGTCGATGCTGGATAAAAAGAAGGAAATGGAGCAGAGAATCTCTGATCTGGAGTCTGAAAACACTCTAATCAACCAAAAACTTGTCCAGCTAGATTGAGAGTTGAAGATTGCCAAACAACACGAAGACAAGGCTGAAGCCGAAAAGAAGTTAAGGTCGTGCAGGATGCCAAGCAATAGGTGCAGCTGCTGAAGGGGCAATTACAGATGGCTGAACAAGATTGCACGCGACTTCAAGGTGAATTGGATGCGACCACCCTTGAGCGTGATGCGTATCTTCAAACTCAAATACCAGATCATCCAGTCACACCGACGGAGATTGCGTATTTATTCAAAAAAGTGGAGACATCAAAGTGGCCCTTCAGGGATTTTAAGGTTGCTTTGACAGGTTCAAAGGAGCAGCTTCAACCGAGTTGAAAAAGACTAACGAGACCATTACCGCCTATGAAAAAGCAGTCGTTTGAGTGTTGGAAGCCGGACCACAAATCCCCGTACCGGTCATGCCGTAATTCTCCCCTCCACGCCAAGAAGCCGTACCAATGGATACAGGGATTGATTCGAGCATGGACCAGGGGGGAGCTCCAGATATAGCAGACCAACCGCCAACCATACCGGCAGTACAAGCAGATCCATCTTCATCAAGGACAACACCTCTATTCAGAAGGCCCATCAACGTCGAGGACCAGATCCAGACCTTCTTAAAGCAACATCCGCATGAGTCCTCGCGTGGTGGATGGGTTCTGAAGTTTAAGACCTCTGAGATCGAGGCCGACAAAGAGTTGGACAAAATACCTGCATTGGGAGAGCAGCCGGCATGGAGAATCATGGTTTTTGAGAAAACTCCGGAATCAATTAGGAGTTACGTCGCCAGCCCTCGCCAATTGCGGGTAGATCCCTATTACGTGCCAATGCTGCGAAGAAATAAATGGAAAGATTTGGGATTGGCTATGGACAAGATCACCATCCATACGTCCAATTGGCCAATCATCCATCAACCTTACAGTTGGACCTTATCATTGGATTTCCATCGCGCCTTACAAGCCTATCCACAAGAGTATGCCACTCTCCAGATCCAACAGTGCGACAATCGGCAATGTTTGCTAAAGATCTAACTCTATTGGCGTCAGTGGCAACCAGAAGGGACGATTGCCTCCCTCCTCTGGCATTCGATCCAAATAAGCCGATGGCCTCAGAGCAAATCAAAGATCAGTTGTCGGTTGCT
Source organism: Diphasiastrum complanatum (assembly GCA_029204225.1). Classification (NCBI taxonomy): domain Eukaryota; kingdom Viridiplantae; phylum Streptophyta; class Lycopodiopsida; order Lycopodiales; family Lycopodiaceae; genus Diphasiastrum; species Diphasiastrum complanatum. Next base: position 13,806,628 of record CM055103.1, read on the forward strand.
CATTTATATTTTCGTGCGGCAATGATGGGAGACTCTTGGGAATCACGCTTCACATCATGGACAACCTCCAAGTGGATTGCCGGAGCCCGGCGTTGTTTCTTGCCGCACAATTTGGATTTTAATACTGCACGTCTCGATTTTATGGAGAAGGTGCAGCATCATTTAATCAAGATTCGGCGCGAAGCCAATAAAAGTCCCCAATAACTGCATATTGCACGTGTCGTGGGACCGCCACCAGTTTTGGTTGGGGATAATGTTGGAGGGTTTGCGGATCTCAAGGCAACCCTAACCCTAGTTAATAAGTAAGAGGGATTTGGCACCCTACGTGTGTAAGTCCAACCCGATGATCACACAGTTATTTGATTGATTAGTTAAAAGTTAATAAAAGGACTTTAGGCCTTTTTGCGGAACTTTTAATGTCGCAAGGCCTAAATGTCAAGTTAGTGAATAAAGTTGGATTTCCCTCCAATTCTAATAGTTCCCACACTTTTTTAAATTTGAATAAAAAGAGAGGCAAGACTGGACCAATTGGATCTGAGTGTTATTGGGATTGTATGTTATTATACTTTTTATAAGAGAGAAAGGGAGGGAGAGAAAGAGTAAGCTATCTCTGTTGTGGATGTGTAGTGTTAAGGGATTGTAAGTGTTAAGGGATGAGTAGTGTTAAAGAGTAGGGTTAATGGATGTAGAGATAGATGTGAATCCTCCATTCATGTTGAATTCTGAACTAAACTATCGCTCTCATGGGAACGAACTTACGCGTGACAACTAACTCCGTCTCTTTGATGCTAGATTGACTAGATCTTGGATTCAGGTTAGGCAAGGAAAGAAACTCACTACAGTGGAAAGGTACATTTGTAATAGGTCTTTGACTCGTATCTAATTCTACGCACCATAGATGGAGTAATTTTTATTTTTTAATTAGATGCATCAATTTTTAGTGAGATAGAATCTAATTCTTTGCCAGTTTTGGACCACACAAAATCTTCAACTATTCTAGTTGCTCCATTGACAACTCAATTTCGTATGTCTAAATTAGCAAGAATCATAACTTTCACATTCTTGGCTATTTCTTCCAATTGGTAGAATGTATTATCTTCAAGCCATGACTTCAAGTTCACATTGTGTGAGTGATTTGTTTTCATGGGCACTTTAATAATGTCATAGTCTTGGAAAATTCGCCAATAAGTCTTCAGAAGGATCTTGTGTCGCAAAGATCCAGTCTTCAATGCCACAGGATGAACTATCAAGTCATTTCGGAAGTGGCAGAAGATCAGGTTGGCATAGTCTACATTCCTACACAAGTGTTGTGTCATGCGTCTTTGCTATCTAAAAGCACAAATTTCTTCTATCAACGTGCTGAGCTGTATGAAACTATTTAGAGGAAAGATGAGTTGTAGCTTCAGAATCAGGCCAGCAACTTCTAAGCTGCAAGCGATATGTCTTAGCATAGACCCAAGTACATCGCTGTTCAAGGAACGTAAAAACATCATCTAGAAAATATGGAAGGTTGTATACAGCAGCAAAATCATCCTGCAGTAAATCGCATCGATGGCAGCTGTAGCTTAGATAATATACATAGTACTCTTGCAAAGATTACATAACTGGGACACACAGATCAGACTTAAGTATAAAATATGAAAGTGGATGGCATAATATCGTCAGGAAGGATTGCACAGATAGTTAACTTCAAGAATTTCTAATTTTTCAATTTTTTTATTTTTAGGATTGAACTTTGAAGGTGCAATTTACTGGGTTTTATGAAGTATCAAAGTACTTGACAGATTGCCAATTTCAAAATCAGAGAATTAAATGCTGTGTGATTTCTAACACCAACACTGATTGCAGATACTCGTGCATTATAAAATTTGCTAAAGAAATGAGACGATTAGCCCGAGCTCTATAGACATCTAAACTGCTACATGCAAACATATAAGAGTTGTGATTGCATATTGTTCTGCAAAACGTGACCGGAGAATACCTCGAAAATTTTAAAAGAAATGATTTTTTTTAGTCTCTCAGGTGCGCTCTGATACTGCCAATCACACAAGTTCACTTGCAAACTGATGCGATCCCTCGTGTAGTAGGAGAAAAACCTCCAAGCTGATCGATGATGAGACTTGCAGGAAACTCTAGTAGGTAGAACAATACCACATGGTTATAGTCTTTTGAGCAAAGAAAAAAAAACTTTGACATAGGACAAAATTGTAAATATGGTGCACATGCCTTAACTTTGATGAGCAAAAGATGCGTGAAAGACACATTGTTGAAAATCATTTGTGAAAGTTTGGACGAAAAGATAAGGGTCAACCATCAATTTTGGAAGACATTGAGATTTGTTAATTTTATATGATTGTTTTTTATTATAATGTTCGTCAATCTATGTACGTCACTTATTCAATGTGTTTATGTGTGTAGCCAATAAATCGAATGTCATTTCACGGCGTTGATCCATCCGTTTTTAGTTACAATCAACGTCAAGTTTTGATAGACATGAGAGAACAAAGAGCGAAAAAAATTTAGAGGCAAATACAATTGGAGAAAACAGTAATGCACTTGATTCTAATGATGATGATGATGAGGTACAACATGATGAAACAATGCACAATATGTTTGAATCTTACTTTCAAACAAACGAGAATGATGTTATGCACGCATCTAATAAAAATGAAAATCACGAACAATTTGAGATGGATGAAAACTAGATTCTATTGCGCAAGGACGCAAACACTCCTTTGTATCCATGAGCATCCATTTCGAGACTAGCTACGTCAATTCTTATTCTAAACTTTCAAGCAACATACAAATGAAGTGACCGTAGTGTCACATCATTATTCGGGTACTTAACGCATAACACAACTTTTGTACTTTATAGAGTATTTACATTAAGTTGATTTTTTTTTTTCCTAACAACTCACATTGCTATTTTTAAAGGTTGTTGCATAGAATACTTCTGAAAGAATACGTGATACCCAAAACACGAAAAGAAACACGAAAGATGATGAACGTGCTTGGGATGGATTACAACACAATACATGCATGTCCAAAAGACCATGTTTTATATAGAAGTGAGCATTCAGAAAAGCTTCGATGTCCAACGCGTAACGTTTCATGTTATCAAGATGGTGTACAAGGGGATAAGGTGCCACGAAAAGGGTTACGACATTTTCCAATTATCCCATGATCATTTTGATGTAAATCTTTGGCACAACTAATGGATTGGCAGGTCAAAAATCGATCTACGGATGATGTGATGCAAATACCAAGTGACTCACCTGCATGGAAACATATTGGTGACCAATGGCCCGAGTTCAAAAACGAGCCTCGTAATTTAATATATGGCCTTGCTATGGATGGCATAAATCCTTTTAGCGTTCAAGCGTCAACTTGGTCCACATGGCCAGTTGTGCTCATTAATTATAATATTCCTCCATGGTTGAGTATAAAAGCAGGACACTTGTTATTAGTTCTATTGATTCCAAGAAAGTACAAGGCCAAGAATATGGATGCAGTGCGTAGGGCTTTGTCGCTTGCACTTGTAGTTCATGTCGTTGAGGACGCGACATGTTCGACCGCAAGTTTGGTTTCAAACTTGCAAAGTGTTGAGCACATATTGGTTGTTAGTGTTGGTGGTGTGGATAGTTTAGAGGGGGTTGTCACACCAGAGCATGTGCATGGCAATGTCAATGTATAGAATGCCAGAGTTGGAGTCCAGGTTGGAAGGGAAGAGTAGATTAGAGTCGAGGAAAAGAGCGAAGAGGATGCTTCTCCCTCGCGAGTTGGAGCACGTTCAGCAGGATGTTCATAGGGATGTAGTTGGTTCAGCCACCATTGCGAGTGGAGGGTTTTTAGCATGAAGCTGTAGCATTTGATCGACCTGCTGAAGAACGATGGTAATTTTGGACGCATTATAGGGAGGCTGCATGTCATGGAATTCCAGAAGAGAAGACTGTCTCACGCCCATTTTTTGATTATGTTGGAGAAGCAGAGCAAACTCATTACCGTTGGAGATTACGATCATATTGTGTGTGTCGAGATTCATGTGAAGGAGGAAGATCTGGAGTTGTATGAGATAGTGACGAGATTTATGATGCAAGGTCCATGTGGAACATCCTTTCCAAATGGCCAGTGTATGAAGGACGAAAAATGCTCGAAGAACTACCCAAGGAATTTCATTGATGAAACATCGGTGGTGAAGGGGTATATTTCATATAGGCGGAGGGAGAACGGAGTAAAGGTGCATTCACATGGAGTATAGTTAGATAACAGGTGGGTTGTACCAGGTGGCTAACACTACATTTTCAGTGTCATTTGAACGCGGAAGTATGTGTACATATACGTAGTGTGAAGTATTTGTACAAGTACACGTACAAGGACCTGATATGGTTACGGCGCGGGTTGTAGAGGGCGGTGGTCAGAGATTAGGATGGGTGGATGAGATAGAGCAATTTCTTAATGCTCACCACTTCTCAACCATTGATTCATGTTGGCAGTTGTTGGGGCTTTCTATGGGTGCTCATAAGCCCGTGGTGACCTGACTGGCAGTTCATCTCCCTGGACAGGAATTGGTGTACTTCAGTGAGGGAGTGGATTTAGAGGAGGTCGTAGATGGACGTTCAGAAACCACTTTGATAGCATTCTTTGAGCTAAACATAAGTGGTGATTCGGAGGCTCGAGAGTTGTTGTACCAGAACTTGTCGAGGCAGTATTGGTACAACAGAAGAACGTATAGGTGGGCCCATTGAATCAACATACAGACGACCTCTGCCATTGGTTGCATGTATTTTGTACACCCCTCTGAAGGAAAGAGGTTCTATATGTGAGTTCTTTTGGCTCATGTCAGATGTGCAACCAGCCTTGAGGACTTGTGCACGGCTGACAGTGAGTTGTTTTAGTCATTCAGAGATGCTTGCAGACACAGACTTTTGACAAATGATGTGAATGAGTGGAGTAGCTGCTTGTGTGAGGCAGTGTTGTGGGGCACTCCATCGCAGCTTTGTCTCATGTTCACTATGCTTCTTTTGACACGTGCCCCTTTCGACTCGTTGGAACTCTGGAGGAGCATAAAGCGCATTTAGTTGAGGATTATGTGCATGAGTTGGGACAGCCAATAACGTGCAAGACCATTTTTGTGAGTCAACTTTTGGTAGACAGAGCTATTCTTGATGTGGACTCGCACATGCAGGTAGTTGGAAAGTCATTGGTGAATTTTGGGTTTAGGGTCCCTGATGTCAATTTTGGTTCATCTCCATTGTTTTGCGAGGATATATTTGTCGACGAGAACCCTTCACAGGTTGAAGTTGACATCAAGAGATTGAACGTGGATCAGCGAAAGATTTTCGACCGTGTAGTACGTGAGCATGTTGTTCGAAGAGTGGGTGGAGTGTTTTTTGTAGATGGCCTAGGTGGTATAGACAAGATGCACTTGTATAGTGTCATGTTGTCATACGTGTGTGCACAAAGGTGGATAGCATTGGCACTATTGATGAAAGGGGTAGGACCGCACACTCTCGGTTTAAAACTCCTTTGACGGAATTGAATGAGAGCTTGACATGCAACATCTCTAAGCAATCTCCGTTAGGAATGTTTTTGATGGCATGTCGACTCACCATTTGGGATGAGGCTCCCATGGTGCCTAAGTATGCTATAGAGTGTGTGAATCGATCTCTGTGAGATATATTGAGTATCGACGCTCCATTTGGAAGAGTTCCAATTGTTTTCGGGGGTGATTTTTGACATATTCTAGCAGTGGTACCGCGTGGTAATGATCTCCCTTGCTCCTTCACTTTCTCTTTGTCATATCTGTCTCTGTGGATCCCGATTGGCAAGCAGACGGCTAATTTGTGGACCGGGACTAATCTATTATAGGCAGCTAATCTATGGCTGGCAGACGGCTCTCTCTGTGGATCGCGACTGGCAGGCAGGTATATTGTAAAAAGAATAGATTTTGCTTCTAGAAAACGCATTCAATACTTGTTTTTAGCATTGTTGGAGGATGCAACGAAGTCAAAATTGTTGGAGAATATTAGAGCAAGCCCTTCAATTCTCTCGGTGCATGCACTGCTGGTGACCTAGTAGGCGAACACAAGAATATGATAATTTTAAAGCCTTTAATGCACGGTGGTAGCGGAAGTAAAGAACTAGACAAATTATTAGTCGTGAAGAGCTAGACAAATAATCAGTCGTGAATTAGTCGCAAAGAGCTACACCAAATATTAGTCGCGAACAGCTAGACTAATAATAAATCGCGAAGAGCAGACACCCAGACTAAGCAATTAGAAAGCCAGACAGAACGTAGAATAGCATTGCAGTATTGACACAAATCTGAACACAGAACCAAACAGAGCTGTAATCAGATTAAGTATAACGAAATATACAAGTCAATAATGCAGGTGAGCACAAGACAATAGCGGACATAACCGCGTGCCTCACAAAGCTAATCACAATACGTACAGGTGATGAATCTATTACTGACAATCCATCTAGAAGAAAGAATCAATGCGCGAAGGCATCGACAATGTCTGTCTTTGAATTACGGATGATGCTTCATTCAATCTTCTGTTGTTTTGAATACTGAAATGGTATTCAATATATACATAATTTTTACAAGTGTGCAGATGAATAAGGTACAAAAGTGGTTGTGCTATCTATAGGAGATCGTGGGTGGCTGCTGTTGTTGTCAAATCTGATTGCACAGTGCATGGAACGAGCGTGAAGAGGCCACGACGTTGGGCTTCACTAAATTGACACTGATGAAAACGCGAAATTGCGACACTTTGTCCAATGCCTCAGAAAAATCATTTGTAAGGTACCTTCACCTTTTCTATAAGGACACCTTTGGCTATTGTAGGGAACCTTCTACATTTGTAGGGCAGTGTCGCATTTTTCGTCTGTCATAAATTATATATAAAAATGCAGTGTTGCATTTTTCACATTTTTCACATGTTCAAATTTAGTTGTATTTATGCAGACTGCGCAACTGTTGCTTTTCTGAAAGTGTCGTAAACACTTGGTTGCTCCAGATGGCTCGAAGGTGAAAAAGCGACAGTGTCAGGTTTTTCGTCTGTGGAAATTTTTTGAGTAAAAATGCAGACCGTAGCGACAAAGAGTTCAAATATGCAGACTATGCAACAACATGAATAAAAAATACAGCAGCATGGATGGAAATAGATTAACATAGGATTTAGGAGAGTAGAGGAGATAAATCCAACACCCTCCCCCCCAATCTGGATCCGTGAATGTCTTGATCTTCAGACCAAGCAATGCACAAAAAAACTTGTTGTGTGCATTAACACTTAATGCCTTTGTCAATATATCTGCAACCATGTCCTGCGTTCTACAGTATGTTAAGCTTACCTCCTTGTTGAGAACCTTGTCCCTAATATAGTGATATCGGATTTCAATGTGCTTACTCCTAGAGTGAAATCTAGGGTTGGCCGATGCAATAGCACTCTGATTATCACAAAATATGATTGTAGGGCTGTATTGATTCAAACTAATGTCTGATAATAAATTTCTCAACCAAAATGCTTCTTTGATAGATTGAGAAGCAGCTATGTATTCTACTTCTATAGATGAAAGAGCGATAGAGGTTTGCTTACGATTGTTCCATGAGATAGGACTGCCGTTGAGGAAGAATGTAAATTCAGATGTGGACTTACGATTGTCTACATCTCCTCCCCAGCTTGCATCAGAGTATCCACTGAGCTGATGGAGATTGTCATTGTTGACTTCTCCATAGCAGATGCACTGGTCCATGATAGCTTGAATATACCTCATGACTCTTATGAGAACCTTCCAATGGGTAATGCCAGGATTAGCCATATATTGGCTAAGTGAGCTTACCGCAAAAGAGATGTCAGGTCTTGTATAGACCATTGCATACATGAGAGACCCAAGTATCGATCGATAAGGATACTCTATCATATGCTCCTCTTCTTGCTTGGTATGGGGACCTTGGTACTTTGACAAATGCAGGCCCGGATCCATCGGTGAGTGAGCTAACTTACAGTTCATCAGATTATTCTGTCAAGAACATTGTGAAGATACCTTTGTTGAGTAATGTAAATCAGTCGTCTCGCTCTGTCTCTGTGGATTTGAATGCCCTGACAAAAGTGAGCTTGACCCAAATCAGTCATGTCGAACTCAGAAAACAGCATCTGTTTAGTATCCTTAACCAAATTGGTATTGTTGCTGAAAAACAATGTATTATTCACGTATAAGGTGATGATAATGAAGAATTGTTGCACCGACTTGGAATAGACATTGCAATCAGTAGTGCTTGGTTGGAAATCTTGTTCGATGAGGAATGTGTTGATCCTCTAAAACCAAGCTCTAGCAGACTGTTTCAAGCCGTAAAGTGTCTTATGGAGCTTATAGACATGATTCTTCATACCTTCTAGAATATATTCTTTGAGTTGGATCATGTAGATGTATAACTTCATTCAGATAAGTTGTTTGCACATCAAGTTGATGCACTTCAAGGTCGGCTGCTGCAGCATATGATAGGAGGGCTCGGATCGATGAATGCTTGACTAAGTCTCACTATAGTCAATGTTGGGAATCTGAGTGAATCCTCGTGCTACCAGTCTTGCCTTCCTTCGATCAATCGCTCCATTGGCATTATACTTGATCTTAAAGATCCATTTGCAATCAATGATATTGCAGCCAGTAGAAGCTTAGACTAATGACCATGTCTGGTTCTTGATTAGAGAGGAATATTCTCTGTCCATGGCTTCTCTCTAGAGATCAGAGTCTAATTAGCTAAGTGCCTCTTCGACTGTTTTCGGTTCCTATATCAAAAGACATGCAGACTCAGGAGTATACCTTGTGGGCTATGTGCACACTCGACTTGATCTTTTGGGAGGAATCGACTGATGAACCACTCCTAGGACTTGTTGTTGGGTAGCAGCAACATCTTCGTCTGACTCACTGTCAAATAGTGAATCGACGATGGACACGCTTGAGCCTGAAACTTGGATTGTCATGTCAATGGCAGGCGATAAAGGTTCTCTTGAAACAATATCTTTGCCTTTGATGTCGATGCACTGATCCTCGATAAAGACTGTATCCCGGCTGAACAAGATTTGTTGGGTATCGGGATCGTACAGCTTGTATGTGTTGTCAGATGAAGTATATCCAATCAGGATGGTCTTGAAACTTTGGAAGTCGAATTTCTTCCTCGTGTCTTTCGGGATCTGCGCGTAGACGCATCGCAAAGAGCTAGACTAATAATCAGTCGCGAAGAGCTAGACTAAATATTAGTCACGAACAGCTAGACTAATAATAAGTCACGAACAGCAAACACCTAGACTAAGCATTTAGAAAGCCAGACAGAACATAGAAAAGCATTGCAGTATTGACACAAATCTTAACACAGAACCAACAAAGATGTAATCAGATTAAGTATAACAGAATATACAAGTCAATAATGCAGGTGAGCACAAAACAATAGCGGACGAAACCGCGTGCTTCACAAAGCTAATCACAATCTGTAAAGGTGATGAACCTGTTACTGACAATCCATCTGGAAGAAAGAATCAATTCACGAAGGCATCTACAATGTCTGTCTTTGAATTACAAATGATACTTCGTTCAATCTTCTATTGTTTTGAACACTGAAATGGTATTCAAGATATAAACCCATCCATCGAATGTAACTCCTTCGATCCCACCCATCGGACGTAACTCCTTCCAAACCACCCATCGGATATGACCTTCGAACCCATTTGTCGAACGTAACTCCTTTGGACCCACCCATCGGATGTAAACCATCGCATCTGCCCTTCGAGTCTGCCTGTCGGACGTAACTCTTTTGGACCCACCCGTCGGACGCAACCATCGGAAGTAAACCATCTAAAAACACGTGCTCTCTCTCTCTCTCTCTCTCTCTCTCTCTCTCTCTCTCTCTCTCTCTCTCTCTCTCTCTCTCTCTCTCTCTCTCTCTCTCTCTCTCTCTCTCTCTCTCTCTCTCTCTCTCTCTCTCTCTCTCTCTCTCTCTCTCTCTCTCTCTCTCTCTCTCTCTCTCTCTCTCTCTCTCTCTCTCTCTCTCTCTCTCTCTCTCTCTCTCTCTCTCTCTCACAAATTTGACCCCTCCTGTAAGAACCACCAAGTAAAGATCTACAGGATTCCAATCAAATGCAAACCAAAAGGACATCTGTGGAGCATGAACCACCCAACCAATATGGAGAGGCTAGTCAATACCCTAACCAATCCACCCCCAAGCCACAGTGAAGAACACAAGAGAGGAGAGGAAGAACTGGCTCAAGAATCACAATTCACAATAGGAGAATGGGCGAGTTCCCACTAGACTTATTCTTCTCAAGAGAGAGAATATTCTCTTTAGTTCTGAGGGATATCTAGGGGATGTAGCAACCCTCCAGTCTTTAAGCATTCAGCTTTGGCTAACTGGCAAGGTCTACACTTAACCGCATAAGACTCGACAAATGGCTTGACTTTCGGCCAATGAAACTCTCTTCTGACCAAGTCCAAAGTCATGTGTATACTCGGATGACCTGCACAGGGAACGTCATGACACTCGTAAAAAATCTTCTTCTTTAACTCATCATCCGCCACAAATTTTCCCATTCCAAAATAGTAACCCACCTCGGATAGAGAACTGTTCCACTATCTTCTTATCTTTCCTAGGAACTTGAGACCCCTGTGAGTAAATCTCTATTCCATTCTCATTTTTTTCTATCTCCACCATCTTCCAGATGGGACCAAAATGAGAATCTGATTCACATTTTCCTCTTAGTGAAAGATATAGATCAGTGGAAATCTAGGTGAAAGAAAGTTCATTTAATTCACCAATCCGACTAAGTGCATCCGCAACTTGGTTAGAGCTGCCCTTGATATATCGGATCTCATGATCAAATTCCTGTATAAGCTCAGCCTAGCGAGCTCTACAACCCCTTAGATCGTTCGGATTACAAAAGTACTTCAGAGGGTGGTGATCTGTATACACTATAAACTGACTACCGTAAAGATAATGCCTCCAGGTTTAAAGTGCATATATCACAGCAAATAACTCTTTCTCCTAAGTTGTATAACGCAACTGAGGCCCCGTGAGTTTCTTGCTTTCAAACGCTATCAGCCTATCCTCCTATAGAAGAACTGCCCCTATCGCCGAATCACTTGCGTCAGTTCGCATGACATAAGGTATATCAGGATTCGTGATCTGTAAAAAAGGAGCTGAAGCAACCATTTGCTTGAGTTTCTCAAAGCATTGGTTCAATTCATCATTCCACTCAATAGGCTCGCTAAATTGACCTCTCTTTTTCTTTTTATTAACTCTGCCTTTAGTCAAATTATTTAAGGGTGCTGCCACTTTAGCATAATCCTCAATTGACTTATGAAAGACAAGTTTAAAACCGAGAAAAGATTTAACTTCTCTGACCATCTTCGGTAGCCATTCAAGCACTGTCTTGACCTTACTCTCGTCAATCTCCAACCTACTACGGGTGATCTTATGACCAAGGTACAACAACTCATGCTTAAAGAACTTAGATTCCTTAGCGTGGAATTTCTCTCATCTGAGAATATCTAAGATAGTCTTAAGATGACTCTCCTTAAGTGTTCTACTGTAGATGAGAATATCATCTAAGAATACAACCACAAACTTCCCTAGATATGGACGAAAAACATCTTTCATCATTTGTTGGAACGTAGTTGGTGCATTCGTTAACCCAAAAGGAAGCACGAGAAATTCATAGTGACCGAATCTCGTCCGAAAGCCAGTCTTCTGCATGTCACCCGGATAAATCCTAATCTGATGATATCCGGTTCTAAGATCTCTTTTGTGAAGTATTTAGCTCCACCTAATCGATCTACCAGATCATCCATACGAGGCAAAGGATATTTATTTTAAATAGTTCACCCTTTGTAGTCCACACACATCCTGAAGCCTCCATCTTTCTTCGCTTTCAAAAGAACAAGAGCACCCCAAGGCAACTTACTTGGCTGAATATGACCCATCTTCAGGTACTTTTCAATTTGCTTAGTAATCTCTACCTCTTCTTTCTAAGAAAACCTATAAGGTTGTCTAGAGATAGGGTGACTACCTGGAATTAACTCAATCTTATGGTCTACCGATCTGGACGGCGGTAATCCATGAGGTAATTCTTCTGGAAATACATCTTTGAATTCAGACAGTAACTTATTCTTCTCAATTTGCTCCTGATCTAAGTCTACCGAGTTAAGAATTTTTGACAATTCACAACTACTTAGATGCATTTCAGATAAATCCAAAATTGGCTTAGCAAATAAAGAATAAGCTTCATACTATGAATCAAAAATCTCCATTACATTAGCAAATGAACTCATCCCAGATGGATGTACAAAATTGTCTCCAAACAATGTAACTATTTATTTACCCTCCTGAAAAGAGAGAACATGCTTCTCAAAATCTATTTCAGAATGCTTATTAAATAACCACTCGTATCCTAGAATAATTTTGTACGTGCTAAATCTAAAACATGGAAATCAATTAACTCTCTATAGTCCTGGATCCAAACAGGGAGTCTTGGAACTTTCACATCCCACGTCTCCAACTCCGCTCCTGAAGCCAGATATACTCGATATCTATGGTTACTGGCTTCAGTTTTCAGTCCGAGTCTCTGCACAAGACCAAAGTTAATGAAATTATGAGTAGATCCACTGTCCACTAAAATACTAACTTGGAGAGGTATCATCAAAAAACACATCCCAGCCCAAAAAGCCTTGGATCAGAGGTTACAAGCACTCTACTAAGGTTCATTAGAGAGGCACAGAAGCTTCTAACAGGTCCAGCAAGCAATCATAAGCTCAAATCATGCAAAAAATGCATTTTTGGCCTCCTTCAACAAGCAAAACTACAATATGTTGGTGTCTAATGCACATCTATCCAAATTGGATGCATGATGGCTCAAATCAGAGGCAATCCAACATATCTTTCAGCTTGTAACAAGAACCAACAGGTTCATACCCCCAATTGAGAGGTATTCATGCTCAAAAATCATCAAAAATACACTATTTTTGAATGTTTTGAGCCTCCTAATGGTGTCTAATCCCTACCAAACTTCATGACAGCTTAGGGACAGCTTCATTACATCTCTAAAAACGTCCATACCAATTCTTGTCTGAGAATTTTGAGATCTGCCCTAAAATTAGTCCAAAAAACATCAGAAAAACCATGATTTTTGACCAATTTTGACCCAAATTCATGGGGGAAATCTACAAATTCGTGTCTTCAAATTCAAATCCCTGTAAATTCATTGCATGCAAGCACTGATTCAAGTCAAACTTGGCTTCCATAGCCCATCTATGGTCCAAAAACCCCAATTTTTGGTCCAAAATAACTATCTAATCAACCTTTTGACTTTTCAACCAATATGCAATCATTAAATTCTGTAATTAATGACTCTAAAACAGCAAGTACAATCTGAAAAACGTACTACGCCATATCCTATAATCAATTCCTTGCAAAAACCATCAATTCTAGGTGAAAAATCCAATGATTTCCTTCAAAATTCATGGAACAAATCCACAATTATAATCTTTAGGCTGAAAGTACACCAAGGATCTGAGAATCCACCTACTTGAAATTGAATTCCAACACCTGGAAGAAGAAGCAAAGAGCCACACCAAAAGAACTGCAAAATCCAAGATCCTCAAGCTCCACCTCCTGGTAGATGTGATCCAAGCTCTGATACCACTATAAGAACCACCAAGTGAAGATCTATAGGATCCCAATCACATGCAAACCAAAAGAACATCTGTGGAGCATGAACCACCCAACCAATATGGAGAGGCTAGTCAATACCCTAACCAATCCACCCCCAAGCCACAGTGAAGAACACAAGAGAGGAGAGGAAGAACTGGCTCAAGAATCACAATTCACAATAGGAGGATGGGCGAATTCCCACTAGACTTATTCTTCTCAAGAGAGAGAGTATTCCCTTTAGGATCCCCATGCAACCTAAATTGAGCTATTGATCTCCTATTCTTGCATTAAAGCAGTCTTCACCATGCATGTGCTCCTACGTCCAATTATAGGTCTGGGCCCTCATATGATTATTAATTATCTAATACGACCACATCCGGAATGACGTAGCATAACTAATAACCACATACAACTGGAGTGACCGGCTATCCACGTCAGGAATAATTCTGATTCCCTTGTACTGGACATGGACATAACACCTCCCCTCGACCATCCCCTTCCTTCGCTCCACCCTTTGCCCCTCCCCTTGGACTCCCTTCGTCCCCTCCCGAAAACACGACACTTTTCCTCCCTTCCGCCCTTCCCGAAAAAATGCAACAAATTCTCTCCCTCGGCCTCCCTTCGGCCCATCCCAAAAAATGCGACACTTAATAACAATTTTGATGGGACACTAAAAAATGCAAAAAATCCTAAAAAATTCTAAAAATTGCTACAAATCCTAACAAATGCAAAGACGAGTTGTGCATCCGACGAGTTGATGGTCGAAGTTTGAACGTCGAAGTGGATGGACGAGACAGATGACTTGAATTCATTGAGGAAGTCGAATGAGTCGGTTGACTCGATCGTCGAAGTTTGAACGTCGATGTGGATGGATCAGTTGATCTGTCGAAGTAGCTGAATAAGTCAATCGTCGAAGTAGCTGAATAAGTCGGTGACGACGGAGACTTCAGACGCTTAGGATCACTTGGAACACTTCAGACACTTCGAAAACTTTGATCACTTCGAACACTTCAATCACTTTAGTCACGTCGGACACGTCGGATCCCTTCGGTGACGACGGAGACTTCGAAGACTTCGGATCACTTTGGACACTTCGATCACTTCGAAGACTTCGGATCACTTGAGACACTTCGGACACTTTGGACACTTCAGACATTTCGATCACTTCGGTCACGTCGATTTTAGGGTTTAGGGTGAGATTTCGGACACTTCGGATCTGATGGGACACTAAAAATCCAAAAATATGAAAAATGCTCAAAATCCTAAAAAATTCTCAAATTTGCTACAAATCCTAACAAATGCGAAGACAACTTGCGCATTCGACATTGCATCCGACGAGTTGCGCATCTGATGAGTTGCATCCAACATCCGACGAGTTCCATCCAGACGATTACATCTGACGAGTGCATCTGACATTGCATTTGACATTCGACCAAATGTTGCAACCTACATCCGACGAGTTGCATCCGACATTGGACCAAATCCATGGCCCAAGTAGACCAAAGTCGACCAATTCGACCAAGTTGGCCCAAGTCGACGAATTCTTGGGCTGAACTATCTACGATGAGGGGGACATTGGAATGCTAATTCAACGAATTCGAATTCGACCAAATTGACCAATTTGACCAAATCGACTTGGCCCAATTCAACTAAATTCTACCAATTTCGGCCAATTCGACCACATTGACTTGGCCCAAATCGACCAAGTTGTCCCAATTTGACCAAATTCGGCCAAGTCTACCAAATTCGACTTGGCCAAATTCAGCCAAATAGACTTGGCCCAAAGTTGACAAATTCGACCCCATTTTCAACCAAAGTCAACCAATTTGACAAAATTCAACCAATTCAACCAAGTCTATTGCCTAATGCCTAACCCTAAACCCACCCATCGGACATAAACCATCGGATCTGCCCTTCGGTTTTGCCTATCGGACGTAACTCTTTCAGACCCACCCGTCGGACGTAAACCCAATTTGACGAAATTTGGCCAAATCGACTTTCCCAAATTCGGCAAAATCAACTTGGCCCGATTCGACCAAAGTCGACCAATTCGACCAAGTCGTCCCAATTCGGCCAAATCGACTTGGCCAAATTCGACGAAAGTCAACAAAGTCTAATGCCTAATGCTTAATGTCTAATCCTAATGATTAATGTCTACAGCCTAACCCTAATGCCTAATTCCTAAAGCCTAATGTCTTATGCCTAATGCCTAAAGCCTAGCCCTAATTATTAATGTCTAAAGCCTATCACACACACACACACACACACACACACATGCACCTAATGCCTAAACCTTAACACACACACACACACTTCGTAAACGCGCGCATACACACACGCACACACACAACACATGCACATACACACACTCGCACACACATACACATACACACATGCACACACACCACATGCATGCACAACACATACACATACATATACACATGCACCCACACACACAACTCACACACATACACACACACACACACACACACACGTACACATCGCGTGTAATTAGCCCATGAACTTACTAAATGCTAGGCTAAATATGGCCATGGAGCTAATCTAGACTAGATTTAGTCAGTAGGATTAGTAATAAAGTGGTTTGACCAACTCCCAGCTATATTTGTGAATAGCAAAATTGCAATAATGGTTGTAAGGCCAAATTTAGCTAAATAAGGCCCCATACTTAAAGTATAGGCACAAATGAGCACTATAAATAGCTAAGGTCATGCTAAATTTGGAAGCTATCGTTCATTTTGGTAATTTTGAATTCTAAGTGATCTTGAAGCTTCTCTTTGAGAGCTTTCTTGGTGGAAATGTGGTTCATGTGCCTAAAATCACATGAGAGCTTAAATCATGCTCTAGATTCAAGCCCTATCTCATAAATGACCACTAATGATGTATAATGAATCCTTACTTTGCCTATTTTAATGAAGTTTTGCTACATTTATCCATTTTCTTGATTTTTTATCTTTCCATGCTAATTTGGTGTTCAAAAATGGATTAGATGTTTTAATGCTAAGATTGACACATGACAAAATGAGATTTCTTTTCAAATAAAAGAATGCATAAATTACTCTCAGATTGGCCTGAATTTGTAAACACCTAGTTGAGTGTAGCATAGTTTACAAGAATAGCTTATGCAATAAACTCTCTAACCTCAACTATATATAAATATAGAAATTTTAGGAGATGTATTGATTTTTAGAATGGTTGTCTTTAAGATAGAGCAAAATATATTTATAGCACATAGCATCTAATTATTGTGAGAATTATTCGACCACCATAGTGTTAAAATACTCAGAATTCACGATTTTATTGATGTACTCAAGTAGCACTCAAGTAGCACAATATATAGAATTATTTACTACATTTCTTGTGTGTGTTATAAATTGTATCAATTATTATCTATTTCAATTACCATTTTAGTCTATTCAATCCTTCACTGATTTATGTTAAGTATCAAATCAATGAATGTATGGTAGTCATAGACGTCTAAAACTTCACATTAGGTTTGTTAGAAAGTCAAACCTCTGTTCAAGTTCAAGCTTCCTCCCCCAAACATGTGCATTGTACTCAAATGCCAAAAACACGACAAATAGTTAGTAAACTAGTGCTTAATGGGCCAAATAAGAGCATTAAGATTAATTAGCCAATGTTCACTTCCCTTGGAAAGATAAACTTAAATAGGAAAAGATCTAGAGCCATAGATGCCTAAATAAGACAAAATGCCAAACAAGACAAAAACCAAATTTGCTTTCTAAGAAGGTTTGAATGCTTGTCTATCAACATTCATCATTACATATGTTAACCTACCAATCCAAACAACATACAAAGCATAGATGTTTGCAAATGTGCTATGAGAAATCAAAGCACATTAACACATTGTCAAATAGTCATACCAATACATGTAATTGCTCCAAGCCAATGCATCAAGCCCGATATATGTAAAATCCTACCTGCATTAGGTCGCAGTATATATATATATATATATATATATATATATATATATATATATAGAGAGAGAGAGAGAGAGAGAGAGAGAGAGAGAAAGAGAGAGAGAGAAGCTAAAGTGCTCACCCCTCTTCCTCATCCATAATGCACACCATTGGACAAGTGTATCCATCACAATCGTACAAAGAAAATTGTCTAGTAAGTCTTCATAATTTCAAAAAGGCCCCTCTCATTGTATGAAGCATAAGAAGGTTTCAAATAAAATACAAAACCAACATAATTTCAAAGGTCTGACCGCGTCCGTATCTCAATCTCTAAAGGGGTTTCTTGTTTACAATTTACCAAAGTATAATTTAAGCAAAATATGCAATTAAGTAGAGTCCATGTGTGTGTGTGTGTGTGTGTGTGTGTGTGGGAGAGAGAGAGAGAGAGAGAGTGAGAGACCTTCTTCTTGCAATGTTGGATCACTTTAAAGCAATACATGTCTTCCATAAACTAACATGCATGAGATAGAAAAATATTTCAAAAATGACCACTAGATTTTCATCACCAATACTATGGAGATGTGTATAGACTCAGTTATTAGATTTTAATTACCAACACTATCTAGATCTCATCACATGAATAGGCTCAACGATCAAGAAGTCTTGCTCTTAAGAAGTTTTGTTCTTGGCATAGATTATAATTGTAAAGACAAAAAAGATGAGTAATCTCCCAAGCCAACTTGGAAAACGCATTATTTCTCCACATTGGATCTATGAAACTCCAATAGCCCCATGATGTGTTAATCATTCCTTCCAAGCCACCGATTAACTTTGAATTCATCTTCATGTGTGTACCCTAAAACTATCCTCTCTACAATTAGACAAGGTCTTTTGAATATCCCTATTTTATTACTTTTCCTATTAATTACCAACACATTACTTGCAACAATAATTGTAATTTGCCATAAATAGTTTGCAACACCTCACATGGATGGATATCAAACCATGCCAAACTCCAATGATATCTATGTTATTGCCTACAAGCTTATCTCACAAAATTTCAAATTTTTCCTAGAGCAAAAAGTCTACAAAGAAGATATCACCACCTTAAGAGGTCTAAATTGCATCATAAAAAAAAAAATAGTTGTTCATAAAGATTGATAGCAACAACCACTTCTCCAATTCATTGATTTGTTGGGTTGAAATTCCAACTAAAACAAATTGCACATCAATAATGAAGACCCAAAGGCACTTTTATATCCACAAGGAAGAGACCTAAATTGATCAACCACAAAATTGAACATGGTCTTTGCTTAGAAATTAATCAATATCACCATGTTTGTAAATTGGCCAAAAGACAAAAGCACAAAATGTATGTAGCCATTCTAACAGGGTGCGCTTGTTTTAGAATAGTCTTGTTTATGCTTGCTTTGTTAAAGCCTAATGTAGTTCTACTTTCTTGCACTCTTGCTATTATAAAGTCACATCCATTATATATCACTCCCTATACATGGTGAAAAGATGCTTTTACTGGATCCACAATGCATCTAGTGGATCCATATATTATTTCCAAACCAAACCCACAACCAAGCGACACTTTAAAACTCAAATCTTGCAACAATATAGCAACATTTTAACCATTAATCACAAAACAACATATTCAATACATCTCGGCATGTTACAAAAAAGCTAATCAATGCTCTAATCTACAACAAGTTTATTATCTTTAAGCATTCAAAAGATTTCCGCATTCTTTAGGCATCGCTAGTTGAAGGCAACACATGAAATAGGTACCTCAGATCACAGGAACTTGAAAATGATCTTCAAATCTGACAATGCTTACAATGTTCACCATATGGATATCCCTGTAAGCATTGTCACAGACCGTAATATAGTTATTAATCTCTTTTCCAGTTTATAAACATCCAAGGAACACGGGCACATATTGGCTCTAACTGTCAATATGAAAACATCGAACATCTAGTATACCCATCTCAGCCACAGTGACACGGTGATTTTCAGCATGACCTGCAATCGCCAGTTTTTTGGATTTTGCAAGTATAAAACATAGAATCCGTCAAACAAGCAGCTTTTAAAAAAATTGCACAATAAAGAGATGAGCACTTTTTTTAATGCGGTGGTGTTGAAAAACACCATTTAGTAATGGATGATTCATGAAAAATCTACTTTCCTACTGTCCTCGATTTCTTTGCAGCCGGGACAGCCTTCTTTGGCTTGGATTTTGCAGGCGACTTGGCAGACTTTGCAGATTTGGCAACCTTGGGTGCCTTGGGAGCAACTGCAGCCTTGGCCTTTACTGGAGCCTTCTTGGGTGCAGCAGGCCTTGCAGCTGCAGCCTTTGGAAGTGCAACCTTGGCCTTCGCTGCTTTCGGTGCAGCTACAGCCTTCACAACCTTAGACTTCGCTGCCTTTGGGGACTTGGGAGCCTTTACAGCTTTGGGAGACTTGGCCTTAACAGTTTTGGCACGAGCAACTGCCTTTTTGGCCACTTTGTCAGCAGAAGCAGAAGGCTTTGCTGCTTTGGGTGCAGCCGCAGGCTTCTTCAAAGCTTCAGAGAGCTTGAAAGAGCCCTTTACCTTTGTCAGCTTTCCTTGCTTACTCAGATTCCTCAATTGAACAGTAAGTATTTTCCTGTAATTAGCAGGCAGCCCAGATTTGTATTTCTCATCCAGGAATTTGGCAATGGCATATTGGCTAGATCCAGTTCTCTCTTTCAATGAAGAAATTGCCTCCTTTATCATCTGCAACCCACACAAAAATCAAGATCACAACCTGCAGCCACCTCTGCTTGTAGAGGCCTTAAATTGAGTATACAGACAGAGGTGTATGTGTGTGTGTGTGTGTGAATTACCTGGAGGTATGGAGGATGCGCAATAGTTGCAGATTTCGGCACCGAAGGCTTCTTGGGTTTTGAAACTTTTGCTTTCTTGGCCTTTGACGCCTCCCCTTTCACAGCTTCGGGCGCTGGATCAGCCACATGAGGAGTAACCTCCACACCGGCAGCCATATCTGGTAGCAGACAGATCTTCAAAGACAGGAGAAGAACTCGGGCTGAAGATGACGACAGAGATGGAGATGGAGACAATAGGCGAGGGAGAGAGCATTTGTATAAGAGCCGGCAGGGAGGGGTGAAGGAAACGAAGCTTTCTATTGGCCCGCGAAGGAGAGGTCGGATCGATCCTTTTTTGTAACTTCAAATTTTGGCCGTTGGATGGGGCCACATTAACCGCCCAGATCTTGCCTTAGTCCCTCCTCGTCATTCCCTCCCATTATGCCTTTCTTTTCTTTTTTTGTGCTTTTCCTCTTCATCCATGGACCAAATTTTCGTGCCATTGTTACAATTAGTATGGTTTCTTTCTAGTGATGTGCATATAACTACGACCACGTAGCGTTCGTGAGCAATGATATGGGACACATGGCATCATCCAATTGGTTAAGATACGGGCAGATTTTGAGCTATAGTATAGGCTTGCAACCAGATTTCATCTGGACCGTCCATCTCCAAAGTTACATCATGTATCGGTCATTCGACAATGCACTAGAGCCTTGTAGCTAGATTTGCCACCCCACGGCTCATCTTGCTACAGGCTCTAGCGCACCTCGTCATGAACGATACATAGTCCTAAGGCATCCTCTTGGTAGTTTATTTCATATGTTTGAAGTGGATTACATCATGCAAAAAAACTTTGTTCCTTTGAAAATTATGGTTTTAGCTTTATCCATAAATTGTTTTAATGTATAGTAAATTATTATTTGTGAAACGACATGAGGTACATTACATAATCAAGTTCATAAAATTTTTGTAGATACATTAAAGCGCATAAAATGTTCATAAAAAGTTTCAAATAGCACATTATACCTCGTAAAGAGTCAAATTTCTATGTGCCATAAAAATATTTGCAGTTGCATTTTGAAATGCAAAGACAATTGTTTAAGCTTGGAAAAGTATATTTAGTGATCTTTACACCAAGTTCAACGATTGTGCAATTATGGCTAAGCCTCAACGCACTATAATGTTACATTCATTTAGCAAGGTGCAAAGGTCACTAAAAAGGCCATTCCCCAATACATAAGGGTTTCAAATACCATGCCATGTAAAGATGTAAAACTTTAAAACATTTATGCTTGTTGTCCTTGTGAAAAGTGTGGGCTTTAAATTTTGCTCTTTTTTAATACACTTAGGTGTGCATTCCACTGAAGTTGTCTCATTCTTTGCTAGCCTTGTCTTCAAAACTCAAATGCAAAGCCAACACTATGGTTCTAGTGGTCAATGGAAGTTCGTGAGAGAAGTGAAAATTATAGGGCATACCTTCAAATGTAGTTGTGTTTTGACCTACATGATCAAGATTGGTTGCTCATCAAGCCAATTCACTTAAAAGTGATATACAAGACTACAAGATATCATATGAATAGCAAATGAGAATTCAAGTATACGATAACTACACACATAAATGCTCAAAATCTTATTAAGAAAGTAAAAAAGGATTTTATGTAGCATGTTATACACATATTTTGAGTTTACATACAACATTTGAAAGAGTAAATGCTTGATTCATATATATTATTGTTGGGAAATGGTGAAACAAAAATGACACAATGAATAGCCAACAATTTGACACAAGTTTGAATGTCTTGATCGCTTAGTATGTGCGTTGTAGAAGACTCTGATAACGAGCAATTAACTGTGTCCATATAGATGGATCATTTGTCACAATACAGCCTACAAATAGATTGAGTTTGAAGGTATCCATGACAGTGTTCCATAGTGTCAAAAAGACTGGGGTATCAGAGACAACCAGATTTTTGCCCTTCGACTCAATTGACAAGTGCACTATGAGAATTGAAACATTCGATTCACAATAGAAAGTAGAATCACAATAAAAGTATAAACAACATCAACCATTCAGACACGTCACATTTGATGAACACAAACTATATTAGATTATGTATGAATGTATAGAAAGATTATTGTAAGTAAATCTAATCTAGCAAGGTACAAGCCTAGAAAAAAAACAGTCTACAGACAATAAAAGTGCTAGGCATCTATGTAAAAACATATAAGCACTCTCTCACATATTGGGTTTTGACATTCTGCGAGTAAATTTTTTTTCGAGTTTTGCGAGTTTCTTCTATCCATGATCCAACAAAATGGTAGCACATGGTGTGCTACTCCTTTTTTGCAACTACATGATTTTTGAAGAATAAAAATTGTGGTTTGATTCATACTTAAAACTTTGACTATCCATCAAATTTTAAATAGGTCCATCATAAAATACTTTGTTACTCTATAATTATAGGTTTACTTTTATTATAATAATAATAAGTGTTGTTGCAGTTGTAAAAGCTAGCATGCCAATGTGCTAGCTTGCAAATTTTTTATTTCAAAAAAATAAAGTTTATTTGAAAAACTTTTTGAAAAAATCAATTTCTTTTTGGAGCTGATTTGACTAGCATGCCGATGTGCTAGCCAAGTAAATTGTAAAATAGATAAGTTATTTTGACACATATGAAAATCAAATTTTGAGTAAAAACATTATTTCAGGAAAAAAAAAAATTCAACCTCCGAACATAGTAAGTCGACATGCTAAGGAAAACAACTAAAAAAAAATTGCAACCTTTAAAGATAGCACGCCGACGTGCTATATGAAATGAGAAAAAAAAAAATTGTAGCCTCCAAACCTAGCACGTCGGCATGCACGGCCAAACCGAAAAAAATAATAATAATTTGGTCTGGCCGTGCACGCTAACTAGCGTGCTACCTTTGGAGGCTGCAAAAAAAAATTAATTTCAAATTTTTTTACTTTGTGACATTTTTAACGATGTATCGAACCACATTCTTAATAATAAACATTGAAGTAGTAGCGTAAAAAAGGCAGCACACCATGTGTTATCTTTTTGTTGAATCATGGCAAGAAAGAAACTCGCAAAATACCAATGCCTCTTATGACAAAATTCAATAATTATTGTAGTATAAGAGATGTCATTCTCCAAAGAGAGCACACTAGAGAATAAATCTATTATCGTGATGGTAGTAAGGATATATCAATGAAATAGAATGAAATGGTGGAATGAAAATCGGAAAGATTGGTTGTCAATGAACATTTATATAAGACAACCAGTACCACCAGAGATGTCGGATGGGAATGCATCGGATGTAAGTGTAGTCGTTGTCGGGCATACTGTTGGATGTAATCGGTGATGGCATCGGATGTAGGTTGTCGGATGCAGGTCTAAACCTACTGTCGGTTGTACTCGTCGGATATAAAACTTGGAATAACTTTTTGAATTTTTGTTTCAAGTGCAAAATCTATGGTCTTCTAGAAAAACTTGGGTAGATATATACATAGAAAAACACTGTGAAAAAGAAGAGTAAATCTGATGATAATATATAGGATGATGGATCAGATAAAAATGGAAAGAAAAAATTGAAAAAATGAAAGGTAAAATAACCCAGAAGTACATGTTACATAAGACTTATCGTAAAGGTACCTTGTAGTATTTCCGTAGTCGGCTACCATTGACCAATGTATCTAGGAGTATGCCTTCTAATGTTTCTAACTGTATTGCACCATTCGTAAAGATTTTCTTTACAACGTAAGGACCTTGGCTACGGAATTTCAATTTTCAAGGATAAACTTTCGAGGATGTATAAAGTAAAACTTTATCATCGTCATGAATGTCCTTAGTCCTGACATGACGATCATGCCAAGCCTTTTGTCATCTCTTATGAACCAATTGTGCGTGATTGGATATGATTGTGTTTCACAGAGTTTGGTCAACGTGAAGAGTCTATTCTGAACTTGGTGTTGATAAGCACTATCGTCACACAAGTCAGTGGCATATGCTAAAGTCACTAGCATAACAGCCTCTTGGCCATAATATACCAGTTCAAATGGTGTTTTCCATCTCGTGGCTCATTTTGACGTTGTTCGACATGCCCAGATAGCAGAAAATAACTTTGTTTTCCAGTTTGATCGACTTGTTTCTACTATTTTGGTAAAACCTTGCAAATTGTTTTGTTCGTAGATTCTGCCAGTCCATTGCATCTAGGATAGTACGAGGTACTTTTGGTGTATAACAAAGTAACGAGTTAGTAAACTGTTGATTACTTAGCATGCTCTTGGCACTTTTGAGTGTCCAATTCTTCCGTTCAGCTACACCATTGGACTGAGGTGAGTAGCTAGTTGTTAATTGTTGATGTATTCCACTGGCCTTGCGAAACTCCTTGAATTCTGTGGAGATGTACTCTCCCCCTCCATCTATGCGTAGAGTTTTGATCTTCCTCTGGGTCTGATTTTTTGTAGATGCCTTGAACTGCTTGAAGAACTTAAATGGTTCAAATTTATTCTTCATAAAGTAGGTAACAGTCCCTTCGAGAGAAGTCATCGATGTTGCTGATTTGAGTGACTAGTTGTAGCATTATGTGCTTGTTGTTGGAACTACCTCTTCTTTTTGTTGTTGTATTTCAAAGTTCGGCATTCCTTGATTTCGTCGCCAGTCCTCTTACAATATTTGCAGAAAAGTTTATGCACTGGTTGAGATGATGAAGAGCTTGAATTCGATCCTGAACCAAAATTTGGTCCAGATTACAAGTTGCTCTTCTTGTCAATATGGCCTGACTTTGTAGATCTCTTGGATCTAGACTTCTGATTTTTCGAATATAGACCTTGAGGATCCGATCCTGAGCCCGAGGCGGATGTTGATCTTCTGATCTCTTCTTGTAGAAGTAGCGATATTACTCTTAATAGAGTGAGGTGCTCCTGGGTAGAAATTGCCATTATCCAATTTTCGTAGGCTTCAGGTAGACTCGATAATAGAGTCATGAGTGCATCAGAATCTTCTATGACTGAGCCAGTTGTAGTCATTTGCTCCATAAGATTTTTGAAGGTGTTGAGATGACTTGAAACACTATCTGTTTTACAAGTAGAAGTGAGGAAGTCCTCCAAATCCAAGGTAGAGCCTCCAAATGTCCTCCAAGCGACCTGCAAGCTTCAAGATGCTCCCTAACTCCAAGCTAGGATGCCTCCACCTGCAAGTAAGGATGGAAGCACAAGGTATTCATGGTCAACGACTGGGTGTTTTTGAGTTGAAAACTATTAAGTGTGCAAAGTTGGCGCCTAGGTATTGCGGTCCTTTTAAGGTTATCCAAGTGATAAACAAGGTCGCATACAAACTAGACCTTCCAGCTAACATTGGAATTCATCATGTTTTCCATGGTAGTAAGTTGAAACCCTCGTTGGGGGTCTCCCTATGGAAGATCTAGTGGAACTTCTTCGTGATGAGTCCTGAGTGGACCACCTGAACCCGAGGCGATTGTTAATGGCCAGCAGAGAACTCTACGGAGTAGAGTGTTTCGGGAATTTCTAGTCAGGTGGAGGGGCAAATCAGAAGAGGAGGATATCTGGGAAAAGGAGGCTGATCTCCAGAAGAATTTTCCAAATTTTTTCCTACAAGAAAAAACTTAAGTTTAGGGGGAAGGAATGTTACAGACCTATGTAACTAGCAGTACTTCAGACCCCTAATAGTCCATTTAGTGTTGGGGGCTAAATGGCAAGGTACCCTTAGGATTAAGGGTATGTGCCCTTGGATAAGGACAGGCAAGTGATTATACCTTAGTTGGAGGTATGGAGTCACGTGACCCCTGGATAAGGGGTACCCTTAGTATTAAGGGTAGGTGACTTAGATTAAGGTACTAGTGTCCTTGGTTAAGGGCAGGTAGGTGTCTATGCCTTGGATGGATGTATGGAACCTAGAGAGGAAGGAGTCTCTTGACATTCCATAAGCCTATGGAGGCTCTTGGAGATTCTTTAACTCCCCTAGGCTTCTCTCTCTCTCTCTCTCTCTCTCTCTCTCTCTCTCTCTCTCTCTCTCTCTCTCTCTCTCTCTCTCTCTCTCTCTCTCTCTCTCTCTCTCTCTCTCTCTCTCTCTCTCTCTCTCTCTCTCTCTCATTGGATGTGCATGGAACTCCATAGTGCATTGGAGGGGTCCATGGGCCATCGGTATGAGGGTAGTAGGGCGCCCATTGGGAGGGGGAGATCTCTCTTGTTTGCTTGGCTTATGCTCTAGTGTTGCTACTAGTGTGTAGAGTGCTTTCTTGTGGTAGTATGCTTGAGGTTTGGATCTTGCTTATTGTTACGAGCTCGTAACCAGTGCCGAACCCTAGAGAACACAGATAGGTCAGATACCACAGTCAGGGTCGTGTCCAGCGTACATGACCAACAGGGCAAGACAGTGTGAGTAGTGTGCCCCAGCATGGTCCATAGCCATGGCGGGCCTAACACAGCCTAGGGACCCTGTCAGCAGGATAGGGCCCCCAGTTGGGTCCCGACGTGCAGTCGGCCACATCTGTGCCATGTGGCCGACACTTGGCAGTAGCATGCTACCAGTCCTCACACTGGGCTAGGAGGGGCTTACTCTATATCAGGGAGTAGGCAAGGTTGGGTGGATCAGTTAGTGTTTGCCCTACTGTGGTGTTAGGATCTATTACACTGGTATCAGAGCCATCTCCATCCTAGGGAGTTCAGGACAGCAGTAGAGAAAGCTATCAGAAGATAGGAAAGATTTTTCAGATTCTCAGGAAAGAATTGAGGAGGAAAATCACTGTAGGGGATGATTTTGAGAAAGCCAAACAAGAACGTTTGTGCTTTGTGTGTATGGGCAAGGGACACACAGTCAGACAGTGTCCCAAGGGGCCTTTCACTAAAAAAGATAAAAAACAAGTTCATCTTGTTCAGACCGTATGTTTCCCCAGTGACTCGGCAGCTTCCGAGATCAAAGTGTATCATGAAGATCATGAACACTGTTGCCAGCTGACCTCTGCAATGCTAGCGAGACCCTTCAGCTTTGGGCCGCATGACCTAGTACGTATGCATGGGAAAGTTGGTAACCAGTCAGTAAGAGTCATGGTTGATGATGGGGCAACCCATAATTTCATCAACCACACCCTGGTTAAAAAGCTTAAACTACCAGAAGTACCTAGTCAGCATAGGTACATAGTTTCATTAGCTAAGGGTGAAGATAAAAAAATATGGAAAACTATGGTAAGTTAAATCTTGGTATTCAGGGGTACCAAGATCAAATAAACTTTCAGATAATGCACCTGGATCGAACAGACATTGTTCTCGGGAGAGATTGGCTCTACAGTTTAGGACCTTCCCTCCACAGAAACTATCAGGAGAACACCCTCAGCTTTCAGTATAAAGGCCGAGAGATCCAGTTGCATGGGGAGCATGATGTTCCCAACAGCCCTATGGTCTGCAGTTCAGAGCTCTGTCAGCTAATCGGAGACGAAGACCATCAGGTATTCTTATGTGACTTTCAGTTTATTCCTGAAGTTTCTATTTCCAGTTCTATTCAGCAGAAAATCAGTAAATTAGAAACTTTATTGTCTAAATTTAAAGATGTTTTTCCTGAAGATTTGCCACATGGTTTACCACCTAGCAGAGAGGTAGATCATGTAATAAACCTAGTACCAGGTACAGCACCTGTTTCTAAACCTCCGTATCGGGTCAGCCGAACAGAGGACGAAGAAATAACTAGGCAGTTAACAGACTATCTTGGGAAAGGCCAAATTCAGACCAGTAGTTCACCATGGGCCTCACCAGTCCTATTGGTGAAAAAGAAGGAGGGGTCTATGCGTCTTTGCGTAGATTATAGAGCCCTCAATAAAGTCACAATTAAGAATAAATACCCTATGCCTCGGGCAAACGAGTTGTTTGATCAACTCGACGGGGCTAAGATTTTCTGCAAAATAGACCTCAGATCGGGATATCATCAAGTCCGTATAAAATTGGAAGATGTCTCGAAAACAGCTTTTAGGACTCGTCACGGTCATTATGAGTTTAAGGTGATGCCATTTGGGCTCACAAATGCTCCAGCTACCTTTATGACCTTGATGAACAGTGTCCTCAGACCATACTTGGGTAAGTTTGTAGTCGTATTTTTAGATGACATTCTCGTCTACAGCAAAACGAGGAAGGAGCATCTAAAACACGCTCAGAAAGCATAAGCTTTATGCTAAACAATCCAAGTGTGAATTCTTCGTTGAAGAAGTAGCATATTTGGGTCACATTATCTCTTCAGATGGGATTAAGATGGACCCAAATAAGGTTAAAGCCATACTCAGTTGGCTGAGACCTCAGAATATTTTGGAACTTCAAATCTTTCTTGGTCTGGCGGGATATTACAGACGATTTGTCAAGGAATATGCTCAGATAGCAGTCCCTATGACAAATCTCCTTAAGGGGAAGGGAAAGGAGTTCATTTGGGAGTCCGCACAACAGGAGAGCTTTGATGCTCTCAAAACAGCCTTAGCTACAGCACCAGTTTTAAAGGTCGTCGACCCCAATCAGCCATTTGTGGTCGAAACAGATGCTAGCGACTTTGCAGTAGGTGCTGTGCTAACTCAGGGTGGACGACCAGTTGCGTTCGAGAGTAAAAAACTCGAGCCAGTTCAGACTAGGTACAGTGCCTATGAAAAGGAACTCTTTTCTATAGTCCATGCCCTTAAGACTTGGAGGCATTATTTGTATGGTGCTAACTTTGAGGTCCTGACAGACCATGAGAGTCTCAGATACCTTTGCAATCAACCTGAGCTTAGAGGTCGGAAAGCTCGTTGGGCAGAGTTGATGCAAGAGTTTGACATGTCTATCAGATATAGGCATGGAAAATTCAATACAGTAGCAGATGCCCTTAGCAGAATGCCTATGATAAACGAACTGAGTTTTACTCAGATTCGTAATGAGTTACTCGAGTCCTTGAGAGGGAAATGCCAGCATGATGCATTCTTCTCTATTATCTGGAACTCAGTCCAGAACTGACAGTTACAGACTCCAGAACCAGTTCCCGGGGCTGGTGCCAGTTCATCCAAGAATACGGCAGCTTCCGTTGAGGATGATGATGAGTCCGAGTATACGTCGTCAGATGACGTTGAGGATTCTGAGCCTGTATTACCCAAGCAAACCCCAGTGGTTGAGGGTCAGTTGACTCAAGGATTCAAATGGAAACAGTATTCCATTCAGGATGAGTACTTGCTCTATAGAGATAGAGTATGTGTCCCCAATTCAGAGGATTATAGGCAGCAGGTCCTATATGAATGTCATGACAATCCTAGCACGGGACACCCAGGCATACAGAAGACCTATGAGCTTCTTCGTAGGCAATTTTTTTGGCCCAGTATGAAAAAGGACGTCCACCAGTATGTAACCAGTTGCCAGAAATGTCAAGTAAATAAAGCAGAGCGTTTAAAGACAGGAGGGTTGTTGCATCCCTTAGAAATACCAGCTGGTAAATGGGAGAGTATCTCCATGGATTTTATAGTAGGCCTGCCTAAAACCCAAAAGGGTAATGACGCTATATGGGTCACAGTTGACCGTCTGACCAAAATGGCTCATTTTATTCCGACCAAAACAACCGTTAGAGCTCCAGAGTTAGCGAGGTTGTTTGTAGACGGGCTATTTAAATTGTACGGTCTACCTTCCGGCATAGTCAGCGACCGGGACAGTAAGTTTACTGGAAATTTTTGGAAAGCAGTATTCCATCATCTCCATACTAAACTTAATATGAGTACCACCGACCATCCACAGACGGATGGTCAAACAGAAAGGGTAAATCAAGTGCTGGAGGATATGCTTCGTGCATACGTCAGCAAGAGGCAGACTAATTGGGAGGAGTATCTCTCGATATTAGAGTTTGCTTACAACAGTACCAAACATTCAGCTACGGGATACAGCCCATTTATGCTGATGTACGGTTTTCAGCCACGCTCACCCACAGCTGTAGGGTTTAAACAAGAAAAAGTTGAAGCAGCCAGAAACTTTTTAGAAGACCTAAACCAGATGATAGAACATGCTAAGCGTAGCATTAGACAATCCCAGGATCGAGCCAGGCATTATGCAGATCCACACAGACGGGATGTGCAGTTCTCCACTGGTGAGAGAGTCTACTTGAGAGTCCCAGTTGACTCTAAAACCCTCAAATCAGGAGTGTGTGCTAAGTTGTCTCCAAGGTATTGTGGTCCCTTTACCATCAGTAGGAGACTAGGCGAGGTCACCTATGAACTAGAACTCCCACACAGCAGTAAGGTTTTTCCAGTTTTTCATGTAAGTAAGTTACGAAAAGCCTTAATCAGATCAGATAATCTGGTAGGGGACAGTGTTCTAGTTCTCCCATTGGATCCTCAACAACCTCCACATGAACCAGAGGAGATTCTTGATAGTAGAGAGACGCAGACTCGTCATACTCTATACCGAGAATATCTGGTTAAGTGGAATGATCAGCCTGTTGAGAATGCCACTTGGGAAAGAGGCAGCGTCCTTCGCAAGATTTTTCCAGACTTTGTCTTAGAGGACCAAGACGGTTCTTAAGGGGGAGGGAGTGTTACGAGCTCGTAACCAGTGCCGAACCCTAGAGAACACAGATAGGTCAGATACCACAGTCAGGGTCGTGTCCAGCGTACATGACCAACAGGGCAAGACAGTGTGAGTAGTGTGCCCCAGCATGGTCCATAGCCATGGCGGGCCTAACACAGCCTAGGGACCCTGTCAGCAGGATAGGGCCCCCAGTTGGGTCCCGACGTGCAGTCGGCCACGTCAGTGCCATGTGGCCGACACTTGGCAGTAGCATGCTACCAGTCTTCGCACTAGGCTAGGAGGGGCTTACTCTATATCAGGGAGTAGGCAAGGTTGGGTGGATGAGTTAGTGTTTGCCCTACTGTGGTGTTAGGATCTATTACACTTATGGTACGGGACATAAGTAGGGTTTGGATCTTGAGAATGCTATGGAGTGTTGTGGTATGCTTGTGATTTGTTTATGGTTACAAGGGGGTGCTAGATAGGTCTTGCTTGGAGCTTGGATCTAGCTATGGTTGGTTTGTGAATACTTGAGGCCAGCTTGTTATCTATCTTTGTGTCTAAAGAGTAGGGACACAAAAGATCAGCATAGTGCCTTGCCCTGTCATGGGCACTTCTTATGCTATCTTAGCCAGCTGTAACATTTCTTGCATATCCGCAAGGAAATCAGCTGCGGCTTGCACCCGTAGGTTTTTCATGCCAACACTAATTGGTGATCGAGGTTGAAAACCATACATAAGCATGAAAGGGCTGAATCCGGTTGTTGAATGTTTTGCACTGTTATATGCAAATTCCACCAATGGAAGGTACTGTTCCCAATCAGACTGCCGATGGCCCACATATGTTCAAAGCATATCCTCCATCGTCTGATTGGTCCTTTCTGTTTGACTGTCTGATTCCGGATGATTTGTAGAACTCAAACATAAAGTTGTTTCCAACTTTTCAAATACTGCTTGCCAAAAATTCCCAGTGAATTTTGGGTCACGGTCACTAACAATATCGCAAGGCAGCCCGTACAGTCGAAAAAGCTTCTCAACAAACAGTTGAGCTAGTTCTGAAGCTTTAACAGTAGTTTTCGTTGGGATAAATTGAGCAAACTTCGTAAGTTTTCAACAATGACCCAAACCAAATCGTGGCCCTTCCCTGTACATGGAAGCCCGACCACAAAATCCATAGATATACTTTTCCACTTTCCGGTAGGAATATCTAAAGGATGTAATAGGCCACTAGCTTTTAGCCTCTCTGATTTATTTAACTGGCACTTAATACATTTAAGTACATAGGCCTCTACCTAACTTTTCAACTTAGGCCACCAAAATTGCCTTCGAACTAAGTCAAGTGTTCTTTGTATACCCGGATGTCCTGCGCATGGACTATCATGACACTCATGCAAGATTTGGGCCCTTACAGTGTCATTCTCCGGTATACACACCTTTCCTTTACGAAACAAAATCCTTTTTCGAATTAGAAAATCCGTTTCAGTCTTTCCCTGATTCAAGGAATCTTGCAAACCTGAATCGACCCCCGAAAGTACTTGTTGT
This sequence comes from Diphasiastrum complanatum, assembly GCA_029204225.1. NCBI lineage: Eukaryota > Viridiplantae > Streptophyta > Lycopodiopsida > Lycopodiales > Lycopodiaceae > Diphasiastrum > Diphasiastrum complanatum. Next base: position 13,839,179 of record CM055103.1, read on the forward strand.
GAATACTTTCCAAAAAAAAAATCGGACTCATATAGTCCTTGAAGAGACTGAAACAACTCCGGTTCTATAACAGTAAAGCACAACTGATTAATAACCGGAAACTGACTCAAAGCATCCGCTAGAGTATTTTGACTTCCTTTACAATAATATATAGAAAAGTCAAAGATTTGCATCAGCTCAGCCCATTTAGCTTGCCTCCCCTTTAAATCTGTAGCATCACGGAAATATCGAAGAGTCTGATAATCCGTCAAAACTTCAAATCTGGCTCCATACAAATAATGTTGCCAAATTTTCAAGGAATGAACAACTGCAAACAGTTCCTTCTCATAGGTACAATACTTAGACTGAGCAGGATTGAGTTTCTTGCTTTCATAAGCCACATGATGTCCATCCTGCATCAAAACAGCTCTAATAGCATAATCACTGGCATCGGTCCTAACCACAAAAGTCTTATTAGGATCGCCAATGATTAGTATTGGTGCCGAAGTGACACTTTTCTTAAGCAACTCAAAACAATTATTCATATCCTCCATCCACACCACTAGTGGGCTCTTAGCCCTCCGGCTTAGGTAAGGGGAAATGTCAATCAAGCAAATTGGGGAATATGCCGACAGAAAAATCCCACAAACCCCAAGAAAGACTTGATTTCCCGAACCGTGGTGAGAATAGGCCAATCAATAACCCTCTGGATACGATCAGCCTCAATCTCCACCCCCCGTTCGAAAATCTTATGTCCCAAGTAGGACAATTCCTTAGCAAAAAAGTCACACTTAGACTCTTTGGCAAAGAGCTTTTCCCTTCTTAGAATGTCCAAGACAATCCTAAGATGCTCTTTATGTTATGCCAAATTCTTACTGAACACTAGGATATCATCTAAGAATACCACTACGAATCTTCCAAATATGGCCTGAACAAATCGTTCATCATTTGTTGGAAAGTTGCCACTGCATTGGTCAAACCAAAAGGCAACACCCAAAATTTGTAATGACCAAAGCGAGTTCAAAACCCGGTTTTTGGTATATCTTCTGCCTTAATGCGTATCCGATGGTAGCGCGATCTTAGATCTATCTTGGTAAAGTACCCAACACCACCAAGATAGTCTATTAGATCATCCATCTGCGGCAATGGATATCTATTCTTAACGATTACCTTGTTCAATTTCTTATAGTCGACGCAAAACCTTATAGTCTCATCCTTCTTGGCCACCAGAACCACTGGTGATGCCCAAGGAGACTTACTAGGTTGTATCCACCCCTTTTTCAGGTAATCATGTAATTGCCTATTTACCTCAGTCTCTTCCGATGCACTCATCCTATAAGGACGCTATGTGATTGGAATTGCTCCAGGTATTAGGTCAATTTTATGATCAATTGTCCTTTCTGGTGGTAAACCTACATGAAGGTCTAAAGAAACATCTTTGAATTCCTGCCTAAGTTCATTATAGGCTTCAAATTCTGTAGTGTTCTCACTGGGTATATTCATGGCATTAGTGTTAAGTTCTTCATCATTGCAGGAAATGATATCATTATGAAAACATAAATAAACTTTAAAATTAGAATTCTTCATAATAGAATTAAGTTCCTGTTTAGAATAAGGGTTAACATTTTTAGTGTCAACACTCAAACTAGCCTTGATCTTAATTAAAGAATTCTCATGCATAAAAGATAAAGATTTCTCAACAAAATCAATTCTCAAAGATTTGTTCTTATCAAAATGCCATTGTTGCCCAAGAACAATATCTACATTAGCTAATTGAACATCATGGAATTCTAGTTTTTCAGAATAATCTTGAATGTGCAATTCTACATTAAGCCTTAATCAAAAGCAAAAATGAAAACCAAATCTTTATGTAAACTTCAATTGACTAATCCAAGCTAATGTTTACATAAAGTTTCCATTCCCATTCCAATTCCATTTGTCATTTCAAAAGCAACCAAAGTTTTCACATTTCTCACTATTCTAGATTTCCAAAACCAAGAAACTAGTGTCTAGAAATGGATAACTAATGAAGCTTTATGAAAACTTCAATTTTCAGATCTGCTTTTTAGACTTACAGGTCTGAAAATCAAAACTTCAAAATGACAAAAAACAGAATTTCAAAACCTGTTTTATGCACAAAGTTACACTACCATTCCCTTCCTACATTGCCATCTTAATGAAACTAGGAGATAGAAAGGTGTAACTAATGAAGTTTGAATGAAAATTTCATTTTTCAGATCTGATTTTCAGATTTACAAGTATGCAAAACATAACTTCAAAATGAAAATTAGAACTTCAAACACTTCATTTATGCAAAAAAAACACTAGTTTTGATCAAAACACATAGCTAGAGTCAATTTTTTTGCCAAAAAAAAGTTTGTATATGTAGAGGAAGACTTCCTCTATCCATCCCACAAATCTTTTTTCAGAACTTTTAAAAATCCAAAGCCCAATTTAAAACTTCTCTAACATGATAAAAAATCAGCCCCTAAACAATTCTATAAGCATCACTACTCTCTTCCAAAGAGAACTAGATTCATTGGGTACTTCAACTACAAGCTTCCTACAACTAGAAAAGCCTATAATCTTCCCCAAAAAAAATTAGTTGGTAATCTTAATAGAACTTGAAAAAGTTTAGAAAGGTTACCATCCTTTGTCTAGCTCTGATACCACTTTTACAAGTAGAAGTGAGGAAGTCCTCCAAATCCAAGGTAGAGCCTCCAATGGTCCTCCAAGCAACCTGCAAGCTTCAAGATGCTCCCCAACTCCAAGCTAGGATGCCTCCACCTGTAATAAAGGATCTGCAAGCCTCCAAGGATCTCTCCTCCACCTGTGTCCCTACTCTTTAAACACAAAGATAGATAACAAGCTGGCCTCAAGTATTCACCACCCCACCATAGCTAGATCCAAGCTCCAAGCAAGACCTATCTAGCACCCCCTTGCTAACCGTAAACAAATCACAAGCATACCACAACACTCCCTACGTGCTGAAATAGTCTTTTTGTTTTGGTTAGGGCAATCTTTATAGCAATGTTTTCTAATACAATCAGCACATTCAGTGACATATTGGTATCGTAGTCTACATTCACTTTGGAAGTGAGCAGTTTCTCTGCATACAAACCATCGTTTTTGAAGGGCTAAAGGAAAAATTGCATAAGCCTCTTGGTTGGCTTGACTAGGTTGCTCCTCCGGATAATATCGATCGTTCGGATAGGAGGTAGATGCCTCATCTATGTATGTGTTATTAGTACCTTCATCATAAGTAGATAAATAGGTTGTGGTATCATAAGAAGAATTATCTACCAGATTGGCCTGTACATGAGGTCAGATTTGTTGGTTTGGCTTATTTGGTTGGGTAGACCCTCTTGGACCTAGGAGTGCCAATCTTTATTGTTGTGCAGGTGGTTGTTGTCTTGGCAAGAGGCCAACTAAAAACCATATGATCAACAGTTTATCAGTTGGTTGTTCTTGGACTTCACTTCTGAAACGCTTGAAGCGCTCGATATAGTCATGTACTCGTTCATCTTTTTTTTATTTTTCTATTACTAAGTCATACGAATGGACTCTCAGTGAGTCTGAAAGGTTGGAATCACTTAGAAAAAGACTCTTTCAACTTTGAGGTCAATCTTGTCTATCATCACGATCGAGGTTAAAAAACCACTCTCATGTTTTATCCACCATGGTCATTGAAAACAGTTGGACTTTTGTATCATTCGTATATGCAGTCATAGGGACGTGTCCAATGGAGAATTGGTTTAAAGAGACGTTAGATAACGGTTTGCTTGAACATTGGACGGTGGTGTTCTGATGCAAGTCGGATCTTAGAGACAAGATGGAATGCGTGCTTCTGAAAAAAATGAATGCAAGTGATAGACAGATGGTCTGGAGTCAATCTGATCTCTATGAAGTTTGTGCCAAGTGGGGTGTTACAAAGTAAAAGCTTGCAATTTTTGCAATTCAGTTGGCAGATTAGTATATTGTTTGACCTAAGGGCCTGGTGGAAGATGTACCAATTAAGATTGTAGGTGTCCAATATGTCATTGCTTTTGTAGTAATGGACTTGCCAGAAGCACCATCATTTTATCGTGTTTTTACTGCCATGTCCTTGGTTACGAGTTGTACAAGTAATTCACAACTGGGGTATGGGAAAAATTACATTTGAGAACCAGTCAAAGTTGATCCATTGACTTAGACGTCAAGCCAATCATCTAATATGGAGATGATAATTCTTCCACAACAAATCATACTTGTGACCGACCACAAAACGCATTGGGAATCCATTATGATTCTCAAACTGATAATGTTAACTAGAACCAAGCATTAGCAACTATTGATTGTACAGAGGATCATATGTGACGACTTGATGACAAGTCAGAAGTAATTGACATTCCAATGAAAGATCATACCCTTGATACTACCATCACATATGTTGTCAATATGCTAAATGTAGCTTGGATTTCAACCGATCCAATCCTGGATCCAATTGAAGATGAACTTATTTCAGTCAGTCACGCTCTATTCTATGACATGGACACAGAACTTACAGATGAACAAATCTTAAGCCATATGGATCCTACATGATTTGGTGTTCGACACATTCTTGATGAACCATTGATATGGAATCTTCAAGTCAGATCTCTCAAAAGTCAATGTCTGAGAAATCTAAATGCAAAGCAAAGGTTAGTCTCTTTGAACAAGAGAAAGTCGAGGCTGTTAAGCATGATATGCCAGATCACTTCAAACGTTATACTTTGGATTATGCTAAATCTTTACAACTTGGTCATGAGGCTTTACATCCAATATGTGAAACTAGATTGATGGCAGTTCATGCACTAGCAGTAGAGAAAGCTCATCGCAAAGCATGGCATGATTATCGGTTACATAAGAAGGATATGAAGGAAGGAGATCTTGCCTTGATGTACAAAATGAAACTAATAATAAGAAACTTGAAATTGACAAGTGAAGGACCATACAGAGTCAAAAAAAATTCAATCTCATGGAGTACTGATCCTGAAATATTGTGAACTAGAGAGTGAAGGCATGTCTTAAGTTCTTAAAGGCCAAAAGAGATATTGGCTTATCATTCACATAAAGCTGGTCTCGAATCAACTTAATGAAAATCAATAAGGCTTTGAATCAAAACTCAAAAAACATTGCATCACATAGATTCATTCACACAATAGCGGAAGCACTGAGGGGTGGGGTCAAGATGGGGACCCCCCCCCCCCAAAGGATTCTTTTCTTATCATTATGCAAATCCAATTGGCCAATGCCAATTACATATACAATAGATTCCAATAGGGATCTCAGATGTAGAAACATCAACTTACATAAACTTAGTTCATATTCAATAATCTTAATTCCATATCTAGCTTAACAAAAGCATAGAAATTTCTTCATAAGTCTTAATCTTTTCGACATGCAATCATGTTGGATTTTAGATTCTTGACATGCAATCATAAGGGTTCATAGATTCTTGACATGCAACAGTCATGAAGTGACATGCATGGTCATTTGTGGCAATGCATGGTGTGACATGCAAGCTTCAAATCTGACATGCAAGCTTTAGATCTGACATGCAAGCTCTAGATCTGACATGCATGGACAATAGGCCACAAATACTAAGACATGCAAGCTTCAAATCTGACATGCAAGCTCTAGACATGCAAGCTCTAGGTCTGACATGCATGGACAATAGGCCACAGATGCTATGACATGCAAGCTTCAAATCTGACATGCATGGACAATAGGCCACAAATGCTATGACATGCAAGCTTCAAATCTGACATGCAAGCTCTAGATCTGACATACATGGACAATAGGCCATAGATGGCATGACATGCAAAAGTACTGATCAGCCATTCTTACATATGGATAACAGTTTCAAGAGCATACCATGGTTTTGAGAAAAGGTTGAGAGAGAGAGAGAGAGAGAGAGAGAGAGAGAGAGAGAGAGAGAGAGAGAGAGAGAGAGAGAGAGAGAGAGAGAGAGAGAGAGAGAGAGAGAGAGAGAAATCCGAGAGTTTGAGCTCTGCCTCAATCCTCTTCTCCAAAGGACCAGTACACAACAAACAACAAAATGGTAGAGTTTGGATGCAACATCCTTCAATCCTCCTGGTAGAGGGGTGCATTTCCACTCCCGATTATGCAAGTTTTGGAAGCCTGATCCCCCAGCTTGATTGAAGAATAATTTTTATCTATAGTTGATTTTGAAATTTTGTTGTTTTCAATTTCTCATTTTTTATTTTTTGGAAAAGACTATGTATGGAAATAAAATTTAAATAAAACAAAAAAAAAATGATGAGCAAAAGTCAAAAAAGTCATCAAATCATAAAAAGTGAAAGAAAAATATTTTTAGGAATGAATTTTCTAAGAAAAGAGGATCCAAAAATCACTATTTGGGCTAGATTTTGATTCAAACAGTCACATTAGCCTTTGCCAAGTTTTTAGATGATTAATTCCACTCATAGCTACCTATACTGAGTTGAAAAAAAGTTAGTTTGCACCATAAGTACTAGTTTTTAATCTAGGCAAGAGTTCAGCTCTATGTCACCTAAGAAATTTTTGTCGAGCATGATGGAGTCATTATGAACCTTCGTCAACCTAACAAATGGATTCAAGCCATTAAAATCAGGTTGAGTGAAGGTTGAAACCTTGGAAATTTTCATTAAATGTAGTACCTAGACAAATATTGGAGTTAGGACCTTCGTCAGATCTAAAGTGTCGATTTCACACGTCTAGATTGTCCACAACATGTACTTGTGATCTCCTAAGGTGTGTAGATGCATCAAGATCAAGACTAGATTGAGATTCAAGATCAATCTTAGATCCTATGGCAAAAACACACTACTACATGCATTCAATCACTTCCAACTCTCAGTCACACATGTGGGAAGTATTCAAAAAATATTCTAAGTAAAAACAAGCTGCTCTCCTCGGGTAGAGAGAGAAAAACCATCATGAGCTCTCGGGTAGAGAGAGAAAACTAGAAATTCAATGACACTCAAAATCCACACAATCACCAAATCAATTAGATCCAAAATGAGGAGTACAATGATACTAGTAGATCTACGAGCTACCACTATGCTTAACTATGATTGGACCACACTTTGTCACCTCTTAATCCTATTGGACCATTGATCGATGCACCTCTTAATTCTATTGGACCATATTCAAGCACACCTCAAATTCCTATTGGACCTCACATGGTTCCACCTCTAAATCCTATTGGACCTCTTAGAATTCATAAAACAAAGGTATTACACTTGTCTACACTCTAATTGGCACGAGTTTAGCCTCTTTCTCTATTTTGGCTCAATACTGGCATTACAAGTGGAAATGCATAATTTGCCATCTATGCCATATTCGTTCCTATCAACATCCTACACCTAGATGCTTGATGTAAAAAACATAAGACCCCTATATCTAACATAGATAATCTTTTTCAATTCTTCACACTCCTCCTAAAAAATTATCTATGAAGATTTAAGCATTGATCTTGATATAGCTCCAAGATTAGATCTATGCTTGATGAAAGCACTTTTGCTCAAAGGCTTGGTGAGTAGATCGCAACCCTTGCATGAAATATGGGATTATTGGCAAGAGCTTGGGCCGAGATGTTATTACACTTGATCATTGGTAGATCATCTTCCTTGATGCACTTTAGCTCCATTAATAACCTCTTGATCCAAAGCACCTCTAGTAGTTGTAGTGAGTGCTTTGTACGCGGCCTCACATGAAGAGAGAGATATAGTATCTTGCTTTTTGGAAAGCCAAGATATTAGATTGCCTCCAAGAAAGATAGTGTATGCACTAATAGACTTTCGATCCATCTTGTCACTTGCAAAGTCCGAATCCGAGTAGCCAACAATGGATAGATCTTCACTTTTATAAAGTAGACCATAATCACAAGATGAAGATACATATCTTAGAATCCTCTTGGCCATCTTTCAATGATGGATCTTAGGATCTTGCATAAATTGATTCAATTTGTGCACACAAAAACTTAGATCGGGCCTAGTAATGGTAAGCCAAATCAAGGAGCCTACAAGACTCCTAAAAAGTGTGATGTCCTCAAAGGATCTTTCATCACCTTTATTAAAATCTTTTACAATTTGCTCCATTGGAGTATCTATGCTCTTATAATTTTCCATATAGAATTTTTTCAACATAGAGTGAGCATATCTAGATTGGCATATAAAGACATGATTTTCATAAAAATCAATTTCTAGGCCTAGGATGTAATGTATCTCTCCTAGATCTTGCATTTTAAGCTCACATCCAAGTGCTAGCTTAGTTCCATCAACTAGCTTGATACAACTTTCACAAAGAATAATGTCATCAACATAAATTAGAAGAATGACAATATTGCTACCAGCAAACTTTAGATACATGGAAGGATCATAGTCACTAAGAGTAAATCCTAGTGAGATAAGAAAAGAATTAAGTCTTGAATACCATGATCTTGGTGCTTGCTTGAGTCCATAAAGACTTTTGAAGAGCAAGCACACTTTGGACTCATCCTTGATGAATCCTTGAGGTTGTTCCAAGATAACCATTTAGAAAAGCATTGGATACATCTAATTGGAACACCTTCCACTTAAAGAAACAAGCAAGAGAAATAAGAATTCTTATTGTCACCATCTTTGCAACGGGTGCAAAGGTCTTTCTTGAAGCAATTGGTGGCATAATGGCCTTTCTTGCCACAATAAAAGCACTTGATCTTCTTCTTCTTGAGCTTGGATGATGAATCATTAGAGGAATCACCTTCCTCCTCATCTTTGTCTTTCGATTTGACTTTGTCCTTGCTTGAGGATTGTTGATGTTGGTTCTTGCTCCTCCCTTTGTGCTTATCCTTGGCAAAAAGAGCTTTGCCATCATTATGAGTGAGAGAGAGCTTGTCCATCCTCAAGAGCTTGTACTCTTGTCTTGATTCTTCTGAAATTAGCACACTTTGGAGAGCCTCCAAACTTGGTAGCTCCTCAATGGCATAGGATTGGACAAGGTTATCAAAGTCACTTCTCAAGCCATTGAGAACGACTTGAACTAGCTCATTTTGATTGATGGAATCACCAATACAAGCAAGTTCTCTATGAATATCTTTTACTCTCAAAACATAACTAGATGCACTCTCATCACTCTTTTGGCTACTTTGAAAGATTTGATTCCTAAGAGTGAGAAGCCTAGAGGTATTCTTAGCCTCATAGATAGTCTTGAGACAATCCCAAGCTTCTTTGGCTATTGTACAAGTACCTATCTCCCTCAATATCTCATTAGAGACATTCATCTTAATGTAGTGGAGAGCCATCCTAGCTCTCTTTTTGTATTTTTGAACCTCTTGAAGAACTTGTGGTTCTTCTTCAAGGCCAAGAACTATGTCCATCACGTCTTGAAGGATCAAGATGGACCCCATCCTCATTTTCCAAATTTAATAGTTTGAAGTGGACAATCTTTCACTTGGTTCCAACAAGGATGAACCCATTGAAGACATTTGAAGTGAAGAAAACTCAAATGATGAACAATAAATGTTGCTACACACTCTCAATAGGATCCAATAATAGAGTACTATTTCCTCCTATGAAAGATCTTGCAACTATTTGTGAATTGATTCTCACTAGCTACACAAATCTCTCTAAAACAAGATCTATTTCACATCAAATGATGGAGTATAGGCAAAGTTAGGATCAAACACTCTTAGCACATGTGAAGTACACTAAGAAACCAAATTTGACTCAAATACAATGATATTGCAGGAAACAAAATGGCTAAGATCTCAAAACAGTGCCTAGATCACATATAGATGAGATTGGTAAGTATACAACTGTAATTTTGGATCAACCAAGCAATCTCTTGACCAAACCAAATGTGTCCACCCAAGTCTAGGTGCCCTACCTAACCCTCTTCAAAAACTTATAACTTCTGATTGGCTCAACCAAATGGAATGAAACTGATTGCATCAGAAACTAGACAAAAATAGCTTCAAAACAAGCTATCAAGCAAGATAAATGGATCAAGCATGAGAGAGAACTTCCAAACTGAAATTGGATGTTCCTCACACGTGTCTGAGCACCTGATTCCGTACAGTACCAGTTCAGACCCAATCAATGTCCTTTTGATCTCTTTTGATCCAAAATTGAACAAGATAGCTAGGAAAATGGGCCTTGACAATTTCTAGCTCAAGATTGATGAATAGTTTTTACTTAAATGGATCAAAATGCATGGTAACCTTAGGTAGGCTCTGATACCATGTTGATTTCACACGTGTGGATTGTCCACTACATGTACTTGTGATCTCCTAAGGTGTGTAGATGCATCAAGATCAAGACTAGATTGAGATTCAAGATCAATCTTAGATCCTACAAAAACACACTACTACATGCATTCAATCACTTCCAACTCTCAATCACACGTGTGGGAAGTACTAAAAAAATATTCTAAGTAAAAACAAGCTGCTCTCCTCGGGTAGAGAGAGAAAAACCATCATGAGCTCTCGAGTAGAGAGAGAAAGCTAGAAATTCAATGACACTCAAAATCCACACAATCACCAAATCAATTAGATCCAAAATGAGGAGTACAATGATACTAGTAGATCCACAAGCTACCACTATGCTTAACTATGATTGGACCACACTTTGTCACCTCTTAATCCTATTGGACCATTGATCCATGCACCTCTTGATTCTATTGGACTATATTCAAGCACACCTCAAATTCCTATTGGACCTCACATGGTTCCACCTCTAAATCCTATTGGACCTCTTAGAATTCATCAAACAAAGGTATTACACTTGTCTACACTCTAATTGGCACGAGTTTAGCCTCTTTCTCTATTTTGGCTCAATAGTGGCATTACAAGTGGAAATGCATAATTTGCCCTCTATGCCATATTTGTTCCTATCAACATCCTACACCTAGATGCTTGATGTAAAAAACATAAGACCCCTATATCTAACATAGATAATATTTTTCAATTCTTCACATAAAGAACCTTCGCCAAGCTACCTTATTGGTCAGGAGTCTTCTCCAAGAATTTTGAAAGCTATTTTCACAGTATTGAACATGTCTATTAATTTTTGTCTAGAATTGATCAAACAAACTAGCACTTTGTCTAATAGACCCTCCAAATTAGCTTATAATAGGGTTGAATTCGAGTTCATTTAACACCAATGCTAGCAAAGTTCTTGCCAAATTTTTCCACAACCAAACTTTCTGAGAATTTTCTACCAGCCTTCTGACACATTCTCAAGCCTTCTAATCTCATGTCTTTCATACTTTACCTATTTTACTATTGTCATTATGTCGTCTACCGAGTCTGATACCTCTATTCCACCCCGATTCGTCCACCATGATCTGTCATCCAACGTGATGTTTCAACCTCAAGGGGCATGATGGCTTCGGCTAGCACTGATAAGGTGGCATAATGGCTGGCCTCTACTCAAAGCGTTGGGGATCCACCCCATCGCCTTTTGAAACATAATTTGTGGATAAACACTAGACCTAGGAGGAAGGAAATCTACTTGGTCTAAAACACTAGCTGGATTTCACTCTTCATAAGTTAGTAACATCACTTTCATGTAAAACACTTTAAATGAAACGCTGAGTGAAATATTACCTAACTTAGGAGATTAAAGTTAAGGAAATAATAATAATTACACTATGAAATTATCCACAAACTCTAGCACACAATTCAAAAAGCTTTCAGGTACAAATATCCTTAGAATCTAGAATTCTAAAATATAACAATTCATTCAACTAGAATCTCTAGGAGAATCATTAAGATATAAAATGATTAAAACTCAACCCTGAGTATCCTAGGTACTTCTCTTGAGTTAAATGCCTCTGTTCTAGCATCAAATGCTTAATAGATTTGTTTGTCCCCTATAGAACTGGAGATCTAATCAAAAGAACTGTACTCTAGCATTTGCAAACCGTAACTTGTGTGAGAAATTGGCAAAAATCTAGCTTGGTATTTTTTATGATAGAAGTTTGTAAGTGAATCTCACATGTGTGGAGGATGTTCCCACGTGTGGAGGGGGGGGTCTCATAGAATTTCATAGTCAAGCATTTAGGTGTAGGATGTTGATAGGGTCAAATTTGGCATAGATGGCAAATTATCCATTTCCACTTGTAATGCCAATATTGAGCCAAAATAGAGCCAAACTTGTGCCAATTAGAGTGTAGACAGGTGTCATGCTTTTGTTTGATGAAGCTTAAGAGGTCCAATAGGATTTAGAGGTGGAACCTTGTGAGGTCCAATAGAAAATTGAGGTGTGCTTGAATATAGTCCAATAGAATTTAGATGGTCCAATAGGATTAAGAGGTGGCAAAGTGTGATCCAATCATAGTTAAGCATAGTGGTAGCTCATGAATCTATTAGTATCATTGTACTCCTCCTTTTGGATCTAATTGATTTTGTGATTGAGTGGATTTTGAGTGTCATTGAATTTCTAGCTTTCTCTCTCTACCCGAGAGCTCATGATGGTTTTTCTCTCTCTACCCGAGGAGAGCAGCTTGTTTTTACTTAGAATACTTTTGGAACACTTCCCACACGTGTGAGTGAGAGTTGGAAGTGATTTAATGCATGTAGTAGTGTGTTTTTGCCATAGAATCAAAGATAGATCTTGAATCTCAATCTAGTCTTGATCTTGGTGCATCTACACACCTTAGGAGATCACAAGTACATGTAGTGGACAATCCACACGTGTGAGAATTCAACATGGTATCAGAGCCTACCTAAGGTTACCATGCATTTTGACCCATTTGAGTGAAAACTATTCATCAATCTTGAGCTAGAAATTGTCAAGGCCCATTTTCCTAGCTATCTTGTTCAATTTTGGAACAAAAGAGATCAAAAGGACATTGATTGGGTCTGACCTGGTACTATATGGAATCAGGTGCTCAGACACGTGTGAGGAACATCCAATTTCAGTTTGGGAGTTCTCTTTCATGTTTGATCCAAAAATCTTGCTAGATAGCTTGTTTTGAAGCTATTTTTGTCTAGTTTCTGATGCAATCAATTTCATTCCATTTGGTTGAGCCAATCAAAAGTTATAAGCTTTTGAAGAGGGTTAGGTAGGGCACCTAGACCTGGGTGGACACATTTGGTTTGGTCAAAAGATTGCTTGTTTGATCCAAAATCACAGTTGAATGCTTACCAATCTCATCTATATGTGATCTAGGCACTGTTTTGAGATCTTAGCCATTTTGTTTCATGCAATATCATTGTATTTGAGTCAAATTTGGTTTCTTAGTGTATTTCACACGTGCTAAGAGTGTTTGATCCTAACTTTGCCCATACTCCATCATTTGATGTGAAGTAGATCTAGTTTTGGAGAGATTGAGATAGCTAGTGAGAATCATCTCACAGTTTGTTGCAAGATCTTGCATAGGAGATGGTAGCACACCATTATTGGATCCTATAGTGAGAGAGAAGCAACATTTTTTGTTCATCACTTTTATTTATCTCCACTTTACATGACTTCAATGAGTTCATACTTGTTGCAACCAAGTGAGAGATTGTCTACTTCCAATTATTCAATATGGAAGTTGAGGATGGAGTCCATCTTGATACTCCAAGATGTGATGGACATTGTACTTGGGATTGAGGAGGAGCCTCAAGTCCTTCAAGAAGTACAAAAATACAAGAAGAGAGCTAGGATGGCTCTCCACTACATTAAGATGAATGTCTCTAATGAGATATTGAGGGAGATTGGTGATTGTTCTACATCCAAGGAAGCTTGGGATTGTCTCAAGTCCATCTATGAGGCTAAGAACACCTCTAGGCTCCTCACTCTTAGAAATCAAATATTCCAAAGTAGTCAAAAGAGTGATGAGAGTGCATCTAATTATGTTTTGAGAGTCAAGGATATTCATAGGGAGCTTGCATGTATTGGTGACTCAATCAATCAAAGTGAGCTAGTCCAAGTCATTCTCAATGGCTTGAGAGATGAATATGACAACCTTGTCCAATCCTATGCTATTAAGGAGGAGCTACCAAGTTTGGAGGCCCTTCAAAGTGTGCTTATTTCTGAAGAATCAAGACAAGAGTACAAACTCTTGAGGATGGACAAGCTATCACTCAATCATAATGATGGCAAAGTTCTATTTGCCAAGCACAAAGAGAGGAGTAATAAGCAACACCATCACTTCTCTAATGACAAAGCTAAAGACCAAGATGGAGAGGAGGAGGATACCTCTCATGCTTCTACTTCAAATCTCAAGAAGAAAAAGATCAAGTGCTTTTATTGTGGCAAGAAAGGCCATTATGCCACCAATTGCTTCAAGAAGAAGAATCAACTCAATCAAGCCAACATCACCAATGAGGAAGAAGACTATATTGCAAGTGATGGAGAAGGCTCTCTTATGGCATCAAGCTTCTCCTCTTCCACCTTCAACAAGGATGACTCATGGTATATTGATAGTGGAGCATCTTCACATATGTGTGGCTCCAAGCACTTTTTTTCATCTATTATGCCTTATGATGGAGTCAAGAAGACCATATACTTTGCAAGTAAGCATGAGTGCAATATTGAAGGAGTAGGGATTATTCCCTTGAAGCTTGCATCTTCTAAAGATCTCTTTCTCAACAATGTTCTTTTTGTCCCAAAGCTTACAAAGAACATCTTAAGTGTTGGCCAACTTCTTGATAGTGGCTTTGATGTCAATTTCAATATTGACAATTGTGTGATTAAGAAGGATGGTGAGATCCTTGCATATGGATCAAGATTTGAAGGCATCTACAAATTTGATCCAAGTGAGAGTGCAAACTCTCTTGATGTTTTTTATATTTCCAAAATTTCAAAGGAGGAGGATTACACAAGATGCACATATCTTCTCTCTTCAAGTATTATGGTGTATGATTATTCCTTATTATTCAAAGCATATGTTGAGAGGAAATTCTCATTGAAGATCAAAGCTTTGAGGAGTATTGGAGCTCTTGAAGGAATAGCACCATATGAAGTTTTATTCAAGATGAAGCCTAAGGTTGATCACCTTAGTGAACTTGGAAGTGCTTGCTTTGCATATATTCCCTTGGAAACAAGAAGGAAGGATGATTCAAGCTCATGGATCATGATTGGATACTCATCCATCAAGGAGGCCTTTAGTGTCTTTACACTCTCTATTTCAAATGCGATGGTGAATAGAGATGTCATATTGCATGAAGATTCAATCTTGGAAGTGGCCGAGATCAAGGCTTCTCAAGAAGCATCACAAGTTATCCTTTTTGAAGGTATTCAAGTTATGATGGGGCCAATGTGTGAGGAGGAGTTTCTTCTTCTTATGATTTCAAGAAGATCTTCAAGATGCATGGCCGAGTCTTTATCCTTACATGGCAAAGAGGGGCATATTTCATGTTGTATCTACTACAACACATTTATATATGCTTCTCTTCCTTTGCTTGAAATGCTATCTTGCTTCATTGAATTTTTTGGATCTCAAAGTTCAAGAAAAGCTATACTAGTTTTGTATGATGCTTATGGTATGGACATGTTTCTTGTCATTATTGACTTAGATGTGTTTCCAATACTTTTTGAAAGCAAGATATTGTATTGTCAAAAGTATGCTCTTGGTTCTAGTAAGAACAAGATTGAGCTTGGTACTTACTTTTTTGAAAATCATGTTTTCACATGTTTTGAGGCAAATTGTAAACTCCTCTTGAGATTAAGTGAAGCATCCAAAGTGGACACTTACATCCTTGAGAGAGTAACTAGCCTAAAAAAGATCAAGATAGTCTTTGATATCAAGGTTAGATCCATCATGGATATAGTTCATTGTATGTGGACTAGTCAAGCTAGAAAGCATAATCTTGATAATCATCATTGTTTCATATCTTATGATCTTGATCTCCATGATCCTTATGAGGCTTGGAAGCCTCAGATTTCTCTATTTATGGTGCATCCATCATGCAAGTGAAACTTTCAAGGCAAAGATCATCATCAAGCATGGAGGAAGCCCATGATAATAGTGGCATATTTGTGGAGCACTCTTCAAAGGCATTGGCAAGAGATCTCTACCAAAGAGATCTTATCATGGATATGATGAGGGTGCTGCTATGATGGATCCCTTGGCTGATCTTCACTTCTTATGCATACCAAAGGATCCACTCAAAAAGATTTACAAACTTCTCAAGTGATCTAGCTACAAAAGATCCAATCTACATATGCAAGAAACTCAATTTTTGGGTAGAAGTCAATCTATAGCATGCTCTAGCATTGATAATGTGGTAGTCTGATGCTAGTAAGCAATCAAGACGAAATACAAACAACAAGTCCGCCTGCGTTATCTTCACCAAATCCTTGATATATGTGCTTGATCCTTTCATAAACTACAACACAAGCTATGATACCATCATGTGAATAATTTGGGATCAATCAAGATTCAAATCCATAACCTGATCTTTGGTTAGAAATAGATCACCTCTACCAATCCTGCCAATGTAGAAAAATCAACATCTACTCAAAGAAAGAGATGCAAACTCACTAGGAACCTAATAAAACATCAAACATAAGATATGATGAAGTTTCTGTCCATAAAAAAATAGAAAGCTGCTCTATTTCACACGCGTGGATCCAAAAATAACATAAAATAAGCATTCTACACACAAGATTGCAAGATATCACCAATATAGTGTAGCAATGGATAGATGAACCCAAGAGAACCATGTATAAGCATGAAATGAGATAAGAGAGAGAGAATTTCTTTTTCTTTCCATGAGTTACATCCTTTTATACAAGGTCCAAATCTAACTTCAAACTTTGGTTTCTCTCCATAATGAAAAACCCTACTATTTTTGTGACTAGATTAAATGTCTCTACTGCTCAAATTGAATCTACCAAAAACTCGTGTTCTATAGTTTCCCACACTTTCCAAAAGTGTTTATTCAAATGCTTTTAGACGAATATAGCTTTGAAAAGTTAAGCTCTAAGTCTAATATGAAAATTGGCCTCAATTGCCAAATATACAAATATGACAAAAATAGCAAAACTAGTTGAAATTTCTCACAGATAGTAACTACATTTTTTCGTCCTAAGAAATTTGTTGTTGTTCAACTCTAAACAATTGTGTGCAAGTACTCCCATTGCTCTGGATCTTTTTTGTTGCAACGCCAATACTTATTCCAACAATCCTTGTAGACCCCAACATTGGATTCACCTTTTCGCTGTGAGATAGGAGCCCAAGATTGTATCTTCACTTTCATGTAATTTATGGACATCGTGACTAGTTGCAGTTCCCAATCATATTGGATATATGATGTCACTCGGCCTCACAAGAATAAGTCATTCTTCTTTACATCAATCTAAGGGTTAAAACTTCTCTTGATTTATTGAGAGTTGGACCACAATAATGCCCATCATGCTCTTCCAATTGTTAGGGGCTATATTGACTTTTTTGTGTCATTACACATGTTAGTAGGGTGATTAGGCCAATTTTGGCATTAGAGGTAACTCGAGCAAGTACACATGCCACATGATGAGTAAGCCATATCCAAAAGTAAGTTAGGCACCTGACACAGCCAAATCCAAAAGTAAGTTAGGCACCTGACACATGTCATGATGGTAGAGGGATAGTGACACTTCCTATGTGTGGTATTGAGATCATATGTGACCAATCACAAGTTAGAGATTCATGAAATTGGTCCAATCAAGTTTGAGGGTCATCATATCACTAAGCCAATCACATTTAGAGGAGGAAAAGAAGGGTTCCAATCATGTTTCACTCCCCTTCACCTCAATTTGCTACTTATATGTGTCTTAGATCAATGAATTTGAAGCTTGGCAATCATGAGAAATAAAATGTCACGCTCAACCATAGGCAACGTTACAAGAGTTAACACGTAGTTAGTTGATATTTTAATGTAAAACCTCTCTTGTAATGACTAGCTAGATTATCTTTTAATTCCATTTAGCGGAATATAAGTATGGGAACAGAAATCAAAAGATAGAGAGATGAATAGAGAAGAAAAGAGATGAAGAAGAGAGAGGTGTAAGAGGAGCGTCAGATCGCTATTTGGTGCCGCACTGTCGACTCACTCTGAGAAAAGAAAATGCAAAGATGTTCTGTTCTTTCGATAGTTTTTTGCGTTATTTGATTGATTGTTCCATTGCTTGTGATTCGAATTAGCTTATCTAGTTCCTGCAATTCCTCACGTCACACAACACGCTTTTGCTAGCAATACCTAGCACCAGAAAATCCCCAACTTTTTTTTGGATAAGATGTCAGGGATTAGTATCTGGACTTACCACATGTGAAGAAAAAGTCCCTGCTTTCCTTGATTTTGTCTATAGCTTGCCAGTCCACTTGCCCTTGAAAAATGAATTTCCCATCATCTCCATCAATGTTTGGAGATGCTTTCCCCTTGTCTTCATGTTAGCTAGTCAGTGCTCCTTGCCTACCAAGACACTTGTGCAAGCCTTCCAAGGAGGGTAGCTCCTTAATAGCATAACATTGCATGAGGTTCTCATAGCCTTTTGCTAAATCCATTTAGGAGAATCTAGAGAAGGAATCCCTCTTTGATAGCATCACCTATACAAGCAAGGTAATCATTGAAAGATTTCATCCTCAAAACATACACAACGGCAAGCCTCAATTGTTGTTGTACGTGCTTTTACTTTTATTAGAATTTCATTGGACACAATTTTATTTTATTTTATAATATGAAGATCTAGTCTAGCTCTCTTATCAAATTTGGAATCTCCAGTGCTACATGAGATCTTACTATTAGAATTTCATTGGACACAATTTTATTTGATTTTATGATATGAAGATCTAGTCTAGCTCTCTTATTAAAATGGTCATGGACTATAGAATAGATTTGCAAGATAAACATCAATGTTTGTTGAATCACTACATGGAGTGAGATTAGATTCCAACATAAGGTGGATAGAAGATTCAAAAGTGCATATGCATACTTTTGGAAGACAGAGTTGTTTCATGGCTATCCAAGAAGCAAGACACAATTTCTCTATCATCTTGGTATTAAAGCATGGTTTGTTTGTCCAAAAAATAGACCGTTTTGTGTGGATGCATCATTTGCTACCAAGTACTTATGAGTAGGAGCTAGGACCTAGACCTAGACCTAGAATATATCATGTTTGCAAGTTTTTTTTCACCCCTCTCTTGGATATAATTCTCCATATTCTGATTACTGACATGAAATCAATTTCTTAGGATCAGCGTATTCCACACCATCACTGGCATGCCAGTGATGGTGCAGAAACCATCCAAGGGTGGTTGGTGGGTTCTCTTCCACATCATCATGCCAGTGATGGTACAGACACCATCCAAGGGTGGTGGTGGGTTCTCTTTAGAATCATCAATCACCACAAAATATGTACAAGATTGACGATACTTGACTAATATCAAAATTTATTGCTGAACAGTAAAACACAGATTAAAAATAGTACCACACAAGAGCCCTATTAGGAACAACTAATACAGCTTTTTCCTCTTCCAGATATGATGCTAACTAATACAGCTTTTTCTTCTTCCAGATATGATTTTTATCACATCCGCGCTATAAATGCATGAGACGTCAATTGAAGATCAGAGCACAAGCTCTGCAAAGGAATCTGGATACCAAATGGTTGAATTCTAGTTCCCGCGGATCCATATTCCGGCTAGAGAGAAACATGAATACTTGCACAAAGGCCAAGAGCACAATTTTGGTGAAAAATTTACATATGAACAAGTGCTTAGTTTTTTCTTAGCTGCACAGTCTTTTCCTAGCTGCAAAAGGACACACTGTAGGGTTTGTGTACTGGAATTGTACATATAGCTTTAACATTTGCAGTCTGGTTTGATAAGGCACACCTTCTCATACCGTTTGATATTGCCCACAGATAACATTGTTGCCAACATTGCTGTTTTGTATAGTTTGTTACATAAACTGTACATCAGCCATTCTCAGTTGATCCATGCAGTAGACTTAAGTGCATCTGACGGAAACTGGCTGTTGAAAATGATCCCGGAATATACACCAGCTCTGAGCTCACATGCTAATTTACAAAACCGCATGTCACCATTTACCTGACTTGAACTCCTCCCTTGGTAGGTTAATCACAGCATTCTCAGCGTTGACTCTATATCAGCATTCTTTAGCCACCGTAATGGCAGGAAAAATGATACAATGCCCACAATTGCAGATAAAATTACAGAAAACAGTTCGATTATCCAATATCTGCAATCCTTCAAATGGTCAGGCCTAAATTCCAGTATAGAGAGAGACACACATGTAATGTTTCTCATAGAAGGCCCTAATGTATGCAACAACAGTATCCACTATGTCATGTAGCCTTAAACTCTCAAACAAGGAAAAGCATTTCAATTTGCACTACATAGGAGAAATACATGCCCTGCTGAGAGGCTGGTAGTATTACCTTGTTCCAGAAATGTGTCGTCCCTGACTTGAAATAATAAGGGAAAGAAGGAACTTCCAGAAATTGAATGCAAAGCTTGTAACTCTAGAAGCAACAAGGCAAGAGATAACGAGCACTATTGCCGGCTCTATCCAATGCTTTAGCCTTGTAACTGAAAAAAAGGAGAGGTTTCAAATCAATTAGTATCTGTTTTGCAGTGTCTTGTTAGAATGGAGACGAGGACAGTATCAGAAAAAAATCAGTGGAAGCTCTTAAAACCCACTATGCTTATAATTTACAAAACTGGCATACCTCCTCCTATCTTTAGGAACAATAGCTGAAACAATGCTCCAACTGATAAAATGTTAACCAGCATGGTGGCCAGCACCTGAGACAAGAAATTACAAATTTTCACCCTCCTTAGTGTGCATAAGAACTTGAAAATCTTCAAGATGAAGTAACACTGCTGCAGAAAAGAAGGCAAGGCACCATATGCAGTCCATCACTGTGTATGAGACAAACTATATAGATATACCAGGCCTTCAACTCCGAGTCCAGCTTGCCGAACAAACAACCAATCCAATAGAGCGTTTGCGGAAATGGCAGCCATACTTATCAGAAAAGGAGAGTTTCCATCACCCAAAGCATAAAAAACCTGCACTAGTAGGTCTCGTGCAAGGTAAAACGAAGATCCCAGAGCATCTGCCATACAAGTAGAATGATAATGCTTGACTGCCCAACCCACCCGAGGGTAAAAAAGAGTGTGACACTGTTTCGTATAACATGAATGTATGAGTTGAAATTTGTAGACTTACGAATCTTAAGCAGAGACGAAACTATTTCTGTAGCCGAAGAACTAAATGCAAAGCGCTGAAATAGAATTCGCACAATAGGTTGAGCCAATGACATAATCACGGCTGTCATAGATAATGTAACCATCTGTACAGAAAGAAACTAGATTGTAAGAAAATGATGTAGAATTTTGTCACAAATAGCTTCAGATTAAACCTTGAGACTCGTCCTAATTTAATTAAGCTGCAAGTAGTCACATGAACATGACTTATATAGAAACCTTGCTTCTATGTAATCCTTGCTCTACTTTCTTCCAGCTGGACTAACAATTCAACACTTCAAGGTTGGCAGCCTAAGTTAAAATGTCTCAGAATATATCCAAGTCATGAAGTATTTCCCATGATGAGGAAAATTCTTAAGATAGGGCAATCCTTGCATATTCTTTCATTTTATCATATTATTATATGTTGTGTTTGGCATTGATTATAACTAATCAACAGGTGAAAATCAGGTTTGATGCTAGTGAACATCAATGTATATAGGTCTCTTGTATGACTCTAGTGGTCACTCAGCAGATTATGGTGGAGCATCTTTAGCTGGTAAGTATTCAAATGTCTCATAATCGTGACCTCCCGTAATGATTCTGGAACGCGCAACTATGCGTGTAACAAAGTTAAAACCAATTTCCAGTTTGTACTATTCCTTAGACAGCAAGAATCCTTGAGAATTCACATTGGTTACCACTTTAGCTATCACAGTTATGCATAAGTAACAAAAACTTTCAAAGGTTAGCCTTTCAAAGAATCTAACCAATCAATATGCTCCTGCTGCAGATATCATAAATTCAGGAAATTTTTGTTTAACTATACTTGAAACATGACACCGAAATCAGACCTAGTTGGCTGTTAAAGCCATGGCCTTTCCACACATAGCAAATCGATTATCACCCTATGTTACAATCTGGAAACCACACAAACAGAGCAAATTGGTTACTCAAAAGCCTGTTAGACACTACCACTGCTTAGGAGAAAGATTCTGCCCACAAAAAAATCTTGCAGTCGTTGGGATTACCAAAGAGATTCTGCTCATAAACCCTTCTGTCACAGACCCTCGCTAGGCTGATAATGAATCAAATGTGCACCAACAAAGTTGCCCTTTTGATACTGCCACCAATGTCTGATCCATAGTTGCCCATTCCATAGATCGCGGCCAGCAAGTGTCATGTTTTTTTTTTAAATGTTCCGACCCAGTACGTTCCGGAACGTACGGTACGTTCCGGAACATACAGTACGGTCTGCACAAAAGGGTCGGAACAGGTTTCTAAGCCTTGGATACCTGAGCAAATTTTGTGGGGCACACAAACACAGTAATGGAATATATTAGGTTGCACATCAGAGTAGGCTAAATGGACTGAAGATACTTTTGATAAGCTCAGTTATACTATCATGCCAACAACAGCTGATAAGCAACTTCATAGCTTAGTTGTTAAAACTACCCTTTCGTGCTTAGCTGGGTGTTTCGTGTGACATGCTAAGAGTGAAAGAATTTTAAGATTCTCTTAGGTTTGAGCTGGCACTAGTCTTTGTGAAAACCATCATAGTAAGGATTCTTGAGTAGAGTAATTTTCAGATGCAATAAAGCCAGAAGCAAAGTCAGATTGCTCATTCTAATTCGAGTAATGTGAATAACAAGGAGCATCAAATTTCACTGATGTCCTTTGAAAAATTAGATTTAACTTGCAATAAATAACTCACAAGGAGCTGCCACTTACCATGGATAAAATGAGTCCCTGCTTCACAAATTTCCGTAGATCCGACCACAGTGAAGGCTGATCAAAAAAGTATGTCAGATCTAGTTGTAAATCACCTTAGAAGCAATCACGTATACACATACATGTAATTTACATTTGAGATTGAGGTTGTTGGCACAAACTACTAGTGGGGTCTAAGACAGATCAGATTACCTTGGAAAACCGAGAAAACACTTGTAACATTGGAATGAGAAGTGAGCTCGACGCAATCCCTAATGGGGCCATTATCAGCAGGTTTGCATCTGTTTATGAAGCAAGCATATGCAAGCATTTATTACATCAACAATATCCAAAAGCTCTCTTTAATCTCATGTCCTTGGATGTTTCAGTCAAACTGTACATCTGAATCAAAAAGATGCTCAAAAAAGTTAATGCATGAAACAATTACATAATTGCTTCGAAGAATACTAAGACATTCTGTACAGAATATGTTGCATTTTAGTTCTTTCAGTCATCAAAGATGCTTTCCAGGTGATGTTGCAACTGACTTTTTATTTTTGAAATCTTGGTGGCAACATTCAAGAAATAGCACAAACAAAGCTTGCTAGGCTTAGGATTTTTCTTAAGCTTCTTTTCCTTCTTAAATACTCCTTTGCACAGCAGTTATGAGCACAAATCACCAATACAAGATCACATAAGAAAAATCAACCATAAACGATGAAGCCAATAGCATCCTCCATCTAAGAACACTGAATGAAAATTAATTAGTGTCAATAAATAGCTAATCCCCTACAAGGAAGAGCAATGAGGCTCAAGAATGCACAAGCTACTGACTGAATGAAAGTACTCCAGTTTATACTATCTAGTAGTGACTTTCTAAGCAAGTTAGGTCAAGTCCAGTCTACACCCTTCTAGAAGGGCTTACAACCATATACATCAAATAATGAAAAGGGGCTTCAAAACAATAATGCAGCCCCAAGTGAATGAGCATGTTATGTGCCCATATTATGCTCTAATGAGTATACTATATGTCCAAAACTCTCTCCTATTAAAAAACACGGCCCTCAAAATGGTCTATACAAGAAAACATAGACCAAAATTAATAGACAAAAGCTGATGTAATTCTTGCAAGGTATCAATTGCAAAACTGCATGCGTCTTTGAAGGTCAATGTTGTATACAGATTGCAAAAGTGCACATGATGAATTAAAAGTTGGTATGTGACATAATATGCTGCACGTTCCGTTCTGGAACGCGATCCGGGAAATCCAAGTAGGGTTTCCCAGAATGCAGATTTTCTTTTTGGGAGCCAATATGGGTATTAAAGGTGTTTTCAAGAGCAATTCACTTATCTAGTTTGCTTGGAGTTCCAAGAGTGCGGTCCAATTTTGGGCCATTAAGTGATTCGTTATCGAACATCTCTATTTCTGTATTATGTGGAATGAAATCACATGGAACCGTATTGAATGACAGCAAACTGACAACAATTATGAAGAATAAGCACCCATCTCAGATCTTGTGACAAAAATTTGAGTCAACTCAACATGCTCAACAAAATACGAGTACATTATCCAGTGCCAACAGTATCTCTATCTCTATAATTAACCGGATCAATATGGCTCTAGCCTCTATGCAATGTTATTTTTGCCTCTTTCCAGTTTATCAATACGTTGTTCTTCTGATGCATTCATTGATGATTTCTGAGTTCTTTCAATACTAACTAAACTATCAATTTTTTTTTTTTTTGGCCATTAGTCTTTTTTCCACAAAAGATAAAATAAAATTATTTGCAATCTGAGTCACGGATTGCTGACGTTCCGGAACGTTTTTATCCGCTGCAATATTGGTGAGATACATAAGCCACTATCACTGAATAGTAGCATGAAGCTCTATCAAGCTATGTGGACGGCCTAGAAAATGCCGAAGGCATCATAAGGGTCGTTGTTGAAAATGAGCTGAACACAAATGATATTGCAAACATGTATGTGTAAAACTAGTCACATGGACCAAGAATGCTGCTAAAGGCATCAGTATATATCATAGCATCAAAGCACTAAGCACTTCATAAAGACAAGGACTGTGGCTCGCCATGATGAAGATGAATCAGAGCAAATGCATCCCTAGCTAGTAGGATAGACCAAAATGCCAAATAGTAGGGATAGCATTCACAAGTGCATAACTAATAGCAACAAGAATAGTTGGATGTAAAGCTTACTCAATATCACCAAAGGAAATGCCATAAAAATCCAAATCATCTTCAGTAGTACTGCTCTTACTTGAAGTACTGTAATGAATAAGTTATTATAAAAGTAGAAATATGGCTATGCATACCAACACTGAACAAACATGTATCTCTGCAATGACGCTAGCAAAAACAGGAGGACATACCTTATTAGAAGTGTGGGAAGTCTAGATAGAGTTAAATGATAGAATGGCCGTGTGCTAATTGTCTGACTCTTGAGTTGCGCCCCAGGTACAAGCTGAGAAAATGACCAAAAAAATTATGAAAAAGATGAAAACTAGTAAAAACTTGAAAAGATGGGAATCGGCCTAAGCGGACTGTTGGTTTGCCAAATCAAGATCTGTTTGAACTTTGCAATAACTTCACTTCTAGGTAGTCAAAGTGAATAGAAGATAGATCTTACAAGATTGAAGAGTAAGTCAAAAGTTCTCAAAACATAAGCTAGTGAATGAATGATAGTGCTCTTATTTATACTACCTAGTAGTGACTTGAGCAAGTTAGGTACCCTTCTAGAAGGGCCCGGGCCTATAACCATATGCATCAAATAACAAAAAGGCCCTAAAACAACAAAGTCCTAGAAAAATGAACAGGCCATATGCCAATAATACACCCAACTCTCCATGCTTGTCATATGAGACATTTTATGTAATATTGTGCTCATAACTCCAAGACATTACTCAGTTGAAATAAGACCAGATAAATTACTTAAAGACTTATAGAAGCCTATCTTGCTAGACGAGCAAGATTGAAAAAAATATTCACCCCATTGATAGTGACTTTGAATCTTTGAGGAGAGAACAAGGATAAACTACAATTAAACAGGAAAAAAAATTGTGAGTTATAATTGGTTGATCTCTTATCATCAGATTCTTTTAATATTCAAAGAGAAACTTACATCCAAGACAAGCTGCTGCCCCAGGAATGTAAGATGCAAAATAGAGATCAGTATATGTTGCAATCTGAAGCATGCTAGATGCAAAAACTGCTGGAATCATTACTGCAAATACCTGCATGAATTAAAGCTTAATTTATGAATTTTACCTTTATCAACAAGGTAGCAAGTGAGATATCTATATTGGAAGACAAGGAAAGGAATGAAATGTGTCTATGCATAAATTTTTAAACTCCAGATTAATCATCAAGAATGTTATTCTCAATCATCTCTGTATATTCTAAAAAACAAGATGTGTCTAGCAATCTTAAGACCTATATGACCATGGAAAAGTTGCTTGAATTTAAGGGAGCAAAGGAAACTGCCTCATTGTGTGATTGAACGTGTAATCATTGAGACATCCACTTGCACAAACTAAATGTACAAAAAAATTAATAAATTAATCACATTGCAATGTTTGATTGATCTACAGCTTACCAGAAATCTTTGAGTGTACTAGGCTGATGTGATGCCTAAATCATAGATGCACTAGTGATTCGCAAATCACGAATTGAGGTCTTGAATTGTCTAGACTGAGTAGACTCTAAGGTCTTGAATTAAATTTTCGAAGTTCGAACTAATTATTATAATATACCAATTTGCGGGCAATAATAATAAAAAAGGCAAGCTTTTCCAATTGATGGAACTATTAGAGTTGATGGCAAATTGATTTGGTTCATAGTGATGTATGTGGTCCAATGAGGACCGAATCCATTGGAAGGTGTAAGTACTTTGTTACTTTTATTGATGACCTTTCAAGATTTACATGGATTTACCTATGAAGGCAAAATCTGAAGTTTTTCAACGCTTTAAGGATTTTCTAGCAATGATAGAAAATCAATTTGGGCACTCTTTGAAGACCTTACGTACCGACTGAGGAGGGGAATATATAAAGAATACGTTCGGTACTTATCTTCAAAGCAAAGGTATCCATCATCAAATGACAACCCCTTACACACCTCAACAAAATGGTGTTGCCGAAAGAAAGAATCGCACTATTATGGAGATGGCTCGATGCATGCTCAAGGCAAAGGGCCTACCTCACAAGTTTTGGGCTGAAGCGGTTATAACGGCGGCTTACATTAGTAATCAATGTCCTACTAAAGCCTTGAAGATATTAACTCCTTATGAAGTTTGGTATGGTAAGAAGCCTACTGTTTCTCACTTACGCTTCTTTGGTTGCACGGCTTATGCTTTCATTCCCGATAAGCTAAGAACCAAGCTTGATGATAAAGGAGTTAAATGCATATTTGTTGGCTATAGGGTTGTTTAATATGGATACTACATAGTAAGTCGTGATGTTCATTTTGATGAAAAGACCTCCTATGATGTTGCGCCCACTCATGTCATGAAAGGGGACTTCCCCCATGATGCATATCTTGAAATATATTTAGATTTGGTTTTGCCATCTAATCATGAAGAGAAGGGACTGCCATCTACTTCTAGTGGACAGCCCACTACTCCTTCAACCGTGAGGGCAGCCCATAGTTCATCAAGAAAAACCTATTTATGGTGAAGAGCAGCCTGTTGAAGACATTGGATAGCAAGGTCCAAGTTCGGAAAACATTGGATAGCAAGGTCCAAGTTCGGAACACTTTGGACAGCAAAGTGTTGACAAAGGTAAGGCTGTTGGACAGCCCAAACCAGTCCCTAAATGGTTGTTGCAGACTTTGTAGGACAGCAAAGTGGATCGTCTGTATGAAGGGAAGACTCGTGCCTCTACTAAATCAGTAGAATTTGCTGAGTTTTTTGATTTTGCTCTAACTTCTATTTATGAGCAGGCCAGAGGAGTAAAATGTTGGGAGGATGCGATGCAAGAGGAGTATAACTCACTCATGAAGAACCACACTTGGGTTCTTGTTGATCTTCCACATGGGGCAGGAATCTTCATCTCTCAACAACGATACATTGAGCAGATGTTGAAACAATCTTCTTTTTTCAAGTCACCGCAAGTTGATGCATATGATGGATGCATTAGTGAAAAGTTTCATGCGAAACCTTTTCAATTTGATGTTTTAGCAAAGGCTGAAAAATTCAAGCACTCTTTGGAACCTTTTTGTACTAATCGAGGAGGGAGTAAACATGTGTCAGTACTTTTGTTCAAAGTGTTCAGAGTGAGCATTTGTTTGGAGAGAATTTTTCATTACTTGAAGAATCTTCTATGTCATCCCATGCCTCTTCGTGGGATAGCTTTGATGACGCCATCGTTGATGCATCTCTTGATAGTTTGCCAAATTTTTATGATGAAGACGTTGGACAGCAAGTTCAGTCATCTTCTTTTGGTCATTTACAACCCATTTTACATCATGAGCAGTCCATTATACTTCAGGAACAGCCTGCGGAAGATTATGGACAACATGGTCCATGCTGGGAACACTTTCGGCAACAAAGTGCTGAACAGCCCATAACAGTTCCTTGTCGGCTATTGGAGACTTTGCAGGATAGCAAAGAAACGTCTTACTATGAAAAGAAGGCACATGCCTCTTTAAAATCAGTACCTCTTGCTGATTTTTTTGGTTCTACACTTACTCTTCATCATGATGTTGGTACATTGCCTATTCTATGTGAGCAAGTCATTGATGGTAAGGTTCGGGAGGATGTGATGTCAAAAGAGTTTGGTACTTTTTTTTATTGTCCTTATGATAAGAAGTATTTTCGAATAATGTGGGAGCCTATGATGGATTACAAGTCCATGTTTCGACTTATTGCCGAGTTTATGTTGGTTCCCTACTTCGGATGGAGCATGCAAATCCTCACCCTTCGACTTGATGCTTCATTATTACGTATTCTTTTCCTTTTATATGTTGGACATGATTGGGGATGAGATTTCGACTACTTCGGTGCGAAGTTTATTTGGCGACATGAAGTTCGGACAGCAAGTTGCATTTTTCTCTTTCGAGATGTTACTTCATGTTACTTCAAGTTGCATTTCCATTTGAGGAGGGTGTTGGAATGTAAATAAAATTGATTACATTACCATAGGTTACTTTGACCCAAAAGGTCGAGAGTTGTGTAACCATGGTCATTTATTATATTAGGCCTACTAAACTTAGAGTTAGCTAAGTTAGTATGAAATTAACTTGGTAGGGACTCATGGGTCCACTAGGCCTAATTGTGACATTAAGTACCCCAACTTGACATATTGGAGGTACCTTATTCTTTCTATGTAACTTATAGAAAGTTGGATAGTCAATAGTCAAGTAGTTGGAAAGCCAATAGTCAAGTAGTTGGATAGCCAATAGTCATGAAGTTAGATAGTCATCTTGGACTATATATATGTGTGCATCCCATTTGTATGAGATACTTTTGTAAGCAATACTGACTATTCTTCTTGGCTGTCCACGAGTTTCTACAAGAGGGTTTCTAGCCATCTCTCTCTTTCTTTTGAGAATGCTTTGTGTGATTGAATAGTTAAGATTCTGGATCCTTAGGCTTCTATTTCCTAAAGAGTCTGAGTTTGAGGCATCTTCAGGGTTAGAGTCCTCAGAGGAGGAGTATGTGGATGAGGAGTCCGAGGAGAGCGGGGATGAGGATGAGGGGCATCATACCTCTGCCTCCGATGAGGATTTCGCAGCTGCCACTCGAGAGAACACAGTAGGCTCCACAACACCAGCGAGTAGGAGGAGACTCAGAGCTTAGAGTGCTCAGTGTATTGTAGATTAGTTACTACTTACTAGTAGCCTGGACTCTGTAGATAGATCATAGTAGTTGTAATTACATAGTATTGATGAGCATTGACTCTTGAGTTGTTTACATTATAAATATCATAATTTATCATCAGACATGTCGCATGTGGCATTACATCATGAGTCACCTGACATATATGTATTTACTATTATGTTATGAATCGTGATATATTATGGATTCTAATTTTTGATTCCTGAAGTTAACTGTAGTCTGTTAGTCGATTATCTAATATCAGGATTCAGTAATTACTAATGGTTTACCGTTTTATGATTTTGATTTTGGTATTTAATGTATTATGTTACATATAGAATGTTCAATGTTAAATGATGAATCTAAGTTTAAAGTTTCTAACCTAAACTTTTTTGCCTTTCTTAAACATTGTCATAACCTTCTTGTTTATTCTTTTCTCCGATCTCGACATTGAAAATAAGTTTGAGCTTCAACTTTCAACTTTGAAACAAAATTACAATCTACGGTCCTACGGTCTACCTAGCTACCATATCAGACTAGTCACTATTATCAGCTCTGAGCTCAAATTTCAGTTATACTCCTAAACCCTAAGTTCCAAGTGGCAAGTTCCAACTCCACAGTCTCCTTAGCAAGCAGATCTTATTGCAGTTCTCTTGAACTTGGGTCATTATGTTTTGATACGACAGGTCACAAGAGATCTGATTATCTTGATATCCATAAATTTAGAGGAAATTGTTTAGCTATTAAGTATCTGTACAGTGAATATATGACTTGTACATCAGAGAAAATTATTGCTTTTTGAAAAATGAAAAAAACAGGTTCGAACCGTTTTCCGATTCGAACCTGGCCTGCCGGTTCGAACCTGAAAGAATCGGATAGAATCGGCTGGTTCGAATTGACCTGTTTGAATCGAGGTGTAACCTTGTTCCCTTCTTGGATTTCAAAGTGGTTGGAATCTGTAGAAGTTGCTTCCTGGACGCCACCACCGTGGAGTCGTATGCTTTTGTTATCCGAAATGCATCCTTGAGGCTTTGAAGCACATTCCTCCTACATTCGTTCTGATAGTCGGCAGGCAAACCTAGGACAAACTGCCATAAAGCTAGCTTAGGATCGAATGATGGCACTCTATTTCAGAGGTCCATAAATTTCTGGATATAAGAGTCCAGGCTCTTACTACCCATTTTGCAGTTCACAAATTTTTGGTAGTAATCGACGTCATTAGCTATTACGAAAGCTTTTTTGAAGACTTCCGCAAAAGCATCCCAGGTCCTGGGCTTCACCGGCAAATCCCGCCACCACGATGATGCCTTGCCACATAAAAATACCACCACACTTTCAATTTTCTTCTCATCAGGAATTCCATGCAAACTGAAGTAACTGCTCCACTTAACAAGCCAATCCTCCACGACTTTTGGTTTCTTCTCCTTCTTCTCCCCCGAGTAGGTTTCTGGTTGAAATCCAAGGTTTAGAGAAGACAATATTTTAATCTAGTTCAAAAGAACTTCCACTTGCTGATCTCTCACATTATTCTGATGGTTCATGTCATTGAGTGCCATACTCAATTGCTGGCAAATATGCATATAAAATGGTGCAGCTAGATTTGGCACAACTTGATTTGCAGCTTCTTTGGCCATCTTGAATTATCTATTTCAAGAAATAACTAATTTTAGTTGATAAAATTATTAACTATAAGTGATCTACAGTTGACCAATTTTGACTGAAATTGACTCCTGTATGGTCAATTCACTAACTTTAGTTCATTTCATAGGCAATTCAAAAAACTGGAAAAAACTGAAAATTTTGAATTTTCGGAATTTAAGTTTTTCTAAAAAATTTACGTAATTTGAAATTCATCAAAAAAACATTGTTAGTATATAGGCAATCAAAATCGAAAAAATCAACATATTGTTCGATTCCTAATCTTACTAACATAATATCAGTCTGACATGCAAATCATGCGACATTAGCTGCTTTTTTGACATTAAGAAATTTTACGCAAATTTCAGTTTTACGGAAATTGTCAGCCTATTTTCCTGATTTGTGACCTAACCGTCAGAGCACATGCATATGAGATTTGAAGGGCCGCCAAGCTCGCTGGGCCGAGCTGATGCAGGAATTTCATTTGGAAATTCGCTTCCGAAGAGGGAAGGAAAATGTGGTCGCTGATGCACTATCTCGTATACTGCATCAGATGAGCTTTACTGTGGTTGACAATGGTCTCATGGAGGAGATTAAGAAGGCTCAAGAAAAGGACCCGCATTGTCAGCGTGTGTGGCCTAATGCGCGTAAGGTAGTCGACCAAACGGAAGAGTCAGTCGAGGCTGTCGCTTCCGTAGAGGCACACACCAATACATATTTAACATACACCGTGAAGGATGGTATGGTATTAAGAAATGGAAAAGTTTTCGTGCCAGACGTGAAGGATCTTCGTCGTAAGATACTTCATGAATGCCATGATAGTCCCTGCGCAGGGCACCCTGGTATTGATAAGACCAGTGAGCTTTTGAGAAGGCATTATTTCTGGCCACGGTTGCAGCGGGATGTAAGAGAGTACGTCCAGCATTGCACGGCTTGTCAG
The DNA here is from genome assembly GCA_029204225.1 of Diphasiastrum complanatum. Taxonomy (NCBI): domain Eukaryota; kingdom Viridiplantae; phylum Streptophyta; class Lycopodiopsida; order Lycopodiales; family Lycopodiaceae; genus Diphasiastrum; species Diphasiastrum complanatum. Next base: position 13,871,461 of record CM055103.1, read on the forward strand.
GTGAACAAGGCCGAGAGAGTAAGTCCTCCGGGCTTGCTACATCCACTTGAGATACCTACAGGAAGGTGGGAAAGCATCTCTATGGATTTTATTGTTGGGCTACCCAAGACCCAGAATGGATTCAATTCCGTTATAGTAGTGGTAGACAGGTTTTCCAAGATGGCTCATTTCATCGCAATGACCAAGAAGGTCACAGCTCCGCAAGTGGCTGAGTTGTTTATTCAGAATATTGTCAGGTTACATGGTCTTCCGAAGTCCATAGTTTCTGACAGGGATCCCAAGTTTACGGGAAATTTCTGGATTGAGGTATTCGCCAAGTTGGGAACACAGTTGCGGATGAGTAGCTCTGAGCATCCTCAGACGGATGGCTAGACAGAGCGAGTGAATCAAATCTTGGAAGACATGCTTAGGGCATATGTGAGTAGTACGCAAACAGACTTGGTAAAGCATTTACCGCTATTGGAGTTCGCGTACAATGATAAGAGACATGCATCCACTGGATTGAGTCCATTTGAGCTCAATTATGGTTTCAGGCCACTGAGTCCTGCAATCATAGGGATTCCGCATAGGGTACCTAGTGCTGTAGAGTTTTTGGCTCAGATGCAGCAGAAGCTAGAGTTGGCACAAGATAACTTGTCCAAAGCTGTAGCTAGGGCAGAGAGTTATGCTCGTGAGAACCATACCTATCGGGAATTTGAGAATGGAGACTGGGTATATTTACTAGTCCCTTCGAAGTCAAAGGTGCTATTCACAGGAAAGTGCGCCAAGTTATCTCCTAGGTATTGTGGACCATGGTTGATTATTAAGAAGGTGAGCCAAGTAGCTTATAAGCTACAACTACCTGTTGGATGCAAGGTGCATCCAGTATTCCATGTTAGCAAACTGAAGAAATGTTTCCACGATGGCGATAGCTTGGTGGAAGGTCTAGTGTCTTTTGAGGAGAAAGACACCACAGGCTATGGGCCAGACATAATCCTAGATCGAAGGGAGTGACGATTGCGGAATCGTCTCCTTCAAGAGTATCTAGTAACCTGGAAAGGGCATCCATTGTCAGATGCTACCTGGGAGACGCGACAGGTGTTGCAGAAGTCTTACCCAGAGTTTGTCATCGAGGACCGATGACTTGCCAGAGGAGGGAATGATTGTTAGAGTCCAGTTACGACTCTATCATGACCTTGGCACGGCCGGTCACCTGAGGGCCTGAGGCCAAGTATTGGCAAGGGCCAGTGACCGAGGAGGACATCAGTCCCAAGTTGGGACCGGTGCGTCATGAGCAGTGACCCGGTGTGGCCGCCTGACAAGTTGTCAGAGATGCGGTGTGTCTTGACTGTCGGGACCCTAGCCGTCATTGACGAGATGCTAGCCGACAAGTAGTCGGGGTGACCAAGAGGGTCATAGGTCTTTGGCGGGGCACGGGGGTGGTACCCTATGAGTCACTCAATATTCACAGGTCACAGGGGCTAGGCATGCCAAGTGGACTGATCACCCACAGGTGGATACCATGTGCCAGTTGACGGGAATAGCAGGTAGAAGGACTCAAGGAGGGGGTGCCTATGGTTGGGAGGTTCATTCTACACACCGGCTTCTAGGATTCACGAGCTTGGAGAGACTGGCTTGTGACAAGGATGAGGGGGGATTGTATGATGATGAGGATGAGGGGGATGAGGCCTTGGACGATGAGATGGAGAAGGACATTGGAGATGATGTGGGGCGGGTGGATCCGGATGTCGAGACACAAGCCGAGCCTGCATCACCTGTGCGCAGGGGGTTGTAGGCGTAGGAAACGCCTGATGGATTTACATGTCGAGCCAGAGGCAGCAGCATCGTAGGCAGGGGGAGCACCGGCCCGACGAGGCCCTGTTAGACCTAGAGGCAGAGGCAGAGGTTCAGGGACACAGCCGCACATACCTAAGGAGGATTCCTTATCTTCCTACTCGTCTGCTAGTGATGGTTATGAGGAGGAATCCCCCTCTGACCATGATGCATCGGAGTCATAGAGATTCATCGGTTTATGAGTATTGTCTATTGTCCATCTATCATACTCATGTACTTGGCCATTGGCCGACTCATTGTATATATCAGCGCTTTATTTGTATGATATCAGACATCTTGATCATTCTCACGAGGCATGTGTGGACTGTGGATCAGTCAACATTTTTTTATCGTATACACTTATAGTACGCACTATGTGATTGCCTTTCAAGTTTCAGATTTAACTGTTGGTATGCAGCATGTTCAGTTAATAAGTAGTTAATCTGTTTTGCAGATTATGTCTTTGAAATTTTTTTTGCAGGGCCATACGTTGTTTTTCCCCACTCCACACATTTTCCAGAAAAATTTCCAAAAAAGCCAACCAAAAAACAATTTTCAGCGTCCCGATCCAGAACGCTGCAGAATTCTGGATGTTTGTCCCGGAACGCATCCATGATATATATATATATATATATATGTATAGCAAGTCCACGAGGACTATTGAGTATGATGCTCATCTTTTCTAGCCTTCTACTCACTATTGCACTTCCTACTGCCTTAAAACAAAAGTCTGTTGACCTACTGATATCTGCACAAGTAGTTACAATCAGTAAAAAAAAGTTAAGCGCAAAAGTCCACGCATCGAGTTAAGGCGACCTCCTAGTTACATTGCCATTCTTCATTTTTTGCAGGCTCATGATGATGTCTTGTAGTTATGTGTCAATTATTGCTCCTCAGGATCAAAGTGTCATTCTTGCTTTTCATATGCTTCATAAGTTCATAGACACAAGGGTGATTGACGCATTTTTTGTTTGTTGCATCTCCAAATTGTTCTTATGCATATGCAATTTCTGTGTACCTTAATTTGACTCTGACAGTCCTACAATTTCTTCAACATATGCATTTTCAGTTTCTTCTTTTCTGCATTATATTTGGTGACATTCCATCTCTGTAGATGAACATTGCCAACGTTGAGAGAAACATTTTCATGAGGAGGGGACAGTTAAGGGAATATTGACATAAATTATATCATTGGGCCCCTTTTCAAACCCCAACACATCCTGGTTAGGTGACATGAGAACCCAACCCTATTTTGGTCGTAGGACCAGTACACTTCATTCTGCAGTTAATTAACTCTATTGCTCTTGGCCCTTGGGTCCCTTGCAGGAGGCTTTGTTGCAGTTCTTTGTATGAGATTTGCAACTACTCTTCTTGGTGGCTATTGATGCTCACAGAGTGTTGTTAGTTGGAGATTGCTATTATATTCATCATATGCTTTCTACTAATGTTTATGCGATGCTCTATGCTTAACCTTGTTCATAACTAAGAAGCAATTAGGCGGTATCAGCCTTTTCAGATCAAATGACTGCAATCTTGGTTCTCAGTTTGCTTTCTACCTAGCTTCCTCACTTTTTCTAGCCCTGCAAGAGGGACCTGTGTAAATCTCCAAAGAAATCCTTATGTCATCCACAAACTAAGTTTTACTCCAGGTTCAAAACTTTAAGTGCATTAGCTATGACTGCTTGCAGTTTTTCACAGTAAGGGACTTGATTTTGTGCTTTCTGTATACTCTCATGCTTACCTGCTCTGGAAACTATCCCACCTCAAGATTTAATCGATAGTTTGACTTGCTGAAATAAATGTTCAGTTTATGTACTAACGGAACTGATAATTGCCCAATGTGGAAAAGAGTAAGAAGTACCACCTCCCGAACATCTTCAGCTTCAAGAGGGTTTGCCCAACGCATGCACAATAATCCATATCCAGCCCTGACTTGCATACAAGCCTGTACACTTTACAAGTCATAACAGTTAGAAGGCTGCATCATATATCAGCTAACATTCATACAAGTGGTTGAGAAGTGCATTCAAATTGGTCTGCTTTTATATTGTTGGGGCATTATTGCACTGTCACAAAATGATAAAGCCTCAATAACCAGCTGATACAAGAAATTTATTCAGCTTATAAGAAAATGGCATCCAATTAAACTATAACACCGCAATTTGAAACAGACTTGAAAGAGTGACTTCTGACTCCTTGTAAACACACAGTTTACAGACTAAATCTTACAGTATTTTCAGCAAAACAAAAATTTCAAGAAGGAAGCAAGCTAAATTTATATAGAAAAACTCAATTATGCACATATCTGTTTAAATCTATGAGAGAACTTTGATGTCCTGAGAGTAAAGACTGCTTGGTTCAAATTCTCATTCAATTATTTCAAGATAAATCTTCTGTAGCTTTTCTTTGTGATCTTTATAAAGCAGTGCAACTAGGCAGTCATTTCCAGATTATAATAGAAACAAAATTGTGCCAGACACTTGGGGTATATTGTTACATTCATGAGCTTTGAGTTCGGTAGCAATGTTTCTAGACAGTTAAAGTGAAATTAATAGCAGCAGCCCAATAAGAGATACAGGAGTATAACTTCTTTAGCATGTCAGGAATCATTCAAGACATATACAGTTGACATGCGTCATAACACACATCTAATCCGAACAGGAAAGTGCATTTTTCTCATTCGAGTAGCCTGGCAGACGTAAGAATCCTTTACTTTTGTCATTTTCATTTCGTAAAATTTCTTTAGTATTTGTTGCATCTTCCTAGCATGTCTATACATGCGTGTTGCAGGCAGGAGGCAAGAGCTGCTAGACATTTGGCAGCAGAGTTGGGACTATTTTCATAGGCCCATCCACGCGGTAGCCCACATGTTGCACCCCTTGTGGGCACCACAAGATGAGAGGACGACCCGGAGCTCCACTGAGGATGGCTGGAGTATACAGAGCGCGTCTATCCAGGGCTAGGTACAATGCTGCACGAATTGGAGATCCAAACAATGGTAAAAAAGGCCCGAATCGGGCAGAAGCCCAATTTGGGCCTTTTAGACCTATTTTGGAGGGAGAATTAGAATTAGAATTAGAATTATATTAATGTCTGTCAAGTACCCGAGGGCACATAAGACAAGTAGAAAGTACATCATAAAAAAGGAGGAGCATTGTCCATGTAGGACTTATTCCTAACAGCTAAACCATCACTAGAAAACAGAGAGAAAAACAAAGCTTAACCTCCAGCTCTGTTGAGGGCACAATATTAGTAGCTTAACCACCAGCTACACAGAGGGAAAGAGAAAACTGAAATAAGTTAGCTAACTGGCTAAGTGGATATAAAAAACTGCGTGATATGGTGAGAAGCAGGTGTTGGCCTCTGGTGAAGAGCCCTGGGCCTGAGGAGCGAAGAGGATGCTGGAGCTTCGGTTGTCGTACTGGAATGTCTATCTCACTGTCAGAAGTCTCATCTCTATCCATCTTCTGGAAAAAGTGCGTAATGTGGGACTGGCTATGATCCACATCAGAAACATCCAATAAAAAGGAAGATCTCAGAGTAAACATCTCTCGCAATAATAGACCAACACATCTCGCATCTGAGATGGCAAGGAAAGAAGCAAGTGTAAGTGGAGTATCTCTGTATAAGCAATGGTATCTGCCTCTGATCTCATAGTAGGCTGGACATCGGAAAATAAAATGGAACTCATCCTCAATCTCCTGTAAAGAGCAGCACTGACAAATCCGTAGCGGTTGAGGTGTGTTTGTGTATCTGCCTGTCTCAATAGCAAGCTACACAAACACAGTTTAGGGTCTCTTCTCTACTTAGTAAATAGAGGCTAAGCATAAGGATCTACAAACGTGAAATATCACTCCAAGTATCTCTGGACAAGCCAGGACACCACGTCTCTGCTGAATATAGAGCCACCGGAGAGACAGTGGCAGGAAAAAGGCGACAGCGCGTATCAGGATCATGTACTTAGTAAATAGAGGAAAACCTCTCCATCTGGACAAGAGCAGAGTGCCCCTTGCGGAGCCTAGACAATGCAGCTGGTCTAAAAGTGAGCAATGGACCAGTAAAAAGGACACCTAAGCAAGTATAAGAGGTTACTATCTCCCGTAGAAGCCCATCATAGTAGAACACTGTGTCTCTCATATGTTGTCAATTGGTGTTGAACACCATGACCTTAGTCTTACCAATGTTCACCATCAAACCCCATGTCTGGTAGAAAGTATATAAAGCATCAAGGTGCTGCTGAAGCCCAGATGCGGATCTCGAAAGAAGTATCACGTCATCCGCATACAGTAGAATAGGGATAATCATATCTGCTAACGGACAACCATCTCCACCTCCTCCCTAATAATCCGCTCAAGATCATCAATATATAGAGCAAAGAGAATAGGGGACAAAGGACATCCCTGCTTAACTCCCACTGTACTATGAATGTAAGAGGACCATCCATCACCATCTTGAAAACGGGCCAGCACTCTATCATAAAATGTGACGATAGCAGCAATGATCTCCTGAGAAAAAGCCAAGCGATGCTAAGCGCTGGAGTAAAAGGTGTCTCGGAACAGAATCAAAGGCTTTGCGGAAATCCACAAAGCAACAATAAACCCTCTGCTTCCTGAACTTAGCCTCCTCAATAATGCATCTCAAGATGGATATCTGGTCAACCGTGGAGTAGCCAGCGCGAAAACCTGCCTGTCCCATAGCATGTAACCCCTCTGTCTCTACCCGTGAGCTGACAATAGATTGTAAAACGGATCCATAGCTTGGCCATAGTATGACTAATCATAATAGTGCTATAGTTGTCGACAATCAAAGGATCCCCGGCTTTGAGGATAGGGTGTAAAAGGTTGGTGCACCACGATGTGGGGAGACCGAAGATGACAGATTGGTTAAAGATATGGGAAATGTATGGGGCAATAATGTGAGCAACTGGTTTTAGGAAATCCATACTTAGGTGGTCAACATGAGAGAGAGAGAGAGAGAGAGAGAGAGAGAGAGAGAGAGAGAGAGAGAGAGAGAGAGAGAGCGCTTTATTAATGTCTTTTCCATGCCAAAAGGCATATAAGACCAAAAGGAATACATGTCAAGTATGTGAAACCATGGGAGCGTATATAAACGTCTCCAAGAAAAGACTATGCATAAAAGACAAATGAGTAATATAACTGTAAACTACGAACTACAAACTGCCAACTATCCATTAGTGGGAGCAAAATAGCTGCCAGGAGTAAATTAATATCATATTAATGTCTTTTCCATGCCAAAGGCATATAAGACCAAAAGGAGTACATGTCAAGTATGTGAAACCATGGGAGGGTATATAAACGTCTCCAAGAAAAAACTATGCATAAAAGGGAAATCAGTAATATAACTGTAAACTACGAACTACAAACTGCCAACTATCCATGAGTGGGAGCAAAATAGCTGCCACGAGTAAAGTAATATCCTATAGTGCTGTTGCTGAAAAAAGATGTGATACGAGCTGCATCAGGAGATAAGATGGACCGTCGCTGACGTCGTCTAGGAGGGTGAAAATTGTGTGCTCTCGTAACAGGGCGGGAAGTACGAAAAGCTGCATGACTTTGAGTGATACACTGTCTCTGACATCAGTGAGTTGGTATGTCATCGTCATCGTCATCAGATCGTGTCTGTCTCCTGGTGAAGAAAGACGTAATCTGAGCCTGAGAGCTAGGATGTGGCTGGTAAGCTGACTGGTACATATCCTGGCGTAGCAGGACCATCTCTCATAGCATAAGTGCGACACAGCGAGAGTCCTCATATCCAATCAGTGCTCTAAGTGTAGTAGGCATGTCACGGAATAGACAGTGATATCTCCCTCTAATCTCATAATATATGAGGCATCTGAAGATGAAATGCTCCTCGGACTCTATCTCATGTAAGGGACATAGCAGGCATAGTCTCTCCTCTCGAGGTGTACACTGGAATCTGCCTGTCTCAATAGCCAACTGAAATAAGGACTATCCCAAAGTGAAACGGAGACCGTGTGATAGTCCAAAGGACAAATAGCAGGGTAAAACTGAAAGACCAGTGGCATCCTGCTCTAGAAAGTGAGTTCGGTAGTGGTCAAGCTTAACCCCCAGCTGGTGTCACCAAGGTCAAGAAATAGACTTACGGAAGCAGAATCTCTCCAGCTGGACCAGGGAAGAGTGGCCCTTCCCAAGTCTAGAAGTAGCCGCATGTCTCATACTGAAGGTAGGACCAGAGAAGAGCACACCTAGGCAAGTGTATGAAGAGACCACCTCTAGGGACTGTCCATCAAAGGTAAGCTCCTGGCAATGCATGAAAGCCCGAGAGGTATTGAAGACCATAACTTTGGTCTTCGAGAGGGGTTGGTTCACCCCTTAAGCCCCACTAAGTACAAAAGGTCTATCTCTGCAATCCCTCTCTGGTACGGGGGACTAGTACAACACTGTGTTGCAGCGGATCGCGATCTGCTGCAAAAACGTTCCGGATCGTGCGATCCGCGACCCGGATGACAAATTATTTTTTTTTTTTTTGGTGGAAAAAGGAGTAATGGCCAATTTTTTTTTTTTTTTGAGTTTAATACTAACTAAATCAGTTTTGAATGGTGTTCTGATGCCAATGGTTTGCAGATCTACTGATTCCGTTTTCTGTTAGAAAATGATAGAAAGAGTTAGAAGGAGCCTTCCTTAGATTGGCGGTAATTGTATACTTCTTTTGGAATAGCTGAAACAGGGAGTCCGGGGGGCAGTGAAAACACACCTTTTGGTGTTTCGCACCCGAAACAGTCGGCAAACTACACAGTCCAAATTTCTGAAACCATATGAAAATGCAGCCAGTTTTCTTAAACCATCTACTGATGTCCAGATTTCTAATCAATGTAGCCCGCAGCCATCTGAAACCAAGCAACAGATCTGCATAACAATTGCTTTTTTGATATCCTTTTTGTGTCTAGCTTCCTCAATGAGGGCTTGAAGTGTGAATATGTGATCTGTAGTGGAATAATGAGCACGGAACCCTGCCTGACCCAAAGCATGTAATCTCCTAGACTCTACCTCTGAGCTAATTGCAGACTGGAGGATGGTGCCATATAACTTCGCGAGAACATGTCCAATCATGATAGTTTGGTAATTACCAGGTACCATAAGGTCACCGTCTTTATGGATAGGATGTATGATGTTGGTGCACCAAGAGGATGGGAAGCCCTCAATAACAGCATGGTTAAGGAGAGTGGATAATGTAGGGGCTAGGGTATCAGGGGCGTGAATCAGTAGTTCAGAATCAAGGTCAATCTGGTGCGATGGGTTTTCAACTTTTTGATTGCTGCCCGAACTAGGTCAGGGGTGAAAAAGGTGAAGTTTGAAGGTCGAGGAGAGATGGAGATGGGTGTATCAGTGGGTATAGTGTAAAGCTGAGTAGCATAGTCGGTCCAAATATGTAAATCCTCCAGAAGAGGGGGTGGGGCACGAGGGATAAACTCACGCCAAAAAGCACCAGAGGAGGAGCTGAAAAGGAGGTCTACCAGACGGTTTCCTTCAGAGTCATCATAGACACGTTTTTTGCGACGGAGTGCGGTTGTGCAATTGTCCTGAAGATCGGAGAAGATGAGATGGCGGGTGTGGAAACGAGCATGTGTGACAGAGTGGTGAAGGGATCGGCATTCCGCATCGTACCACGGTGGATGAAAAGGTCGGGACGATCGTGGATGGACTGGTTTGTGCTTATGAGGTTTAGAGAGGAAAGCCAAAGTGGCAACAATGTGGAGACAGGTGGTGAGGAAGGCGGCTTGTGACTCCAGCGGTTCACTGTGTGGAAAAGAGTGAAGTAGGGAGGCGAGGGATTCTAGGTAGAGTGGTATCGAGAGGGGGTGGAAGGTGTATTTGGGTGCACGGGGAAGTATGGACTGGTATTGAGGTTGTGGTGGTGGAAGGTGGCCAATAGCAAAGGATAGGAACGAATGATCAGAGAGGGTGGTAGGGGAGATATGGAAGTTGTGAATGAGAGGGATGGATGACGGTGACCCCATGAGGTAATCAACCACACTATGACCGCCACTGTGAGGTGACAAGTATAGCTGCCAGAATTAGGCCAATGGGAGAGAGAGATTTGCATTGTGTGGTGCGTGTGTGCGTGTGTGTAGTAATAACTTATAAGCTATTAAGTCGTTGCCCTTTAGCCATTGATAACAACTAGCTAGCTGCTCTTGGAAGTTGGGATTCTCCAAGATGTAATTAGTAGTCTCCATAGTAGTACAATATGAAGTAATTGATTATCGGAGTCCTCAATCCTCAGTCCTCAGTCTTGGACTTGCATGGTCGGCTAAGGATCTTCTAATACCCAACTCCTTGACATCAATGGACCACTCAAGACAGAGAGACGCAAAGGATCTATCATCTATCATCTAACATAGCTTGTAGGATCATGAATATCGAATCTCGATTAGATCATTTACAATATGAATCATTAATGATTATAATTTGCAATATAATCTTACAGTTCTGGCATAACCTCAATTTTTTAGAGATGTGTGATTGGCCGATTCAAACCTGACCCAACCAATTTGAAGCAATTCGAACCAATCAAATCGTCCGATTCGAATCGGTGCATTAAACTATAGCTAGTTATTACATACCAATTTTCGATTTAACTTCAGAGTGTTTTCATAGTTACACAAACAAATCGATGGGAAGCCCTCTCTGCACGACACCAGAGGAGAGCGGTTGAGAGGAGGAGATGGGATAGGGCGGAGGGAGAGGATGAGGAGGATTCATCGGAGGAGGGGAGGGAGTACCCAGCGGATTATGAGGAGTGGGTGGATGAGCGGGGAACGGGGGGATGTGGAGGGAGATGAGAGAGATGATCCATGGGATTTTGACATGGAGCAGTTGCTAGTGGACCCTGATGTAGAGACACAGGTGGCGCCATTTCTGCCTCCAGTTAGGCCTAGGGGGAGGCCCACAGGCAAAGCGAGAGGGGGTTTGGGTTCGATGTATGTAGATAGAAGCGGGGCATCACAGGCAGCTGCAGGCCCAACGTCATCTCAGTTCGTTGGGCCTTTGCAGGGTGTGGGACCTTTTGACCCTGGTGAGTGACCCAGTGAACTCAAAACCGCAATGGCATCTCCATCTGTGGGCACCTGAACCATGGGACATAGCCACATCTCCCTGTATAAGGTCAACCTCTACCCACATGCCCCGACCAACAATCAGCATCTTGTCGATGTGACCTATTAGCTGCAGTCATTGCAATCGCTCAAAACATCCACAAAGCATGCAAAGATTCAGTACATTGCACAATGGATACAGCTCATTTCACAAATTAGGGCTAAACTGATGCAAAAAAGCGAGCATGACACATAAGACATGCTAAACTATGTCGTATGGGCCAAAAGAGAAAGTTCCAACATTTTTGTAGCCATTGAAAAACATAGTCTTGCGGCACATTGATCAAATAAATCCAGGTCATTTCACAGATTAGGGCTAAAAATGATCCGCGGTACCACAATATTTAATATTTTTTAATATTTAATACATTAATATATATTTTTTTAACCTAATCCCCCCCCTCGCTTCATCTCTCTCCTTGCCCATCGCGCTGATGTCCGCCCACTCCTCGCCATCATACTGTCTTCGCGTTGCACTGATCGCTTCCGCCCCCGCTATTGCTATTTCGGCCTTTGCTGTGGTTTTTCCAGCCGTCCGCCTCCTATCGCACTCACAATCATCTCTGCCTTCTTTCCCTAGTTCCTTCTACAGAAATGGTGCATTCAAACCTTGCCGATCTGTCGGATGAGGTGGACATTGTCAGGCGGGTTCCCGACAAGTCCAACAAGTCCGGTGCAAAGATCGTGCGCTGTCGATATTGTCTGGCCGAGTTCGTTGTCACCCTCACTCGCCTTAAAGGCCACCTACTCGGTGCACGCGCCAAAGATGGTGGCACACTGAATGCTGCCCCATGTGCCAGCATGTCCGTTCCCGTCAGGCAGCGACTTCTGGACACCTACGGGCCACGTCTTGTGGTGGGGGAGAACACCATTTCGGAGGGTGTTCTTCGGTTTTGCACCGCGCCTTACGTGGTTGACCCCGAGTTGCTGCCTGCTTGGTTGGCACGCACGAGGCTACGGAGTGCATCCTCGTCCAGTCCCTTTTTTCCCTCACCCCCCTCAGACAGTTCCGCCACACACACCCCCATCTGCACCCATTCTGGTGGATCCCGTCCCATTGCGTCCACCAGGTGCTAGGGCAGTTCCACCACCACCTACTGTTGCTCGCACTCCCCCAGTTTACGACTTTCTCATGGACTCTCCACAGCCCGAGCACGAGCAGACCCAGGATGCCAGTGACGAGGCCTTCCAGGATGTTGAGGAGATCCCTTCCTCCCTCCCTTCCCATCCAGATGACCTCCCTAGCCAGCAGTTTTCGTATCCCATGCCAGATGTCCCCCCTCCACCAGTTTACCTCGCTTATGTTGCTGCACCCATCCCGGCCAGTGCATCCCACTCTCCCCATTCCACGTCTACAGCTGATGCATCCACTAGTGCCCAGCCTGCCGCGTCATCATCCATTCCCGTCACGTTTGGTGCACTGTGCTGGAGGTCCGCTACCCGTCGCCCAGCTGGGAGAGTTCTTAGGCAGCAGAGCATTCGCGGCGCGCATCAGCCGCACATGGATAGAGAAGCCACGCAGGCTGTGGCCAGTCTGATTTATGAGCTGAAAGTTAAGAAATTCCGTAAAAGCTGTAAAAATTCATCTATCTGAAAAGGATCTTTAAAAATCTCAATCAAACCGAAATAAAATATTGTCATGCATATACTTGCTAGAATCAGCTCGAAGAGTAAGAAAACATTACAGTTATGATTTTTTGAATTGAGGTCATTATTGTAATACTTTTATTGATAAAAGCATTTTTAACACTTACAAAAAATATAAATCCAAACAAATAATTAAATAGAGTCTAGTAATGTCTGTGAGAGCACTATTTTCATTGTTGAAGCCAACTCATGTAAAACCATCCATAGTTTTGTAGAAGTGATATTAAGTCCTCACACCCCAAATTGGTACAAATTGTTTCATATTGGTCATAATTGTACAGAAAAGCTAATTACTTTGGATAGCATTTAAGATGGTAGATTTGTTCAGTCATCTCAGCAAATTGATAATATGAGCTATGAATGATTCACGCATTTTTTTTTATATGAGAGGAGTTCTTTATGCAGGGGTTTCTCATGTAGTCTACGAAATCTAGTATTGGTTTTAGACTCAAATCTATAAAGATGGGGGGTCTCAATCGTTTCTCTAATCTGGCAAGTTTTAGATGACACTCACGATCAACTTTTTCCTTCGAGAGGAGTTAGTTGAGAATATGTCCTTTATAGATGCCTCATATCATCATATACCCTTGTAATCCCCATATTGTCCCTTATCCCATCAATCGATCTTGCAAGAATTTATACTCCCTAGATGTGTCCCTAAAATCATATGTTAGTATCTTTGTGACAATTGTCATTAAGCCCTTCACTTGTCATTTAAGTAATACTTAAGGTCTCCTCTTACATACTTGTGAGTGAGTTTTTGTGATCAGGAATTCTAATTAATATAAATCTCACCAGCATGAGTTCTTTGACCTACATGAGGTAAAAATACTATTCCATAGATTTTACAATTTTTGTTTTGCTTGTACCAATTTTTTATTTTAATAAATACATGTATACTTATTATTTTTTGCAATTTTGTTGCCCAAAATTTCTTAATATGAAGTCTATGAATTTTGACAACAAACTCTTAAAACTATCCTGCAAGCCAATTTCTAAATTTTTTGTGCCAAAGGTCCTAAAATAAAAAAAATAGATAAATAGATGAATAGGGGCTAGACGGGAGAGAGAGAGAGAGAGAGAGAGAGAGAGAGAGAGAGAGAGAGAGAGAGAGAGAGAGAGAGAGAGAGAGAGAGAGAGAGAATTAGAATTATTATTATTAACGTCTTTTGGTACCCAAAGGTACATAAGACAAAAGAGAGTACAAAAGGTGAGGAGCATTGTCCGCATACGGACTTATTTACTAGTAGGAAAGAGACTAAGACAAGAAACTAGCATGTCTATCTCGCTATCTCTAAGAAGAAATATCCAAGCTTGACCACCAGCTTGCGAAGGTACAATGCAAGAGCTTAACCACCTGCTCTGCTGAGGAGACTAGCTACGAGTAAGCTGAAAATAATGAGTGATAGTAGTAGTGGGGCGTGCTGTGGATTGGCGAGAAGCTCGTGTAGTGATCCCGGATCTAGCAGAAATATGTGAGACTCTCTGTGTCTTCGATCTCCGAGTGGGGACTTCAAAATCCAAAACGGAAATGTCCTCTCTGTCTCACTTCTGGAAAACTGGGTAATATGAGTCTGGCTGTGCTCCATATTTGTGATAGGTAGAAGTGAAGCGCGTAGAGTATACATCTCTCTCAATAGAAGACCTACACATCTGGAGTCTGGGTACTCGAGGAACGATCGCAACGTGAGAGGGGTATCTCTGTATAAACAATGGTAACGCCCCTTGATCTCGTAATATACTGGACAGCGAAAGATGAAATGGAACTCATCTTCCATCTCATGAAGAGAACAAAGCTAACATATCCTCTGCAATCTGGGAGTGTCCGTGTATCTACCTGTCTCAATAGCCAGCTGATGAGAAGGGACTCGGAGTTGTCCCATACGGTATCGCAGACCAAAAGATAATGGCTGTGTGAGATATGCTGGAAGGATAGGGGTACCCGTAGTATCCAACCGTAGTAAATGTGTGCCATAGAAATGTATCTTGACCTTATCAGGGTCTGGCTGTGACCATATAGTGCGTATGTAGCTACGATAAATATACTGTCTGATATAAGCATGAGGTCCCGCTCGGAAGATCAAGTATAGATAAGCCCCAAGTCCGAAGAAGGGCTGAGACACTGCCAAACCAAGAATGCTTGGCCCCCTGTCCAGCAATGGTGCGTGATGAAGTGAGAGCAGCAACAATATATCTGGAAGTGTCTAACTCTGATATCCTGTGAAGAAAGGTAATGATCTGAAACATAGCACCGATAACCAGGGGAGGGGAAGCAAACTCCACTAATATGATATCATGTGGCACCGAGGGCTTAGCCCTAATCATCTTGCTAAGCATGAGAATCTGGATACGAGTAAGATCCTTCCAAGTATCACGTGATAAATCCGGACACCAAGTCTCAGCAGAGTATAAAACAACCGCATCATAATAGAAGGTCACATCTCTCATATGCTGTCTATTGGTGTTGAACACCATAATCTTGGTCTTCTTAGTATTAACTGTCAATCCCCAAAGCTGACAGAAGTGATGTAAAGCAGAGAGGTGTCTCTGTAAGCCAGCTGCAGAGGATGAGAGAAGAACCACATCATCAGCGTAAAGGAGAATGGGGATAATAATACCTGCTAAGGGACAGCCCTCTCCACCTTCCTCTCGAATAATCCGCTCGAGGTCATCAATATATAGTGTAAAGAGAGTAGGAGATAAGGGGCAGCCCTGCTTCACTCAAATGGTAGAGTGGATCAGCGAGGACCAACCACTACCGTCCCTGAACCGTGCCCAAACTCGCTCATATAAAGTAATGATCGCGGCAATAGTCTCGTCTGTGAAGCCAAGCAAAGATAATCTCTAGAAAAGGAGGTGTCTTGGAACTGAGTCAAAGGCTTTGCGGAAGTCCACAAAGCAACAATAAACTCTCTGTCTCTGATGTCGTGCCTCCTCAATGATGCATCGCAGAATGAAAATCTGATCTGAGGTAGAGTATCCTGGTCTGAACCCGGCCTGACCCATAGCATGTAAATCCTCAATCCCAGCAAAAGATCCAGTAGCCGTCTATAAAGTGGAACCATAAATCTTAGCCAAAGTGTGACCAATCATGATAGTACGGTAGTTTTCTAAATTTAAGGGATCACCTGCCTTGAGAATGGGATGAAGAATATTGGTACACCATGCGGTAGGAAAACCAGAGGACACAACAGTGTTAAAAGCGTGAGCAATAAAGGGCGAGATAAGATGTGCTACAGGTTTTAGGAAATCTACGTTTAGAGAATCATAATCAGTGGCTTTATGAAGTTTGGCATGGTTAATGGCATTTTCAACCATGTGTGGAGTAAAAAGCGTGTAGTGGGCAGGTCGTGGCGAGAGTAAGGTAGGAGGGGAGTCTAGGGTATAGAGTTTTGTGGCATATTCGACCCAAGATTCGGTTGCGATGGGGGCCAAAGTCGAAGAGGATCTGGTGAAATGTTTCCAGAAAAAGGAGGAGGAAGCAGAATCTAAAGAATCGATCAACTTTTGGCAGAGTGATCGCAAGTATGTTATCTTTTTTGTTCTGGTGGCTTTACGATACTTTTTCTGGTGTTGTTTGAGTGTTGCAGGGGAGTGTAATCTGGCATTTGCCACATGTTTGTGAAGAGAGCGGCATTCTGCATCATACCAGCGGTTGTGAACACGTCTATAAGTTGATATCGTCTTGGTGGGGAAAGATGAGGACGCTGCAGATGAGAGGGATTTAGAGAGAAAAGTGGCTTGTTGCTCAACTGATGCCGTGAAAGGGAAGTGAGTAAGTAGTTGGGACACGGTTGTGGTGTAGTTGGGGAGTCCAGAGTGAGTAAAAGGAACACGTTTGTTAGTAGAAGAGGAGCATGGAATTTTAGAAGATGGGGTTATGTGACCCAGTGAGAGGCGTAGGAGTGAGTGATCAGAAATGGTAGGAGGCGTAATGGAGAAATCAGAGATGTGAGGAATCAAAGCAGGTGATCCAATAAAGTAGTCAACTACACTATGTCCTCCACCATGAGGGTAACATGTAAACGTTGATGAGGAAGGCCACTGTGTGAGGCCATTCAAAATGGCTAGAGAATGTGTCTCCGCAAGAGTAATCAACTGCTCTCCAAAAGATGTAACTGAAGTGTGTGCATCCTGTGATACTCGATCAAATCCCCTATCCAGAGGATGAAGACGAAGAACATCAGTATCTGCATGAAATTCTGTCTGTCTGGAGCTAGAACGGGCGTTGAAATCTCCTGCTAACAAAATGTAGCCCTGCTGAGAAAAAACAGCAATATCATCAGAGAGTGCCTGAAATGGGTCCCCATCGAATTCAGCGAACGCCGAAGTTTGTGGAGCGAAGTAACATACAGCCATATAAATGTCCTGCGGTAATCCCAATAATGAACCAATAGTATGTAGCCATATATATCGAGGAATATATAGCCAAGAGTAATCCTGTATATGTGGAAGAGGATGATATAAGGACTCATGGATTTCAGCCAACAACAAAATGTCACATTTGCTTATAAAATCAGCAAAATCTCTTGCCAATGATGACGATAAAAAAAACCATTGCAATTCCAGAAGCCAAGTCTCAAAATGGTGGGAGATCTCGGGCAGCTCCTAAACCCGGGAGCCCCAAGTTCCTAGTGTGAGAGGAGGTCGAAATACCTTGGTTTGCCGTCGATAAAAACGACTCTTTGCCCTTTTTCTTTTGCTTCGTGAATAATCTTTTTCCTTGCTAACCATTGGGTGTTTGTCAAATCATCATCCATATAAATGAAAGTGCCTATGAGTTTTGTTCTAAGCCGAAGGGCTGCATTGCGGTGTTGAAGAGAGCGAAACTTGATAAAAAGAACGTTGTCATCAAATCTACTACGCCATGCTGTATCAAAGCCATCAACAACATGAGATAGCTTGGAAACGAGTAAATCTGTAGCTTCGTCTATTGGTTTACCACCGTTGGCAATACCTCTTACTCTAATATTGAGAGCCTTTTTAGCTCTTCTAGCTTGTTCATCCAAAACTGTCTCCAAATTGTTATCCATCATAGAGGCTGAGATATGGGGGTGATTACCTTGTTTGAGGATCGATGTCGTTTCTTCAACCTGTTTTGCAAGTGATGAGAGTTTGCTGCCCATATCATCTGGTTTGAAGAGAGCTGCCCATGTCTTTGTCTATTCGACTTGTTTTTCCAAACAAGATATTTTGTTGGAAGTTTCGTTCGAAGAAGGTACACGTTCCGCAAGCCGTTGCTTAAGATATTTCAAAAAAGTGTAGTTGTTTCTTTATGCCGAGAAGTTCGTTTCGGATGAAACCAATATCATAGGCATAAAGACTCTCAATAGGCTTGGAAGGAGTGTAATCGACTGTGGACAGCTGATGCGTTTATGTGATAGCAAGTGGATTGTCAGTGAAAATAGAGGGTGCATTGCTTTCTAGTGCAGCTAGCGGTGGGATTGCTGTAGGTGAAATAGCATCCCCCTCCCTCTCAGATGATGGAGGAGGAGAAGAGGTGAATAGAGGGGCGGGCGTGGGGGCACCCCCCTTTTTCTTAGGTCCCATGGAGCTAAGGTAGGCAGATATAGCTCAGAAAACCAGCAGCCAGGTCAGCGTGGTAGGGTAGAGATCTCGCGATCAGCGGGCATACAGGTCAGCATCAGCGTCAGCAGGCAGGTAGCAGGTCAGCGTCAGCGGATAGATCATCACGATCAGAGGGCGTCAGCGTAGGCAGACCATCGCGAGAGAGAGGGTAGGCAGATCGCGAGAGGGTAGATCAGAGGGCGTCAGCAGGCAGGTAGCAGGTCAGTGTCAGCGGATAGATCATCACGATCAGAGGGCATCGGCGTAGGCAGATCATCGCGAGAGAGAGAGAGAGAGAGAGAGAGAGAACGGGGGGGGGGGGGGATGTGTAGAAATTAATGTTTATTTGACACCCCTTAATGGTAGTTTGGCAATGCCTGCGTGCTATTTTTAGGGGGGCATTACTATTTATAGTAAGTCATATTTTAGGGTCATTACTAATAATAGTAAATCCGTTTTTTAGTTATGCATGTAGGTGGGTGCACTACTACTAGAATAGGATTTGCTTTTATCACTTAGAAACTCATCTTGGGTGTTTACCCAATATAGGTAGTAATTATAGTAATTAGCTTTTTGTCTTTTGCTATTTACTTTAGGCTCATTAGCTTTTATCAATCATTAGAGAAACTATTTAAGAAGGCTGGTGCCCCACCACAATCATTCCATTCAATTCAATGAGCTAGAGCAATTGCTCAATTCTCCTATGATCTGAATTCTCTCTATGCTTGGGTTTTGTGTGAGTGCTAGTAGGACTAGTATCTCCATCTAGAATTTGTATCACAAATTCTGACATGGTATCAGAGCAGGCTCTTTGGTGAGAGAGAGAGTTTCTATTTGCAGATGTGCAATTAGATTGGAGGAGCTGAAGCTGCATGTGGAGTCAACGTTGTTAGGAAAACAACGGGAATCTTCTAGGAGAAGATTGACGAAAAGGTACTGGCTATCGACAGATCTGAATCAGAATTTTTCTGGTTGTTTGCTAGTTTTCTGGTGCAGGTCACATCTAGAGCAGGTACATCTGAGGAAGGTAGTATCTGAACAGGTGACTTCTGAGACAGGCAGATCTGAACAGGTGTTTTTCAGGTGCATGCACATCTAAACAGGCACTTCTGAGGGCAGCAGGACCTGGTGCAGGCCCGGACAGGAAGCATCTGAGGTAGGTGGACCTAGTGCAGGCCCGAACAGCAGTAGCTAAGGAAGGCAGTACCTCGTGCAGGTGGTAATTGAGCAGGTGCAGGTTCAGACAGGCAATACCTGGGACAGGTAATATCCAGGAGAGGTCTGAATCAAGGCAGGTGATATCGAGGGAAGGCTGTTTCTGGACAGATCTGATTGTTAAACTAAATTCAGGTTGCTTTGTTACGGATCAGTATAATGGCAGGATTGAACGACGCTGTGTTGCCGGAATCTAGCAAGCTAGATGGAACGAACTACAGCATATGGAAGTTCAAGATGCAAAATATTCTCCAAGACAGAGAATATTGGGAGATCGTCACAGGTGTTGAGATACCTCCTACCACTGACAGAGAGTTGCGGGAGTATCAGAAACGTAGAAGATAAGCTCATCATATCATCAACTTATCAATTAAAGATATGATTATACCTCATATCAGAGATGTTGCTGGACCCAAGGAGGCTTGGGATATACTAAACAACCCTGGCAATGAATCAATGACCACAATGAGTAGGGCGAGTTTGGCCTCAATATATAGAGCCAAAAGCAACCTGGGCACATAGCCATGCATAGCCCTAAGTTCCCTATACATAGATTCACCTAGAATAGAGTCCTAAGCATGGACCACCTATTCATAGAATTGCTTTTGATAACTCTACACATGCATACACTGTCTCATACCTTGTCTAAACTCCATTTAGTGTGTTCTGGGCCTCACAAGGATATTAGTTACTTTCGGGTCACATCCAGTAAGACGTGGCATAACTAACAACTTGATTTAGTGGAGTACCGTGTATCCAAGACTAGGAGTATACTGAATCTTACTTACTGGCCATGGACATAACATTCTTCCCTCCTTAAACTGCTTCTATCCTTAGAAGCTCTTTAAATAGGAAAGAATTACAGTTCCTTTAACTTTCAATATTAACCTAGAAAATCATTATCTTTAGTCAAACTTTCACATCAAACAAGTACTCAGAGATAATCCTATTTCCCAAATGATAATCTTTACATTGGAGTACAACTCAGGTTTGAAAAGTACACTAAGAGATATATTTTCTCAACAGGGTTACCCTCAACACAAGTTAGTAACATCACCTTCATGTAAAACACTTACATGAAACACTGGGTGAAATAACCTAACTTAGGAGATTAAAGTTAAAGAAATAATAATAATTACAGTCTGAAATTATCCACAACTCTGACAGATAATTCATAAGCTTTCAAGTACAGATATCCTTAGAATCTAGATTCTAAGATATGATAATTCATTCAATTAGAACCTCTAGAAGAATCATTAAGATATAGAATGATTAAAACTCAACTCTGAGTATCCCAGATACTCTTTTGAGTTAAATGCTCCTGTTTGCAGCACCAAATGCAAGAAAATAACATTCATTCATCTTAATAGACTTGTCTGTCTCGACCAAGAATTAATCATCACACTTGAGAATCATTACAATTCCTTATAATCCTCTAACAATAATTAAATATCTATTTATGATTCGTCAATCATAAATATTTAGATTCATATGATTTGTCAATCATAATTTCTTGAAATCCAACCCATACTTAATCATTTATAGGATACTGGAGTATATGTAACATAACTCAGGAAAAGTAAGAGTCATTCCAAAAATCTTTCCATTAAGAAAATACTGGATTTAGGAATACTTCCAAAACATGGTTCTTTAGCTGAAGTGCAAGATTCAAGTTCTATAAACATCTGGTAATTAAAGACTGAATGCATATCAAAATGACAATCATCTTCAACTACAAAAACTTTAGATTACAACCCGGAATCACATCTAGATACTCAAATGTCCTGCTGAATATCAATTCAGTTATTATTCTTGGATTCATTATGATTCGTTATCCAATTGAGCTCTCTGGGATACAATCACTAATGAGCTGAGTCCCTTCCTTAACTAAGGAATACTCTATCCCAAGAATACTGTATATCCAATGCACATAATTTCAACTGATGAACTCAAATGATTACTAATCATGCGTCTTACAAGCCATATAAGTCAAAACCATCAGTTTTTGGTGAACCCACATCACACTGATCGTTTTACCAATTAACTTCATCCTGGAGTAATCAACTACTCAAGTTAATTGCCAATGATTCAGAAATCTCAAATGTCTAGGTGAAGAACTAGTATAACACCACATTTAGATCCTTACCCAAATCATTTATAAGTTAATCCATAAATCTTCCATACAAAGATTTGTTAACTCTGCAAGTATTTGTCAAAACAATACTTGATCATATGCTTATGTTCGCCGACTAGGTTAAGTGCACCAGATAACCTTAGTAACTAGGACTACACAGTAGATTCATACAAGATTAATCGTGCACATATGAGAATAATCTCACTATGACCCATAAACACATTCTTACCTGGCAGATTCCTCCAGAACCCACATATGTTACTCACATATCTCACTGAGATCTTGTAACTCAGCTACAAAAGATTTTGTATTTCTCATGAGTAAATAACATATCCGGGAAATCTTTGAGACGAATAACATTCCCTCTCAACAGTTTTCCAATCCAACTTACCTCTAATTACATAATTTCTTCCACTCAATCAACCCCTCTCTAATCCTAGTACTTAAACTTAGATTAGGTTGACCCAATATAGAACTCTCAGACTTAAATTCTGATCAAACTTACTTCTATTCCAATCGAAATGGAATTAGTAACCTTTAACCTTTTACTGTACTACTTATAGATAATGATTCAAATCCCAAACCTGTTCTAGATTGTCCACACACTTCTTATGTGAAAAGTTCCAATTAGGCATCTTACTCTGAATCTATCCGAAATTCCTTTCAGATCAAATCTCATTTCTATACCCTAGCTGGTCCTTTTCCGAAAACTACGCAACCAACAGATTCCCAAATTGAATTTTATCCCATCACTTCACCCCTCCTTTTAAAGAAATTATAAATTTGAAATTATAAATTTCAATAAAAGTTAACTGGAAAGATGATATATGAAAATATCCAAATCCAAGAAAAACCAGTAATAAGTGCTTCCACTAAAAGATTCACTTCATTAAAAACATGACTTCTCTTTCAAATATTTCCAATCTGAGTGATAGAAACTACTATTCCATCGAAACCCATTTATGCAACAGAGATATTCTAGGTTTAAGAAATTGAAACAATTTAACCTTAGAATTTATCTGAATTCCAAGTCTATTCACACAAGTAGTAATTTATATGACATAACAGTCTTTCAGAAGAATAACTTCATGCTGGAAATAATCATATAAATCAGTTTGATATCTTATATTCAAGAAATTACTAAGAAGTAAAGGATTAATTAAGAAAGCGAGAAATAGATTTGAAGGCCTCTGATTTTGTAAATAATGAGATACCACATTGGAATCTAGATTAAACCTCAAAATTTCTCAAAATACCCCACATTTGACCGAATGGTTTTCTTCTTTCCCATATCGCGACTAAAACACACCATTGATCATCAGATCTTTACAGTCCTAGAATTCCCTTTCCAAAATTACTGATGTCCCATACCATCAGCTTTTCCTTTCAGAAAACCCTTAACCGCCTTATCTGATATTCTAGAGACCCAATGATCATCTAGTTGTCCTATAATCACTATAGGATATTATCTCTTGTTCCCAAACACTGGAGAATCCATTTATTCGGATGACTGGCATGCCTATTAGATGGATAATACAAATCCACATCTGATTATGTGACTTCAACAGAAGAATTAACATGGTCCACTATTACACTCTGAACCTTTCTGGTTATTGACAAGCTTCGAAACCCTACTGATTCATCAAATCTAGGGACAAGCTTCTGTCAACAAACAGATCCAATGTAATCCACGTATCAGATTCCACTTTTAATCTCACAATTGACATCCAAAACTGCGGATAACTCAATCGTTACAAAGATATCAGTTACGAATTTGATTGAATGAATTCTATCCAGGAAATTAATAACCAATATTAAGCAATTATTTACAGGCATTACCGAAATCCTAACTGCAAAATACATTTCCCGATCACACTTACTACCTCTGATGTCCACTCCCTAAAAACCTATTTCAGCTAAGGTACCAAGAAGACGTAACGACATTAGTAAATGCTTAAAGATTAATTACTGTATGAAAAAAAAAATCCAAAACAATTTCATTTATGTCCTATACCTGGGCTGAATATCAGATATATCAAAAATATTCTACTAGTATGTGAAACAGTACGAGTTTGATCTTTTGAATATAATTCACCATAGGATTTTACTGGAAATGAAATTAGTTATGTAATTCCTATTATTAAATTTTCCAATAAAATTGGACTGTTTTTCTTTTTTTATTGCCTGGTTTGGCATTACTCCGTTAATATTGACAAAACCTATCCAAACTGGAATATGAAATTACATGAATGGAAATCCCACCAATAGGACTTCAGTAATTCTTTGAACCGATCCTGTCAGATTTACTGTCTAGAGTCCTAGGGATGCGCGTCCGGGCCGGACGTGGGAGTCCGCATCCGGCGTCCGGACCCAGACACGTCCATATTTTTTTTATTTTTTTTATTCTAAAAAAACAAAAAAAAATCGGACGCGTCCAGGGACCCGGACGCACCCTTGGCGCGTCCGCGTCCGGATGCGGATGCGGACGCGAACGCACATCCGGACACACGTTCGCGTCCGGGGTCCGCCACATTAGGTCTAGACAAAGAATACTATTGCCACTCATTCAATCTGGTGATTTCATATTGTTTGACGATTTTAATCAAATTAAACGAGTATCTTGCACAAACGTTCACTTGACTGATTTCTAGCGATCAATATCAATTAGAAAACCATCAGACAAGTAACTAATTTCAAATTTTTACCAAATTGAAATTCAACAAAAAAAAGGAAAAATTCAAATTTTAACTTTCAATCTGGGAGTTCCAACTCCAAAAGTTAAAAGAATGACAGTATTGTAAAACCTGTCGGCAATTTCATTGCGGTTCCTTCTGTCAATTTTAACTTATCTATCACCGGGAAATAATTTAGACTTAGTGAAAACACTGTGACCAATTTTGACTGATAAATTCAGTTTAATCAATTCACTAATCTAAACTGATTTGATAGATAACGAAAAAATGACCGAAATTTCGATTCTTTCTTTTAATTTACGTAATTCGAAAATTCTGACGAAAATATTGTTAGTACAAAAGGCAATCGAAATCGAAAAAATCGAAACACTGTTTGATTCCTATTGTTACTAACCCAATGTCAAACTGGCATGCAAAGTACACTACATTAGCCTACAAACGTCATTACGAAATTTTTTACGTGAACTTCAGTTTTACGGAATGTTTTACATAAGCTTCAGTTTTACGGAATTTGTCAGCCATTAACACTGATTTGTGACCCAACTATCAGAGCACATGCGTATGACCACTCAAATCGATTGTAAATCCCTCATGCATGTCAGAATCACTCTGAGTATCAGCATGCAACCAATCCATGCAAACACAGACTACAAATTAGGGAAATGACTGGCATGCAATCAGAACAATTTCAAATTTTGCCAATTTTACTCACAAAACTGCAAAACTTCAGATGATAATAACTTTGGCAATAGGACACCAAATTGGGTGCTGTAAAGCTCAGTACAGAGGGAGACCAAGTGAACAAGATGCTTGACACATCAGCCTGCCACCAAGGCTTCACACGTGCGAGATCAGAGTGTCAGAAAAACTGTTGTAGGGCGCATTTCCATAAGAGAAAATCATGCAAAAACGTGCAAACACCCATTCTAGCCCAAAATTGATGCTACCAACAGTCTTAAACAACCAATTAGACTTCCATGAAGCATTCATACTGATCCTAAGATGCAGTATAGGCTGAGAACGAAGATTTCTTGATTTGTAGGAGTCAAAATAGCTTCAAACTTGATGGAGATGGTGCATAAGCCACCGGCCATCAATTCACAGGTCTGATAGCTTGTTGGGAAGGTAAAAAAGAATGCTAATCATGTTGTAAATAATTCCAGAATGATCTCCTTATGGATTTGGAAAGATCCATCCCCCAAAAATCACCAAAAGTGGTCATTTTTTTGAACTTTTTTGACTTCCTACAAGTTCAATTACTGGAATTCTTGGTTCTAACTTCAGGGAAAGCTTCTCTTCACCACCTATTGTTTGTTGGCTTTCTACTGCCATTGGATCATTCGTCACATTTCCTATTCGTTTTCCTTAACACTTTACATTTTCCCGTTTTAATTCCATTTTCTTTATTTGTTTTCCGTTTTGTTAAAAAAATAAATAAACGACAAAATGTTGACACATTTCTCTTTTCCAAAGTATTTCGGTTTTTCCTCTACTCTTGTGGCATTGTCGAATACACCGACTGGGTGAATAATTTTGAGGATTATTTTTTCACTTATTCATGTTCGCCTAGTCTATTACTGATAGTAAAAGGACCACAATACCTAGGAGACAACTTAGCACACACTCCTGATTTGAGGGTTTTAGAGTCAACTGGGACTCTCAAGTAGACTTTCTCACCAGCGGAGAATTGCACATCTCGTCTGTGTGGATCTGCATGATGTCTGGCTCGATCCTGGGACTGCCTAATGCTACGCTCATACATCAGCATAAATGGGCTGTATCCCGTAGCTGAGTGTTTGGTACTGTTATAAGCAAACTCTAATATTGAGAGATACTCCTCCCAATTAGTCTACTTTTTGCTGACGTATGCACGCAGCATGTTAAGTTTAGTATGGAGATGATGGAATACTGCCCTCCAAAAATTTCCATTAAACTTACTATCCCGGTCGTTGACTATGCCGGAAAGTATACCGTACAATTTAAACAGCCCATCTACAAACAACCTCACTAACTCTAGAGCTCTAACAGTTGTTTTGGTCATAATAAAGTGAGCCATTTTGGTCAGACGGTCAATTGTGACCCATGTAGCGTCATTACCCTTTTGGGTTTTAGGCAAACCTACTATAAAATCCATGGAGATACTCTCCCATTTACCAGCTGGTATTTCTAAGGGCTATAACAACCCTCCTGCCTTTAAACGCTTTGCTTTATTTACCTGACATTTCTGGCAACTGGTTACATATTGCTGGACGTCCTTTTTCATACTGGGCCATAAAAATTGCCTACGAAGAAGCTCATAGGTCTTTTGAATGCCTGGGTGCCCCGCACTAGGACTGTCATGACACTCATGTAGGACCTGCTACCTATAATCCTCTAAATTGGGGACACATACTCTATCTCTATAGAGCAAGTACTCATCCTGAATGGAATATTGTTTCCATTTGAATCCTTGAGTCAACTGACCCTCAACCACTGCGGTTTGCTTGGGTAATACAGGCTCAGAGTCCTCAACGTCATTTGACGTATGCTCGGACTCATCATCCTCAATGAAAGCTGTCGTATTCTTGGATAAACTGGCACCAGCCCTGGGAACTGGTTCAAGAGTCTGTAACTGTCTGCTCTGGATTGAGTTCTAGATAATAGAGAATAATGCATCATGCTGGCACTTCCCTCTCAAGGACTCAAGTAACTCACTACGAATCTGAGTACAACTCAACTCGTTTATCATAGGCATTCTACTAAGTGCATCTGCTACTGTGTTGAATTTCCCCCGTCTATATCTGATAGACATATGAAACTCTTGCATTAACTCAGCCCAACGAGCTTTCCGACCTCTGAGCTCAGGCTGATTGCAAAGATATCTGAGACTTTCATGGTCTGTCAGGATCTCAAAGTTGGCACCATACAAATAATGCCTCCAAGTCGTAAGGGCATGAACTATGGAGAAGAGTTCCTTTTCATAGGCAATCTAGTCTGTGCTGGCTTGAGTTTTTTACTCTCGAACGCAACTGAGCTAAGGCTGTTTTGAGAGCATCAAAGCTCTCCTGTTGTGCGGACTCCCATATGAACTCCTTATCTGAGCATATTCCTTGACAAATCGTCTGTAATATCCTGCCAAACCTAGAAAGATCTGAAGCTCTAAAAGATTATGAGGTCTCAGCCAACTGAGTATGGCTTTAACCTTACTGGGGTCCATCTTAATCCCATCTGCCGAGATAATGTGACCCAAATAAGCTACTTCTTCAACAAAGAATTCACACTTAGGTTTCTTAGCATAAAGCTTATCCTTTTAAGCAGTTGAAACACCTTTCTGAGGTGTTTAAGAAGCTCCTTCCTCGTCTTACTGTAAACGAGGATGTCATCTAAAAATACGACTACAAATTTACCTAGGTATGGTCTGAGGACATTGTTCATCAAAGTCATAAAGGTAGTTGGAGCATTTGTGAGCCCAAATGGCATCACCTTAAACTCATAATGACCATGACGAGTCCTAAAAAAAAGCTATTTTCGAGACATCTGTCGTTTTTATACGGACCTCATGATATCCCGATCTAAGGTCAATTTTACTGAAAAACTTAGCCCCGTCGAGTTGATCAAACAGCTCATCTGCTCGAGGCATTGGGTACTTATTCTTAGTTGGGACTTTCTTAAGGGCTCTGTAATCTATGCAAAGATGCACAGACCCCTCTTTCTTTTTCACCAAAAGGACTGGTGAGGCCCAAGGTGAACTACTGGTTTGAATTTGGCCTTTCCCAAGATAATCTGTTAACTACCTAGTTATTTCTTCATCCTCTGTTCGGCTGACCCGATACAGAGGTTTAGAAACAAGTGTTGTACCTGGTACTAGGTTTATTACATGATCTACGTGGTAAACCATGCGGTAAATCTTCAAGAAAAACATCTTTAAATTTAGACAATAAAGTTACTTTCTGCTGTGAAAAACTAGAAATAGAAACTTCTGGAATGAACTGAAAGTCACATTAGAATACCTGATGGCCGTTATCTCCAATTAACTGACAGAGCTTTGAGCTGTAGACCATAGGGTTGTTGGGGACATCATGCTCCCCATGCAACTGGATTTCTCGGCCTTTATGCTGAAAGCTGAGGGTGTTCTCCTGATAATTTCTGTGGTGGGAAGGTCCTAAGCTGTAGAGCCAATTTCTCCCGAGAACAATGTCTGTGCGATCCAGGTGCATTATCTGAAAGTCTATTTCATCTGAATACCCCTGAATACCAAGATTTAAATTACTTACCATAATTTCCCAAATTTTCTTGTCTTCACCCTTAGCTAAAGAAACTATGTACCTATGCTGACTAGGTACTTCTGGAAGTCTGAGTTTTTTAACTAGGGTGTAGTTGATGAAATTATGGGTTGCCCCATCATCAACCATGACTCCGACTGACTGGTTGCCAACTTTCCCATGCATACGTACTAGGTCATGTGACCCAAAGCTGAAGGGTCTCGCTAGCATTGCAGAAGTTAGTTGGCAACAGTGTTCATGGTCTTCATGAAACACTTTTATCTCGAAAGTTGCCATCTTGTTTTTTATCTTTCTTGTCTTTTTTAGTGAATGGCCCCTTGGGACACTGTCTGATTGTGTGTCCCTTGCCCATGCACACAAAGCACAAACGTTCTTGTTTGGCTTTCTCAAAATCTTCTGGTTTTAAGGGCTGCATGAGCGATGGACGTTTTTGAGGAGCTTCACTCTTAGCTTTATCTTCTTTTTTTCTTTTTAAATTGAAAGTCTTTTTGAGGAGACTACTCAGAAAGAGGCTGTTGTCTCGCCTTCTTCCTACCCACTGAATCATCATAGATTTGAGCATATCTAAGAGCTTGCTCTAGGCTAATAGGCGAGTTTCTTTGGACCTCTACTTTATATTCATCTTTCAGGCCATGGACAAATCCTCTGACTTTCTGATAGTCATCCATATTTTTAATCTTTAAAATTGCTTCTCGATACTGCAAGATATATTGGATCAAGGATTTGTCCATTACTGTTTTTTCCCAGGCTTCCCAGGCTCTATCAAGTTCATTTTCTGGTAGAAACTCTCTTAGGAACGCTTCTTCAAAAGCCTTCCATGATCGGGGAGTCTGCGCGGTCTCCTGGAGGTTTAACCACCACTTATAGGCCATGGGCCCTAGGGAAAGATTGGCCTCAATAGCTTGCAAATGGTCAGGGGTCTGTTTAAGAGCATGTATGTTCTTCCATTTGCTGAGGAAGGTATGTAGAATATCTGTGTTTCTATCCTTCTCTTCCCCAATAAAAGTAGGAGGCTTTAAGTCTTTAAAGACACTGGGGTGAGACCGCATAGGCTCACCCGAAACTGATGGAAGTGGAGAAGGGGATAATTGAGAAATGGAAGAAAGGCTTCCTTTCCCAGAGCTCAAAATTAGACCTTTGAGTTCGGCGAACGAGTCGTCCACACTGGATTTGAAATTGGCAAGAGCCAGTTTCAGTTCATCCACCTCTGTTACCAAGTGGAGATACTGCTCCTTGGTAACCAATTTGTCGAGTTCTTCGGCAAATTGCTCCTGTACTTCGGCTTCTATTTCAAGTTCGTCAATGCCTCTCTCTGGGGGTTGATCAGGTCCCTGAGGAGTGATCATTTTCGGAACTGAAAGAGATGTACCTTCACTTCTGACTGAAAATAAGGAAAAAGATTGACTAAACTGGAAAAAACGAAAGCAGAATACTTAGCTCAAGATTTGAGAAGGCTACTGCTCGCTGGACTGACTGAAGTTCTACCTGAGATTTCTGATCTGAAAAACAGGTTTGAAGGCTCAAAAAGTGCAAGGAAATTCTGATTTCTCTTGCTCTGCTCCCTCGCTGTCTGATCAGCGACCTATCTGCTCAGAACTTTTCCGATTGGAGGCCCAAAATGGTTCCGAAACTCAAATTTTCAGGGAGCCCCTTCAGCGCTGGACCTGCACTACCTTTCCCCTTCAAAATCTGATCAGAAATCAGAAAATAGCTCTCCGAAATCAGAGATAGATAGCTGATTTTGCAGCGACTGACCCGCACTAAAAATCTGACTCAGATTGTAGTAATTCTACGGAAATTTTCTCAGTAGATAGCTATTTCTACAGCGCTGGATCTGTCTCTCTAAATTCTGAAAATTAGAAGATGTTCTATACACTCTACTCACTTTCTCCCTTCCCGAACTAAGCTCCCCAAAGATGGAGATGGCTCTGATACCAGTGTTAGAGGTCTCAACACCATAGTAGGGCAAACACTAACTGATCCACCCAACCTTGCCTACTCCCTGATATGGAGCAAGCGCCTCCTAGCCCAGTGTGAGGCCTGGTAGCATGCATACCGCCTACTCCCTGATATGGAGCAAGCCCCTCCTAGCCCAGTGTGAGGCCTGGTAGCATGCATACCACCAAGTGTCGGCCACGTGGCTCTGACGTGGCCGACTGCACGTCGGGACCCAACGTGGGCCCTATCCTACTGACAAGGTCCCTATGTTGTGTTAGGCCCGCCATGGCTATGGACCGTGCCGGGGCATACTACTCACACTGTCTTGCCCTGTTGGTCGTATATGCTGAACAAGTCCCTGACTGTGGTATTTGACCTCCTGTGTTCTTTAGGGTTCGGCACTGGTTACGTGCTCGTAACAGGAAGAAGGGGATGCAGTAGCAGAGATGGGTGCAGCAGCATACGTGGGAGGCGCTAGAGGGGCAACAACAGGGATGGGAGGCGGAAACTGCTGGCTAGGGACATCATCCGGGTGGGAAGGGAAGGAGGAAGGGATCTCCTCAACATCCTCGAATGCCTCGTCACCAGCATCCTGGGCCTGCTCGGGTGGCGGAGAGTCTAGGAGGAAATCATAAACTGGGGGCGTGCAAGTAATAAGAGATGCCGGTGGAACCGTCGTGGCAACTGGCGGACACGAGGGGACGGGTCCCACCGGAATGGGTGCAGATGTGGTGCGTGTGGCGGAACTATCTGAGAGGGATGAGGAGTAGTGGGCCGAGACGAGGATGCACGCTATCTCCTCGTGTGTGCCAGCCAAGCAGGCAGCAACTCGGGGTCAGACACATAAGGAGCCGTGCAGAACCTGAGAACACCCTCCGAAATGCTATTCTCCCCCGCCACAAGACGTGGCCCGTCCAGTAGTCGCTGCCTGACCAGGACAGACATACTGGCACAAGGGGCACCATTTTTGGCACGTGCACCGAGCAGGTGGCCTTTAAGGCGTGTGAGGGTCGCAGTGAACTCGACCAGGCAATATCGGCAACGCACGACCTTTGCACCGGTCTTGTTGGACTTGTCGGCAACCATCCTGACAACGTCCACCTCACCCTACAGATCGGCAAGGTCGGATAGCACCATTGTGATGGAGGAAACTAGCCAAAAAACTCAGAGACTATTGTGAATGCGATAGGAGGCGAAAAGCTTGAAAAAAATCAGCAACGACACGAGAAAGGAATGTTGAAAACGGGCTGTGATCTTGTGGAAACGGAACGTGGGCGGGCGTTGAAGATAAGGTAGTAGCAGGGCGGAAGGCAACTGATCAAACTCAAGCAGAGGGCATAGACAGCAGAAAACCGTGAGGGCGTGGACAGCAGCGAAGGCAGGGAGGACAGTGAGGGGGAGGTAAATAATTAAAAATAAATAAATATTAAATAATAAATAATATTATTATATTGTGGTACCTCTGCACCAGTATGGTGTTGCAGTACCGGGACCGGCGATACCCGGTACCACGGGACCTATGATCTATAGAGATTGATAGATAGACATAGATTTTGTTTTTTTTTTGGGGTTTTTTTTTCATGTGTGTTAGGGTGGAAAAAAACAATAGTTTAAAACACATTGCAAGTTGCTGTGAACTATGAATCCATATTATATAAGATTAGTCAGTATAGGGATTTTGGAATTCCAAAAAATCAGAGAAACGTAACAAACTACCATATGCACTTTCGCCCTCCACATGCTCACTTTTGCCCTCTTTTGTGTGCTACAAACAATTGTCACGTGATTCTAATTTGCATATGTAACCAGAGTCTTATTATCCATGTAACTTTAGTTCGTATATGCTCTTGGATGACCTATGCGCGCTCTCCCATAAGACGCAAAACATCTAGTTTGTCTCAAGAAAGTGTTTTTGTAGTGTCAATTATACAACATCTCCCTTAACTTGGCCAAATGCGAATAAATAGTCACCCACACATATTAACTACTAGGCTTCCAATCATGCATTGAACCAGCTCGCACAAAAGAGCTTGTTCCAAATTCCTATAGACAGTCAATTAGCTTCGCATGTGAATAATAACCATCACATATGGATTATGTTCAACTTACTGTACTACAAAGGAAATATAAAGCCAATGTATCAACTTACAATCTAAACGAACATGCAACAACCTTAACTATGTAGGTTTGTAGTGAGTCTATTGACAATACTTATATAGAAATTGATAAGATAAATAACCTGCATAGCCCATTGAGAGAATGCTCCAATTGTGGTGGCCATGGCTATCAATAAGCCACCTAAGCATGAAAAATAAGAACATTGTATTAGCATTTCTAGCAATAGTTAACTTGTTCATATGAATTAAACTCAAGCAAAAAGTCACCAAGGATCATGGACCATCTCTAGGAGTTTGACAATGTCACAGATAGATCGTAATTATGACGTAGAATTCATAGAATCACAGAACAAAATCTTTTGCAACAACTGCGGTACTTCTCCACCCCTGCAATTTTCCCTTTTCACTTCCAATCAACACAATTCTTAATCTTTTCTAGATTCACACTCACATATTTGCAACAAACGCGTTTGGAAGATGTTCAAAACGTTTTTCAAACTCTCATGTTTAAAACGACTTTCAATTGTGGGGTCCTTTTTTTTTTTAATCAAAAACATTAGGTCCTGAAACGCTCCAAGAAAGAGGGTTTTAGGCCACTTCTTGCCTCCATAATGTGGGTAACATGTTAGAAGATTTTGATAGACCTTGCACAGGTATCTTTAGCACATCTCTGTGTCCATAATAGCTTGGAGTCATTGACAATAGGGAATCATTTTGAAAACGTTATCCACCTAAGCACGTGGACAAGAAACTTTGCCAAGATACTTACAAAAAAACCCAAATGTCTTCCACTTAACAATTGTGAAAAACGATGGAAGGGAGACTGATTTGATATTGTGAATGTAGACCTTTGCTACATAAATCATTGCAGGTGTGAAGTGATTGTGCGTGCAAGGGGGGTATGGAAGCTTCGCAAACCGTAAGTTTAGTCTTCAATGTATCTGCCTATAAGTCCTTCTACGAAACCTATAGTTTTACACTCAAGATTACTTCACAAATGCTATTATGATTTTGTATTGATTGATATATACATCCTAACTTTGGTTGTGAGAACTTTTGCACATTTGACGACATTATCCTTTACATGCATGTTTGATATATTTCTTGAAATGTAAGAAGCTACATTGTGTTTCATGGGCAATTATGTCACTTTGCTAGAGTGTATAGAGTTAATGAAGAGACTAGTTGCTCAATGGCTAGTTGCTTCCTATAACTAGTAGTGATGAACCACAAATGGGCTTTCAATCATGGATAAGTTACCATTATTTTAAGGCTTTGAATTGCGTTGGGTTCATAAAAGGTGATTTGCAAGATTGTAGTTGTAGGTAAGCCTAGTTAGGGCACCTATCTGGGGTGCAAGATTGACTAAGCTCTAATCAACTATGTGCATGCATGAATCTTGCACATGCAATCACTAATCCTGGTATCTGGAAAAAAAGCATTTACAGCACATACTTGCTGCATGAGGTCAATGACAGAATGAAATAGCTCGAAAATTGAGATAGTACTGTCTACGTGCACAGTTGCGAGCGGAATGCATTCTACCCTCACATTCCGGAACGCTACAAAAAATTGCAGTGTATTAAAGTCGTGCGGACTGTAGGGGAAAAGTTGTTGCATAATTTTTTTATGCATGGAAGATCAAGGCGTATGAGCACTCTACAAGCATCTATTCGATGATTGGGACGCTGTCATGAATAGTATCTCTATATTTTGGCTAGATACTACAGTGTCATACATTCTAATATCCCCTTGTTGAGAAGAGTGCTATCCATTGTCAGGAATCAGTGAATCGATGAATCAGCAATACGGTACATAATATTTGGCAAAAGCAAGCTCGTACAATGCATAAAAAATCTTGAAGAAAATTACTATCAAATTCCCCACAAAAACTGGCAAATTTAAACATCCATATTGAAAAAGAAACAAAAAAGCCGTTCCAGGCCAAATCCCAGAACATGTTCCGGGACACATTCCGGAACGCCCCATGTAACTATGGCTCTCTACTCATAAGTACTAACACTACAAATGAAGTCCTGAGGGATGAGATTCTGGCAACAATCTCTTGATATACATGATTTTCATAAAACCTTTAAACCCCATCATCAATTAGCTTATAAAGTAACATTCATGAATAACTCATTATACAGATTCCATGGGATCACCCACTATAAAATCATGTTTCATGTGTGCTCATCTAAGTTTCATAGCACTATAAAAGCCATCATATGAACTTTTTAAGGATTAACATACGCATAGACGTGTACATCTAGTGAGATAGATATCCGACTAAGAAATACCTTCAAACATGTGATGGACAATGAGAAATTAAGATAATTAGCATTCAGATCTAGAGGAACTAAAAGTTGAAGCCTTCATCTTGATAAGATTTATGAAGTGAAATACCTGTCATCAAGTTTTGATATGAAGATGTGTCCTTTCCATATCTCAAAACTTGAACAGCAACCTGCGTCATTTTGAATAGTTTGCCTAAGGCTTATGGGAAATCAGTAGTGCACAATGATCAACCAGTCCATACACAATCTCACTTCTATTTATTCAAGAAAATACTTGTAACTTGACACAAGCAAAAGAAAGAAATTCGAACATCTCTAATTGGCAAAGCTCACATTGAGAGACTCTTGCTGCATTTATAAAAGAAGTCCTATGCCAATCTCATTTGATCATAAAATGGTTCTCAGTTTCTGGCAGCACAGTAACCTTTAGATGACATTGGACAATGGGCTGACTATTTACTTTAGTATGTAAGGCGAAAATTCGAGCAAAGAATTTTCAAGCTTCTGTCAAGAGAGAGGCATCGAACATCAATTCACGCCTGCATATACACCACAATACAATGGTGTAGCAAAAAGACGAAACAGAACGCTTATCAAAGGAGTAGTCTGATTATGCAACAAAGATTCTGTAACAATATGGGATGATTGATTGCAAGGAGAAGGCAACATCAACGATTGTCGGAGCCAGATTGTCGAAGCAGGACAACCAAGCACGGATGAGGAGAGACAGAAGATGCAATGGATCCCACATCAAAATCTAATTGGGAGTCTGATGTGCCTCACGGTTTCTACAAGACCCGATTTAGCATTCTATGTCTATGCACTTAGTCAATTTTCCTCCTATCCTGGAATGCAACAATGTTAGATGGCGAAGCGAAACCTACAATACCTGAAGGGCACCTACAATTTTGCGTTGATCTACGAAAGCAAGAGTGATTTCATCCTACAACACTACAGCGATGCGAGTTGGGCTAGCTGTAAGGACGACAACAAGTCGATAACTAGTGGATGTTCAATATTATGTGGAGCTGCGATCAGCTGGACCTGCAAGAAGCAGACACTGCTAGCTCAGTCTTCGTGCGAAGCTGAATACGTACCAGTTTCGAAAGTTGCGAATGAGGCCATATGGTTAAAGATGATATTGGAAAAGATTGGCATACCGCATCAAGAACCCTCCACCATGAAAATGGATTCACAGAGTGCTGCATAATTAACCCAGAATCCGGTTTTTCATTCAAAAACCAAAGCACATACCTTTGAAGTATCATCACATTCGAGATCAGAGAAAGGAGAACTCAAAGTCGAATTCGTGAAATCGCAAGACATGATCGCAGATCTCCTGACCAAACCATAAGACAAGCTACCATTTACAAAACACAGAAGATCAATTGGAATCGGATGAAAAAGGCTGTATCGTTCAAGAGGGAGTGTTGGAAATGGTGAACTCAACCAACCTTTTTCGACACATTCTCTGAACAACCGATAGTTCGAGACACACCATCGACATCGACATTTGGACACAACGACATACTCACATGACCGTCGAGCAGTTAACTGGCAATCGAATTATCAAGCAACGGAACTGTCGAGTAATTCGAATTATCGAATTCGAAACTTGGCAGTAGTAAAACACAAAATGTCACGATCAGCCGTAGGCAACGTTGCAAGAGTTAACACATAGTTAGCTGGTAGTTTAATGAAAACTTTTCTTGTAATGATTAGCTAAGTTATCTTTTAATTTCCTTTGACGGAATATATATGAGAACAACAAAGAGAGAAAGATATAGAAGAATAGAGAAGTGTAAGAGGAGCTTCAGGGCGCTGTTTAGCACCACACTAACGACTCACTCAAAAACAAAAGGAAATACCAAAAGAGACTCTGTTCTTCCAACATTGTTTTGTGTTGCATGCACTCGATTGATTGTTGTGTTGTCTGTGATTCATATTAGCTGTCTAGTTCCTGCAAATTCTGCACAGCACATGATACACGCGCTTCCGCACACATCAACGGCCTCATTGATATGGCCAAACGTTACTCGCCTTTGACCACAATGCCTAAAAGAAACATAATTGTAAGTTGTAACTCATAAGCTGCTACGGTTCATGGATCATGGATGTGTTACATTACAAGTTACAATTACATCATAATTGCAACTTACTATACAAATTACAATGTACATCAAGTTTCAAGAAAGGGGCCAGTGCATGCCACATATTGGAAATATGAAAAGATATCTTACATGCCTCAAATGTGTCGATGACTCAAAGGAATGTTGTCATCTCCCTGGTTAACTGCAGTTAACCATACAGTACCATGGTTCGACCCCGTATGTGGTTCAGAACTAATGCTAGTGGCCATGACCGCTAGCGAATAATGGTTTTAATGTCCTATAGGACCTTCCGACTTAAGAGAGTGAAGTGCATGCAAGCATGGGGTAGAGCGAATAGTGATTCGCTGGAATTGCATTTCGGGAATCGCGAATCGGTTCAGCGAATCGCAAAAAAAAGAATTTGACCTGAAATGTACTGGAATTGGACCTATAATATGCTCAAACCTGCAAGTTGGCTGAAACACTAGAAACACATTCACTCTTAATCCTTTGATCTGAAATGAACTGGACCTATGTTGTGCTGAAATTGAACCTGAAAGTAGGCTGAAACTACCGGGAACGCATTTACTCTTAATCCTCTATGTTTTCTCTTTCTACTGATACCCATATTTGCGATTCGGGGGTCGCGATTCGGATCGCTGTCAGAATCGCAATTCGGGATCCGTTAGTGCAACTATCCGATATTCCTAACAAGAGATGGGATAGTATCTCAATGGATTTTGTGACTAGTCTTCCACAGGCACGGAAAGGTAATGATGCAATTTGGGTGATAGTTGATCACCTTACCAAGTTGACTACCTTCATTCATGTCAACACAACTGCAAACATTCATGGATTGCTTATGTAGGTTATATGGGTTACCTAACGACATGGTAAGTGATCATGATCCGAGGTTCATGGGGTACTTATGGTCTACCGTATTTCATAAATTAGAAACATCCCTCAATTTTAGTTCTTCTGATCATCGGAATCGGATGGCCAGATGGAAGAACTAATCAAACCATGGAACAGATGCTTAGAGCATATGTGTCCTTGAAGCAATCTCAATAGACTAACTATGTTCCTCTGATTGAGTTTGCATATAACAATAGTAAGCTTTGGCTACTGGTTATAGCCCGTTTATGCTTATGGATGGATTCCAGCCTCATTCACCTATTGAAGTTGAAACCAAACAAATTAAAATTCAGAAGGTAGCTAACTTCTAGAATGAAATGCAAGAAATGTCACAATTAGCATGAGAAAATCTCCAAAGTGCCCAAGATAAGGACATACAATATGCTAATCTGAATTAAATGTTTTGGGAACTCAAGGTGGGTGACTGGGTTTATCTACGAATCTCGAAAGATTCAAAAGGTATTGCGTAATGAAAAACACTACAAATTGTCTACACATTGTGCTTGGTTCGATGGAAAAGATGCTCCAAAGAAGATGACTCTTGGAAGTTGGGACCAGGAAATTAATCTAAAGAAAAACTTCCCCAGTTTAACACTCTGAATCCAGGAATGTTCTAAGGGGGTAAGAATGTCACATACCTGGTTAGCCCCCGTTAACCATACAATACCATGGGTTACTTCGACCCCATATCTGGTATAGACTCGGGCAAGAATTAAGAACTATTGCTAGGGGCCGTAACTGCTAGCCAAATAATGGTTTTGATGTTCTATAGGAGCTTCCAACTTATAGAGAATTAGAATTAGAATTATTAATATTAATGTCTTTTGGTACCCAAAGGTACATAAGACAAAAAAGAGAGTACAAGCACGAGGAGCATTGTCCGCGTACGGACTTATTTACTAATGAAAAGAAAAGAACTAGCAAAAAGTATCAAAGCTTGACCACCAGCTTGTGAGGGTACAATGCAAGTGCTTAACCACCTGCTCTGCAGAGGAGACTAGCTACGACCGAGCTGAAAGTAATGAGTGATGGTGGTAGTGGAGCGTGATGTAGGCTGGCGGGGAACACGTGAAGTCCTAGTAGTGTTGGATCTAGCGGAAGCATGTGAAACTCTCTGTGTCTTCGATCTCCGAACGGGGACTTCAAAATCCTCAACTAAAATATCCTCTATGTCTTCTGGAAGAACTGGGTAATATGAGCCTGACTATGATCCATATCTGAGAGCGTAGGTAGAAGTGAAGCTCGTAGAGTATACATCTCTCTCAAAAGAAGACCTACACATCTGGGGTCTGGATACTTGAGGAAGGATCTCAGCGTGAGAGGAGTATCTTTGTATAAACAATGGTATCGTCCTCTAATCTCATAATATACTGGACAACGAAAGATGAAATGAAACTTATCTCACCTCCTGAAGAGAGCAAAGCTGACATATCCTCTGCAATCTGGGAGTGTCTGTGTATCTACCTGTCTGATAGCAAGCTGGTGAGAAGAGACTCGAAGCTGTCCGATACGGTATCTCAAACCAAAAGAGAGCGGATGTGTAAGATATGCTGGAAGGATAGGCATGCCAGTAACGACTAGCCGTAATAGATGTGTGCCATAAAAATGTATCTTGACCCTATCCGGATCGGGATGTGACCGTATAGCGCGTATGTAGCTCCGGTAAATCTGTTGTCTGACATAAGCATTGGTCCCGCTCGGAAGATCAAGTGCAGATAAACCCCAAGTCTGAAGAAGGGCTGAGACACTACTATACCAAGAATAGTGAGCAGGCCTATGAATTGGCAGTTAACTGACGTCGTCATATTGATGAGTCACTGTGCAATCAATGAGGTGGCGAGTGGAGTGTATGCAAGGATGGGATATATCTATCTCCTCTTGCCTCTTCCTACCATCACTAGTGTTTGCCTTTTTGTCATAGCTTAGGGGAGGATTGGTAGGTCCTATTGGTTGGGTTGGTTTTTCCTACTCTCTCCTCTATCGTGTTGCTTGATTCTGATTTCTTCTTGGAGGACGTTTCAGCATAGTGGCCATGCAGGAAGAGACTGATATATTGATGATATGTCGCTTCCTTGCAGTGCTCCTTCCATCAAAGTTGATGGAGCACCCATACTTACTTAGCCCACGATCTCTTACAACTTCAATGTACCAACATTTAGAAGGTATAAACAACAGGATAACAATCCACAACTATGAGACAAGTTGCAACAATAGGAATAAGGATGCAAAAACCAGAAACGATTAATGAATCATGAATCATTTTTGAAATTTGAATGCAGAGACTGTAACACAATAGTTACTAGTAAGTACAACTTACACACCAAACTTCAAAGGAGCTTCAGGCTTCGAAGTCAAATCAAGATTCAGCCTCCAAGACTCAACTGATTATGAATCTATCATCAGTCAAGCATGTTCAACTTTCTAGTCCTTAGCTGCTCCATGCTAGGCCCTCTCCACTTTAAACCGTTCTTGGAAATAGTTAACATTGCATCTTGCCATGGCTATGACAAGTGAAAGGGGAGGTCATACGTATAGAAAAGCCTCATGATAGCAATGTGGGCAAGGTCCCTACTCATCTATTGATATGATGATATGTAAAAGTAAATGCCTCAAAGATGGCCTCTTGCTCTCAATGGTGCATCCACTGGCATAGTGGCACATGTTGTTGAAGCACCAGCCCCTGGTCCCTCATATGATGCGGGAGGAGGCGTTCAAGATCTTGTTGAGAATAGACATCATGACACAAATAACGACACAAAATAGTAAAGGCGGATGCTTAATGACAGTCAATTTTCAATATTACATAACATTTACATTGTATGAGCTAGAACTTGTAAATAATTATTATGATTTGTAGACTATATAGTCATTGGTCAATTGATAGCATATAACTTAAAAGGTAGAACCAAATACAAGTCATTGTGTTGAAATTTATAATTTGAAACTTTAAGGGCTGAAGCAAACGTGAGAAGCAAACTGCATCCACTGCAACTGCTATAGCGCAACCATGTTTCACTAATCCAATATCTCATGGCACCTATGAGCAAGCAACTATGTTGTAACCACACACTCCTAAGAGGTGTGCTCATATCCGCAAAGGACCACATGTGTAGCTAACATTGCAATACTTGCAAGTCCACCTCTTTGTGCCTGAGCTGCCATACACTAAAAGCAATCATCGCGTGTTCCCAAACAGGATCTCTTGCCTTCACCATGATCCTGACTCCATATTTTGTGTACCCTAAATGTTAAGTGCTAAGTT
Source organism: Diphasiastrum complanatum (assembly GCA_029204225.1). Lineage (NCBI taxonomy): Eukaryota > Viridiplantae > Streptophyta > Lycopodiopsida > Lycopodiales > Lycopodiaceae > Diphasiastrum > Diphasiastrum complanatum. The sequence continues at coordinate 13,912,547 of CM055103.1, forward strand.
TAAAGTACACTCCTACTAGCTGCTATTATCTCACCCATGACCCCTTGTGCTCTCTATCCACCCCTCTCTATTATCTAGCCTCAACATTCAAGTTTCAAAAACCAAGAGGCTAGAGCTTAGATTTTAATCTTGAATGAAATCTACAAAAACTCTATTTTAAGTGTCCATCTTGATTCTTCACCCCTTCACTCCACTCTCCTAAGCTCACTCCTAACCTCTTTAATCTTTCCTAAACCTCTATGCTCACTCCTAGCACTCTTATAATCTTCCTACACTTCCTACACCTACTTCACTCCCTAGACTCTCTCTCACACTCTCTCTCCCCTTGCCACACACTCCTTCCCCTCTTATCTCCTTCTCCCTCACTCTTCCTTGCTCTTCTCCTCACTCTCCTTCACTCGAACCAAAAATGACTTAGGCCTCGGGAGCAATTCGGGTCTTTAATTCACTAGGCAAAATTGGGGAACACCAAGAATCCAACTTGGAAAAACAACTACTTGAGCATCGATTGTCCATAAAATGCTATTCGTTATCATCCCTAAAGGTTATTGTGCTAGTTTATGTGGTGCTATTCCTGCTGCTATCTCTTCTATGTATGTGGATCCAACTCTTGAGGATGTGGATTTACATTCATGGGCCCTCTAAATCACTTGGATACCCTATACACAACCACATCCACTTGTTCATGTTGCTGCTATTAAGCATTCTTGGTCTGGAACGACCAACTTGAAATGTCATTATGACATATTCAATTGATGGTGCTAGACATTCCTTGTCTTTACAAATTGCTTGGGACAGGTCCATTCTTACTTACTATCTGTCCCACGGTTGATTTGTGGGCACACCAAGTCGCATCTAGTGACAAACTCAACCTAATTGTTGCTAGGTGTCAAATTCAATCAATGGTCATTGATACCAAATCTACTAATCCATTAGCCTTTTTGAACACCTGGCCCATTCGAGGTCATGTTTGGTTCGTTATTGGGCCCTAGTAGTTCATATTTGGTACTCCATTAGTGACAAAAACTGCGGCACTATTTTTGCCGGTCAAGGAGAGTTATGGACATATGAGTTGGGACTCATGTTACTGGCCCAACAATCGAGTAGTACCGCGTAGACCCTTTTAAGACTAAGTAACCCTAATTGGAATCCCCTAGAAGTTTCCCTTAAGGACCCTCAAAATAGCATTAGTAGCTAGGATGCATTCCTATTCTATTGCTCGAGTCTTGCATTGGAGGCTGTATTGCATTTCCATCTCTTTGGGATCTATGAATTGGAGGTCCTTTGCCCTGGTTTGATGCATAAAGCCTACTAATTGCTACCATAATTGAATTTGATGGCTAGCGGAAGGCCAAACCAACAAAATACAAATTAGGACAATTGGATTGTGCATGGATTTTTAGGTGACATAAGACTCTTTTGGATAAATCTTGAAAAACAAAAGCCCTTGACAGTTAACTTAGTCCCTAATGATGTGGCCAAAGAAAAAAAGAGCAATGTTAGGTAATTTACATCACATGCAAAGCTTAGATGTAATGCCAACTCCTAACTAGATGTACCTTCAAAATGAGGCTCAAAACATGAACATTTAATTGCTCAACTACTTTGGGTGCATCTACTTACATTCTCTCTTGGAAGATATCTCACAATGATACATCATTTTCAATTCTTTGACTTTGACGGGATCAACAAACTTTTTTTGAGCAAAAGGATAGAAATCAATCATAACCCTAATATTCTTCAAGAAACATCAAGTGGACTTAGATGCAACTTACTGCCAAAATTATTGCAATACTTGACAAAGATGGGCTTAGTGATGGAGCTCCATAGATACCAATAGCACTAGACATGAAAACCAAAGTTAGATGTAGATTAAAGAGTCGAAACATCCTCCACAAAATTCAATCTAGAAAACTTTTTGAAATAGTAATATCAATGCTTGAAGTTCCATGGGCCTCAAATATATATAGTTTCAAAGGTAAACCAAAACAAAAAAACCATTTTCCTATAGTAGTGATCAAGAAACTTGGCAACTAATTTAGAAAAAATTGCTCCACAAAATCTAGATATATACTTAGAAAAGAGGGATAAATTGGCAAGCATAGAATTGACTACAATACAGGCACAACGAAAAGAGGGAGAGGTGATAGAAGGAGTTAAGAGCATAAATGCCACGTACTAGCAATAGCTTGCTCAAAACATGCAAATAGTTTCATGTTTTCCTACACAAAGCATGAATATATATAGTTTTGCATAGAGTGAATGATGCATGTATAAATAACATGGAAAGTCTTTCGTTATGAGTGAGATGGATTATTGCACATACCATTCAAAGTTATGTACTATGTCATGTGAATGCACCATGGAGGAATCCTTTGCCCATAAATGGACGATAAGAGCAATAGTAGTTACAAGTAAGTTATCTTTGTTGAAATAGCAAGAGAGAAAAAAAAAATCAATGGATCTACTTCTAGCCTACATGACATACCCAATGTATCCAACCCATAAGTTAATCGAGAGGTAATAGGATATGTAGAAAGAAAATATGAAAGCTAGATATGTTATATCTCCATTTCTTTGGACTTCCTACTTAAACGAAACATGAACTAGAATCCAAATGACTGGTTTCATCAAAAGAAAAACTCCACTAGAGTGTAGCATACACTATCAAGTGGTTGCAAAACGTTACCAAAAAAGGATCTCTCCATATATAGCTACTTTATTGGATCACCTGCCTTGATCCCTCATATCTTTGATTTCTCCATTAGCCCTCCTACTATTTCTGATCATTCACTCTTATGCCTCTCACTTGGTCATATAACCCCATCCTTTGACGCTCCATGCTCTTCTTCCACACGTAAACGTGTCCCGTTCACTCACACTGAGCTTCCAAATTACACTACAACCCTGTCCAATTTACTTACTAACTTCCCTTTCACGAAATCAGTTGAACAACAAGCCACTTTCCTCTCTAAATCCCTTTTAACTGCTGCTTCCTCATCTTTCCCTACAAAAACGGTACCATCCCATAGATGTGTTCACAACCAATGGTATGATTCAGAATGTCGTTCTCTTCACAAACAAGTGGCTTATGCCAGACTACACTCCCCTGCCGTACTCAAACAACGCCAGAAAGAGTATCAAAAACCTGCCACAAAAAAGAAGATAACGTACATCGATTCTTTAGATTCTCCTTCTTTCTCCTTTTTCTGGAATCACTTTACCAGACACTCCTCGACACGAACCCCCATAGCAATCGAATCCTGGATTGAATATGCACAAAAATTTATAGCATGGACTCTCCTCCTATCTTACTCTCACCACGACCTGCCCACTGCTGTCTTTTTACTCCACACATGGTTGAAAATGCCATTAAACATGCCAAACTTCATAAAGCTACTGATTATGATTCTCTAAATGTAGACTTCCTAAAGCGTGTAGCACACATTGTTTCTCCCTACATTGCTCACGCTTTTAACACTGCTGTGACTTCCGGTTTCCCCACGGCATGGTGTACTAATATCCCCATTTCATCCTCAAGGCAGGTGATCCCATGAATGTAGAAAACTATCGCACTATCATGATTGGTCACACTTTGGCTAAGATCTATGGTTCTATATTACAGTTGGTTGTTGGATCCTTTGCTGAGACTGAGGATTTACACGCTTTGGGCCAAGCTGGGTTTAGGCCAGGATACTCTACCTCGGATCAGTGAGATGCATTATTGAGGCGGCACGACATAGGAGGCCGAGAGTTTATTGATGCTTTGTGGACCTTCGCAAAGCTTTTGACTCTGTTCCCACACATCTCCTTTTTCAGAGGTTAGCTTCACTTGGCTTTACAGAGGAGACTATTGCTGCAATCATTACTTTATATGAGCGGGTTTTGGCACGTTTCAGAGATGGTAGTGGCTGGTCCCCTCTGATGCATAGTACCATTGGAGTGAAGCAGGGCTATCCTTTATCGCCTACTCTATTTGCACTATATATTGATGATCTCGAGCGAGTTATCCGCAAGGAAGGTGGAGAGGGCTGCATATCATTATACCCATCCTCCTATATGCTAATGATGTGGCTCTTCTCTCATCCTCTGTAGCTGGTTTACAAAGACACCTTTATGCTCTTCATCGCTTCTGTCAGCTTTTGGATTGAGGGTTAATACTAAGAAGACCAAGATTATGGTGTTCAACACCAATCGACAATATATGAGGGATGTGGTATTCTATTATGACGGACAGCCGATTGAGATTGTGACCTCTTACACCTACTTGGGAGTACTCTTTTCTGGTCCAACACTCACCTTCAGACCAGCAGCCCTCACCAGACTCTGTAAGGGGCATACTGCTCTTGTCCATATGGAGAGATTTTGTTCCACATACTATTTGCAGGACCTTGCCACCAGATGCTTACTATTTTATGTGACGGTTTCCCCAATTGCTTTATACTCTGTTGATACTTGGTGCCCCAATCTATCACGAGATTCATGGAGGGATCTTACTCGCATTCAGATTCTCATGCTTAGCCGGATGATTCGGGCTAAACCCTCTGTACCACACGATATTATACTGGCGGAGTTTGCCTCCCCTCCATTGGTTGTCAGTGCTATGTTCCAAATCATTACCTTTCTTCACAGGATATCAGATCTAGATACTGCCAGAAGATACATTGTTGCTGCTCTCACCTCATCTCGTACCATCGCTGGACAGGGAGCCAAGCTTGGTATGGTAGTGTCTCAGTCCTTCTTCAGTCATGGGGGATATCTATACTTAATATTCGGGACGGGACCCAGGCTTATATCAGACAGCAGATTTATCGGAGCTATATACGCACTCTATGGTCACAGCCTGATCTTGATAGGGTCAATATGCATTTTTATGGCACACATCTATTATAGCTAGATGCTAGGGGCCTTCCTATTCTTCCAACATATCTTGCACAACCACTATCTTTTGGTCTGAGATACCATATGGGACAGCTTCAAGTCTCTTCTCATCAGCTTGCTATTGAGACAGGTAGATACACGGACACCCCAGATGGCAGCAGATATGTCAGCTTTGCTCTCTTCAGGAGGTGGAGGATGAGGTCCTTACTTGAGTATCCAAACCCCAGATGTGTAGGTCTTTTGTTGAGAGAGATGTATAATTTGCGAGCTTCACTTTCACCTACGCACTTAGATATGGATCACAGTCAGGCTCATATTACCCAGTTCTTCCAAAAGCGAGACAGAGAGGATATTTCAGTTGAGGATTTTGAGGTTCCTGCTCGAAGATCGAAGACACAGAGAAATCTACATGCATCAGTTCGATCCAGTACTACCAGGTCACATGCTTCCTGCCAGTATGCAGCGCGCTCCACTATTACCATCACTCGTTATTTTCAGTTAGCTCGTAGCTAATCTCCTCAGCAGAGCAGGTGGTTAAGCTCTTACATTGTACCCTCACAAGCTGGTGGTCAAGCTTTGTTACCTCTTTCTTACAGATTGAGAGATAGATATACTAGTTTTTGTTTTTCTTTCTTTCTTTAGTCAATAAGTCCGTAAGCGGACAATGCTCCTTACGTTTGTACTCTCTTTTGTCTCATGTACCTTTGGGTACCCAAAAGACGTTAATAATAATAATTCTAATTCTCTCTCTCTCTCTCTCTCTCTCTCTCTCTCTCTCTCTCTCTCTCTCTCTCTCTCTCTCTCTCTCTCTCTCTCTCGGCGACCTTCAGCATCTCACCGAGCCACTCATCAGCCTCCAAGAAATTGACAAATATGAAGCGGGGCCCACGCCTTCCCATCCTAGGAATAGTTGAATAAAGTTAAGCAGGATAGGTAGGCTTTTACCAGCGTTCCCAACCTCGGAAGCGTACGTGAAAATTTCCCCCAACATACGGCTCACACCTCACAGCCTATCACTCATTTTTTCAGATCAGTCACTTAGTGTTTTTGGTTTTTCTTTAGTGGTTTGCCTCAGCAGAGCGGGTGGTTAAGCTCTTGCCTTTGTACCTCAGCAGAGCGGGAGGTTAAGCTCTTGCATCTCCTTCTTGCATGATGAGAGATTGTTGATTCATTTTTTTTTTCATCAGTTGACTTTTGGTAGAGAGATAGTTTCTTTTGAAATAAGTCCGCACGTGGACATTGCTCCTATCTTGTACATACTGTACTTTGTCTTTTGTGCCTATGGGCACAGGATAGACATTAATAAAATCTCTCTCTCTCTCTCTCTCTCTCTGAAAATGTGGTAGTTGACATCTGCAACTTAGCTGCTTCCAGACTTGCCAGACTAGGCAAAAATATCAATGCAGAATATCAGGAGTTAAGGTTTACCTGAGACTGCCAAAACTGATTCCAATGAATGCAGCAGCCATTATACATGGAGCCATCACTTTCAACTGTAAACAAGAATAAATGTACCCTTGAGCAGTCAGAATGAAGCAGACCCACGATGTAAAACACGACATAAATGTCTCTAGTGCTTTCATTAGAATGATCTCAATTAGAAAGAGACTTTCGGTTTTAGAATAAAATTTGCTACTCAACAAGCGATAAATTTACATCCACTGTGGTCAAGCCAGTACCTTCTGATGGCATATCCAAAAGCTATGACCAAAACTCAGATATGAACAGACGCGCTACACTGGAATTAGAATAATAAAGAGCTAACTTGCATTGGACTGCTGAGAGCAGCTGTAGCTAAAGTGGCTAGGCTAGCTGTTTTTTGTTAATATGATTAATTTCAAAGTTAATTCAATTCACAGGCCGAAAAAAAATAGCTGAATTTGAATCTCTGGGTTTAACCAATAGTTGTTCTACCATATTAGATGAATTAGAGCTTGTCAATATCATGATCGCAAATGTCATACATACTAACACACACAAACAATCCTCAACATAAGAGATGCATGAAGTACAGAAATGTCACCACGGACAGTACAGAAATGTCACCACGGACAAGGAAACAAAAGGTAGCACTTGTTACACAAATCATAGTAGAGAGTGATTCTGACAAGTTTCTTTGAAAGAAAAACAGATAGCATTTGTATAACGAAGGAAGCCTTTTCCTTGGGATATATATAATCAATTTAACAGCTTAGAATTAAGTTGAAGCATCAAGCAACTTTCCTGCAAAATGGCAATTTTTCTTGTGAGTGGTCCAAGGCTTGATCCTGTTGCCATCCACCTAGCCACAACACACTTTTAACTGTTCAATCTCGAAAACTTCTGACAACCAGCAGCGGAGATTCAAGAATCAAGTACTTACAAAAAGTAAAACTAGCACACTTCATCATTATAGGCAGAAACTAATAGTGCAATTTTAGCAGATCCAGACAGTATCTTCATATTAGAAAACGAAGCAGTAGATGAGATGAAATTTAAGCACACGATGCCAAAAACCATAATGAGCGGCTTGATGTGATCGATATACTGGCTTCGGACAAGATAGTACTCAAAGAATAACACTGTTATAAGCTACGAGGTAGCACTATTACCTGTTAAATTAGCATTTTAAAGGTAAGTGATATGGTTTACAGGTTGGACACACTCAATGAGCTATTACAACAATAGACAATAAATAGACTAGTGTATGAATACATTTTGTGTACATCAAGTTAACATCATTTTTGTTCAAGCATCAAGTTTGAGATCTATGATTGCAGCCATGTACTAGCAGTGGACTACTAGCTTCTTCCTCTGAACTTCCAAAAGCTATATTCAAGAAGAAAAGTGGCAAGGATTTCATTGTGAATCCAAAGATTTATCTTAGAAATGAGAGTCGCAAATTGATTAAAATCTGTAATTCCATCTTGTTCGAGCTTCTCCTTATCACAAGCAGAAGATATGGTGAAAAATCTTACTTGAATGACAGAACATTCTTCCTAGTCAAACTTGAGATTTTCTGTTGCAAAAAGATCATGAAATGAATGTGAACATTACATATTATGCCCAATGAATTATTGTACGCACCCTGGAGCAGCACTATCCACTAGGGGAGCCGCAAACACGAAAACCGTAATGCTTAGCGCTATGCAGACCTGTCAAATTCAAATACATTATCAATGAGTTTCATGCAGATTTACAGCTAAGGAAGATAATGCTAATTGATGCTTAGTTGGAAAACAACCTGATAGACTGCAAATAGAACTCATGCAGAGGAGATAATGCCACATGCAGCAGCGACTAACAAAGCAACAAATTCATGTTCCAAGGGCAATACCAATCCAATGCAAACTGAAACTCTTTCCACCAGAACCTTCCCCTCCAGTTTGGAGCGTTTACTGAAAAAACTAACATCTCAAATCAGAACCTACTTTCACAGAGATAATAGGAGCTTGCACTCTATTGCAACATGCAATCTTCAACAATTAGGCCAAATTCAGAGACTTTTCAAAGGTGATCGGTCCTTTACCTATTTCCAAGCTTCGTCTGTATCACATTCATTCAATAATAAGGACATCAAATTAGTTTGGAGGAGAGAGAACAGCAGAACACCATTGAAAATTGAGAAACAACAAGTACCTCAATGCAGCAGTCATGGTAAAATGAAATGGACCATTTACACCTACAACATCAAGGGTCAGATAAAAGATGATTATTTAGTGGAACTGACTGAAAAAAAATCTGAGTATATTCTGTGCAGAGAAGACTACCTTATTTCAAGCATATGATATTGTTAGCTGATTCAAACAAGAAAAACCAGGTTGGTTTTGTGGGAAATGACCAATAGATGTTGATGACACTAATGAACAGCAAATTGCAAACTGACTTGTAACAAGGCAGCTGAACTGCTCACTGGAACCATAAAAAGGTGCTGCTTTTGGACCATTCTTCATGCATCATAGCCTGCTATATTCTTATAATGAAGACACTTAATCAAAGGACAATGGCAAGGCAAATCTACTAAGAGATATATCTTTCAGCTATAAATTGTCAAATTAATAGGCATATAGTCCTTCCCATTACTTCACAAATAATGGCCAGCCAAGAGGGTCATCTTAATCTGAATCTAAGGAAGCGGACCCTGGACACGGATGCGCGTCCGGACGCGGACGCCTCAGGGGTGCGTCCGCGTCCGGACGCGTCCCCCATTTTCAAATTTTCTTTTTTCAAAAAAAAAAAATACAGGCACTAGCCCACGCTGTCCCACATTCCAAAGCGAAATAAAAGCACCCCGGGAATTAATTATCAGAGGGTGTTTGGCACCCACCTGCCCCCTCCTGTTAAAAAATAAGAAAACGGTACCCACAAAAATTTGCAAAAAAATTTGCGACAGACCTAACCACTGCCCATGCCTCCCATAACCTCTTTCTTTTCCAGGAGACGAGGACGAGACTTTGTATCTGATGAGGATGAGGCAGATGACGACTTACATGCCCACAGAGATCAGAGACAGTGTCCTACTCATACTCATGTTGCTGCACGAGTTACCTGACCTATCAGGAGGAGGCCTCATCTACAAATGCCGATCCCCTAGCGTCCCCCCGTGGGTCGGACTCGCAGTCCCCCCAAATGTGCTCGAACCCGAGAGTCGTTCCCTGTAAATTGCTTTCGACAAAAAGGGCAACGCCACTTTTTGTCGGGCATCAACTCCACCTCATCCCAAATGAAACGAGCGGCCATCTCTCTCTCTCTCTCTCTCTCTCTCTCTCTCTCTCTCTCTCTCTCTCTCTCTCTCTCTCTCTCTCTCTCTCTCTCTCTCTCTCTCTCTCTCTCTCTCTCTCTCTCTCTCTCTCTCTCTCTCTCTCTCTCTCTCTCTCTCTCTCTCTCTCTCTCTCTCTCTCTCTCTCTCTCTCTCTCTCTCTCTCTCTCTCTCTCTCTCTCTCTCTCTCTCTCTCTCTCTCTCTCTCTCTCTCTCTCTCTCTCCTGGCGCGATGGCTCTGTTGTCCTGCCTCACTGACCTGCATCGCTCCTGCCTCTGCTCCTACACGCTCCGCTCCTGCTGACGCTATCCTGCCTCGAAGACCTGTACCGCTCCTGCTGACCTGTACCCTGCTGGCGCTAACCTGACCCACGATCTTGCCTAGCGCTACCTGGGTGACCCTTAGCTCCATGGCACCCAAGAACAAGGGGGGTGCCCCTACGCCCCCCCCCCCCCCCCCCTCTATTCACCTCTTCTCCTCCTCCATCATCTGAGAGGGAGGGGGATACTGTTTCACCTACAGCAATCCCCCCGCTAGCTGCACTAGAAGGCATCACTGAGCACCCTCTATTTTCACCGACAATCCACTTGCTATCACAGAAACGCATCGGCTGTCCACGGTCAATTACACTCCTTGCAAGCCTATTGAGAGTCTTTATGCCTATGATATTGGTTTCATCCGAAACGAAATCCTCGACATTGATAAACAACTACACTTTTTTGAAATGGCAAATGGCAAATTGGTTCTAGATCTCGTGGGTGTCAAAGAATGGGTGGAGCAGCTTGAGCAAGAAAATGTATATCTTAAGCAACGACTTGCAAAACATGTACCTTCTTCGGACGAAACTTCCAACAAATATCTTGCTTGGAAAAACAGGTGGAAGAGACAAAGACATGGGCAGCACTCTTCAAACCGGATGATACGGGCAACAAACTCTCATCACTTGCAAAACAGGTTGAAGAAACGACATCGATCCTCAAACAAGGTAATCACCCCCATATCTCAACCTCTATGATGGATGAACAAGCTAGTAGAGCTAAAAAGGCTCGTCATATTCGAGTAAGAGGCATTGCCAACGGCGGTAAACCAATAGACGAAGCTACTCATTTCCAAGTTATCTCATGGTTTTGATACGGCATGGCGTAGTAAATTTGATGACAACGTTCTTTTTATCAAATTTCGCTCTCTTCAACACCGCAATGCAGCCCTTCGGCTTAGAACAAAACTCAAAGGCACTTTCATTTATATGGATGATGATTTGACAAATACCCAATGGTTAGCAAGGAAAAAGATTATTCAGGAAGCAAAAGAAAAAGGGCAAAAGGGTCGTTTTTATCGATGGCAAACCAAGATATTTTGACCTCCTCTCACACTAGGAACTTGGGGCTCCCGGGTTTAGGAGCTGCCCAAGATTCCCTACCATTTTGAGACTTGGCTTTTGGAATTGCAATGGTTTTTTATCATCATCATCGGCAGGAGATTTTATTGATTTTATAAGCAAATGTGACATTTTGTTGTTGGCTGAAACCCATGAGTCCTTATATCATCCTCTTCCACATATACAGGATTACTCTTGGCATTCTGTTTTTCGCCCATTTGTGAGGGGGAAAACTTGTCGTGGATCTGGCGGAGTAGCTTGTTTATACAGAGCCACGGCAGTTAAGATGGTTAAGCAAGATCCATATGCTCGACATATATGGCTACATACTTTTGGTTCATTATTGGGATTACCTCAAGACATTTATATGGCTGTATGTTACTTCGCTCCACAAACTTCGGCGTTTGCTGAATTTGGTGGGGACCCATTTCAGGCACTCTCAGATGATACTGCTATTTTTTCTCAGCAGGGCTACATTTTATTAGCAAGAGATTTCAACGCCCGTACTAGCTCCAGACAGACAGAATTTCATGCAGATACTGACGTTCTTCGGCTTCATCCTCTGGATATGGGATTTGATCGAGTATCACAGGATGCACACTTCGGTTACATCTTTTGGAGAGCAGTTGATTACTCTTGCGGAGACACATTCTCTGGGCCATCTTGAATGGCCTCACCCAGTGGCCTTCCTCATCAGCGTTTACATGTTATCCTCATGGTGAAGGACATAGAGTAGTTGACTACTTTATTGGATCACCGACTTTGATCCCTCACATCTCTGATCTCTCCATTACACCTCCTATCATTTCTGATCACTCACTCCTACGCCTCTCACTGGGTCACATAACCCCGTCTTCTAAAGTTCCATGCTCCTCTTCTACTGATAAACGTGTTCCTTTTACTCACTCTGGACTCGCCAACTACACCACAACCCTGTCCCAACTACATGCTACCCTCATAGTGGTGGGCATAGTGTTGTTGACTATCTCATGGGGTCACCATCCTTTCACGGCATCAGTTGAGCAACAAGCCACTTTTCTCTCTAAATCCCTCTTATCTGCAGCGTCCTCATCTTTCCCCACCAAGACGATATCATCTCATAGACATGTTCACAATTGCTGGTATGATGCAAAATGTCGCTCTCTTCACAAACATGTGGTATATGCCAGATTACACTCCCCTGCAACACTCAAACAACACCAGAAAAAGTATCATAAAGCCACCAGAACAAAGAAGATAACATACCTACGATCACTCTGCCAAAGGTTGATCGATTCTTTAGATTCCTCTTCCTCCTCCTTTTTCTGGAAACATTTCACTAGATCCTCTTCGACTTTGGCCCCCATAGCAACCGAATCTTGGGTCGAATATGCCACAAAACTTTATACCCTAGACTCCCCTCCTACCTTACTCTCACCACGACCTGCCCGCTGCACGCTTTTTACTCCACACATGGTTGAAAATGCATTAACCATGCCAAATTTCATCAAGCCACTGACTATGATTCTCTAAACGTGGATTTCCTAAAACTTGTAGCAAATCTTATCTCGCCCTTTATTGCTCACGCTTTTAACACTGTTGTGACCTCTGGTTATAAAGATGCAAGAATAACAAAAAGAAAGTACGAGTCGTGCAAGAGTCTCATATAATGATGTTGTACAATGGCTCACAAACTGCTCGCCAGACCAAAAAGGTTCAAGGACAATGTGGTGAAGGCAACAAGGAAAATTAGGCTTTAGTATGGTCCTTAGAAACCCGTTCCGACCCAAAAGTCGGAATGTTTTTTTCAATACAAAAAAAAACAGGTTCTGGAATGCTCCAACAATTCCAGTTAATGAGATCCAACTGCAGTGGCCAAGCACATCTGTTTGCTGACATTGATTCCGAGCGCATCTATTTCCTGACATTGAGTATTCATAGCTTGTGAATCATAAACAATTCAACATCTGCATGATATTATTTCACATGAACAAAAACCTACCTCCTTCTGCAATGCGTCCAGATTTGTAGGAACAAATTCTCATTCTTGATACAGATGCGCTTGGAGTCAATGTGGCCATTGCAGCGCATGCGTATACAGATGTTACTCCCAAATAAGTGTAAGAGGTCACAATCTCAATCGGCAGCCCATCATAATAGAAGGTCACATCTCTCATATGCTGTCTATTGGTGTTGAACACCATAATCTTGGTCTTCTTAGTATTAATCGTCAATCGCCAAAGCTGACAGAAGTGATGTAAAGCAGAAAGGTGTCTCTGTGAGCCAGTTGCAGAGGATGAGAGAAGAACCACATCATCAGCGTATAGGAGAATGGGGATAATAATATTTGCTAAGGGACAGCCCTCTCCACCTTCCTCTCGAATAATCCACTCGAGGTCATCAATATATAGTGCAAAGAGAGTAGGAGATAAGGGGCAGCCCTGCTTCACTCCAATGGTAGAATGGATCAGCGAGGACCAACCACTACCGTCCCTGAACCGCGCCCAAACTCGCTCATATAAAGTAATGAGCACGGCAATAGTCTCATCTGTGAAGCCAAGCGAAGATAATCTCTGAAAAAGGAGGTGTCTCGAAACTGAGTCAAAGCTTTGCGAAAGTCCACAAAGCAACAATAAACTCCCTGTCTCTGATGTCATGCCTCCTCAATGATGCATCGCAAAATGAAAATCTGATCTGAGGTAGAGTATCCTGGTCTGAATCCAGCCTGACCCATAGCATGTAAATCCTCAGTCTCAACAAAAGATCCAGTAACCGTTTGTAAAATGGAACCATAAATCTTAGCCAAAGTGTGACCAATCATAATAGTACGGTAGTTTTCTACATTTATGGGATCACCTGCCTTGAGAATGGGATAAAGAATATTAGTACACCATGCCATAGTTTCTATTTATTCCAATACTAATTGAAAGGGACAAATGGATTTCAAATCTCATAGCAAGATAGTGAATTTTGGCTATATAGCTTCCAAAATCACAAGATTGCCTTAAAAGTCATTTTTGTCATTCTTGCCTCAAGTCTTCATCATACACCTCAAGAAAAAAAAGCTTGATGGTCTTTGTAGCACAAGGAAAACAGAACAAACTCGGTCATTTGGTATGATGATAGCACACAAACTTGATCAGCTAAGAAAACAAGGCAGTCAAAGAAACCAGACCACAACAAAGAGTGACATGCATGCTATTATGCAAGACCGCTATCTCACTGAAGGGAAGTCCATCAGTCAAGGGAGGTATGAACAAAACCGACTACCGAGGAGTTTAGACATGATGACATGACAACAAGAAGGTAGACATCTAGATGTTAGCAAGCAGACCGCAGCCAAAATCAACAGGTAAAAAGTTAACAGACTTAATACTCTAAGATTCAAGCTTTAGTGGCACACAAACGGAATAAACACCTAACTACCAGAAGTACACCAGAGAATATACACTTGATGCTTCTGGAGGTTGATCAGGAAATAAATGACTGGGAAGAATGAACATACCTGCTACTCCTGCTCATAGTGCTGCTAAGGACTGGAAGATATAATGACTAGCTTGAGTATTTTGAATTTCCAATAGATAGATTTCTCCAACAGGAGACTCAGAGAAAATCGTTATCCCCAGCCGACAAAGTCTATTCTTTACGAACATGGTCATGGAAGCAAAGCAGTTCCAGCAAACAATCGTGCACAACTGAAGCGCTAAGCGTAAATATGTTTGGGAAAAGAAGCTGTTTTGTTTCCAATCATCTCCATAACCATGTTCTTGCCCTTACCCAATTTTCATTGATTGTCGATGCCAAGAGATCAGTATTTTCCTAGATTGTACGTCTTTTTTTGTGATAATAACCTTTTGTGGGTCAACTCACGTTTCAAGTTAAATTTCAGATGTGATTCTCATCACTCTTATTGTCATTGGCAGCATCCTGGTGTGGTATCTTCCAATTGACTACACATTCTGAAGTACCCAACTTCTCTTCGTGATTTATTCTTCTTGTTCTCTTGGTTCATTTGGACAGTTATATGGTTAGAAGATTTATTTTCTGATATTGCAGCTTCTACTTCACCACAGGAATCTTAGTCACTGCTATGGTATATGCAGTCAATGCTATTTTGTTCTTGTTTTGTGGTGTCCACCTCATCATGTACATTTTGTTGCATACTTCAGTATATACAGTATTGTGGATGTTCCACTTTCTAGAATCTGCATTTTGCTTCATATAGACACTGGGCACAATCTCATATGAAGGAGCAGAGTGAGTTAGTGGCATTTTAAACACGTCATTTGGTGTCAAACGCAGCAGTTGGTTACTCAAACTACACCTTTATTGTTTGCCCGTACACCATGTGGTTAAGCCTCTTTGGCCCTATTAACAATAGGCTAAAGTCATTCGACCTTTCTCATTGGTGATTTGGCACTTAAATAAGCTTGGCAAAATTTATCAGGCTCCTCATCCTAATTATCCAGATCTCCATGCCAACTAAAAATAGGCCTAGGCTTCGTTTGACAGATTATTGGTTGAGAGTGGCTCTTGGCTTAGCAATATGACAAATTAGCTTACCTATTGTCACATTTAGATGTAGATCAAACTCCTACTACCTCGATTCTGATGGAGATTGTCATCATTTATGATTCTATTTGTCATTCTCATCTCTCTTTTCTGAATTTTTGTTTCCCTTTCATGAATGAAACTGAATTTTGTATCATGCTTCCATCCAGAGTTTTGAGCTTTGCCTCACCAACAAATTATATGCTTTAGAATATAAGTTTTATATAATTCATGTTCTGTCTAGGATAGTACCTGACATACCAAAGGAGACATGCAGACATACATTCTCAACCTTATGGAGTCCACCCACAAAGACTCAGGTCATCAACTTCATCATGCATAGTGTGGACCAAATGATAAATCCCTTTTTTCTTTGTCGGTACCCAACATTAGTAGTGTAAGTTTCTCAATCACTGATAAGTACTCTAGTTATGCATGAATCAATGACAAACACGAGGGAAAAAATGACAATAATTCAACAAGCACAAGAATAGAAACTAACAACACACAGTCGAGAATAAAGAAGTTAGCTCATAGAGACAAGGCAAGCCAATATGAATTCATACTTCTAACCAAAGAAATTGTGAAAAGCTGAAACAAGCAGAGAAAGTAGAAACATAACACAAAAAGATACTAGTACAATACAAAGCAAAATGAAATAATGTAACAAAAGAAAAAAACTTAATATATTCAGGACCATAGTTGCAACGCGATTCTGAATCGCGATTCAGAATCGCGATCAGAATCGCGATTCCGATATTCGGGATTTTCCCAGAATCGTGTAGAATCGATTTTTTTTTTTTTTGAAATTTTTTTAGGCAATATGGGTATCAGATGAAAGCTCTAATCGAGGGGATTATGATTGTGTAGTTTGCCGACTGTTTCGGGTGCGAAACACCAAAAAGTGTGTTTTCACTCGGGGAGTTGGAAGGCCAAATCATGAAGAGGCCTTACCGTCGGGGCCGGAGTCTACCGGCAGCCCCCGGACCCCGCCGTTGGGGGGCGTTGCCCCCCAAACCCCCTAGAGCTTCCGGCTATATAGACACTGTAGATAAAAATGCCACCGCCCCTCTGTAGATAAAAATGGGGTCCAAATGCGCGCCGCCCAATATTTATGCCCCCAACTGTATGTACATTGCACCTCACATCTCCAGTGAACCAATTGCAAAAGTGATCATCATCCATACCGCTGATAGTCCAAACTGTAGCATTAACATTTACTGAAAACCAGAGCAAATGACAACCGGATAGCTACTGAAAATAAGATCTGTTTGTGCCTCACCTACTGCACTTCTGAGAGGCAAAACGCTGGTTTGACCATTGATCCCCTAAAAAAATTTCAGCAATAAGCTATTTTTCCAAAAAAAAAGAAATTTTTTTTTTTTTTGCGATTCTGGGTCGCGAATCGCGATTCGCAGAATCGCGACCCGCGAATCGCAGACCCAGCGAATCGCGATTCGCTGCAACTATGTTCAGGACTAAAGAATTGGTCGTTCCCTATTACCATGTAATACACGCAGGCAATAAACATTGCTGAAGATAAGAGCACCAAATCACCAGGAATGTTAAACTTGGACAATTTGTGGTACACGTGTGCATTTTTTTGTTTAAAGTTTATATCAAGACTTGCAAACTTCAGCTTTGACCAAAGCTACTAACAAACTCCTGGGGAGAAAAAAATTACTATTGTTCTCATGGGGGGAACCAGCCACAAAGAGAAATCATCAAGCTAATTTGCTCCTCGAAGGTTTAAGGCAAAAAGGCTTGGGCTTGATCATAATACTCACCAATCAAGTAGATGAAGATAAAACCACTAATTAGAGCATGAAACAAGGTTTTGTTTCCATCTACTTAACTATCCATATCAAATTACTAATGTCATATAAACCAGAAAGTCGTATCAAAATAATAATCTCAACTCATGCAAAATAATCTCAACACCATTTCAAAACATTGTCATATAAACCAGAAAGTTGTATCAAAATAATAATCTCAACTCATGCAAAATAATCTCAACACCATTTCAAAATATTCTGTCAAACGGATTGAAAACTATCAAACATCATATCTTGATAAAGTGCTAGAAGGAATTGCATCCAGCTGTAACACTTGTTTCACATCACCCATTGAAAGAAGTGAAATCAGTCAGGATAGATTACATGCAACTCAGTGTGTTAGAACTCATAGTGAAATTACCAAACATCATCTCTTGACAAAGTTAGAAGGAATTACATCCAGCTGTAACACTTGTTTCATATCACCCATTGAAAGAAGTGAAATCAGTCAGGATAGATTACGTGCAACTCATAGTGTGAGTGCTTCAGGCTCCATACAAAAGAATTTACTTTCTTTGCCATTCGAATGAAACAATCGATAGTGGCTACGTACCCCCAAGAAGAGAAAGGAAAAATCCAGGAATAATTGATGAGTAGCTGCATAACAAACCATTGAGAGATGTAGAAACTTCATCACAATTCATAGAACATCTTTATTTTACAGATACCAAAATCACAAGTAGAATCAGATGAGTGCTAAATCTAAAGCATAAATGGCCCGTGGCTCAAGTTCAGCCTCCTTTGCATGATGATAATGCACTGCTGAACAAGAGAATGTGGTAATGGCAGATTGAAGTGACATATAAGAGAATGTTGCCTAAGTACATGGATGAAAGGTTTTTGTGGGTAAATCATGACCAGAATGTGAAATATCTATTGCAAAAGCATAGGCCTATTCCAAAATGTCAAGGAATGCAGATTAATATTTTTAGGAAAGAAAGGTAATTAGCTCTCAATAAAAGGTGATTTGAAATTTTCCCAATTCAACATAAAACAACCAAAATCGGAAAAGGGCACATAAGAGCTTTCTTGGAGTTGTTGATGATTTTCTTTGACCTTTCCAGGTATCCAGAAACAAAAATGCTGTTGTTGAATGTTATCCTCATATTACCATACACAATGACACCTACATGGACAATGGCCCTGTATTGTTACTATTTGCCAATTGGACCATATGCTTTATTCCCTTTGGTCCATTTATTAATTGGATTACTGGATTGATTTGTAGGTCAGACGGCCATTATTGGGCCTCCAACTCTAACTCACAAACTAGAAGACCTCATATAGTATAAATAGACCTGTGAGCCTCATTAATATTGATGGTTAAATGTTTGAAGATTGAAAAGGAATTCATGTAGTAGAGCAAAATACACAACACAGAAATAGCACAACTAAGTAGCGATGTTTTACAAATGAAGTCAAGAAGTCCTCCTAATCCAAAGTTAGTGCCTCCAAAGGTCCTCCAAGTAACCTGCAAGCTCCAAGATACTCCTCAACTCCAAGCTAGGATGCCTCCACCTGCAAGTAAGGATCTTCAAGCCTCCATGGATCTCTCCTCCACCTGTGTCCCTAATCTTAATCACAAATGTAGATAACAAGTGGCCTCAAGTATTCACCACCCAACCATAGCTAGTTAGCACATGCAATCCTGCAACTTGGCTAATCTAGCACCCCCTTGCTAACCAATAACTAATCACAAGCATACCACCACAAACCATAGCATAGTCAAGATCCAAACCCTACTTATGTCTCATACCATAAACAAGATCCAAACCCTAAGCATACTACACACAAAAAAACACTCTATACACTAGTAGCCACACTAGAGCATAAGCATAGCAAACAAAAGTGATCTCTCCCCCTCCCTATGGGAGCCCTTCTCCCCTCATATAGATGGCAAATGGCACTCTCCAATACACTATGGAGTTCCATGCACAACCAATGAGAAAGAGAGAGGCCTAGGGGAGTTAAAGAACCTTCGTAGGCTTATGGAAGGTCAAGAGACTTCTTCCATAACCTATGACTCTTTGAATGCCCTTCTTGTGGGAGTCGGGAACTCAATAGACACCTTGGAAGTGCGCCCTCCTACTAGGTCCCATTTCCCAAGTTGTGCTTGTATACTTTGGTCCAAGACCAATAAAGTGATATGGTTCAAGGTTGAGGCCCAAGGTTTAGAAAATTAGCCAAAACACCCATGGTAATGACTTTCTAACACCCCTCCTTAAATGATAATGTAAAAACATAAAATGATGCTATCCAAGCTTAATGCCGCCAAAAAAAAAAAACTTCAGCTTGAAGTAGTCGAAGTAGCCGAAATCTCAGCCCCAATCATGCCCGATGTAGAAGAGATGTAGAATACGAACTGCTCTAGCATCAAGTCGAAGAGTGAGGACAAGCATGGTCCATCCAAAGTTAGTAACCAAAAAACCAGCCACAAGCCAAAATATGGATTTGCAATCCATCAATGGTTCCCACATGATTCCATAAGTCTTCTTACCACAAGAAACATAAAGAAGAGTATGATACTCTTTTACCATCACATCCTCCCGAATCTTACTATCAATGATCTGTCCACCAACACTAGGTAAGGCAACACCGTCATCATAAGAAGTAAGCATCAAAACAGGAAAATCAGCATAAGGTACTGATTTTGGTGAGGACTGTAATAGGCCTTCCAAGGGCCTAGACTCTTCCAAACCCTAAGTTCTAGAACCTTCCGAACCCACTACTAATTATAAGGCACCCCCAAAAGTCAAGATAGGGTCCCTTAACATAATTAGACTTTACTTGGACCCACGAGTTACTACTAGACCAAAATTGGGTCCAACTTAACTAGAACTGACTTAACATGGTCTAAATAATAAACCTAACCCATGGTTACACAAGTCTTGACCTTTTGGGTCAAAGTAACTTATGGGAAACTAACATTATCATTTATTATTTCTAACAGGCATAGACACTTACCTGCCCTTATCCAAGGACACCAATACCTTAATCTAAAGGCACATACCCTTAATCCTAAGGGTACCCCTTATCCAAGGGTAACTTGATTCCATACCTCCGACCAAGGTATAGTCACTTGCCTGCCCTTATCCAAAGGCACCTACCCTTAATCCTAAGGGTACCCCTTATCCAAGGGTAACTTGCCATTTAGCCCCCAACACTAAATGGACATATAGGGATCACTGAAGTACTGCTAGTTACATAGGTATGTAACATTTCTTCCCCCTAAGCTTAAATTTTTCCTTGTAGGGAAAAATTTGGAAAATTCTTCTAGAGATCAGCCTCCTTTTCCCAGGTATCCTCTTCTTCTGATTTGCCCCTCCACCTGACTAAAAATTCCCCAAGCACTCTATTTCTTAGAGTTTTCTGCCGGCTATTAACAATCGCCTCGAGTTCACCTGGTCCACTCGCAGACTCATCACGAAGAAGCTCCACTAGATCTTCCACATGGACCAGGGTTTCCCCAACCCCCAACGAGGGTTTCAACTTACTAACATGGAAAACAGAATGAATTCCAATGTTAGCTGGAAGGTTTAGTTTGTATGCGACCTTGGCTTATCACTTGGATAACCTTAAAAGGACCGCAATACCTAGCTTTGCACAATTAATAGTTTTCAAGCCCCTAGAGTGACTAGGAACCCTCAAAAACACCCAGTCGTTGACCACGAATACCTTGTGCTTCCGAGATAGATCAGCATAGTGCCTTGCCCTATCCTGGGCACTTCTTATGCTATCTTTAGCCAGCTGTAACATTTCTTGCATATCCGCAAGGAAATCAGTTGCGGCTTGCACCCTAAGGTTTTTTATGCCAACACTAATCGATGATCGAGGTTGATAACCATACATAAGCATGAAAGGGCTGAATCCGGTCGCTGAATGTTTTGCACTATTATATGCAAATTCCACCAGTGGAAGGTAATTTTCCCAATCAGACTACCAATGGCCCACATATGCTCGCAACATATCCTTCATCGTCTGATTGGTCCTTTCCGTTTGACCGTCTGATTCCGGATGATTTGTAGAACTCATCCTTAAAGTCGTTTCCAACTTTTCAAATACTGCTTGCCAAAAATTCCCAGTGAATTTTGGGTCACGGTCACTAACAATATCGCAAGGCAGCCCGTATAGTCGAAAAAGCTTCTCAACAAACAGTTGAGCTAGTTCTGGAGCTTTAACAGTAGTTTTTGTTGGGATAAATTGAGCAAACTTCGTAAGTCTGTCCAAAATGACCCAAACCGAATCGTGGCCCTTCCTTGTACGTGGAAGTCCGACCACAAAATCCATAGATATACTTTCCCACTTTTTGGTAGGAATATCTAAATGATGTAATAGGCCAGTAGCTTTTAGCCTCTCTGCTTTATTTAACTGGCACTTAGCAAAGTTCAGTACATACGCCACTAAAATTGTCGTCGAACTAAGTCAAGTGTTCATTGTATACCCGGATGTCCTGCGCATGGACTATCATGACACTCATGCAAGATTTGGGCCCTTACTGTGTCATTCTCCGGTACCCACACCTTGCCTTTACGAAACAAAATCATGTTTCGAATAGCAAAATCCATTTCAGTCTTTCCCTGATTTGAGGAATCTTGCATACCTGAATTGACCCCAGAAAGTACTTGTTGCCAATACTTTCCAAAAAAAGGATTACACTCATATAGTCCCTGGAGAGACTGAAACAACCCGGTTCTAGAACAGTAAAGCATAACTGATTAATAACCGGTAAACGACTCAAAGCATCTACTAGAGTATTTTGACTTCCTTTACAATAACGTATAGAAAAGTCGAAGATTTGCATCAGCTCAGCCCATCTAACTTGCCTCAACAATTTTACGGGAGGTGGAACTACATGCTTCTTCTGGTTGGCTAACCTAGACTCTAAGTCTTCGTTCCTTTGATTAGTTTCAAGAAGCTTTTTATTAGTGGCCTGAATTTGTTGATATAAAAGTTCAAGAGCTTGTGCCACATTGGATGGGTTTGATAGATCAAATGATGGGTTTTCACTGGTTTGATCCATTGGAGTTGCTTGTGTGTTTTCCTATTATGCAAATACAACAACAAGCAATTCTAATTAGAATGATAGAAATGCTTCAATTCTTACATAATCCAATGCAAATAAAAGCATTTACTTCTACTCATTCAGTACTTATTGTTTGTAAGCTCAATCCAAGCCTACTTTTTGCAAGCTCAATCCAAGCTTAAGAGAAAACTACACCAAGCAATCTCCTACTTTTGCCTCAATCCAAAGCAAAAATCAAAACTAATCTTTATGTAAACTTCAATTAACTACTTCAAGCTAATGTTTACATAAAGTTCTCATTCCAATTCCATTTCCATTTGTCATTTCAAATTCAGCACAAATTTTCACATTTCTCACTTTCCTAGTTCTTCAAATCCATGAAACAAGTGACTAGAAATGGAAAACTAACGAAGTTCTATGAAAACTTCACTTTTCATATCTGTTTTTCAAATTTACAGGTCTGAAAATCAGAACTTCAAAACTTTTTTTATGCATAAAGTTACACTACCTTTTCCTTCCTACATTGCCATTTTCATGAAACGAGTAGGTAAAAAGGTGTAACTAATGAAGTTTTTATGAAAACTTCACTTTTCGAATCTCATTTTCAGATTTACAGGTCTGAAAAACAAAACTTCAAAATGAAAATCAAAAGTTTAAACACTTCATTTATGCAAAAAAAAACACTAGTTTTGATCAAAACACATAGCTAGAATCAATCTTTTTGCAAAAAAAAAAAATTGTGAATGTAGAGGAAGACTTCCTGTAACCATTCCACAAATCTTTTTTCAAAAAGATTTAAAACCAAAAGCTTTGGGTGGTAAATTCTTGAGGCCATCTTGTTTGTCTACTTTTGGAAGGATCTTAGGAGCATTGGAGGACAGGCACATTGGAGGGCTTTTGGAGGCATTGGTGGACATCAACTCGAAGGCTTGGTGGGCTGCTCTTCCTAGTTGTAAAACATTACATAGGCCTTTTCTCCTTGGAAATACTTAGCAGGGAACAACAAACACTTTTCCTTTTGATTTTACATGAGAAACTTATTTTCATGGAAAACATACTTGCAAAAGGGTCTTAGGTTCTTAATGTCCTATATAAGTACAAGTTATGAGTTTAGGTGATGCCAATTAGGCTCACCAATGCTCCGGCGAATTTTATGACCCTAATGAACAGTGTTCTTTGGCCATACCTAGGGAAATTTGTGGTAGTTTTTCTAGATGATATTTTAGTTACAGCAGAACTTAAAAGGAGCATTTGGCTCACCTCAGAAAGGTGTTCCATTTGCTCAAAAAGCATATGCTATTCGCAAAGAAACCTAAATGTGAGTTTTTTACCAAAGAAGTAGCATATTTGGGCCATACTATCTCGAAACATGGGATTAAGTGTCAAAATTTGTGATACAAATTCTAGATGAAGTTACTAGTCCTACTAGCACTCACACAAAGCCAAGCATATGAGCAATGCTCTAGCATATTGGAATGATTGTGGTGGGGCACCAGCCTACTTAAATAGTTTTTCTAATGAATGAGAAAAGCTAAGAGCCTAAAGCAAATAGCAAAATAGCAAAAGCTAATTGCTAATAATTCTACCTATGTTTGGTAAAGACCAAAAATGAACTAAGTATTAAATAGATCCTAATCTATTAGTAGTGCGCCCACCTACATGCATAAGCAATAAAAAAATGATTTTACTATAAATAGAATGGCCCTTATAATAGCACGCAGGCCTGGCCAAACTATCATTAAGGGGTATCAAATAAGCATTAATTCCTAACATTCCCCCTTAATGTTTACTTTGTTATCTATTACTCCTAGAAGTTCTCTAAACTTCTGAAATTTTTCTTTGCCAAGTCCTTTGGTAAAGATATCTGCAACTTGTTCTTCTGTAGGGCAATAGATAAGCTCCACTTCATCACTTTGAATTTTCTCTCCGATGAAGTGTTGTTGTACTTCAATGTGCTTTGTCCTGCTGTGAAAAATTGAATTTTTTGCCAATTTAATATAACTCTAATTGTCGCATTGAAGTACCGTAGGTGAATCTTGTACCATATGTAGATCATGTAGAATCCTTCGTAACCATATTGCTCTGATACCAGCTTTCAAGTATTTCACATGGTTTAAGACAAAGGTGGAGAAAGAAACAGATAGACAAATTAAGATACTCCGCTTGGACAAAGGGGGAGAGTATATTTCTACGGAATTTCAGGTGTTTTGCAAGGATCATGGTATAAAGAGACAATTTGCAAACACGGACACGCCTCAACAAAATGGAGTTGCGGAAAGAAAGAACCGGTCTATAGTGAAAACTGCGAGGAGATGCTCAAGAGTAAAAATCTTCCAAATATGTTTTGGGGTGAAGCAGTTAAGACGGCGGTTTATCTTTTGAATCGAAGTCCTACAAAGGTTGTAGAGAATCGAACTCCAGAGGAAGCTTACACGGGTCGGAAGCCAGATGTAAGTCATTTGAGAGTATTGCGTATTCTTACATACCTAAGGATTCAAGGAGCAAATTGGATTCTAAGGTGACCAAGTGTTTATTTCTTGGTTATGATAATCAAGAGAAGGGATACAAGTTATATGACTTGGAGGATAAGAAAATAATCATAAGTAGGGATGTAGTCTTTGATGAGGAGGCAACTCATAAAGATACAGAGATATATTTTGATAAGAATCAAGATGGAGGAATGCCTATATTATGTGATGAGTTATTACAGGAACCTGAATCGACACATGTATCACCTACGCCAATCCAAGAACCTAGAGTGACTTTGGTTGAGATAGGAAAGAGGAAGGAGAGATCAAGTATATCGAATACTTAATCACCTCCTACTTCACCAGATAGGAAGCATCCTACATCAGAAGCTAGAAGATTGCCTAGATGGTACTCTGAAACTATCAAGGATAGTGTCATTATGGAATAGGGAGAGTCCAGTACGCATGGAACTAGGACATCGGCTAGACTTGAAAAGTGGTCTATAGAACTAAGTACAAATCAGATGGTTCTATAGATAAACATAAGGCAAGATTGGTGGCAAAAGGTTATGCTCAATAGGAAGGGATTGACTATGAGGAAACTTTTGCACCAGTTGCTAAGTCACTATGAGAACTGTTTTATCATTGGCAGCTCAGTTTGGATGGAATATCCAACAAATGGATGTAAAGAGTGCATTTTTGAATGGATTTCTAGAGGAAGAAGTCTACATGGAGCAGCTAGAGGGATACATAGTAGCAAGACATGAAGACCAGGTTTGCAGGTTGGACAAGGCACTATATGGACTTAAGCAGGGACCCAAGGCATGGTACACGAGGATTGACACATACTTTGAGGAGCTTGGCTTTTAGAGAAGTAGTTCAGAGCACACACTTTATGTTTTGATCAGGGATAATCATATTGTAATTGTAGTGATGTATGTGGATGATCTTGTTATTACAGGATCAGAGTTTGATATGAAAGATCTTGGTTCACAACAATTTTTTCTTGGGATTGAGGTATGGAGAGTAGCACAGGGGCTATTTATTTCTCAATCTAAGTATGCTCATGAACTTCTTGAAAAGTTCAATATGTCAGAGTGCAAGCCTATTTCTACACCATATGATAGTGGATGTGAGCTTACTAAAGTTGAGGAAGATCAGGATGTAGATGAAACTTTATATAGAAAGCTTGTTGGAAGCTTAATCTATCTAACTACTACGAGACCATATATTGCTTATGTTGTGAGTATGGTTAGTCAGTTTATGGCTAAGCCTAAGCAGATTCATTGGAAAGCTGCTAAGCGGATACTCAGATATAACCAGGGCACTTTGAGATTTGGTATTCTCTATGGTAGACAAGATGATTTGAAGTTACAGGGATATGTGGATGTTGATTGGGCTAGAGATGCGGAAGACTGAAGATCTACTACAGGTTATGTTTTTAGTCTTGGTTCTGGTACTATCTCTTGGAGTTCAAAGAAGCAGGATACTATTGCTTTATCATCTACAGAGGCAAAATATCGAGCTACTACGAGTGCAACATGTGAAGCAATATGGTTACGAAGGATTCTACATGATCTACATATGGTACAAGATTAACCTACGATACTTCAATGCGACAATCAAAGTTGTACTAAATTGGCGAAAAATCCAGTTCTTCACAGCAGGACAAAGCACATTGAAGTACAACAACACTTCATCAGAGAGAAAATTCAAAGTGATGAAGTGGAGCTTATCTATTGCCCTACGAAAGAACAAGTTGCAGATATCTTTACTCTGATGAGAGATCTTTCTTGATTCCCTGAATCATACTATGATCTGATCCTATAATAACAAGATCATTCACATACATCACTACAATTAGAATATGATTATCCCTGATCAAAACATAAAGTGTATGCTCCGAACTACTTCTCTGAAAGCCAAGCTCCTCAAAGTATGTGTCAATCCTCGTGTACCACGCCCTAGGTGCCTGCTTAAGTCCATATAGTGCCTTGTCCAACCTGCAAACCTTGTCTTCACGTCCTGCCACTATGTATCCCTCTGGCTGCTCCATGTAGACTTAAATTCCGTAGAAAGATACTCTCCCCCTTTGTCCGAGCGGAGTATCTTAATTTGTCTATCTGTTTCTTTCTCCACCTATGTCTTAAACCATGTGAAATACTTGATAGCTTCACCCTTATTCTTTAGAAGATAGATCCATGTCTTCCTAGAATAGTCATCCACAAACACCATGAAGTAACTTGCTCCCCCATAAGATTGAGTCCTCATAGGACCACATAAATCTGTATGAACAAGTTCTAGAACATTTTTCGCCCTGAATGTACTAGGCAAATATTTCTTCATATGATGCTTGCCTAAGACACAACCTTCACAAAAACTTACTCAATGATCCAATATCCGCAACACTTGCATGATGATCCACCACTTGAGCCTGAAGTTTGTACAACCGCCCTGCAAGTATGCCCTCAACTACTACTTCATTATTTTTCTTCTTGATGAGACACCGCTCTTCATCAAATTGCACCACCATGTGTTGCTTTGCAATAGCTGATACTGAGAGTAAGTTTTTCTTGATTTCTGGTACATAAAGCACATCCTTTATGTCTCCAATCTTCCCTGAAGGTAGTTGAACCTGTACTTTTCCAACTTCTTTGATATCATATGTGTAGTTATCTCCCAACTTCACACTTGACCCATCATCTAATTTTTGAAAATTAGATAGCCACTCTCGTCTAGGTGTCATATGCTTTGAAACTCCTGAATCAATAAACCAATAGTCTTCTTCCTTTGAGAAGCCACCACCAGAAGATGTCGATGCCGAAAACAACTCATTGTCCTCAAGATCAAAAGCACTTTATTTTGCACTAGATGTTTCTTCTTCTTCAGCAAAATTCCCGTCCTGCTTTTTCTTGAACTTGTTGTGCCAGCATTCCTTTGCATAATGTCCTGATTTTCAACAAATAAAGCAGTTTCCTTTTCGAGCCACTTTCTTTCCATCTTCTGATCGATTTGATTGATTCTCCTCCATATCTTGCTGCTTCTTCTTCTTCCTCTTCCCTTTGCTCTTGCTTCTTTGCCAAAAATGCCTGTTCCTTGAAATCGTCCCTATTGACAATATTTTGTCGTCTCATTTTTTCTTGTAGTAAGATGGCATTTAGCTCATCGAAAGAAGGTCTCGTTTCTCTTAACGATAGCATCATTACAAAGTTCTGATAGGCCGAAGGTAGACTACTAAGTACAATGGATACCAACACTGAATCTTGAACACTTTCTCCAACCGCAATAAGTTGGCCTCTTAGATCTTTCACCCGAGTAAGCAGAGCGTCTAAAGGCAGGAGGGTTCTTACAGCCAATAGAAATACCAGCTGATAATGGACATTGGAAAAGTATTTCCATGGATTTTATAGTAGGCCCACCTAAGACATTAAAGGGTCATGATGCTA
The DNA here is from genome assembly GCA_029204225.1 of Diphasiastrum complanatum. Taxonomy (NCBI): domain Eukaryota; kingdom Viridiplantae; phylum Streptophyta; class Lycopodiopsida; order Lycopodiales; family Lycopodiaceae; genus Diphasiastrum; species Diphasiastrum complanatum. The sequence goes on from CM055103.1 coordinate 13,940,847, forward strand.
TATGGGTCACAATTCACCGTTTGACCAAAACCGCTCATTTTATTCCGACAAAAACAATTGTCACAGCTTCACAATTAGGTTGTTAATAGATGGGTTATTTAAATTATATGGTCTTCCTTTTGGCATGGTCAGCGACCGGGATAGTAAGTTTGATGGAGATTTTTGCAGGGCAGTATTCCATCATCTCCATAGCAAACTAAATATGAGTACTTTAGACCATCCACAGATGGACGGTCAAACAGAAAGAGTAAATCAGGTGTTGGAGGATATACTTCGTGCATACATCAACAAAAAAGTAGACCCGTACTACCTCTTGACATGAGGCATGCTTGGTGCTACAACTTGCATGGCCACTTCATATAGTTAGGCATGATTATTGTCATTCGGTGCAACGACGGTATCCTAATCTTCTTCTTGGTATGATTGATGATGTTGCTTCCCTTATGCTAGTCGCTTCAATTGCCACTATACTTCCACCAGTTCCTATTGGTCCTTTGGTTGAAAATCTTTTTACTGGTTTGCTCAGACCTCATGCAGTTTTACAAATGTCCATTCTTGATGATCCACAGGTTACTACTACTATTTCACGTTCTCCAAGTCCTTCGAGGTCCCCGCTATAGTTACATTTGAGCAATGTCCAAATACCTTTCCAATCCTTATTGATGGCTCCACATTGCATGATGCTCAAATTGTTGTTGCTCCATTCGAGGTTGTCGCACACGTACGAGATGCTATAGATGAGAAGTCATATTGTGCGGGCCTTTCGGAGTCACTATTACATATTTCATCCACAGATTCTCCAGGTTTCATTGGTTCAGGTGCTTCCATTATTTCCCTTGCTTCAGTTTTGTTTGCACTCTAGATGCCTCTACTGGTTCCATCCTAGTTCCACATATATCAATTCTCGATAGACGGGTTCTTTGCATTTCATCTAGAGGTTATTCTTGAGGATATGCCTTCAGGCAATATAGCTCTAATGGTTGAGCTTGTCCATTTCACATGTTCTATTGAGGCTTTTTGATGAGTTTTTTTATTCTAGTCTCTCAATTGTCCACAGGACTTCATGGTTGTTGTGCATCGCCAGGATCACACTAGTTCGATATGCATGATTTATTCCTTGGTGCTGGTATGTTCATGCTGCTGATCAATATCTATGGTCCCTCTATTTACCTTGGGCCTTACTCTAGTCGATGCACCTGTTCCTATTCCAATTTATCAGGGTGCACTCCTTATGCTTCATGTTCACCTATATTGGGAGGATGAGGTATAGTTTGATGTTGATATGACACTTGATGCTAAGCTGGGTGCTTTGATGGTGATGTCCAGGACTTTGTGCATCTTTCATCTCCAACAAAGTCATAGATGTCAAATGGTTGTACGTTTCTTGATGGTCGAATACAGATTGGATTTCAGCGTTGTTCAGATGACATTTCATAGGTTCGACATATGCTAGATAGATCATAGTTCTCCAGCTTTTTATGGTTAAGTTGTATCCTCTCTAGCTGTACTTTCCGCATCTCTAATTGAGACATGTGCTAGTCCTATTGATGCTTCTACGGTTCATTCAGTGTTTTCGCATCCATTGTCAAAGGACGTCTTTCAAATGGTCGTTACTACTTATCTTGATGAGATCCTTTTAGATTCATGTCCATGTATTTTACAGCATCCTTGTGCTTTCATGAATGGGGCAATGCTGATGATGTTAGCAGAAACTTATTTTCTGAGGCTTTTCTCTACAACCTTCTGCTTAGTTCACTAGACTTCTCATATTCTGTTACTCAACTTCAACAAAAGTTCCTTTTTATTGGCTACTTCTCTAAAAGTTTCTGCATACTTCATTACACTTTTCATTCATTTTTCTTCAAGGTTACACAACAATATCAGAGCTTGTCAAGCTGCCTACAGGTTGAAGAATCCAATCTTTTGGTATTACTAATAACGGAAACCCCAGCTCATCCCAATGGCACCATATTGTGTTCCCCTCCTTCCCCCCTCCCTCCGTGCCCAAAAATTATCTCATCAGCAATCTGGGTTCGGTCCAAATTTGAAAACACATGACGCAAGCTAATTCAGGCTATAAGCGAAAAACAGTTGGTGCAACAAATTAGCTATAGCATTGGTTGAAAAGTTGGACTATACCTGAATGCAGTGACAACTGGACCAACTCCAAACACTGCTGCAATGACTAATTCCCGCAACAATCCCTGCATGAAAACAGTTCAGAATCATAAACCATACATGAAATTAAGGAATAACAGTGACTTTCAGGACTCCAAAGCAGTTAGTATGCCACTAATGTCATTTCAACCTGAAAAGTAGATATGCTGGATAAGATACTAAAAAGCAGGTGAAATATTAAAGTCAACTGGAACCCTGAAATAGGTCGACAGCTACATCGATTGCAAGTCACATTTTCACATCTTGCAACTGAAATAATAAACATGATAACCAAACGGCTCACAAGATATTGAACATTAGCTTTGCAGAGGAGACCAGAAAAAAAATGACTACAGAAATTCTTACCCAGGACAAAGCATAGCATATGCAGAGCAGAGATACATTCCAAAATATCTTCAAGAGTTGCTATGCTCAATATCTCTAATTACAAGCCTGATGCAATAATGTAGGACATATATCATATTAGAATCCAAGAAACACCCTTCAGTCAGCAGCTAGCTCATGTACTATGATATAGGACAGGGTGGTAAGATTTCAGTTATTTGCAGTGAACACTCTCTCAACGTTACAGCTCTCCCACAAGTCTCGAGATGAAATGTTTCTTCAAATGCCCATCTCTTTTTGAGACTCTCTTGCTTGTGCTGCTTTAGGGCCCATTTAGAGCCCAAACTCTGACTAAGCATGAATGAAATAAAACTTCTATGAATATCCTAGAGCTCCCCAAAAATGCAAATTCCCGTCTGTATAAAACTGGATACATGAGAATGGCTTAGGTGGATGTCACAAGAAAGTTCCAAGAAAAGGCACTTGGACAAATTACGGAAGAATTTGCCACAAAGCTTCTTCAATTAGAAGCCTGTTTGCTTCTTGTGAAGCAGTATTCAGCTGAATTATCATTTTCCATTCATAAACTGATTTGGGGCACTAACCTGATGAAAAGAGAGAAGATTCATCTTCTTTAAGACCCCTAAGCTATATCCCAGCCTTCTATCAATGATTGTAGCTTCACAACATTCCTCTGTTATATTTGAGTGTAAGCTCCTTCTTCTTATTTCTCTAAGTTGTGGATCTACTGGCATGATTTTTCTATTTCGTAGCAAACCCTTTAAAGCATCGTCCTTTTTATTATTTATTGAATGCAAGACTAAAGCAATTTTTTTTGTAATGTTTCAGTCTTATCAATGCCTAAGTTTCACAAGAATACATGTTCCTCCAAAGAGTTTTGAACCAATTGAAAGAGTTGCCACAGATCGAGACTTCCCCCATCGACCGTTCATCAGAGAATTGAATACACAGGTTGTGGTTCCAATGAAAGTCAGAAACTTTCGGCGACAAAAATATTACTGGGCCTGGCAGTAACACCAATAGGTCCAATAGATGTTTATTTTGGCCTGTAGCACGACTAGCACCAAACCTTCAGGGTATTCATGCCCTAAGAAACAGCTCATGCTCCATGTGGCTTTGAATGAGAAAAGGTTGGACTACGTTGATCACCCTGCTACAGTGTTTCGCAGGTATGTGCAACATATCAGCCTTATCATAATTGGCACCATTTCTTGAACTATGACAAATTTCACTATAACTGTGCTTGTACAGCACTGTCTTGGAACTGAGTGACTAAGCTTACAAGGCCTTGCCTGAACACAGACACTAGCTGACTATGGTTTCATAGATTTTGTAGTCATATCATTCATCTTCCCAGCCGTAATAGCATAATCCAAACACATCTTGCCTTAACTTTCATGTGAGCCTTTTACAAGCACTTATTGCATATCATTTATATCCTCACAGGTTTTGGAACGACAATATTTTTATTTGCATTTCAAAGCCTATCATTGAAGCCAACCCACCAGCCCTGTCAAGGGGGAAATAAATTCTTAGTTCAATGGCACAGCCACCTTGGGGCCAGTCCTTATGAAGATCATGAAAAAAAAAAATTGGCTTTCATGAATTTCTGGGCAAACCTGTCATATTCGAACAGGAATTACAATATAAAAAACAGATTAAGATCATGGCAACAATATCTTTCCTGAATGAGAGACTGTCCTGGACACCATTCTATTTATCAGGGTGCAAAAACAATCTAAAATACTTATTCCGTCTGCAATCCAGCCTAACACAAATTCATTTCATCTGTGCAGACACTCAAACACTGGATGATAAAAAGTTTTTCACTGCTCTTGCGTTTCAGATCAGGATATCACTTAAATCACTTTCAAGCAGGTAGATATTTTAAAGACAATAGAGTTAACAGGTAGATATTTTAAAGACAGGAGCTAATCCCTGTATAAAGCCAATGTTTCAGCTCCCAACTTGCTCCAGCACCACCAATGCATCCACAATGGAGCTATGTCCCAAATTTTTAAAGACCCCGAATTACTACCACAGCAACCGATTAAGTACATTTTGAACATTAAAACAGTAGGAAAAACTAGCTAAGCACAAATTGAAAAAATAGTTTTCCAAGTTTAGTTGATTCCAACCCTGTAAAAAGTATAGACAGGTTGTATACTCATTTCCCTAGTGTAAGAAAATTTGCTAACCAGCAGTTTGCTCAGAGTTGTAGCTGCCCCTATTCTGCTAGCGATCTTCAGCAAATCCACTGCATAGCAAAAAGAGCATATAAATGTAGTCAAACAGATGCCATCAAGCTTTTTGCAATCATGATATGGCAATGTCTTTCACAGACGAATCTAGCAATAAACAATGCCATAGATGCACTAGCTCTTAGTTATCATGGTGCAGAAGATTAGCATAGAAGCTTCATTCACAGTATTGTCAACCATTATTCAAAAACTCTGAAGATATTTCTATAAATTTAACCTGCAGCTACACATGCTGCTGACATAAGTTGGAATGTTGTAGCATGTTGTCTGTGATGCGTATGACAAAATTGATGGTCTAAGAGTTTATGGGATAATTTCCTGAAATCAAAAATTGCAGATCTTTTTGGCCCTGAAACATTATATCAATGCATATTTATTGACAAATCGTCACAGAAATTATGTTTCTTCTATGCACACTAGCCTAAATAAGGTGTCTACCTTCATCACATCAAAATCCAAAAATTTAGCTGTACTTTAGCAGTAACCATAGCTGCAAGCCACATTTCGGATCGTTCCAAAAATTAGGGTTCGGAACGCAAAAAAAATTTCTTTTGCTGTTTTTTACTTTGCCTTGAATTTTTTTTGCTTCTTCTTGAATAAATTTTAAGATAACTGTATAAAAGGGTGGAAGTATGCCGATTTATCAGCAGTAGGTTGTTAAACAAGTGCATATTAAGAAAAGCCATTTTGGAATTGTGAATTATTGCAGGTAATTATCACTCTTAATGCTAGTTGGGTCCCAAACTCATGACAGGCTTGACTTGAGCTCCCAAAACCATTCAAGGCAAAGTGTGTTGCTTGGCACTCTTTGGTCTTCTCCTATGTCTGAATCACACCATCAAAAATTTCTGTAATCTTAGGTGCCTTCCCATTTAGTTGGATCAAGTAACCTTGTAACATTGACTTTCACTCCAACGTCTTTTTGGTTTGCAATGTATCTCTATCTGCAACTGACCGGATTAATACAGCTCTAGCCTCTTTGCAATGTTATTTTTGCCTAACAAAACAAAAATTGCGATTCGGGTCACAGATTGCTGAAGTTCCAGAACGTTTATGCAACGGCAACACTTGCAATAACTCACATTATCGCTGATGTTGCAAGTTCTGTCAAGTTGAAAAAACTAAATATATTCATGCCTTAATTAATGTATGTCAAGATAAGAAGAGGAGCACAGCTTTCTAATACAAGGGTAGTTCGACATTGACATCACTTCTATGAAATTTTATCAGCTCACTCTTTCCTTGCACGGATTGCATGCCCTTCAGGGCTGAGTAAAGGAGAAACACTTCATAGACTTCTGACAACATAAAGCAGCTAGAAACCTCATAGTAGCCATAGGCCATATCCTTTCCCAAGACAAAAATCATACACTCCTCATGTCAAGTTCCGCCACACATTGATGGCTATAGGAAACTCTGCAGTTGCCCTGAACCACATTAGTACGCTAACAATTTTTTTAGAATGCCCTGAAGTGGCTCTATGTAAATAAAAAAATTGATCAAATGAACTTTATAGATGAGTTGCTTCCAATATTGAAAGAGGTTGATAGCTCAAAAGAAGAAACAAAAAATACGGTATAGCACTTCATACAACACCAAGGAATAAGCATTACAGTGTCACTGGGGGAGTGGTCCCTTAGGAAATAGCTCAAGGTCAGCAGTGTAGTTTGAGAAGAGACTCCAAGCCATAAAGGTCATGAATATTAGGATTTTGGGTTATGGATAAGAGGAGTATTAGCAATTGATGAGGCACATACACTTTGAAATTCCACCTAATTTCCACGCCTATATGTACACATATAGGAGCTTACAGAGATACCTGCCCACATCGATGATTCTTCGTACTCACTTTAAAAGTCAATTGATCCAGCCTGAGGAATACAGCGAGGTTCTGGATTTCATTTTTTCCAAAAGAGATCTATCTCTGTTTAGATGAAAGCAAGCATACAATTAGTACCACCAAGGATACCCACTCCATACCTTTTGGCATGGTACATTCTGTTTGCACGTAAGGAATACGCATGCTCCGCTTGGTATGCATAGAGTGTAAAAAGTAATAGATTAAATTGTTTTATCGAGGATTCAAGACGAGAGGAAGCTTTTTATCCAATTTAATCTTTTCAGAGCAAGGAGGTGTTTTGAACATCAGAGAGTGAGATCTTTGCAAAAAAGGCTTGCATACTCGATTGTCATCTGCTGAAAACACTTTGCGTGCAAAGATCTTTTGCTATGCCCACAGGCCAATCCTACATAATTTTGAATGTAATAGGACCACAAGTTAAATCTTAACATAATTTTGAACATAACAAGCCCTATTCAGTAAGTGGCTGCACCTTGTTGTAACTACTACTTTGTAGGTCCCTGGACAGCTTGTTGACTATTTCTCCTGAGCAGATGGTTTTGTTCACATGCATTGCTATTTTTGGTTCATTGCTTGTAATTTCACACATTCTTGTACTTTGTAGCAAGATTTTGGCGTGTTTTATCTTTTCTCTTAGGGTATGTGTTCGTGTTTTTTTCCACCAATGATCATGCCTAGGGGGTCGAGCAGTTTTTGGCAAGAAATCGAGCTGATTGACACCAAAGGGAGTCAATATGGCCGTTTCAAAGGGCATGATGTTGGCAATTCTGTACTGTGAACAGGAAATTTTAAGCACTCTCATTGAGCTCATGGCTAACTTCATTACCTCGCATTTGCAGCACATGATGATATCAAAGTCTGCGGAGCACTGCACTGCACATTCAACGACCTGGAAGATTAGATCCATTAGTAAATTATCTTCCTAAATCCACATGCAAGAACCTCTAGCAAGGAGAGGAAGGGAATTATTATGATTCCTCATTGTTGAAGATGACCAAAGGAAAGTGAATCCAATTGGTGAAGAACGCTCAATAACCACCATCCATAGAGACATTGTCGTCTCACCACCGTGCACTAGAGCTATAGACACCAAGTCAAGCACACTCAAGTCTCCAATCCATAGTTGATACAACAAGATTGGTTCTTGGTGAGGTTTGTCACCAAGAGACTAAGGGTGCTGAGTATGTTTAGGGCCTGGTCTAGCCTGGAGATTTTGAGACCTGCCCCCATGGTTGCATCAATTTATTCTAGACGATAGGTTATTGCTAGACATAATTGAACGTTGTAGCAATATTGATAAGTGAGTAGATACTAGACTTATCTAGAATTATAAACAAACTACTATAGCTTACAACTGACTACTTACTAGCATGAAATTATTGTCCAGGTTTGCTTTTATGTTCATTGTTTTGGAGCACCTAATTTTCATCCTTTTTCACGATAGAAGTTCAAAATAATCTTATGGATGAGGGTGCTAAGCTAAGACAAGACTATTTTCATGTCAAACAGAGTTCCTACATCCAAAGATCTTGCAAAGTTTTCCAAAGGAGTATTCTTTTTACTTTTCATTTTTCTAGCTGTTCTTTTTGCATATGTGATTGGATCTTGTTTTTTGCGCATTTTCCATTCGAGGATATTTGTGAGATGGTCAGTATTACTTATCTAGGGTATTCATATGTTGGGATCTTTCTAGATGAGTATATAGGTATCCTTCAATCTCCTTGTGTTTTTACATATAGGCTTGCGACAGTCGATGCCAGTTGATGCCGATGGTATACACTTTTGGGCCTTATATGCACTGCATGTTTTCATGCTACTGATTCATTTTTACTTCTTGATATTTGGCATTCTTGGCTATTACGTATAGCTTGGATTTCATTTGGACCCATTGCTGATTCTGCTTCATTTACCTATGGATATATGGCATTCTTGATTATTACGTATAGCCTGGCTTTCATTAAATATGTTGATTGGTGCTGGTTTTTCCATATTACAGATCGTCCGTGGTACGGATATCTTGGTTTCCATGATTATGCCTATGGCTCTTTATCTGTTCTTTGGATTGTTGCTCATTGTCATCTCCTGATAGCTTGGGTTATTGCCTCCATCCTAGATACTATTTGTCAGGATGATCTTCATATCGCTTGGTCTCTGATGCTATTACTAAGTTGCCACTTTTTTTTGGTGTTCCTGGACCATCAGAGTACCTTGAGAGAGTTTCTTCTCCTTTCTTGGCTATTTATTGGGGATGTTGCCGCCATGTCCTTTAGTGCTACTCACATGTGCTTTGATACTCATTCCCAGCTACAAGTGGCTACTGATGATGTGGATCATGTTCCTTTTTCTGCTTTTGCTATATCGATTGAGCTTGCTATTCCTTGTTCCATTGCATTTCTTCTTTCAGTTATTCCAGTGGCTTTAGTTGTTGCTCTTCCTGATGCTAGTTCCCTGGTTAAGGTCTCTTTGCTCTTGGTGTGTGGTTGCACTTTTCTTGTTCTTCTATTCCTCACTTGTGCGCCTGATGTGTACTTTGGGATTGCACTTGTGGCTAGTTTCGATGGGCATCCGATTCTCCATCCGTTTTTGCTACATCCTATGATGGTTTGGTATGTCCATATGGAGTGGATGGAATTGGCGCAAAGCAGGCAAGCTTTGCACCACATTTTTCCTTTTCTTCGGGCACTCCTTTGCAACATGAGCATAAATTGTCGCTCTGGCCTTTGCGAAGGTTTCCTGGTCCATCGAGGATCGTTTCTTTGATCCACTTGGCTCCAAAGGAGAACCCTTTACCTTTTCTTTTCATTTCTTTGAATTGAATGTCTTTTTTACTTTGCCTCGAGTTGGCCAGCAGGCTCAAGCTTAGCTACTACACGAGTATCATCGTATAGCTTAGCATAGCGAACAACATCCTTGAGAGTATAAGGCTAGTTCCCCCTTACTTCGAGTTGAAAGTCTTTGGGCAATCCCAAAATAAAATGCAACTTGACTAAAGCAGGGTCTATTCTGGTAGCAAAACGAGAATATACCTCCTGAAAATCTTGCAAGTATGCATCCAAGGGCCGGTTCCCCTTGTGAATCGTCGCATACTGGCGATAGAACTCGAAGTCGTCCAATATGGGTAAGAAGGCCACCTTAAAGGCCTTACAAAAATCCTCCCAAGAATGGGGACATCGGTCTTACCACGAAGATCCTGCCACCAGGTAAATACTTTACCTCGCAAATACATGACGACCATACTTATCTTATTGTTGTCCGTTGAATCATGCATAGAGAAATGTGAACTCCAACGATCCAACCACAGAATCACGACATTGGGGGATTTGTCTTCTTTTCTCCTGAAAAAAGATCTGGCGTGAAAGGGGCTTCCTTTAAGGCACTAGGTAACTCTAACATTTTAAGCATTGATTTAACTTTGCTAATAATTCTGGTTGTGAGCATTGCTATTTTAACGACAGTTTTTGGCCCCCCCGACCTAATTCGGATGAATGGGATCGTTGGAGGCCAAGCCGTAACAGCGTTATTTGACAATGGATCCACACATAACTTTATTAGCTCTAAGTTATTGCAGAAATTAAAGGTGGCAACAAAGCAAAGTGACCATCGGTACGTGGTAAAGCTGCCACGGGAGCAGAGAGTCAATTTTGGGACTAGATGGTCCCACGTCTTCCTGTACAAATTCAGGGATATAAGGATAAATTAGATTTCCATGTAATGAATTTGCATAAAGTAGACATTATACTTGGTAAGGAGTGGTTCTATGAGAGGAATGAGTCGTTAAAGAAAAAGTATGTAACTCACAGTTTGTCGTTCCTGCATAATGACTCTCTCATTGAATTGAATGGAAATGTAGATATTTCTTCTCCTTACAGCCCGTGTGCGGGGGCACCCTGGCTCACAAAGAACACTTGACCTAATAAAACAAAACTTTTATTGGCCAAATCTAAAAGGTCAAGTAGAGGCATATGTTCGCAAGTGCGTCCAATGCCAGGTTAATAAAGCTGAAAGACTTAAGGCAGCTGGCTTGTTACTTCCATTGGAAATTCCCGAAAGAAAGTGGGAAAGTATTTCCATGGGTTTTGTGGTTGTGCTACCTCGGACGGGGAAGCAAAATGATGCTATTTTGGTTATAGTTGACAGGTTAACAAAAATGGCGCAATTCATTCCAACCAAGCAAACTGTCGAAGCTTCTGAACTTGCTCAGCTTTTCGTGGAAAAATTGTTCAGGTTGTTTGGTTTGTCGAATGACATTGTTGGTGATCGGGATTCTAAGTTCATTGGCAAATTCTGGCAAGTGGTCTTGGAGAAATTAGAGACCACATTAAGTCTAGGGTCTACTGATCATCCTGAATCGGCGGATGGTCAGACAAAGAGGACAAACCAGTCTATGGAAGACATGCTTTGTGCATATGTTTCCAGAAGACAGAGAGGACAAACCAGTCTATGGAAGACATGCTTTGTGCATATGTTTCCAAAAGACAGGCGGATTGGGAAAGGTACTTTCCAATGATTGAATTTGCGTATAATAGCGCAAAGCATTCAGTGATGGTTTTAGTCCATTTTCTCTGATGTTTGGTTTCCAGCCTAGAGCTCCAATCTTAGTTGGCCTCAAAAGCCTAAGGTTAAAGCAACAGTTGATTTCCTGCATGATATGCAAGAAATGTTGCTTGTTGCTCGCGATAGCATAAAAACGGCTCAGGACAGGCCCAATTTTACGCTAATCAAAAGCGACAACCTAGGGTCTATGAGGAAGGAGTTTGGGTATATCTTAGAATCCCAAAAGATTCTAAGGTATTAAAGACTGGAAAAAAAAAATGTCCTACGTTATCACCTCGTTGTGTTGGGCCCTTCCGTATTGTGAAGAAACTCAATCGGAATGCCTATCAACTAGACCTTCCTCAAGGAGTCGAGGTTCACCCAGTTTTCCACATTAGTCGTTTAAAGGAACGACTTGGTGGGAAGGATGACTTGATTTTGCAAAATGACCAAGTTCAGCTTGAGGACCTGACATCCTTTGTACCTTGGGAACCACAAGCCATTGTTGATGTTCGTCAACGTGGTCTCAGAAACCGGCAGGTGACTGAGTACCTGTGGTTCGTTGGAAAGGAAGCTCCGAAGATGAGGACAGGAACAGGAGCGAGACCTTAGACTGAGATTCCCAAATTTCCTTCCTTAGAAGAGGGCTTTTTTAAGGGGGAGGGAATGAAGAATCAAGAGTAGGAGTAACAGGAGCATTAATATCTGAAAGATCAGCATGAGGGATGACAACAACAACATCAAAATTAGGGACACCAACATTATGGAAATCAACAACATGATTAAGATAAGATGAATTAGGTGCAATATCCAAAGGTGGAACAACAGCCACATTAGCGAGAATAGAAAATGGTTCGGCAGGTAACTGTAAAAGATAAGTCACAGGAGCTAAGTTTTCCCACAATCTGGAAAGGACCATAGTAACGTGCAGACAATTTCTCAGTAAGCGAACGTCCCTGTACAAACTTATGACGTGCAAAAGATAAACGAACATAAATAGATTGGCCCTGAGCAAACTCTAAAAAAGGCCTATGACGATCAGTCAAGGACTTAAAAGCAACACATCATCTAAAAAGACATGATGCATGAAAGCAATAGCAACAAATCTAAAAATAGTGGAGGCTGCAATGGAGGAAATGTAGCCGAAATACTCATCTAGACTCTTTATTATGTTTTGCCTGCATATCAAGAATCTGCTGCTAGAGATTGTTGATTGCCACCATAAGAGTTTCAGCATTTTGAACTGTAGGGGTAGTCATAGGTTCATCTTCTATAGATTGGGTGGGCTCCGTGACAGAAGAAGGAAACAAGCAGGATATACAGCTGATGGAAGGAAGAGGCTCACTGAAGATCAACTCACTTTGTAACCTCACTAGATAATCAACAAGCTGAGGTATTGTCCATGGCTGCCACAGCATAAGAGAATCCTGAAAATTAAAAAAAGAAGAAATGAGAAGAACAAGAGGAAGGATGGCTATCCACCATCTCACAGCCTTCCAAGCATTCACTTATTCATGCAAGGAGATACAACCCACATATCCTTAAAGAGACAGCTAATACTTAAGCTGATTATGTGATTGCCATATGGATTCACCAAAATACAGGTGCCTGCCACTAGGATGAGCCAAATAGACCCCCCCCCGAAAAAAAAAACTTTGACGGGCCCTGAAGACAGCGGGCAGGCCCAGCGGGGGTCCCGCAAAATATAGCCCACATTGACGGCAACGTTTTAGAAGGGGGGGGTGTTATGGACACGCATTATAGTCCATACTTCTTTACTTCCGACAATATTAGTGGACACGCAACTTATATTACATGTGACAGGCGTAGAAATACTATTTTACATGGTTTTCTATTTTTGTCCCTAACTTTTTAATTTCACTTTCCCTCCAAATCAATATGGAGGTAGGGTTTGTCCACTATAAAGAGCCACTAAGGCTGGTCATTTGCTAGTTTTTTTATCGCTTGAGTCTTGGGCTTCTTGTAGGGGAGTTGTACTATTTTGGAAATCTTAGTTGGAGATCTGCCTGAGCTATCGGCAGCCATTGATGCATACAATTTCTTAGTTGGAGAATGCTATGTGAATGCCTTTTGGTGTTTTTTATGCATCATTGATAATAATGCATGTGAATCTGTTCATAACAAGCATGTACTTGTTACTATGAAGTTTGAAGGTTATAGAAGTTCAATTTGAAATATTGGTTGAATCAATCCTCAAAAAATCTAAAGGTCAATCATGACGATATCGAGGTAGCAAGGGTTCTAGACTTGCCACCAAGATCGGAGGTGGAGGAGGATGTGTTTGCATTCCTCCATCTGGAGGCCCTATTGACTGTAAGTTAGTTACCAATCCCAATGCCCGTTTCCAACTTCAAGAATCAAACTTGAAATATCAATGATCAGTTTAAACTTTCAACTTTCAACTTACTACTTAGCAAATTAGATCAAACCATCACATTGTACACAAAATTGAGGCACTTCATTTTAAATTGAAAATTCAAAGTTGTAGGTTGTAAGTAGTAAGCTCGCTACTCAAAGTTGTAACCATTGACAATCCTTGTGTGCAATGTGCAGGACGTAGCATTCGAGCTATTGCATCACATTGGAGGAGGTAGAAAGACACCACTAGTACTCATGCTATCAGGGACAAGGACCTTATTGACTCTTCACATTCAAAGACCTCTAAGGAAAAGCACATATTTGCAGGACGAGGATTCACCTGACAATGAGGATAGCTCTAGCAACATCGATGATGACAATGAGGAGAGGTAAAAGGGGGAGAGAGGAGAGAGAAAGAGACTACATGCCAGGAGAGAGAATGGGTAAAGAGAGAGGGAGATAATATTACATAGATATTCGATAATAAGGGTTCAAGGTGAGAAAGAGAATGTGTCATCATTTATGGAGTGCGTGGGTTTGAGAGAGGAGAGATAGGAGAGGGATCGATTTAGATTATAGGCACTAGCAAAGTAAACTTATGGGCATTGATTAAGGTGTGTAGAATTAGATAGATCATAGAACAGCGGGATAATGGATTTACAAGCTACATTCTAGAACATAGATAAGCGTTAGTAAATAGAAATAGATCACAGGAGACAGAAATAGTAGGGGAGATGGGAGAGAGAAATAGGAGAGGGGGTTTGTGTCACATGACTTGAGATAGGAGAGGTGGTATATGTCACATGAGTAGAGATAGGATAGGGAAATAGGGTTTAGGGTAGAAATAGGAAAGCCTAATGCCTACTAGGATTCACCTATTAGGGTAGATATTAGGAATACAACATCCCATGCGGAGAGTACGTATACCTTATGGGATCATGTGACCATTGCAGCTAATCATGGCACCTCGGGCACAAAGAGGTGGACTTATAAGTATTGTGGCCTTATTTACACCGGTGGCCCCACTTGGATAAAGGACTCACCTTCTAGTCTGTGTGGCTTCGAGGTCGTTGCTTGCTCACAGGCGCCAAAGGCACTGCTTGTATGTCCAAAGGAGGCTCAAACTGGTCCTTTGACTGCTAGAAGTGACATTCGATTCTCGAATCTCAGATTTTAATTTCAATTTTTCAATCCCAAAAGGCCATTGCCAAATGCTTATGTTAGTACCAAGCTCTAACTTCTGAGTAGCTAAAAGCTATTCGCTAGTATTGAACTATAAATAGATTATCGCTATACAATGGACGGCCCCATTGCCATCGTCCTGCCAGTAGGTGGCCCACTACTGCTGGAAGGGCCCTGCCGCATGCCAAATGGCCCTACTGATACCCGCGGACCTGCTAACAGAGGGACCCTGCCCCACAACAAATCATGTGCCTATTGCTACTCGTGAGCCGTGCCCCACTGCCCGGCAAAATACCAACACCATACTCTGCAATCGGACCCGATTCACATTGCTGATCCTAAAGATGGTGTAATGTCAACTAATCTTGATTGGGAACAGATTAGGGAAGCGCATTGTAGATTTGCTTTCCTGTGGTGTCTACTTGTATATTCTAGTTTTTTTTTCCCCCCAAAATGTAGCACAACTCTTTTTAGGGTTTTCTGGGCAGTGTCATCCATAATGTTAAAAGAGGAAGCTAGCCTGCGGTTAGAGGTGAAGCTGACTGATATTGAGGGCAGCCAGCTCGAGTTCACAGAAGTGGCGTTGCCTTTACTGTGGGCAATAGTTCTCTAGCACATTGGCAAGATTGAGGGCTGATCTATTTGGCACCATAGGTTCTGATGGATCATAAAAAGGACAATTATATCATACGATGTCCTCAGAAATGAGCGATAAGTTCTGGCCAAGGGAGGCTCGTGACCAGTGAAAAAGACGATTTCTGATAAAAATAGAACTGCAGAGGTGAGCAAGGCACAAACTTTTTTGACGCTCTGGAACAGTATTATCAGGTGGTGAAGCAGATTGTGCTGCTGCTGCTGGATGCGCACAGGGACGCCGAAATCCACCAGCTGCCAACCAACCTATTGGAAATGGAGCCGCAAGTTTGTGCGTCGGGTGTCTAGCAATGCTGGTGCCCACTCCGGCATGCAACCCACTTCCTCTGTAACACATCACATTGTTATAAGACTTACGATCAGATAAGCGCATAGAGGCCATTACGCATCCAATACTGCTACTGCTGCGCTTTGCAACTCCTTGCGTGATGGTTGGATGGTGGTGGAGGGATGCCATGCTAAATCTGAAAGCAGCATTTAGTGAAAGAGGAGGCAAGCAACGATCTCCGATGCGCTTGCGCTACTTTCTCCTCGCTCTCGCGACATGGATGCAGCGCATCCAACCAATCTGGAAGCGCCTCCCACGACCTTTGGTTTGCTCCTTAAGCGCATTCTGGATGGTAAAGAATAAAACGGCCCCTTTCATAATTAGGGGACATCTTTATTAAGTCTCAATGGGCCCAAAACCTTGATTATCATGGGATTGCACCCCTTTGACCCGAACACACAAGTGTGTTCTGATTGCAAACTCGGAATCACTTTCTTTCTTGTTATATCCAGGTCAAGGAGGTGCAGTCATTCGTTTGTATGGGTGAATGAGGACGACAATATATATCCATTACCTTGTAGCAAGGCTGGAAAAAGTGCGGATCAATGCGGATAGGCCCTTAGTTTGAGTTGCTACTGTGTGGCACATGAGGTGGTAAGGACACTCTGTGTGGTATTTTGTCATGGGGACATTGCCCAACATGTCGAGTTGTGAGAGACAACTTAATAGAAATGGACCAATCAAGTTGCAAGAATTCGAAAGGATAGATCTTGATTCAACCAGCCATTTAACACTTACGAACTAAGTTTAAAAGAGGGGTGGTCATTTGCCTTTCATCTCACTTGCAACACTTAAACATGGCAGCAAGATAAAGAGGTCAGTCAAAATTCTACCAAACAGGATCACAATTTTGCATAGAAGGAATCAACTCAAGCACCATACATCGATTTCAAAAAACCAAAGAGCTCTCTCTCTCTCTCTCTCTCTCTCTCTCTCTCTCTCTCTCTCTCTCTCTCTCTCTCTCTCTCTCTCTCTCTCTCTCTCTCTCTCTCTCTCTCAAAATTGTATACAGACAACATTTTTTGTGGCAACCCCTACATGACCCAGATTGTCGCTTACATGTCTTGCCAATTAACAAGTCATTATGTACAACTGGTCCTCACTAGACCTCAAGCACAACAAATGTACTTTTATGCTAACACTCTCTCTAAAAGTATACTTACTTTTCAAACACTTACATAGCATGCTAAACTTAAGCAATTTCAAACACATAAAGTTTTGATCTAAACTTATCAAACTTTTTTCTCACAAGTGGCGTCATAAAAATGTTGACTAACTACTCATATGTACCATAATAAACAACATCTAGCTCCCTATTTTGCACCCTTTCTTGAATGAAATTGAATCTCAAACTGTTTTGTTCTAGCATGATGCACTGGATTCCTAGCCAACTGAATGCCACTCTGACTGTCGCTATATAAGGTGGTCGATTTTTCTTGTTCCAAACGAATTACTCATGCAACAACTCTTTGACATATTTAGATTGTGTTAAACTTATATGATGTCCTTTTTGCCACACTTCGACTCCAAGACAATAATGCATAAGGTTAATATCAGTCATCGATTTTGAATATTTGCCTGAATGATTTCCACTACATTTTGATTATTTCTCTTAATAATCAAGTCATTAACATAGAGAGCAACCAAAGCAATTACATCTTCAAAGTTTAGGATATAGAAATTAGCATCTAAGTGTGTTCTCACCATCCCCTTAAATCGAAATCATGCATCAATTTTGCTACACCATGCATGTGGAGCTTGTTTTAGGCCATAAAGTGCCTTTTTCGAACGACAAACTTTATGCTCCTATCCTTCCTCAACAAATTCATTATGTTGATACAATGTACACCTCCTCTTCTAACTTGAGTACCCTTAAGAAAAATAGACTTTACATCCATCTGATATAAAAAGTCATCCAAATTGGAAAGCTAAAGTTGTAATAAGGTGTAAAGTCTTCCACCTACAAATATGTGTAAAGGTTTACTTGTAGTCAATAACTTTATTTTGAGTGTAACCTTCACCAGCCTAGGCTTTGTACTTTGCAATGCTTCCATTTGCATAGTACTTTGTTCTATAGACTCATTTTCAATCAATAGGCTTCTTATCAACTGGATGTTCCACCAAATCCCACATATCATGTTTGGTGGTCGAATCAATCTCATATTACATCGTCTTGATCCATATGTCATCATTTGTGGCCTCTTCATAAGTATAATTTTTTTTACTTTGGATGATATCTAACAAAAGGGCAAAAATTGCTTCATAATTTTCAGGTTGCATATTTTCTATCGTCAATCTTTGTAGCTCTCCCTACATAGTAATAGTAGTGAGACAGATAATTGCACTCTGATTAATATCAACAATGAGTACAATGCTTGAAGTAATTACTTCAGCTAATCTTTGTGTGTGATAACGTTTGCAACGGAAATATATCTTATCAATTACAATTTCAGTAGTGATTATATATCCGAAGAAGTTTTTCGATGAAGATTCTAGAATTAGATATACTAAAGATATCTACAACTAACTCGCATTGAATGTTATTTTCTATATTAATGACAACCGTCTTGTAACTGTAAATACATGTACAAAGTAGGCAGACTATCAATGCGAAGTCTTTGGGTCAGACCGACAGTATCGAAATTTTATAGTGTATCAAATTTATACAAAGGATTGACTTTACACTAGGTCAAAAATATACTTAGGGTCGGAAAAATCAGACCCGATTCGACCCGTTGATCCAGGGTCGAAGACGTCCGGATAATTCTACCTCGATCCGATCCGATCCATGGTCGGAAAATCTCTATTTGTTAGGCTTGACACCATAAATAAATGGATTTGAGGCTGAGCATCGAATTCCAACACTCCCTCTTAATGTGGATCCTAAAAAGTTTTGATCTTCAGATCTAACATGTCATTGAATCTGAGATGATGCTCCTTTGATAGGGCCTTTGTGTTTTAATCTGCTGCCATTAGTTTTGTCATGTAGTAGACTAATGATAGCTCCTTGCTTTGCACTTTCTCTCTTAAATAATGATACATGATTTCAATATGCTTGCTTTGTGAATGAAATCTCGGATTGAGAGAGAGAGAGAGAGAGAGAGAGAGAGAGAGAGAGAGAGAGAGAGAGAGAGAGAGAGAGAGAGAGAGAGAGAGAGACGATGCTTTGATTGTCATAGAAAATGGTTGTTGGTTGTGACTATGCAAGGTCGATTTCTGCTAGCAGGTGCCTCAGCCAAATTGCCTCATTAGTAGCATTCATGGCAGCAATGTATTCAGATTCGAGTGATGATAGTACTACTAGGTCTGCTTTCGGCTGTTCAAAGAGATTGGGCCTTGATTGTATAAAAATACAAATCCAAAAGTTGATCTTCTGGTATCAACGTCCCCTATCCAATCTGCATTTGTGTATCCTTTAGAATATTGGCAGTTTGGTTGCCTCCATAACAGATGCTGAGATGTTTGGTTGCTTGGATGTATTTCATGACCTTTGTAAGTGCTTTCCAATGGGCTAGGTCTGGATTTGATAGGGACAGGCTGAGTGAACCGATTGAATATGCAATGTTGGGTTGAGTGCAGATCATTGCATACATCAGTGAGCCGATGATGAAGTGAAACGGATATTTCTTCATTTCCTCCTCCTCTTCCTCAGTTTGAGGAGATTGTTCCTTTGACAAATCTAGTCCAAGGTCGAGTGGAAAGTAACTTGGTTTGTAGTTGGCCATTCCATACTTTTCCAGTACGTCTGTGAGATATCTCTGTTGACTGATGAATATCAGTCTGCTGGGTCGGATTCGAAAAATTTTGATTCCAAGACAATAGTGAGCTGGATCCGTATCAGTCATTTTGTGCTCATTGGCTAGCATGCATTTGGTTTACTTTAGTTTCAAATCATTATTGAATAATAGAGTATCATCAGCATAGAGAGTGATGATGATGAAAAAATCTGATACGGGTTTGAAGTAGACATTTGAATCTGCTGAGTTTGGAATAAAACCATTCTCAATACGAAATGCATTTATTTTCTAGAACCAAGCTCTGGGTGACTGTTTCAGCCCATAGAGTGTCTTGTGAATTTTGCATACAAGGTGTTGCTTACCCCTCACTTCGTATCCTTCTAGTTGTGACATAAAAATTTCCTCTTCAATGGTCTCGTTGAGGAAAACGGTCTGGACATCCATTTGATGGACTTCGAGATCTGCTGCAGCTGCAAAGAGGAGTAATAGACAGATCGAAGCATGCTTGACAACTGGACTGAAGGTCTCGAAATAGTTCAAATGTGGGCTAGATTTCTTCCCTCTGCTGATCAGACTCATTTTCATAATTAGTATCGATTTTTTGATTTTCGACCCTAGGGTCAAAATTTGACCGTTCGACCCTGGGTTTCGGATTTTGACTATTCGTCGACCTTGGAGTCAGAAATTTGTGCAGCCTTTTCTTTGGGGTCGAAAAACTTGTCCTCTAGAAAAATGACATCTATGCTTGTGAATGTCTATTATGTGTTCAGATTGTAGAGCTTGTATGTCTTGTGATCTGGAGAATAGCCGATAAAAATCGATTTTCTACCTGCGATGTCCAACTTCTTCCTGAGATCTTTAGGAATCTTAGCATAGGTAATGCATCCAAACACTCTGATATTCTTGAGTGATGGTTTCAATCTTGTCCACACCTCATAAGATGTTTTGCCATTCAGGGCTTTGGTGATGGATCGATTTTGTAAGTAGGTTGTTGTATTAACAGCTTCTTCTCATAATTTCTTTGGAAGAGAGGCATGGGTTAGCATGCTCTTGGCACTTTCAACAAGTGTCTGTTTCTTCCTCTCAGCTACACCATTGGACTATGGTGAGTAGCTTGTTGTATATTGTTGGCGTATTCTGTTTGCCTTGCATAATTCTTTAAATTCTTCCCCTCCATCTAAGCGTTGTGTTTTGATCTTCCTCTGGGTCTGATTTTATGTAGACACCTTGAACTGCTTGAAGATTTTAAATGCCTCTAATTTGTTTTTCAAAAGGTAAGTAGCAGTCCATCATGAGAAGTCATCAATGAAGGTAAGAAAATATAGTGTTCCCCTTATGGTAGCAATCTGCATCGGGCCAAAAATGTCCTTGTGTACAAAGTCCAGCAAATTTCTAGAAGTGTGAACTAAGTCGAAAATGAATGGACTTGCAGCATGCTTGCTGATAATACAACTTTCGCATGGAGAACTTGATTTGCTAATTTGAGGCAGATCTTGTACCAAACTCTGTTTTGACATTTGTTGAATACTATTGAAGTTGAGATGGCCTAATCTGAGATGCCATAGCATATCAGTTGATTCAAGCATAGTGGTGTAAAGAGCTTGACTATTAGAAGAGTAGTAGTGACTGAGCTTGTATAAATTGCCACTTCTTCTCCCGAAAGCTAGAGCTTTCTGGGACTTGTCGAAGATTGTGCAGCCATTTGTGTCAAATTCGACCCTCCGACCTGAATCAATGATTCTGCTAACTGAGAGCAGATTCTTGGTCAGATTTGGAACGTGGAGAACGTTGGACAATAACTTGACTTCACCCTTCTGAACCAAATTGTCGAAACATGATTGCCCAAGTGCAAATAAGAAAAGATAGAAGATGCAAAAGATCCCATATCAAAATCTGATTGGGAATCTGATGTACCTTACGGTTTGTACCAGACTCGATTTAGCATTCTATGTCTATTCACTCAATCAATTTTCTTTCAATCTTGGAATGCAACACTGGCAGATGGTGAAGTGAATCCTACGATATCTGAAAGGCACCTATAATTTTGGGTTGATCTACGAAAGAGAGAAAGACTTTGTCCTACAACACTATAGCAATGCAAGTTGGGCCAGCTGCAAAGACGACAACAAGTCAATAACTGGTGGATGTTTGATACTGTGTGGAGTTGCAATTAGTTGGAGGTGCAAGAAGCAGACACTGGTAGCTCATTATTTGTGAATAATTTGGGATCAATCAAGATCTAGATCCATAACTTGATCTTTGGTTAGAAATAGACCAACTCAACCAATCCTGCCAATGTGAAAAAATCAACATCTACTCAAAGAAAGAGATGCAAACTGTAAAGGATTTCAGATCCTTGATGATCCAATCCATGTCCCTAATCTTTGGTTACAAAAGAAGAAAATCCTACCAATCTCACCAATGTAGAAAAATAAGCATCTACACACAAAATGAGATGCAAACTCTAATAGAACTTGATCAAACATGAGTCAAATGATAATGTACTGTTGTTGTCCGTACAAAATGAACAATCTACTATATTTCACACGTGTGGATCCAAAAATAACAATTATAGATCATTCTACACATAGAATTGCAAGCAATCACAAGTATAGTGCGCCAATGGATAGTAGAACCCAAGAGAACCATGTATAAGCATGAAATGAGATAGAGAAGAGAGAAGATGTGTCTCTCCACAAGTTTTCTCCTTTTATAACAGGTCCAAACCCTATTTGGCCACTTGGTTTTCTCTCCAAAATGCTAACCCTACTATTTTAGGGTCTAGATTCAAAGTACCCAACATTCAAATTTGAATCTACTCAAACTCGCATTCTAACTTTCCCACACTTTCCCACACTTTCAAAAAGTGTTTATTAAAATGAAATTTAGACTAATGAACTTTGAAAAGTCAATCTCTAAGTCTGAAAACAAAGTTGGCCTCAATTTGTCAAATATGGAAATATAGCAAATATGATCAAACTAGTTGAATCTTTCACACTCCCTCTTCAACTAGTTTTAGCGTGGACTTTAATAATGCTCCAAGTGATGCCCTAGGATTCATGAACAAGTCCTTTCCCAATGATTTGGTAAAGATATCAGCTACATATTCCCTTGAGGACACATGTTGGAGCTCCACCTCCTTCGCAATGACTTGCTCCCTCACAAAATGTTGTTGCACCTCAACAAGCTTGCTCCTAGCATAGTTTTGACCATAGAACTTTGATCCATCATAAGAATGATCTTCTTCATGAGAATAGATCTCCTTTCAATAATCATATAATGCTCAAAATATAAACAACCGTAATTGATATAGAGAATAGTGTCCACTTGGGATCCTTCACTATTTCTTACATCAATTTTACATGTCAAGAAGTAACTAGTACATGAATAATCAAATAGAATGTAAATGCAATGATTTCACCATGTTTTCAACTCTAAAATCTGTGGAAAAAATACAGCAACAAAAATAAATGTGAGTGATCAACATTTGCTTGCATGTTTCCTCCTCTTTTGTCCTTTGTTGCCATGTATCCACCATGACACTCCATGAATGAGCCTCCATCTCCATCTTGCCTCAAGATATGATCATACCTTGATGACTTGATCATGAATGAGTGACATAATGAACCTCCAATAGCTTCATTTCCATCAGCAAAGCCAGCCAAGAATGCTACTACAAATCCAACATCAAAACAATGCTCACGAATATAGCTAGTTTTACCATATCTTGACAATTTGCACACATCCACATGAAATTGCTCAAACATGAGACAAAACAAGTAAATTGAACTTAAACAACACTTCCTTGCTGTTCCTTTGACCTTACTTGAGTCTTCAATAAGCTGCAAAAATAGATCCGTCACATCTTTTCCAATTACCTCTCCTTTGATGCTCTTGACTAGCTCCAAATTGCCAACTTCTCTTTTGACTAGTTGAAGCCCTTTGAGATCAACCTCTTGACCATCAAATTCATTGAACAAAATTTGTTTTCCAGATCCATTACTTGATTTCTCAGCAAGATAACATCCATCCACTTGCTTAGCACCATCTACACAAGAAGATTCTCAAAAAGATGTTTCATTCTTCATAAGAGCTTGATACTCAAGATCCATTGCTTGGATCCACTCCTCTTCTTTCCTTGCTTCATCTACACTTGTAGGTTCATCAAAAGAGATTAGGAAAGTAACATAATTTCCAAAAACTACTTGCTTACCCTTTGTATCATATGTGATGCCTTTAAGGTACTTGTCTTTCCCTTGATGTTCTCCTTGGCTTTTGACTTGATGAAGGTCCATCATCATCACCATCCAAAGTAGGATCCTTTACATCAATATCAATCTAGATATAGATATAGTACAAGGTAGTCTATGTGACTTAGACAAAGCACAAGACTCACAAACATGTTTGATGCCACTTAAGGAACTTGGAAGACCTATCACAACCTTCTTTCTAGCCATTACCTCCAATGACTTGAAGTTGAGGTGTCCCATCCTTTTATGCCAAACCTCTTGAATAGGTATTTGCTCTCTTGCAACACATCCAATTTGGTTAGCAATACCACCTTGCCTTTTACCTTGTCCAATCAAGACATCCTTCCTTCGATCATACAAGCATTTCCATCAAACTCAACCTTGAGGCCTTTACTTAGCATTTGACTCACACTAAGCAAATTCTTGGTAATATATGGAATGAACAAGACATCCTCCAAATAATCATTCCTATTTGTAGAGAGAAACATGCATTGTTCCAATCCCTTTGATTGCACACTCACCATCATTGGCCATGTAGATCACCCTCTTGTCATCTCCATATGCCAACAAAGAAGTGAAGTACTCTTTGTGAAAGGTCATGTGTAAACTTGCTCCACTATCAATCCACCAAGGATCTAGATCTCCATCATTAGCAAGCATACATGAAGACATCACAAAAGCATCATCATTTGCATCTTGAACATCCAAACCATCCTCATCAAGAGTAAGATTATCTTGCTTGTCTCCTTGATCTCTCTTCTTCTTGTAGCACTCACTTGCAAAATTCCTTTTGATGCCACAATAGAAGCACTTGAGCTTTGATCTATCCTTCTTTTTGCCACTTGAAGAAGCATCCACTTGATCTTGCCCTTTAGACCACTTACTTTTGGCTTTGCCCTTGAATTTGCCCTTTATGAACATAGCATCCTCTTGAAGTGTCGATGTAGATCCACCTCTTGCTTGAAGCCTATGTTCCTCATTGATCAAGATCTCTTGGAGATCCATCAAACTTGGCAAAGTCTTTTGAATAGAAATACTTTGAACAATGTTAGCATGAGCATCCAACAAGCCATTAAGAATCACTTGAACAAGCTCTCCTTCCTTAATGCTTTCATCAATGCAAGCCAATTCATCATTCAATGCTTTCATCCTCAAAACAAAAGTACTCGAACTTTCTTCATTCTTTTGCAAACAAAAAAAGATTTGCCTTCTTAGAGTCAACACTCTAGAAGTAGACTTGGATTCACAAAGCTTCTTCAATGAATCCCAAGCATTTATAGATGAAGTACACTTACCCACTTCCTTGAGAAGCTCATTGGTAACATTCATCCTGATCATGTGGAGAGCCTTCTTGGCCCTCTTATCATACCTCACTTGATCTTGTTGTATTTCTGGTCTCTCCTCCAAACCTACAACAATATCCAAAACATCATTCATTTCAAGAATGATTCCATTCCCACTTTCCACAATGAATAGTTACTTGAGGTAAGCCTATCATTGGCTTCCAACATGACTCCACTTGAGGTTGTCATGTAGCAATAACCTGACCTTCTTTATCAACATGTTTCAATGCACAAAGAACTCCTTTGAACAACAACAAATGTTTTCAAAAGAATTTGACAAAATTACAAAAAATTGACTATTCCAAATCTACATGCAAATGCTGAAAATTTGATATGCAATCTATTAGCCACCACTTAGGCTGATCCAATGATCCAAAAACTGGCCAAATCCAGTATGTGAAATCAAAAATCAAAATTGATCAAGTTTATAGACCTATATAGGGTTTTGATCTACAAAAGATCCAATCTACAAAAGCAGAAAAACTCGATTTTGGTGTAGAATCCTCTTTAGCATGCTCTAAGCCTTGATATCTTCACCAAATTATTGATAGATATGATTTCGTCCTTCATAAACTGAAACACAAGCTCTGATACCATGTGAAGGATTTCAGATCATTATGATCCAATCCACTTGACAGATCTTGGGTTACAAAGAGAAATACTCTACCAATCTCACCAATGTAAAAAAATCAGCATCTACACACAAAATGAGATGCAAACTCTAATAGAACTTGATCAAACGTGAATCAAATAATAATGTACTATTGCTTCCGTACAAAACGAGCAAGCTATTGTATTTCACACGTGTGGATCCAAAAATAGCAATTATAGATCATTCTCATAGAATTACAAGCAATCACAAGTATAGTGCACCAATGGATAGTAGAATGCAGGAGAACCATGTATAAGCATGAAATGAGATAGAGAAGAGAGAAGATGTGTCTCTGCACAAGTTCCCTTCAAAATGCTAATCCTACTATTTTTGGGTCTAGATTTAAAGTACCCAACATTCAAATTTGAATCTATTCAAACTCGCATTCTAACTTTTTCACACTTTGAAAAAGTGTTTATTCAAACAAAATTTAGACTAATGAACTTTAAAAAGTCAATCTCTAAATTAAAATCAAGTTGGCCTCAACTTGCCAAATATGAAAATATAGCAAATATGATCAAAGTAGTTGAATCTTTCACACAAACTCACTAAGAACCTGATCAAACATCAAACATAAGATATGATGAAGTTTTAGCTACTTCATTTCACACTTGTGGATCTGAAAATAGCATTTAATAAGCATTCTACACACAAAATTGCAAGATATCACAAGTAGAGTGCACCAATGGATAGTAGAACCCAAAGAGAACCATGTATAAGCATAAATGAGATAAGAGAGAGAGAATGTCTTCTCTTCCCATGAGTTACATCCTCTTATAACAGGTCCAAACCTAAGTTTAAACTTTGGTTTCCCTCCATAACGAAAATCCTACTACTTTTGTGACTAGATTCAATTTTAGAATAATACAACTTTGAAAAGTCAAACTCTAAGTCTAATATGAAAATTGGCCTCAATTGCCAAATATACAAATTTGACCAAAATAGCAAAACTAGTTAAAATCTCTCACACTCCCTCTTCAACTAGTTTAAGCATAGACTTTGAAAACACTCCGAGTGAAGTCCTATGCTTCATGAACAAGTCCTTTACCAATGCTTTGAATGAGCATTCATAATTGATATAGAGAACAATGTCCACTTTGGATGCATCACTATCTCTTACATCAATTTTGCACATCAAGGTGTAAATAGAACATGAAGAACCAAATGGAATGTAAATGAGATGAATCCTCCATGCTATAAACTTTGAACTCTCTGGAAAATTATAGCAACCAAACAATAAATGTGAGTGATAGCCATTTGCTTGCTTGTATCCTCCCTCTTTGTCCTTTCTTTAGATGTCTCCACCATAAAACTCCATGAATGAGCCTCCATCTCCATCTTGCCACAAGATACCATCATCACTTGATGACTTGATCATGAATGAGTGATCTAATGAGCCTCCAATAGCTTCATTTCCATCAGCAAAACCAGCCAAGAATGCTAGTACAAATCCAACATCAAAATGATGCTCACCAATGTAGCTAGTTTTACCATATCTTGACAATTTGCACACATCCATATGAAATTGCTCAAACATGAGATAGAACAAGTAAAAAACTTGAACAACACTTCATTGCTGCTCCTTTGACCTTTCTCGAGTCTTCACCTGCAAAAACAGATCCATAATATCTTTGCCAATTGACTCTCCTTTGATGCTCTTGACTAGCTCTAAATTGCCAACTTCCCTTTTGCCTTGTTGAAGCCCTTTGAGATCAACCTCTTGATCATCAAATTGACCATCAAATTCATTGAACAAAACTTGTTTTCCAAATCCATTAGTTTTTGGAAAATCATGAAAACATCCATCTACTTGCATAGTATCATCTACATAAGAAGATTCACCAAAGCATGTGAGACAACCAAAATGAGTCACTTTCACTTGCTTACCCTTCTCATCATAAGTGAGCCTTGAAGGCATTTGTCTTTCCCTTGATGTTCTCCTTGGATTTTGACTTGATGAAGGTCCATCATCATCACCATCTAAAGTATGATTCTTTACATCAACATCAAGAATGTTAGATCCATCCACATCACCATCAATAATACTTGAAGATACGGGGGCTTTGGGCCTATAAAGCCTAGTAGAAACTCGCACTAATCCATCATAGTTCTGGTGATTCATTGCCAATTTCTCTCACTCTACTCTTGCTTCCTATTCTTTGGCTGGGAGGCGAAGCGACTGGAGATTGATCAGTTGCTTCTACTTGGTTGGGTGGTTTTGCTCCACAATGTGTTCTCATGTGTTTGACTTCTAAGTAGGATTTTGATGAGCTTGCCCTTACATTGGTATCAGAGCAAGACTTACAAAGATCATAGAACTTAGAGTGGTGAAGCTTTTCATCGGATCTTTGGTGCCGATCTATTGGTTGTCTCATCCAGGTGGAGAACAAGATTTCAAGTGGGTGAATTCTCCTAGTTTTCATTTGCATGTCATTAAGGTCCGTCTTTATCGACTTTCTCCAAGGTTTTATGGAAGGATGTCCATGATAGAAAATTTATGATTTTTTTGGACTTTTTGCTCATGTAGCTCAAAACTTTGGTAGATCTGAAAATTCCAGCAAGTGTACTTTCATTCTAGGGATCATTAATGATGGATAAAATGATGCATGCTAGTTGTTTTCATGCTTTATAAATGTAGGCTATGTTTTTGGTCAACAATTACTTGTTTTTTTTATGATTTTTGACTAGAAATTGAAAGTAAGATCAACAAGCCTCAGTCTGCTGATTGCCATCAATTAGTAGATTTGTTGGAAATCAGTGGGAATGAGTGGAAGCTTATGAGCGGGCTTGGTGTAGGATTAGAAGCACAACAGACAACAGTAGAAGATTCAAATTGAATGATTCAGACAAATGCTCAATGAAACAATACAATAGTGAGATTGAGAATCTGCACTCCGATTAATATCAAACAATGAGTACAATGCTTGAAGTGATAACTTCAGCTTACAGTCATTGAGCGTGATAATGTTAGCTAAAGAAAATATTGAATGATATGTAGATAGAAGACTCAATACATTTGCAAAAATTCTTAGTCATCTCTAGTCAGCAAGAAAAAGTTCAAAAGTATAAAGGCTTAGGGCATTTGTGTCAAAATTAGAACTTTCTACTAGGGTTGCATCATTTTATGTGGCAATTGAAAACTAGCCTTGGATTTCGAAATACTGAACTTCTTGATAACATTAGAAGCACTAGGGCCACCAACAAGCATGTAGCTTGTTGATCACCAACAATCAACAAGCTACCTACTTGTTGAACTTTTTTCATAATAGTAGAGCAAAAGACGACACCAAGGCTACCAACAAACAAGTAGCTTGCTAATTGCTGACGATTAGCAAGCTACCTACTTGCTGATTGATGCATGCCCTGGCCGGGGGAAAAAAGATTTGCCTTGTCCAATGCTCGGACAACAACAAATCGTTTCTTTCAATTATCCATTAATTTTTTTTTGTTAGATCTCGGTTTTCTTACTCAATCGATCTTGTTCATTTTCAATTGAAAAAACATTGCAAAAGCTGCTAAATTGGTTTATAATTTGTTCTTGATTGTATAATGTAGTTTGCACAGAATATAATATTTGTTGCTGCGTGGAGTTGGAGAAGGCACTTTTTTTTTTCTCTGGCCAAGGCTAGTGCATTTATCAGTCAATAAAGCTTGTATTATAATTGTAGGTCATTATTTGTAATTTCAGGGTCAAGGTTCCATTCTCTATTACCTCGGCAATGCGATCAGCTAGGCCAAACCCATGGCAGTGCCCCATTCATTGCCTCCACTCCTTGCCTTCTTCCTGGTGATGCACTTTGGTCTCCATCTTTGTGTTGGTTGGTGGTTGCTTTTATTTTTGTGTGTAATGTATGCCTAAATTGGTGTATTTTGGCATGGTGATACCTCAACTTCAATGCAACGGAATCGGTAGGCCTTAGCTTGCTAATTGTTGGCGATCAGCTTGTTGATCTTGTTGATTGCCAATGATCAGCTCAGCCTGCTGTGATTTCACTGGAGCCAAGGCAATGGGCTCACCTTCAGATATATTATGTTGTCACATTCCTATGCTCTCTTGAGATAGTTGCAAGTCTCCAAGACGCAAACATGATCCCTTGTCACTGGCTTTGTTAAGAGAAAATTCAAAGTCATGGTTTGGATTGAGCATCCTTGATGATAGTTGTTCTAAGCCTCACAACTAATCATTGCCAAGCATCATCATTTGAATTTTGAACATCCAAACCATCCTCATCAAGAGTAAGATTACCTTGCTTGTCTCTTTGATCTCTCTTCTTCTTGTAGCACTCACTTGCAAAGTGTCCTTTGATGCCACAATAGAAGCACTTGAGCTTTGATCAATCTTTATTTTTGCCATTTGATTTTGTACAATGTTAGCACGAGCATCCAACAAACCATTAAGAATCACTTGAACAAGCTCTCCTTCCTTAATGCTCTCATCAATACAAGATAGCTCATCATTCAAAGCTTTTACTCTCAAAACAAAAACATTTGGACTCTCTTCATTCTTTTGCAAACATTGAAAGATTTGTCTTCTTAGAGTCAACACTCTAGGAGTAGACTTGGACCCCCTAAACCTTAAAAAAAAAAGAGTGGAACCTAAGCTAAAAATGCGTATTTTAAATATCTACGTTTCAACATGTGTTTGAAATGCATTTGTATAGAATATGCATGTATGTGTAATAAGTTGTGCTACAAATTGCCTTTTGGAACACCATTTCAAAGAAACGATGTGTAGAACACACAATTCTTTGAGGACACATACAAGGCATCGTATATGGATAATCAATGAATTTCTAAAAATATCAAATATAAAATTAGCAAGATACTAATGAATATTCATATCACTCAAATAAGACGTATCATCCTTAAGTGAGTTGCTTGTTGGTGAAGCAAAAGTAGGGAGGTCATAAATTTTTTTCCCGCCATTTATTGGTGCACTAGAGTGTAAGGTGTTTGTTGGCTGGTTGTGGGCAACTAAGTCACAACAAGTCCCAAATTTGTTGGATCTTGGATCATGTGAAGTATTTTACTAAAAAAATTATGATTTTGTGTTCATACTGTTTGACATGAGCATGATATCAATAATTGCATACCAACGCATTGATTTACACCACTTCACCATAATTAAACAAATGTTGAAGTGGGTGTAAAATTCACGAAATAGACTTTTCCCAATTGTAAAAAATTGACTTAGCATTTTACATCATGGCTGAGAATAATTTTTGTGGCCCTTGCCCATATTTTAGCCTTTTACAATGTAATGTGCTCTCTCAAATTTCTAATAAACATTTTTTAAGATGTAATAAATACCTTGTGACTATTATGCCCATTTTTTGAAAGATTAGAAAGCAGAATATATATATGCGCTTTTTTTCAAACGGAGGTGTTGCGCGTCCATATAGTTGCCATGTGGCATGTTTAGAGTGGTCAATCAAAGTCAAACTACTGATTATGCCTTTTAATGTACATGTGAAAAAAAGTTAAGGTGTCGATTACGCAATGGAAGGTGCCAAACAGAGGACATTATGTCATTATGTCCGATAAGGATTTTTTAAAAAGTTTAGGCTCCAAGCCTCGCCTCAGAAAATCTGAAAATCATTATAGAGCAAAATGTACTCTTCACGGCACCTTCCATAATACATATATGCAAGAAATATGCCACCCTCGAGCCTCGAGCCTTTATGTCCGTGCGGGGGGAAAGGCAAAGGCAAAGCAATGGCAGTTATGAAAAGAGAGCGCTCGCGCGCGCGCGCGCGAGAGAGAGAGAGAGAGAGAGAGAGAATTGCCTGCCCCGAGGCTTGGTAAGGTAGAGAGCAAAGGGGAAATATTGCCTGGAGCTGTGCACACACATAGACATGGATAATGCTCTCAGTTATCCTTCGAATGCTCCTGGTTCCACCAGCGGTGCTGCAGAATATTCGGATGAGGGCATGAGAAGATGTGTGATAAACATTGCTGTTTCCTCAGCAGACAATTTATGGTTTCTAGAAGAGTGCGGGGAAAAGTCCAAGGCTTGTGTTTCCATTCAGTTTCAAGGAACTGATGAGGCTTGCTTATTTGAGTCAGAGCCGATGCCTCCAGTTTTGGCTGATCCAGCCACTGCATCGGTCTCTGCGTTTCCTGCTAACGGTGTTAGTGCTTCTGATGGGCTGGATGCTGCAACGAAAGATAAGGAAAAAGGAGGCCCAAAAGGCAAAGTAATCTCAAAAGGAAAGACAAAGGATGAGAATAAAGTTAAGCATATTGTTGCAAGTGATTCCTTGAAAGCTGAGAGAGATGGACTTGAAAAGAGAGGAGGACATGGAGAGTTCAATAACAATGGTGCACAGCAAAATATTGCATGCTTTGCTTTGGGGGTTGTAAAGGAGTATGTTATAATTTCTGACTGGAAACTTTGGCACTGTGTGCTTAATGATCCTCTGGTGATAACAGTCTATAGGATTTCCCAAAATATGCCCTGTAAAATCGCTGTTGGAAGGGCCACAATAGACATCTCAGGCCTGCTCCATTTGCAGGAAGGATTCATAGAACTGCCATATCCCCTTGCTGCTGTAAAACCGCCACCCACAACCACCTTGGATGATCCAAAAAAATCTTCTGCTAAACTGAAGGACAATAAAGGTGGAGGCAAAGCGGGCAGTGATCTGGGAAAAAAAGACGGTAAAGATGCTTCAGGCCCAAGAGAACATTCCCTGCAAGGAAAGAATGGCATTACGGCTGAGTTAGTGCCTGATATTGGCCCTGCTCTCCTGCCAGGTGCAACGGTGAAAGTGAAGGTATCACTCAGTGAACCCCTGCTATCAGCCATAGATCAAGAAGAAGGGATAGTTATGGATATCTGCAATCTTACTGTTACACCAGTTCCAACAAAACTTCTAGAGTTGAAGGAAAAAGTGAATGGAGATCCATGTGCTTACACGGTTGCCTATTGCTTGCCTGGATATTGTGGAGCTTGGTGGAATTCTATAGCTAAAGACTTAAAACTAGAAGAATTAAAGAGTTACTCCATTGCAAAGGATGCCAGAGGATTGACCACAACTGAAGATGTATTGTCCTCTTCGATTACTTTGCCTACTGATGCCTTGAACATGGATAGAGGCTGCAGCAGTGCTGGGCCCTTGTTAGCTGACACTGCAGAGAAACCTGAAATATTTGCAATTTCCGCAACAACCTCAAATGATGCTCATATCTCTGGAAAAGCTGATGGTTTAACTGCATATGAAGGAATAGCACAAGATGATCTAGTAGCCGACATTGGAGCTTCTAAAAGAGGGTCAATAGTGTGGAGTGGATCGTTGAAGAGGTTCCTGCCCAGTGTTGGAGTGACTGAACTCAAGAAAAGAGTAAAAAAAGGATATAAGTTCTATGGTGAAATTGCAAGGTACATCAACGAAGAAAGAAAAGACCTTTTTGATCCTTGTTTTGACAAATATCATAGTAGTTTCTGGTTGGACCTTGCTCCATTTTTAGAAGAAGATATAACTGAGGCTAATATTGTGTGTCCTCTAGAGTGCTATTACTCAAGAAAAACACCTGCATTTCCTTTCGACCATTTGATCCCTGCCGAAATTCCCCCTGGCACAAAAGTAACAGCCCTGGAAGAGGATGATGTAGTAGACCAATTGCTGGATGAAACCACAAATCCTTGGAAGCTTTGCAACAGCATGTTATCCCTACAGGTTAAACTCAGCAAGCCACTTGAACCAGTATGGGTTATCCCCCCAGAGCCCAAGCTGAGACTTGAAGATGTTTTTCCACCAAAGCTGAT
This sequence comes from Diphasiastrum complanatum, assembly GCA_029204225.1. Lineage (NCBI taxonomy): Eukaryota > Viridiplantae > Streptophyta > Lycopodiopsida > Lycopodiales > Lycopodiaceae > Diphasiastrum > Diphasiastrum complanatum. Next base: position 13,974,318 of record CM055103.1, read on the forward strand.
CCCAAATATTCCATTTGATGACGAAATGAAAGCTTCAAAGGAGTTTGAGGATTTAGTGAGAAAGGCAGTCACGAAAATTTCTTTTCTGAACAAAAAACTAGATGGAGAAAATACAGGAGATTTCATAAACAAGTGAGCTGCTGATCTGCAACTATCATCTACTATGCTCCCACAGTAATGTCAAGGCACCAACTTTTACTAGCTTCAGATTTTATTAACCACTCTTAATTGCTCCGATTGCAAGTGAAGTTTACTTTCGATGTGCCACCGCTTCAGCAACTACTTTTTTTACAATTTGTAAGTCTTGTCGCAGGATCCCAAACACCTTCATGCAGAATACACACGGACAAGGCTCGTCTATCCAACCACATTCAAATGGGCTAAGATTACATTATGCTTTTTGACACCTTCAAAGAACTGCACTTCAATCTTCATCAGCATCTTTCTTTTTTGCTAATGTTACCCTGAATGCTTCTTGGTTTCCAAGGGAGCCTCGAGAGCCTCGAACTTTAGACCAAAGAAACTTTGGATGTCAAGCTAACCAATTGAGCCAAGTCCCTTGACTTAATGTTACCCTGAATGAAGTAATAGATGGTCACATCTCCGTCAGTAGCAAAACGTCACACCTCAGTCATCATTTTCCAGCTAAGAGCTTCATAGCTCCAAGCATTGAAACCTCAGGCACAAGACCTCAATTGCAGAATTGAATTGTTGGAGATTTATGTCACTCTAATTTGAAGGCTGACAATGGCTCACCATGGTATGGATACTATGGATGCCGTTGCCATTTGGTCAGGACTCAGTAAGGCCTCTTTCCATGTGGTCCGTTCACCCTGTTCAAAGGGTTACTCGTTCTCTCCAGCACCTGATTTCTCTGAAATCTGCAACGGGACACTCGTTCAACTCGTGTTGTTGCACGGTTGAACGGGTTGCATGGAAAGAGGCCCTGATAAGGACATCTTCATCAGTGAATAGCTTGTTCCTAGGTTCCGGACTTAAGCAACATACTGTTTAATTGTGATAGGGCTTTCCGCAGCAGTGTGACTAACTCCTACTAAAAAACATCCGATCCTGCAATGCTCATTGTTAAACCCCTTCATCTGAGTGGAGTTTTGGAATTTGCATGTCTGGAGCTTCTCATCCTGCTACACACTACTTTGTCTCTTTTTTTACTTCAATATGTGATGATTAGGGAGTGTAGTCTGATACACCAGGCATCATATCTTGGATCCTGGCCCATGGCTCTTACATTATATGTTAGAGATTAGGAAACTGAGCCGTCATTGCATGATAGAGCACGAAAACAATCACATACATCATCCTATTGCAGAGAGAGAGAGAGGAGGCTGAGCAACATGTACAAATAGTTGAGAGATGCATGCATGGCTGAGGGACATACGCATATAATTGAGATGGAATCAGTTTTTGTATCCGATCACACGATCTGTCAACAGTTCCGGTTCTACTACAGTCAGTACATACCTACTTGTTTCCTGAGCATACTCACTTTGCCGACATTGTTCCCTCTATTTCACCACCATTGCACTTACTAGTGTGACATCATCCATCGTAACCTTGTTCATTGATCTACCATCCATTGCAAAAAAAACTTCTGCTTGTTTCTCATCGACACCAATAGATTGTAGCCCTTCCTCTGCAAAAAAAAGTTCGTTCTTGATTTCACCTCGTTGAACAAGGTTGATGCAGTGAATCTAGCTCAATTTACAGAAATAGGCTTCCAGCAGTTCCCATTTTGATCACAGTCCGATCATAAACTCCTAGATCCGCCATTGTTGAGCAAAACCAAGCTTATAATCAAAGCTTATATCGGCCTACTGATGTGTGCGCTAGTTACATTGCACAGATTTGCAGTGTCTTGTTTTCTTCTCAAAGCATCATTTTCTAAGCTAAAAAGGAATCTAACAACTATCAAGATCCTATGCATGCAAGAAAAAAGCTGCTCTACACGTCTAAATTCTTGTTTCCCATGATTCAAGTTCACTTAGGTCATGAACTGATAAGTAACATCTTGATACATGCAGATCTTGCCAATGAATTCTATTCTAAGGCATGTTGCATTGTAAAAATTCTGTAAGATGAGGCGGCTATCATTCTTTAATATGCATTTCAGAGCCAAATACCAAGAAGACATTAAAAAAGAAGTCATCTGCGAGCTATGTAAATGTGGGAACTGGCAAAACTTTGAAGAAGATACAAAACAGAAAGTGCTCAAAATTGCTTCAGAGAAAGTAAAGAGTAACAAAGAAAAGGCGCCTCAGCAGGAAAACCATGAATTCTGGATTGAGTTGTATGAGCAGATCATTGAACTTACTGACAAATTCCTCACAAAGCTTTTCCATGAGGTAAGACACTTCAACAGAACACTTTTTAGTATGTTAGCCACCCTTGCAAATATACTGCATAGACAAATCATGATTCAACTCAAGGATGCAGTGTTCTTAATATTGAAATAAGGCCATGGCCAGCTAGTCTTAAGGGTGGCATCTAAATTTTTATCTGCAAGCATGCAAGTTCATGCATTTGAAGTCTCATGTTACTATATGCTTTTCAGGCATAAAGAATCTATCAACTTTGACAATCTCAGCTTAAAAACCAGCTTGAAAGTTTGCAGAATTGCTTTTCGATGTACTTAGCACTTTCAGGAGGCTGTATGTCTTCCTTAATATTATTTATCTTGTAAAGGTACAGAGTTAAACTGCATCTTCTTTCACAGCAAAACTCCCTTGATATGGGAATTCTTGAGAAAGATGTGACATATGCAGAGGGTGGGAGTCCGGATCAATGCAACTGGGAACTTGGAACAAGTCGAGCGTGTCTATTTACACTCTATAGAGTATCTTCAGCAACTTGCACATGAGTATGAGGTATTCACTCATTTGTAACTTATGTTAAGTTTGCAATCCCTTCTGAAGATGATTGAATGCAATTGCTTTTCTTTTAGATTTTGGGCAGGAGAGGTTTCGGACCTGCATGTAGATTCATCTGTTCCAGAACAAGTCCCCTGACGAGCTCAGCAACAACATTATGCTGGAAACAAATTTTATGTTTTCTTGCTTTGTATGGACAGACATGCTACCTTGGTAACTAAAATACAACAGTCGACAGTTCCAATAAGAACTCTAGGGCCTACTTTTAAAAAAACTGCAATAATTTTGACTGTTTAAAGGTTCCAATTTGACGTTACTGAATGTGACTTAATTCTGCTGCTAAAAAATATGCAGTGTTTCACCTGAGAGACAGTATGAGCTTTTATTTCAACTGAGGTTGATGTACCATATCATCTAAGGACATAAAGAATTTGTGCGTATTTCATTAAGGTTACATGTTACAAGAACGAAGAAAAGCAACACCTATTTTTTAAGATCTGCTAGTTATCTTACTGTTCCAGAAGGACGTGAAAGCCAGTTACCATATAAATATGCAGCACAAGAAATTTTACTTGCATTTTACATTGGATTTTATCATAGTAAAACTTCATCCAACTTGTATGCAGGGAATTTGACTGACCTTTACTGCTGGCAAAGCTCCTTTTCAAAGTTATGGCTCACTGTTATAGGCTCACCATAACTATTTATTCAAGCTTTAGCTCCAGTAAAGGTCACTAAATAGATCATTGTTCTATACATGATGCATTCTATCAGTAACCAAAGCTCTGGAGAACAAATAGGTTTCTTCTGGAGCTCATTGTGGCAGGATCATTGTGACATTGCTGTGAGCTTGCAGATAAGTAGGAAGACAAAATCTAAAAGAAAGAACTAAGTGTGAGTCTTCTGGTAATCAGGCTCATGGCGACTTCGAATCGGCTAGAAGATGCTATCAAGAGTGTACTTCAAGAGAAGGTGAAGAAGGCAATCCCAACCCATGGTTTGACTATGGAGCCTTCTGCATGCGCGTACGCATCAATGTCTCAAGTGTTTTTCAACATTCAATTGCGTTCCCTCCTGAAAAATAGTAGCTAATTTTCAGCTCAAGTTTTGTAGTGCAACTTGTTTTCCAGTACCCATGCCGCATAGAAGAGTATCGAAAGTCAGTCCTAGTATGGCACTTCAGTCCATAAGATAATCCATATATATGTATATATATATTAGCATAAAATACATGTATGTTCACCTGAGTCTTGCGCAATGCCTACATACATCCTACTCTAGAAGGTGTGTGACAGCAGAGCACTCCTGGCAGGGCAAGATGAGAGACCACAAAATGGCTGAAGATTGCTTTAGGAAAGCAATTGCTCTGAAGGAAGATCATGTACCGAGCTTGTTAGCGATGGGCTGTCTACTTTGGCATGAAAAAGCTATCAGCCAAGCAGAATCCATCTTCCGAAGATGTGCTGAATTACATTTCGAAGATGAATTCATCTGTTGGATTCTATTAAGCCAGGTCCAAAATTTCCTTGCCTTGAAAATGCCTCTATACATTTTCTGCAAGTTTTCAATAAGACAAATAAAGAGGCAAGGCTTGCGTTTTTTTTGCAAAACCCAGATTTTTCTTAAATGGAATGCTACAGCAAGATTTAGGGCTCTAATTGGAAAACATGACTACTGTGAACCATGTAAAAGCACAGAATTGAATACATTTCCGTATTTATGGACAGTATTTGGCAGTTTATTAATTGATATCACTATACGAATGGTAGAGAACTGATCTTATATTTCTGCAATCAAAGAGGACAACATAGACCTTGTTTTTGCATTCTATTAACAAGATTATATTTGGCAGATTTTTGCAGTCCAGCGAGAGAGGAAACATGTATCAAGCTCTCTTAGAAGGGCTGAAGTATTGTACAAGGCATCCATAGCCTCTATCAATCAATGTGGAGCTTCCTGCATGCTTGGAAGAGATACATTCAACGGTCCCTTTTGTCTGTCTCGCTTTGTTTCCATTAGCAGGGACTTGATCAGCCCATCTCTGAATGCTGCACTCCTGCTATTGAATCTGCATTTGCCTGTGGAAGCCCAACAAATTCTGGCACTTGAAGATGACACAATTTGTAGAGTGGAGAAGAAGTGGTGCCATGCAAGGGTGCATGAACTGCTTGAAGACTATGTGAAAGCAGAAGCAATGCTTGATGAAGCACTCAGTTTAGAGTTCACAGATATGAGATCATGGCTACTGATGGGGCATGTCAGGCATGCATCTGGTCAATATCAAGAGGCCATAAAGGCATACAAGAATGTGCTCTCTCTCTCTCTCTCTCTCTCTCTCTCTCTCTCTCTCTCTCTCTCTGATTCTTGATATTCTAAAAAACGTAGGCGTGTATTTAGAAGGAACATTTTAGAGAAAAAGTTAGATCGATTTTATCTTCATAATTCTAAACCATCAAGATGAGTAACAACACAGAGGAGTGCGTACCTATGCTTTGCCTCAATAGAACGTTAATCTTCCCGCATTCGTGTCTTTTCATCTTGCATAACTCAAAAAAATATTCTCCTGCTTACTCTTACCAGCTAGTCATAATTAAACAGATTTCTTCCCAAACTGCTTTCATGGCATGATTATGACATTTACTTTTAATGCTTGCAGGCCTTACGCTATGAGGCAGATAAACAGCTAGACATGTTTGCCTTCATTGAGTTTGGGGATTGTTACCTGCAGCTTGGAGATTATTGCAATGCCCAACAAATTTTTTTGAAGGGCTGTTCTTTGAGACCATGCAGTAGCTTGTGGTTGGGTGCAGGGCTCGCATTTTATCAACTAGGAGACATGGAGCAAGCAGAGGCTGCTTTAGTGGAAGGGAACCTGCTAGATGTGCAGAATGTCAAGATATGGGGATATTTGACACTTGTTTGTCTAGCCATGAACAGAGTAGAAAAGGCAGAAGTTGCATTTCAGCAAGGAATGAAGCACAATATCAATGAACCCTTACTTGCAGAAGTAGGTGGTATCTTTTGCAAAAAAGAGATGTTTCAGGTAGATGTACTCTAGTTTGAAAAGCTGCCAAAATCACAGAGGCTAACAGCAAAAAGAAAAAATTATTGGGAATGTGTGTGTGTGTGTGTGTGTGTTTGTTTTTGACTCATATCTAGCTCCTGTCATGTCTTGATCATAAACAGATACAACAAATATATGAAATTTCTCAAAAGCAGCACCAAGAGGTGATACAAAGGAGATTGGGAAGATTACAAATGACTTCATACATAACAGATTTGTAGACTTACACACAAAATTGGATTGTAAGAAAGGAGATTAGTAGGATTGTGATCAAGCCCATTTTCCTATAGAGAATTTGCATTTTTTTAATTTACATAGAAGTTGAGTTGCATATTTAGCTACAAATCTCAACAAAGCTTATGTACCTACGTGTGTGGAACTAGGGCAAGATTTATGCAGCCTTTGATGAACATCTTCTAAGTGTATTACTACAGATTTTTGTTTTTATTCTGTTCGAGAGCATAGCATAGTTACAACTTACAGTAATTGTTATGCACAAATGAAAATCCAAGAGCACAATGGCTCCTAATATGTTACTCTAGTATGTATGATTTAATTCCTTGCAGAAATGAACACAACATTTGGAAATTTTACTTAGAGTCTTGTGTTCTTTTTCTAATGGGTATTTTGGCCACTAGCCCATAGAAATTTCAAGAAACCCTAGTGTGGCTTCTTGTGGCTTCATCATGAATGGTTGATGCATATATTCTAGATAGTTGAGAGGGCGATTCTAGCATCATTTAATCAACATAGTCAGCTAACATTCAACAAATACTATTGGATACGAGTCATATTTTCAATATTTTATTATTGTATTTGCATTCTCCTCTTTGTACTTTTGTTATGCTATGATTATTTACTTTTTTTTTATATTTAAGCACTTTTGCCAGAAAAGGGAGTTTGAGCACCAGGTCATACATTTGTCAAAATCCATTCATAGTAGGCACTACAAATGTTTAAATAAAGAAAAGTATATAACATCTATCTTTAAAAGGTTAAGCATAGAAATAGATTTGATCTATCTATGGAGGTCAGTTGTAAGCTTTCTATTTAAGATAGTGAATCATCCTTGAATTCTTTATGTAAAAAAAGTTGTAAGTTTCATTAGGTTTATTTTTACTAAGCCTAACCATTATGCTTACGACCTTACTCATGTTATGCAAATTCTTAGTGAAGTTTTTTGGTGTTTGGCAAGGAAGATCTTGTGGTACTTGTTTGGCATTGGTGAATTTGGCATGAAGCATGTGTGAAAGTTCAACTCAAAAATGTATCATGGCATGAACATCTGGTGCCAAGTTTGTGGACATACAAAAATTTGCACAAAGTTTCTAGATGAAGGCATTCTTCTTTTGGAATTTATGGTTCGTTCTTATTATGTTTGAGTGAATTACCAATGGATCTAACATGTAAAAAAAGAATGTTGTAAATAAGTGTGATTCAAGGAAGCTCACATTCTCAAAGTCAAACATTTGAATTTATGGCTCAGACTTACTAGGTTCAATTGAACCACCAATGCTAGGGGATCTGACATGTGAAAAACAACAATATCACTTAGTGTGATTATAGGAAGCTCAACGAATAACATCCTGAATGTTAATTTGCTATCCAACGGAATTTACTTTTGTATGTAGGCATGAAACTGGAGCTAAAATAAAATATTTAAAAATATATCATTCCTATAAGACTTATCTTTGGTCAAGTTTCAAAACAGTAACTGTGAAGAAAAACTGAACCACAATAAAGAAAATATGAGGGCTGATTACAAGTACAATATAAAATTCCTCAGGTGGGAGTCCCTCAATTACATGTCAAAGAGAGATAAAAATAGCCATGACTTTTATGTGCACTAGAAAGAATTGCAAGATGCCCATCCTCAATCATCATGAACATGTTAATCTAAAGGGCCTTAAAAAATCAAAGAAATCTACGACAATTACAATGTTTTGGAATAAATGGATTACTTGATGCTTAGACCTATTGTGGACTAGAGATTCATTGAAATGAATTATTTGTCACATGTTGTTCTATAACTTCGAGGATGGGCAAGTGAATTATACTAGTCATTTGTCCAAGAAATGTTCAACAAGTTATTTGCTATTACTTATACGAGAGAAACCTCTATTCCAATCAACAAGTTTCAAATCAAGTTTTGACTTAGCAAACCATCTACGCCTTCAAAATTCACTGAATGGCAAATTTTCATTCGAATTAGACTTACAAAATCTAAAAAATCTCTCCAGGGCTTCATGTTGATTGACTCTCCTAAAGGCATCCACACCCGTAGTAATCCCAAAGTACTTGAGGCAGAGGGCTCATATGTGTTTTTGGGCACTAGTACAATTGAATCCATTATAAGCACAGAAGTAATATGCTGAAAAGACTTGTTGCTCAAGTTGATATAGTTCGAATGGTCGATGAGCTTCCACGCACATACGATGGCAGTGTTGTGTTTGAGTTGCCACCAACGTTTGGTAAAAAAAACACCAATGGATGGAATGGAACTTAAATTTGACGATCATATCTGGACCAAACTGGTTACAAGCAACACGAAATTCGATGAAGTGGTTAGAGCCTCATACTACGTAGGAGTGTTTAAATGTTTTCTGGTAAATTGTTAGAAATAAAAATGGCAGGAACACTATTTATTTCCAAGGTACTGTAAGCAAAAGATGTCTTGCGGGCACTCTTTCTCATAATTACGGTACACTATCATGTTTATATTGCAAAGGTGCTTTGACATGCATTGGACAATATAGTTGTACAACATATTATGTAAAGCCTAGAGACTCATGCAGTAGCAGACTAATGGTCCATGTGGCAACGCATGTGCACAAAACACAATGTGGGGGGGGGTTGGAATTATAGTTGTGCATAGAACATGCTATGTGGTTAATTAGAGCAGTGGGGGCTTTTCATTTCCAATTTAGTAAAAGAAGTTAAGAACAATTAGCCAGGGTTATCGTATTACATTGATTATTGCGATGTGCTTTATGAAAAAATAAAGAACTTTAATAAACTTGTTTAGTTGAGCGATAATAAAATCGTCAAAGTTCGGAAGCGTTTTTCCATTTTCGTCATTTGTGAAGCGTGTCAGGACCCGACCTCTGTGAAACACCGAAGCGGGCCGTCCACCATTTGTGGTTGAAACACACCACCTTAAGCATCACACTAGTCACACCCGCCATCGATACTGTCTAGCAAAATACCTAGACCCGACGGTCAGCAAAAATACCTTACCAGTTGATGTATGTTGATTCCAATTCAATTACTCCACATTGATCGATTGAGTACCCTAGGGACATATTCTAAAGAGTGCAAGTGCCAACTCTTTTCACTAAACCCAGTTATATAATCAGCTATGGGTCGACCCTAATTATTGAGAATCATGAAACTGCAAAGGGCTGACCTTAAAATTAAAGGCTATAGGCATGACTCTAATTTTTTACGGCAATGACCTTATATCAAGGAGACCTAGGGACAAGATTCTCATAAGTTAAGGGAAATAGGGGCAATCCTTTGAGGGTTTAAGGATAGGGCCATAATGCCATGAAGCGGCCTTGGACCCGTAGACTACAAGACTTTAGTGTAATAGGGATGTCCTTAATCACGGTCACCAAAAGCACACTACATCGAAAGAGCTAGGGAAGGGACACCAGAGAGCTAGGATTATCACCCTCACCTCGAGCTATGGATATAGAAAGACAAGAACAATAGGATCGAGAGTGTAGTTACACCTCCTTGCAGCCATATATCTGGGGCCTGTAAAATCGTCATCGACTTTGGAGCATGGGGTAATTGAGGAAGCCCTCAGGATTGGATGTGACAGGACCTCTGTTCCTCACATAGGGCATAACCACCATCAATAGTGGTGCCCCTTGACTTTTTTAGGACTTTTTGGTTGGACCAATCCCCTGCCAAAAATTGCCCTAACAATAACTTATTTTAAGAGAATGACTGTGAGATCCATAAGCTCTCAATATAATACTGTAGAGAGATTCAGATTTTCAAAACACTAATCTGAATTCCTAACTCAATTAATAAATCAAGAATTAATCATCACAATTCTTTATAATCCTCTGACAATAATTAAGTATCTATTTATGATCCGTCAATCATAAATATTTAGATTCGTACGATTCGTCAATCATAATTTTCTGGAATCCAAATCCATAATCATTATAGGATATTGGAGTATATGTCCAACATAACTCAAGAAAAGTAAGAATCATTCCAAAATCTTTTCCACTAGGAAAATATTGGATTTCAAGAATATTCTCCAAACCGGATTCTCTGACAGAAGTGCTAAATATTTCCATTCTATATGCCACTGGTAGAAAGCACATATCATGACTAGGTACTCAAATACTCCTTAACCACCATATCTGATATTCTAGAGATCCAATGATCAGATCTAGTTGTCCTATAGTCCATATAGTCCATATAGGATATTATCTCTTGTTCCCAAAAACTGGAGAATCCATTTATTTGGATGACTGACATGCCTTTCAGATGGATATAACACAATCCATACCCGACCCTGTGATTTAAACAGAAGAATTAACATGGTTCAACATTACATTCCAATCCTTCCAGATTAGTGATAAGCTTTGATAGCCTAATGATGCATCAACTGTCAACTAACAAATTCAATGTAATTCATGTATATTAAAATTGAATTATTATAGGAAAAAATCTAAAACAAATTCATTTATATCCTATACCTGGGTTGAATCATCGATATACAAAAATCATTCACTTGCTACTGTCGGACAGTCAGCAGGGTCTGCAAGGACAATGAATGGGGTAACAATGGCTTGCATGTGGTCTTTCAATTTTATCTTTAATTATGTACATGACAGGAATTAGGCTCTCTCACCTCCATTGGCCTATCATCGGTGACTGAGTCAATTGGGGGCCTATCACATTGTTCAATGTCAAGAATGAATGTTGTGGCTTGGATTTTTTTAGTTTTATGAATTATTTGGCGCATCTTGGCAACATCCCTGTTAGCCGGCTCTAGATTAATTCTAGCCCCAAGTAAATTTAAATTAGAGGTCTGGGGCTGAGGTCTATTAGAGGATCTAGGATGTACTCCTTTAGCAAGCTTTGTTTTAAATTCTCTCGATTTGGATGGGGAGGATGCTTCTTTTGTTTTTTCCAAACCACTACGTTTTCTCTTTGGAGTTGACATTAATCTTGATCCAGTGGTAGAATCAGGTGTTTGGGTGTCTTTTTGAGTAGAGGAAGACAAGCTCTTGCGAGAGGATAATGATCTCGCAGATTTAGCAAGCACATGGTCCTCTTTTTTTTTTCAAAGCTTCAGCAGCCATCTGTATCGCACCTTTCAATGTCTGAAAATAAATAAATAAAGTAATTACAAAGAAACTATACCCACACCAAGCATAAAAAGATAACTAATACTCAAATTTTGTTGCATGCAAAACAGATTGAACTTACAATCGTCTTCAGGACATCATCGAAGAAGTTTCGAAGTATAGCAAATGAACATGCAAAGGTGAGTTATGCCATGTTTGTGCTCCTTAAATACTGTATGGCAATCGAATGGGTCTCATCTTTCAAGTGTTGAGTTTGACGAAAAAGGGTGAATGACGTCCTTTAAGTCAAAATTCCTTCCATGCTCGTCATCGAAGTTGAATTTACTTGAAACTTTAATAACATTTTCATTTTACCTTGGAATGGGACAAAGTAAAAATAAAAATTAAAGCAAATTTTATATTGTTTAACTGTGCACTGTAAACAAGGATTCGATTTCAACGTTGACTTACAAAATTCATTTCTTCTTTGTTTGGGGTTGCTTAAGAAACTAAAACATAATTGTGTTGTGTTTGACCTTGGCAGTCAACCAAAAATGAATGTAAGTTTTAATTTTACACCCTAATTTTATTTTCTACGCTAAAATATTAAGCAAAACCACGAACGTTAGTTTAAAATTTTAAGATTCTTGAATAATACAAAACAGAAGCCAAAGGGAAAGAGAAATTTTGAAAAGACTTACAATCGAATCGAGAAACGACCTCACATCAAAAATAATTGATGGAATTCGTGAACTCCGTAGAGTCAAAAACTTAGTTTGTTGTATTTCCTCCTGTTTGCAAAAATTAACCTTTGCTGAAGTTAAGTAGATTCGCTTGAGCTTTTTTTCAAAGACAAAAAACTTCAAGGACAGCTTCAAAAGACTTTGGTTCAACTCTTTACAAACTCTACATGGTGTTTTACAGTCACCTACTATCAAACTTTATGAAAAAACAAACAAAAATGACTTTTTTTTGCTATTTTCCGATTTTTTCTTCACTATAAAGTGAAATTTCATGACATTCAACTCTTTCTGAAGCACATGAAAAGCCATCTAATTGATCAGATATTGCTGGATTTGTGTTCTTGCTATCAATTTTGAGTCAAAAAGCATGAAAACACAATCAATTTTGACCAAAACGTAGCCTAGAACCATAAATCATGAAAAGAACTGGTATGCATCATTAATGATCCCTAAAATAAAAGTACAATTGCTGGAAATTTCATATCTACATAAGATTTGAGCTACACAAGAAAAAACTCCAAAAAAACATCACAAATTGGTTTTCTAGGACAATTCTCCATAAAACCCTAAAAAAATCCAGAGAAATGGATCTTAGCAACATGCAAATGGAAACTAAGATAGTACACCCAATTGTCATCTTGCTATCCACTTCGAAGAGAATTACAATTGATCCAAACCGAAATTTCGACGAAAAGTAGCACTTTTCCAAGTTCTCCAACTTCGTAAGCCTTGCTCTGATACCAATGTAAGAGTCGTCTCCTCAAGATCTTGCTTACAAGACAAAACAATAGAGAACACACTGTTGGAGAAACCACCCAACCAAGTAGAAGCAACCAATCAATCTCTAGAAGCTTCACCTCCAAGCCAAGAAATAGAAGGCATGAGAGTAGAGGGAGATTCTGGCAATGAATCAATCAAATGATGGTGTAGTAGGGCGAGTTTGGCCTCCTTATATAAGCCCTAGAATCCTCTGTGCATGTGGAAATGCAAGGTCCTAACTCCCCTATACATAGATTCACTATGCATGGAGTTCGTATACATGGATTCTCTATACATAGATTGCTATTAATACTCTACACATGCATATACGGTCCCAAACCTTGTACTAACTCCAAGTAGTGTGTCTGGGCCTCACAAGGTTATTAAGTACTTGCGGGTCACATCCAGTATGATGTGGCATAAGTTTGATGGCAATTGAGATCCTCGACGATTTTTACAGATCTACACCCAAGCGTGTAAAGCCTATGGAGACGACGGCCTGCAAGAGCTGTTAAGATACTTCAATTTGTGCATGATCAGATACCGCTAAAGACGTATTTCAATCTTGAGCAAAACGGATGCGATGATTGGAATACCTTACATACTGAGTTGATTACAAGATTCAAGACCACTCGTTTTCTTTCCGATCCATTTTTGCAATTAGGCCGAATCCGTATGGACAAGAAGAATGAGTCCCTACGTGATTACATTGAGCGGATCAAAAGACTGCATGGAGGATGCGATTCTGATAGCGTCCCAGACCACAGTGTCCTCACATGGTTCATGGCAGGATTACCTAAGGGAATCAGACAACAAATGAAGCGAAGAGACAAATATGGGTCATTTCCAGCAGCCTGCGCCAATGCCATCGAGAGAGTCGACGATAGTGAGAGCACTAGTTCGGACTCTGATAACTCCAACCATGAATGGAAACGCAGAAGGAAACGGAGACCTAAACGCAAGGATAAATTGCATGATGATGCCTCTACCTCTACTACCAATAGCACTGATACCATCATATCTGCCATGGAGAGGCTGCACACGCAAAGCAATGAGCACATACAAAAGCTCACATTCGACCTTACTGCGGCCATAGACCAAAAGCTGAAGGGCATGCAACCAAGCCCTACCCACGCCTATCCGAGGAGAGAAGCCACTTGGTGTTCACACTGTCAAGGCAACCACACCAGAAATGAATGCCCTCAGTTAAGACAGAGGTTAGAACGACCCACTTGATATTGCCATATTTGTAATATGAGAAATCATGATACGGATGAATGTCGCTGCAATCTCAAAAACCAAGGACAGTTAAGATCAATCCTGATACCTAGATTACAAAGCAAATTGGCCAACGAGACATGGTTTCAAGCTCTGCTATTACCATCCACTCTGACGAAGAATCAGATGACGGACGTCATTGGAGGAAGATCGTCATACATGATGATTCACAAACTGATCTCGTAAACTGGACCGAGGCCCTAGCCACAATCGATTGTCTACAGTTTGATGTTTCATCAGATGAACAATCCCCCAAGCTAAGATCAGCTTTTGACCCATTTTCCAATGAAGACGACATCCCAATCAAGAAGTTAGAACGACCAGGACAAAAATCTAGCGAAGGCCATCAAGATTTCGTTTCGCTTTTCATGATGAGCCTAGAGGCTATACCCCGAGAACCACTGCAAGGAATATGTAGTGAAAAGGAAATTGAAGTTCTTCAGGTGTTCAGCCTAGAAGAAGGTTCTCCGTTATGTCGATCCTGATCATTTTAAAGCTGCACCAAAAACCCAAGGCACTAGATCCACAAGAGCCTCTAGTGAACGTAGAACTAATCGAAGCCGCAGAGCCCCACAAGGCAATGTTGTCGTAGGCCATATCGATACAATGATAGATGGATCCACAACTAGCATTCCTATCACCGTCAATGATCTCTTGCGAGATTGTATAGATTGGGACCTAGCTGAGGACGAGGCTCTTTATAAGCTAGAAATCTCGTTATGGGACAATAGCATAAAGATGATAAAAGATCCTACCCTTGATCTTCGCAAATTTGGGTATGAAACCATCTAAGAGCGTCAAAAAGATTGACCGTGCTCTGAAAATATTGGGTATCAATGCTTAGCCAACCACCAGCCTGCTCCGTGAATGCAAACCCCTATATAAGGCAAAAACAGTTGAGTGGAAAGCTAAGAGTAATAAAAGAGAAATCAAGTATGAGGTGATGACTGACCAAGAATTAAAGAGAAAATCTGTCAGGACACTGTAGAAGAGCCCAAGTCTGCGCATGACGTGCCACAATACTTCAAGGACTACGAGATGGACGAAGTGGTAGTGGTTATGCCTAGGGCAAAAAGGGTACCCTTAGAGGAAACCTCCCAAGGAGCCAATGCGTACGAAGGTCCTGCTCGTACAAAAGAGATAGATCTGGCTGAGAGGGGAGAAGAAAGTCGTATGGTATCAGTTGGGAAAGATGTCGAAGGAGAGGAAGTTGAGGATCTCAAGACACTTCTCCACAAATACCGTGATTGTCTTGCTTGGAATTACGCTGGGTTGAAGGGCATCTCGCCAGATGTAGTGGTTCATACCATTCCACTAGTAGATGGTGCAAAACCCTCAATTAGTAGATCCTATAGGTCCAATCCGCATTATGCCTAGCTGATCCAAGAATAATTGAAGAAGCTTCTAGATGTAGATTTCATCTACGAGATGGAGCACACCGATTGGGTATCACCGATTGTGGTAGTACCTAAGAAAAATGGAAGACTACAAGAAGCTGAATGCCGTAACCAACAAGAACCATTTTCCCTTACCATTCACGGAAAATGAGTAGCTCACCAGCAAGGTTTAGGTTCTTTTCTAATTTTTTTCGTTTTTATTTTATTTTTATTGTAAAAGCAAAATAATAATAATCACAAAAACGGCAAAATATCAAAAAACGGCAAAACTAACATGAAATCACACTAATCTAATCCCAAAAATTCTGATTTTTTTGTGTGAAAAAAGAATGGTGAGAGAGAAGAAAAACGAGAGAGATGAGGGAGAATAGAGAGAGAGAGAGAGAGAGAGAGAGAGAGAGAGAGAGACAGAGAGTAGAAAAAAGGAGAGAGAGAGAGAGAGAGAGAGAGAGAGAGAGAGAGAGAGAGAGAGAGAGAGAGAGAGAGAGAGAGAGAGAGAGAGAGAGAGAGAGAGAGAGAGAGAGCTATGCGGCAAAGCGAGTGTGTGGCGCTCCCCGACAATGACGCCACTGTTGACTCGTCGATATCCACTTAATGTCGATGATTTGCGCATTCACAGGAGGGTCGACAAGACTCCAGGTGTTTAGTTGGAGCATAAGCCTATAGCTTTCTAGATGAGTTTAGTGGCTATAATCAAGTGCAGATAGCCCTAGAGGATCAGCCCAAAACTGCCTTCTCCACTTAGTGGGGAACGTATGCCTATAAAGTAATGCTATTTGGATTGTGCAACGCTCCCAACACTTTCCAACGGGTGATGAGTTATGCCTTTAAGGATTTTCCCTGGAAGTTCCTCGAAGTATTTATGGACGACCTGTGTGTTCACTCCTCAAGAGCCCAACATCTAGCTTGCTTAGAGAAAGTATTCATCCAGTGTCGATTATTCCAATTGGTGGCGGGGCAACTGCTGCAGATCTTGACTGCTCAGATCGCGTACAACAACAACAGCTGGTGACCGACCTCCAGGGCCAGGTTCTCCAAGAAAAGACAGCGCGACAAACGTATCAATCTGACCGCCAGCACCTGGTCCTGAAACAAACAACGTTGGAGCAAGAACACGAATCTCTCCGAGCCTCTGAGAGATCACTTAAAGATTATGTTTGCCAATTGGAACGTAATGTCTCTAAGGAACAGACGAAAAATTAGTGGGCCCAGGACAATTTAAAGACTCAGGAGGCGGCCCTAGAACTGAAGGTCCAACAAGCAGACTAGCAGGTGTAGACCATAGGCTGCCCTAGATCAGATGGTCACAGCAACAGAAGATGAATCACCGGCTGCTCATAATTTGCAAAGGAAACGCGTCGAGTATTACAAGGACCATTCTGGTCAGGTGCTGCAAACAGACCAGGATCAGAGAAAGCTTCATGACGCGGAGCTCCATGCCAAGGATACTGAGCTGGCAACCCTACGTGCCACGCTCCAAGAAGATGAGCACATGCTCCAAGCAGCAGAGGCCCAACTGAAGACCATCAAGAAGCAGTTTAAAGCGGTTCTATAGTTTTCCACCTCTCTAGACCACAATTTACCACTTACTTTTCATTATTTGATTAGACTAGGTTTTTTTTATTATTTTTCTCTGCCATTCCCGACCTCCCCTTTCTCTAATTCAGATGTCATTTATATTTATCAAATTGCATCGGAGGCCAATAAAATTATTTTTGTTGTTGTCGTCCTTACTGGTTTCATCCAGGTTAAGGACTTTGGCTATTTCTACGATGTTTTTGGGAGTCCTCCGTTCCGTTTTGTAGCCGACCTTTGTGCCATCATTATTCATTCACAAGAACGATGCTTTCAATTGGAGCTAGATAAGATGCATCAACCTCCCCTCTTCATTCCATCCTCGTTCATCCCTTCATCTTCACAACATCAACAGGTATGGTATGCGCCAGAGTACCAGCCAACAGGATCAGAGAAGCTGTCTGACACTCTCGCAAAGCATATTAAGCATTGCCAAACAACCGCCACCGCACTCCCTGACACCCTCCGCCATGCTTATAACGAGCTCTCATCGTCATCACCACCCTCATCGCCTGCTATAACGTGACCTTGGCTCATTATAATGCCATTGTCCAAGATCCATCCATCAGGCATCCCTACCAGATTTCTAACTTTCCGTTCATTGCATCCGCCTCCACCTTCGACTACCACCAACTTCAGCTCACCTTCCCGCACTTCGACCTTCAAACTGGCGGAGACCGCACCTTTGACCAAGATCTTCTCTATACCTTGCAGGCAGAAGCCGTCAAATCCCCTCTGATTGATCCAAAGATGCCCGAGCTCGAGATTGTATCTCCACCTCGGCGCCTCTCACCACCTCGCCCCATGTCTCCTCCTCGCGCTTCTACCCCACCTATCACCTCTTCTTCTCTGCCCACGTCTGATCTCCCATCCACGTCCACAAGTCCTCCTAACCCAGTGGATAACCTCCCTGATGCTGTGGCGGTACACAAACACTGGGTATCATTGAACAACCGGCCCTCTTCAAAAAGCAATATCCAGACATTACCACAAGAGGCGGCTATACACTACTAGAAAGCCTCGAGGAGCTCCTCAAAAAGAAGCCGATCGATGTCCTTTCACTCCTACATCCTCAACCAGAGTGGAGGAAGGCGAGACTTCTGCGCAACCTCGAGCTCATCAAGGAATATCTCACAGCTCTAGTGGTTCTACGTGTTGATCCGACATATCATCCACTACCCCGAAGAAGGTCATGGTCTGCACTAAAAACTCCAAGTGTAGGGGCCTATAACTAGCCAATTATTAAGTCTGCAAAGGGTTGGAGCACGACGGTTGACTTCCAACGTGCCCTCAACCGATTCCTCACTGAAGCGGCCAATTCACCGGAACCAATAGTTCGAGAGGCCTATTACAACATGGAAACCCTTCTGACGGCCAACAAAATCGACACCAAGTGGGACAGCTGTTTTGGAGAGTATTGTTTCGACCCCAACCTGGCCTTCAAAACCACGATGATCGTGGACCAACTACCGCTATACCAGACCTACCATCGACTATCAACCACATCATTTGTCAATATAGCCCGGATGGAAAGATGGTATACCACACAATTTTGGGATAATATGCACATGGCGTTCGGCCCAATTCGCTCGCAATCCATTCATCGCAACCAATTGTGGTCCCGATTCGTCCGTATAGTGCAGACACCCATAGCAAGAACCGCGATGCCGAAGATGCCAAGCACAAACAGCTAGAAAAGGGTCAATCAAGAACTCTCTTTCAAAAAAAAAAAAAAAGTCCAGAAAAAGCATACAAGGACTCGACTTTTCTTTTATTGTTTTTCATCGTTTCATCGTTTTCTCATTTTCTTTTATTTATTTATTTATTTATTTTTTATTTCCTCTCATGAGCAGCTCAACCTTCCTCTCCATATGCCTCTTCTCTCTCTTCCCCAACGGTTTCACATCCACGCACGCTAACGCCAATGCCATACGCGGGTGCCAAGGGATTGTCACCAAAATTGCAGTGGGGGCATGTTAGAAGATTCTGGCGAAGATTCTTCTAACAAATAATTCTAGTAAAGATTCTTCTAACAATGAGATCAGGCCACCAAACTACGCCAAGGAACGTTGACGAACAACCAAAAAGGAGTTCCAGAATTCAGATTCATCGGGAAAGCCAAGATCAGAAGGTCAACAAGATTGCAGACCGGCCAACGAGCGAAGACCAAGCCCAGTGTCTCCTCAATAGATTTCACGGTAATGGGAAAAGAAAACATGGCTGAGTCGGCTCAAGAGTTAGATCTATTAGTAATGTAATGTCAGACACCGTCAATCGATGCATTGTACTCGCAAGCCAAAGGCGCGAGAAATAGAGATAGATCTAAAATACTGATGGGCCAAGAAGGGACCCAAGTAATTTTAAAATGCAATCTGGATTTTTAAAGTTGATAGTCAAGTTGTTATGACACATGGTTTTGGGTGACCCAGAAACCCTAACCCTAACTTTGTCTATAAGTAGGGATGTGACACCATTTTGTAATCACTTTTCATTTGCAAGAATAGAGATTGAGAGAGAGAGAGAGAGAGAGAGAGAGAGAGAGAGAGAGAGAGAGAGAGAGAGAGAGAGAGAGAGAGAAGCAAAGCCTCCTCCTCCTACCTTTTCTTTCTATGTGAAGCCCTCTTCTTTTACACTTGTATGATTGATTGTGGATGGTTAATGCTTGATTATTGTTTCTTAATCATGCTATCACAAGAAGAATGATCATTATCCCAAGCTTTCAATCACATAATCCACAAAATCACACAATAGTAAAATAGGTGTTAGAACCACATTTGGAGTGATCAATAAGATCCATAGGTAGGTTTCATTTCCATTGATCCCCTTCCTTGAGAAGCTGAGCCTAAAGAGAAGAAGGTTTAGAGCTCAAAGAGCCTAAACATTCCAAGAGAAGCCAAGATCCAAGAAGAGGACCTTTACATATCTAAACCTTAAGAAGAACCAAGAAAGTGTCAAGCACCTTACTTCCACACTAAGCCATTCCACCCTTAGATCATATGCCAAGATTGACACCCTTGGTAGGCTTAGTCCCTATCTAGATTCGTAGTTTAACCCCCTCCCCATTGGATCGAAGCCCGTACTACACGATAACTCACCCGGTTGGAGATCCAAACCCTAACCACAACGTAAGACTTTGGTCCTTAAAAAAGTATATCTTACAGATCTAGAATCGAAATGCCAGATGAAATGTCATACTGTAAACTGTAGATGGCGGACAACAAAATCAATTCAATGTATTTTTTGTAGTTTGAAGCAAATTCTTACACAGACTCATGATTACAATACATCTTGTACTTTAAAAAAGGGACCTGACTGCAGAAATGGTACAAACTCTTGGTAAAACAATTACAAATTTGTATCATCGCCTATACATCACCACAAACTGTATGCAAAATTATGAGCATCTTACCAGAAATTTGAACTTGGCAAACTATATTGCTTTTCGTTTGTTTCTACGCATATGATACCCAGTTTTCCCTTTCAAAATTACGCTCTTTCAGTTTCTATTAGTCTGATATTCACTTTCTCTTTTCAAAATTGCCTCTCTATAAATCACAGGATGTAAATCACGTACGATTTATGGAGGAGACTACGATTGAAATGGTTTGAAATGGTTTGTGTGCCAGCAGATAAGATTGCGTAGATCAGATGGCGTAGGTGGCACCCAGACATCCACACCCGCAGCTGCATGCATGCCAGCGAGAAGCTCCAAAAAAGCAAGGAACGTGACAGAGAAATAACAAAACTTCAAATTGTCTCCGTCCACACCGATTTGCAACAGCGTGAAGGCTTGAAAAACTTCAAAATACAATGATTTTAAAAACTAAGAACACTTTTACGTGTCGATGTCGCAATAATCGTAAGGCCCCTCAAAATATATAAAAAATATTTAAAAAAAAAGAAAAAAAAAGAAGAAGATCGCAAGCAAATTAAAACCAAACATGAAAACAATAAGCCGTTGCCTACGGCAGGGCCGAAAATTATCATTTTAATCCTCAAGCTCACTTAAGAGTCCTCCCTCTTGCCAGATACTTCCGAAGATAAAAAAAGTCAACCTTCGGAAAGAGGCCAACGACTAAAGGCAACCTTGCCAACTGAAGAAACATGCCCAGTCAGATGGTGATACACAGGTCGAGGTAGCACTCTACCTCTGACCTGTGACCTGTCCCCACGTTTTTGGAGGGTACCGTTGGTGGCGATCTTCGTCGTTGTGTGACCTAGCTAAGAGAAAAATATCCCATATTTAAATGTGAAATATCATTATTTTTGTGAATGAGGAGTAAATAGTGACTAGGCATTGAAGTATCCACGTGGGAGCAGATAAATGGCCATACGTGGAGGTCCTCATACGCGGTAATTGGTTGCCTCCGCGAGGTGCAGGGTCAGGGGCCAGGGCGCCCAGATGTTTAGCCGGTAGTGCCGTTTTTGGTGGTCGCGTGATCATCGATCGATCGATCGATCGACTTACTTCATTGTGGCGAGGGAAGAAGCCAAAATACGATCCAGCAATCTTCGTTTTTCACGCTCCCTGAGAATATAATAATCAAAATAAGCGAAAGAAAGAAGGAAAAAAGAAAACGAAGAGTAAAAGCCAAAAGCGAAAAGGCGAGCAGGAAGCTTGATCGATCCATCAATGAGGAAAGGGAGGGTGGTATTCTCATTATGGCGTGCTTGAGCAGGCACTACATCTACAACTGCTTTGCCTTTTTCTGAATCTTGTTAAAAATAAGGATCATGTTATTCCATTCCTAGATCTCTGACAGTATGAGCCTCCCCTGTGACCCTTTGGTTGCTATAATATCGCTTCCCACTCTTCCTAGCTCCTCACCAGGGCCACGAAGATATCGGCTGAAGATCCTGTCACGCTTTAAGGTTCAATATTATTCATATTTGCTGCCATTGTAATTGGTCAGCTTCTTCTTTTGTATTGATGATTTTATTTTGTGAAACGAGAGAATACGATGTTTACATGCTACTTGCATGTTCATTTATTTACACAGGGATTTGCAGGAACGGATGAAGCTTGCTACTACAATTAGAACAGACGTTGGGACTATTTCGCCTGCCGCCGGCCAGGGCAACGCTGTGTTTAGTACGGGCATGCAGAAATCAGTAAAGAGCAGAAACCGAAGCATAGACAACAAAGCTATAAAGCGAGGAAGAAAGAATTTACAAGGGCTTTTGGCTGGGGACAGCATTGGAGAATCTTTGGAAAATCTAGATATGAATGGGGTAAGCTCATTGGAACAAGTGCGCAAGAAAAGTTCTTCAGGAAAGCTGCTCACACTTCCTACAATATTAACTTTGGCTAGAGTGGTGGCAGTCCCTACTTTAGTGGCAGGTATTTCATTTTGTTCGTTGTCTTTCTTCTTTGGCTTTTAGTCAGATATGTGGAATTCTGCATTTGCATATTTGTTAAATGTAATGCGTTTCAAGAGTTCATGGTTTGCACTGATTTTGCTTTTAGAAACCGTAAACGTATAGATGTATTCTCTTTCAGTGAAATTTTAATGAGATATTGTATAATGATTCGTGGCCATTGCCATCTCTTTATGTTTGTGAGACACATTCTTGATACACCTCTCATATGCAAGTGGCATCAACTGGCAATTATCTCCTCCAAGCTTCCATCTCAACCGACCTGAACCCTAATCCTACCTATGAACGTCGTGCAAAATAAGTGAGGCTATTCCTTCTTTTTTGCTCTACTGCAAGTTAATGCTACGTTATTTGAAAGCTAATCTCCGTTTAATACACTGGTTTAGTTTTCCTTTGGTACTGAAATCTGCTAAAATCGTGTTTTCAATTTTCATGGAAGTATTAAGGTGACAGACAGTCTTTTGGTGTGAATACTTGCCAGCCTTACTTATCTGAATGGACGCTAAACATTCCACGTTTTTGTAGCCATGGCCAGAGGGGCTTGTTACGTGGAAAACTAAAAATCAACTATGAGGTTTAACTATTATGGTGAAGTTGTATTTTGTTCGCTGCCCATAGACTTCATACGTAGCTCTTTCAGTGTTGAGTACCACACCCATTACCAGGCCTTTTGCAAGTGCCATAGTGGGTTTTTACTTCCAACCAACAAGTGATTGCCCAAAAGAAGCATATCAGTGTGGTATCTATAGCTACAGCCTTTTTGTTTTTGTTTTCATGAGACTTTTCAAGGTGATTACTTTTTTTGAAGAAAGAATGCTCCAGTATTTTTATGAACTTTTGTTCCCATCATGCATCAAAAGGCATTTAAATTGATGTAGTCTCTCGATTTGGCAGTATTTTATTGTACAGAGTGGTGGGCTAGCACTTTAGGGGTGACGATATTTGTTGTGGCATGCATAACAGATTGGCTTGATGGCTATCTTGCCCGAAAGGTATATTTTCATTCCCAAGACTGCTAGCTACCTTACATGCTTGTCTACAAAACTTAAGTTCTCTTGCTACCATGTAATCTGTACGTATGCCATCTAGTATTTTAGTCTAGGAAAAACCAAGGGGCTGCTTAAGGCTATCGTTAGCTGATATTTAGGTAGTTCCTCGAGATAATATTGTTTGGATGACAGATGAAGTCAAGCTCCGCATTTGGGGCGTTTCTGGATCCTGTAGCTGACAAGGTAAGCTTGATGGCATGCTCCATGTTTTTAGTTTTTGCAGAGAAGATAATTTACCCAATGTAGCTGTCAAACAGATGGCAGTGAATGCAAAAGTTACGAGTTTCTACTTCAGATGTCTATCTAGGATCCCTTCGCTTGAGATAGTTAGCTTCAAAACTCATTGTTCAGGTTTTTGATTAGAGCACGTGTATAATGATAGCTCATTACTTTGTATTGTTAGTTGATGGTTGCAACAGCTTTGGTTCTGCTTTGTACAAGGCCACCGTCAATGACATGGTTCTCAACTGTCCCCTGGCTTGTATCTTTGCCAGCAATAGCCATAATCGGTCGAGAGGTACTTATTCTTCTTAAAGCTTTCTTTAGATTGTTGATTTGTTTGTTTAAGGCTTGGTGCTGTCATCGTTTATGTAATAAGATATCCTCAGAAATTTTTATGCAAAACAGAACAATAGAGTAAGAAGCTGTCAAGTTGTTTCTATTCTCTAACCACACGCTGGCCTTTATGGTTTGAGGAACTTAGAGAGACAGACATGTAACAACTGGTAATAGAGCATGAGATCCATCCACATATCGTATTTGGCAAGCTCACAAGTCTCTCTAACCTTTGTTCCGATACCAATTGTTACAGGCTTATCTGTCCAAGCTCCTCAATCCATGAAGGTTGGTGTGACCGCCTGACAAGCTGCAAGAGAAGTGGAGTATCGTGACCGTCTGGACCCTAATCGTCAATATTGTGGGTGTGACGTGAAGGTAGCTGGCAAGTAGTTGCGGCGGGGCATGGGGGTGTTACCCTTTGAGCCATTCATTATTTATGGGTCACGGAGAGCATGCATCCCAAGTGGGCTGATCACCCACTGTTGGGTGCCTATGGTTTGGAGGTTCATTCTACACACCGGCCTTCATGTTTTGAGGATCTTGGAGAGATGAGCTTGTAGCAACTTCTAACTAGATGGACCATATACAATCAATATGGCTCTATCGTTTTGACGGAATAAATAAGGTCTCAAGTGACAATTAAAACCCGTCTTATGCATGTTTTTAACTACAATACCATGTTTGTTGGGGAGTTTTCTGTCTGACAAGAATCCCGGATGCATTAGATTTGTCAAACTTCACCTTGTATGAAGTGTTGGGCTATAGCAAGCAACACTACAACCTTCAAGTGCTTTAGTGTCTACCAATACTATATACACACTTCATTTAATAGTGCAAATGCATGTTCTAATACTGACCAATCAAGATCAGAGCATTTTGTTTGATAGGCTTGGGGTGCTCATTGCTTATATGACTTTGATAGCATTGGAGTCTTCTTGTGTTCAGTAGCTTACTTTATCCAAATGTGAAGGGTACTGATTTATTAGTCTTGTTGATTGCTTGTTACATTCAATGTTGCATCGAACTGCGGTTCGAACCACTAAATCGAGCGGGTCCGGTTCGAACTAGGAACCGGTTTGAACCGGGCTGTAGAGAGAGAGAGAGAGAGAGAGAGAGAGAGAGAGAGAGAGAGAGAGAGAGAGAGAGAGGGCCACCATGTCGAGGGATAGGGATCCCCTATGGGATCACGTTACCATCACTGCGGCCTATGGCACATCAGGACACAATGCACATATGGATCCTAAACTTTGAGGACTGATATTATTGAAATTCGACTATCTAATATCAATTTTAAGTTTTAAAATTTTGATTAGGCATTTATGGTTGTGATGATTTTTGAGTCTTGAGTGTTGACTCGTGACTCGTGACTCTTGAGCATTGATGATTGAACATTCAACGTTCAAACATTAGAACTTGTAAGTTTTAATTTGTGTTTCTGTAAATCTGTTTGAAGTTTGCACGTTCAACTTTGAAGTTTGTTGTGTTGCCAGTTCAATTGTGCAATGTGCATTGTGATTGTGTGTTCCCTAAGTTGAAACTCAAAGTTCCAATTAGTAAATTTTAATATGAGAGAGAGAGAGAGAGAGAGAGAGAGAGAGAGAGAGAGAGAGAGAGAGAGAGAGAGAGAGAGAGAGAGAGAGAAAGAAAGAAAGAAAGCTTTATTAATGTCTTTTCCATGCCAAAAGGCATATAAGACTAGTAAATGTACATGTCAAGTATGTGGTAACCATAGGAGCGTATGAAACGTCTCCAAAACAGTAACAAAAGTAGCAATCTAGAGCTAAAGCTATAAACTGAAATAGATGTGATGCTATTAGAAACATGTGGGAGCATGTATACTGCTAACAGTCATGAGTGAGGGATGACGCTATCATCTAGTCCTGTCCTGCTGGTGCTGATGATATAGAAGGATGTAATACGGCCTGTGGCATGAAGGGCCACTGGTGGTCTCTGACGTCGTCTGAGAGGATGAAGAGGTCTCCTCGTGATAGGTCGAGTAGCTCGTGTTGCAACATGGGTATGTGTGGGACGCTGTCTCTGGTCTCTGTGGGCAAGTAGGTCATCATCATCATCGTCACCGTCATCAAAACGTCCTCTCCTCCTAGAGAAGAAAGAAGTGATCTGAGGCTGAGAAACCTGACTCGGCTGGGCTGTCTGATACAAATCCCGTCGTAGTATAAACATCTCTCGTATCATGAGTGCCGAGCATCGGGAATCCTCATAAGCTATGAGCGATCGTAAGGTGACAGGTGTGTCTCGGAACAAACAGTGGTATCTCCCTCTGATCTCGTAATATACCGGGCACCTAAAGATAAAGTGCTCCTCTGACTCCACCTCCTCTAAAGAGCATAACTGGCAAATCCGCTCCTCTCTCGGGGTACCCTGGAATCTACCAGTCTCAATAGCCAACTGATGTGATGAGACACGGAGTTGTCCCAATGTAAATCTGAGGCAATGTGATAGTCTCGAGTCGAAATAATGCGGTAAGACCGGGAACCCTGCTATGTCAAGCTCAATAAAATGAGTCCAGTAGTAGCCGGGTTTCACCCCAAGCTGTCACCCCCAAGTACGGTCGAGATATGCCCGATATAAGATGCGCCTGATATACTGATGAGTACCTGAGGGGAGCTCTGTAATGGAGATACCAAATGACTCAAGGAGGAAATGGGATGCCTGAGAGAACCACGATAGTCGATAACCCTGGTCATGAAGAAAGTGTGAGGAGACAAGTGTTGTCTGTGTATATCTCATATCCTCATCGGGCAGAGCCTGGATTCTCTGAATGTATGTGATAAGCTGGAACGCGGCATATATCTGAATGGGTGGAACGGCAAACTTTGCAAGAAGGAT
Source organism: Diphasiastrum complanatum (assembly GCA_029204225.1). Taxonomy (NCBI): domain Eukaryota; kingdom Viridiplantae; phylum Streptophyta; class Lycopodiopsida; order Lycopodiales; family Lycopodiaceae; genus Diphasiastrum; species Diphasiastrum complanatum. The sequence goes on from CM055103.1 coordinate 14,001,173, forward strand.
CTCATGTGGAACCGAGGGCGTCGCCCGAATCATACGGGCTAACATGGTGGTCTGCAATCGTGAAATGCTGGCCCAATGTGATGAAGGGAGGCCGGTGCACCATGTCTCTGCTGCATGTAAGGTTGTGGGGGTGACAATAGTATCAAAGAGTCTACACTTACTGCGAACATCTCGGATGAGCTTCCTGAAACAGAACCGCTCAAGCTGAACAAGAGAGGAATGCCCCTTCCCAAGTCGAGTGGTGGCAGCTTGCCGCATGCTGAAGGTAGGAACAGAGAAGAGTATCCCCAAATAGGTATAAGAGGAAACTACCTCTAAGGCCTGTCCATCTAGGATGAGCTCCTGGCGCTGCATGAAGGCTCGAGAAGTGTTGAAGACCATAACCTTGGTCTTCGCAGTGTTCACCCCCAACCCCCATCTGGTACAAAACCCCTTGGAAACAATCCAGCTGTCTCTGCAAACCCTCTCTGGTCGGGGATACTAGTACTACATCATCCGCATAAAGGAGAATAGCAATCAGAATGGTGCCAAGTCTACAACCACCCCCGCCACACTGTGAGATGACTCGCTCTAACTCATCAATATACAATCCAAAGAGAACCGGTGAAAGAGAGCACCCCTGTTTCACCCCAATGGTGCTCCAAATGTGATCAGATAAGCCACTGCTATGTCGGAAACATCCCAAGACCTTCTCATAGAGAGAGAGAGGAAGAAGAGAGAAAGAAAGAAAGAAAGATTTTATTAATGTCCTTGAATACCCTAAGGTACATAGGACTAAGAAAAGGTACATGTCAAGTGTGCACATAGGAGCTTAAAGCTCAATCATCCATAAAACAATAACTGCAAATACAATGCATAAAGACGGCTGGCCCAGTCAGGATCCAATAGCCTGGAATTGTATATCATGATGCCCATCAGCATGGAAGAAATGGTGGATGGTATGCTGTGAAGGTGTCATTAGATGTGCCCTGGACGTCTGTCGCCGGATAGGCTGTCGGTGTCGTCTCTGCTGCCGTGGCGCTCTGGGCTGTGGTCTAATAGCTGGCTGTCTCTCTGGCCGTCGACATGGTCTCTGATGCCGATGTACGAAGGAATCGGGAATCTCGGCCTCTCCATCTGAATCGTTGCCTATGGGTACCTCAGATCTCTGTCTCCGACGGGATATGCACTCATCAATGCTCAGCTGTGTCAGGGAATGTGTATCATCTAGTCTCCTCCTCCTCAGGTCTGACATCTGTCGGATCATCAGTGCGACACATCTAGGGTCCTCATATGATATCAAGGTAGAAAGTGTAACTGGGTGCTCTCTGAACAAGCAGTAGTACCGCCCCCGAATCTCATAGTAGGCTGGACATCTGAAGAGGAAATGTGACTCGTCCTCAATCTCATGCATAACACACATGCTACAAAGCCGGTCCTCTCGTGGGGTGCCACTGTATCTGCCGGTCTCAATGGCCAGCGGATGTGAAGTAACCCGAAACTGACCCATCGCTATCCGCAGACTACGTGATATACGGATACCATTGCAGTTCCATAAACTCAACCGCAATGCTTTTGTGAGGGCCCCTGAACCGCTCCTAAGTCGGGGGGCCCAAATCCCTATGCCTCAGATTTTTGGGGGTCAATGTATCGGGCCTTACCATCCCAATAGATCACCCTTTTTCCCAATGCTTTGGCTTCGCTGAAAACCTTCCTCCTTTCGGCAACTTGCGTAGGTGTGAGATCATCGTCCATGAAGACAAGGGTACCTCTCAGCCTAGCTCGTAGCCTAAGGACAGCTTGCCGCTCCTCTATTCCCGTGAACCGTTTTAGGGAATGAGAGAGGATAATGGGAGGGGGCAGGAGAACCATGGAGAAAGGAGAGGGCCAAGGAAGAGGGGGGAGGGCTGAGTGCGTGCTGGGCAGCCAGTGTTGCCTCAGCAGGCAGAAAAGAGGGAATGGAAGCCAACAAGGGGGTGGGAAGGGCCAGCGAGGGGGCCAGAGAGGAGGGGGGGGGGGGACTCCTGGGTCAGGACTCGGGACTCCAAAGTCTTGACTCCTCACTCACTGCCCAGTGCCTAGTTCCAACTGGTGACTGCTGGGCTGCTCAGTGCTTAGGAGTCAGGACTGTACAATGTAGTATGTACTTACTACTATGTACAATGTACATGCATGCTGCTACCTGGTAACAGTGGTAACCTATTACCGAGTACAGACTGTACAGTCACCAGCCAGACTCCAGAGTAAGCTGGGTCCTGCTTAGTATCAACTTACTAGTCTCTAAACCAAGAACAATACAAAAAGAAGAAAAAGAAAAAAGAAAGGTTCGAACGGTTGTCCGATTTGAACCTGGCCAGCCGATTCGAACCACATAGAATCGGCTGGTAACCTTGGTTAGATTGATGGTCACTGCAATGTTTCTACCCAAATTCCAAATATTTCAAAGATGGGTATGTGTATATGTGTAAATGAATCTCTTTAACAATTCTATCTCTTCAATGGCTGTTTTGACAGCTTATTTTGTCTAGATGGTCTTCTTGATCTATTGTGCTTTCTTGTTATGCACTATAGAATGTGCCTTTCAACTCAATTCTATGAAAGAGATTTCTGATTTGAAACTCTGAGATGAAAGACAGCATGAAGTGAGGGACTTGGGGGTGTAGGAAAAACTTGTGGGAGAATGCTAGATCTTAGCCGTTCAGTTACAGACATATAGTACTCTTAAGGCTTATTTGACGTTATGAACTTGGCAAGACTAGTGGTTTTTGCATTCACAAGACAGTGATTACTTTTGGACCAAAAAATGCAAAGATTACTTCTTCACATGACATTTTGGCCTTTGGTGGAGGGGCAGACTATTTTGGGTGGGAGTTTTTGTCCATCTTTTTTATGATAGGGATCCTGCCCTAATTTAGTCGAGTAAAAACAGGAAGCAGAGACATTCATTGAGTAGCTTATGATTTGGATTATTCTGGAGTTCTTTGTAGGAAACTCAATCCTCGTAAGGGATTATCTATTGACTACAATATCTACTTGATGTGCTTTCAGCATTCCTAGTGGGAAGATGCTATTTGCTTCATCCCTTATGGTCTATTCGTGCTTGATGCTAAATCCGTAATTGAGTTCATGACATCATACTATTAGAGCACTGTCCAGGGCATGTAGGGTCTTCTCTTTTTCAGTCAGTCATTGTTGCCATGGATCTAAATCTTTTTTGTATCAGCACCCACTGTGAGTTGCTTTTTCTGTAGCATATCTGGTTGCACATCTGAAATTCTTAACAATTTTCAGCTCCTTTTTTCAGTCTGCTTTTTAGTGGTTGATCCTTGCTGCAAATCGTATTTTTCTGCGCTCTTTAGTAATGTTCTCACTGAACCTTCAGTATCATTGGTAATATTGTTATCAAGAACCAGGGCTCAATGATTCATAAGATACCTACTTACCTAAGTAGTTTTCTCTTCTCCCTAGCTCTTACCATGCACATATTGCCATCAAGAAAACACGCTTAGTGCTTTTACAGCCTACTAACAAGTGGTTGTCGTCATTACTCTCAACTCTCACTTATGTACATCAGAGCCACGTGCAAAGGGAAGGAAAAGATGAAGAATATTTTGCTCCTACAGCTAAAGCACATTCTATTCGACATGTTCTTGCTTTTGCTATTTTTTATAATTAGAATGTGACGTAAAATCATCATCCTTGAATGGTTTTTTGGAGGAGGAAGTCAATGTTTTTCGGCCTGAAGATTTTCTTGTCAGAAGGAAAGAGGAGCATGTTTGTCTTCTTAAGAAGGCATTGTATGGGCTGAAGCAAACTCCAAGGGCTGGTACTCACGCATTGATGAGTACTTTATCCAAAGAAATCTTATTAGATATGAATCCGATTCTTCTCTTTACATTCTTCGAAAAGATCATGAGATTGCCATCATTGTTTTATAAAGTTGTAATGCTCTTTTACAAGCAGAAAAGAGTTAATTGTCCTTAGAATTTGAAATGAAAGATCTAGGACAAGTACATTATTGCTTAGGCAATGAGGTTTGGAGGCAACCTAATATTACTTTTCTTTCACAAAGCAAGTATATTTGCAAGTTTTTAGAAAAGTACAAGATTACAAAGCTGCTGATACTCCTGCTAAAGCTAACTTTAAGCTTTCAAGTTCCTTGGATCAAGGCAAAGTACATGCCACTTCATTTCATAGACTTGTTGGAAGTCTAATCAATGCCATGATCACTAGGCTCGAAATTTTCTATGCTGTGTGAGAGAAATATTGTAGGAAAACCGTTACAGGTTTACTGGCTCAGATCACTGGAGGTACTGCCTTTAATTGTTGCTAAGATCTATTAGCAAATCACTAGCTTCGATTAAAATCAATGGAGGACGAATTGCTGGAATTTTTGTTGGAAATCACGGTTGTCTGTTCATCCTAATGGATAAGGATAATTGGGGGATAGTTACAGGTCAAGAAGATATGCCAAATGAATTAAATGATCGAGATCAAATGGTCTTTATTAGGACAGTGCAAAGAGCACATCATATTATCAATCTATTAGTGAAAGATAATATAATCCCACATATTAGGAATGTTGTGGGTCCTAATTCAAAAAGGCAAAAAGGAAGCCAAAGGAGGTAAGAAATGTCAAGGTAGTCAAAAGCAAGAGGCTGCAAACAAAGATAACGGTTTCAAGTCTACACCCAAATGAAACAATAATTGTAATTATTGTGGTAAGTTTGGTCACTTTGCTTTTGAGTGTAGGAAGAAATAGTTGTCAATGAAAAGAAGATACAATCTAGTAATTCCATAGAGGACGAAAACAAGGATGAAGCTGTTATGTGCTATGAATTATTTTCTGCATCAACTACATAAGGAGCTAAAGATGGCTGGTATATATAGATTGAGGGGCAACATAACATATGACACCACATCGTGATTGGTTCACTCAGTTCGAGGAAAGTCATGACGACTCACATGTCAAGTTAGGTGACAACAATTCTTACAATATCAAGGGTAAAGGTACAATAAGAGTTCGATTGCCATTAGGAAGCATAGGAGAGATTAAGAATGTCCTCTTTGTACCAGGATTAAAAAACAACTTACTTTCAATTTTTGCAATAACCACAAAATGTGAAGGTTGAGTTTGATGAAAAGCGGTGTTTGGACAAGAAAAAGAAAATTGGTTCAACAAGTTTGTGTTGCAATTGAGGTATCACAAAATAAGTTATGGCATGAGTGTTTTGGACGTCTTAATTACAGGAGTCTATAGGTTTTATAGACTAACAACATGGTGGTTGGATTATCTCATATTGTTCCTAGTAAAAATGTTTATGAAGGATGTGTCACGGAGAAGCATCATTGACAAAGATTTCCTAGAGATGGAGCTTATAGGGCAGAAAACGTTCTTGTTCCTACAAATTTATATGGCCTTATGCAAACTTTGTCAATAGGGGGAGCATGCTACTTGATGACATTTGTTGATAATCATACTAGAAAAGTTTGGTTCATAGTTGCACAGAAACACGTTTATGGGCAAACACGTTTCTAGAATCACGTTTTTGGTACAAAATCGCAATTTTTTTAAATAGCTTATGGCTGAAATTTTTTAAGGTGGGGAATGGTCAAATCAGCGTTTTGCCTCCCACAAGTGCAGTAGATAGGGCACAAACAGATCTTATTTTCAGTAGCTATTTGGTTGTTATTTGCTTTGGTTCTCAGTAATTGTTAATGCTACAGTTTGGGCTATCAACTCTATGGATGATGATCACTTTTGCAATCATTTCATTGGAGATGTGAGTGCAATGTGCATACAGTTGGGGGCATAAATATTGGGTCCTTATCGGCGCGCATTTGGACCCCCATTTTTATCTATAGGGGGGGCAATGCCCCCCCTGCTACTGTCGCCGCCCCCCTGGCGGGGGGATCGGGGGGGCAGCGCCCCCCGAAGCAAAAAGCGATGTACAATTGCTCTACAGTTCTCTGTCTCTGTCCCACTGGAACCATTTGTGATCGTAACGAACAGGCTTGAGATTAATGCACCTAAACTTGACCGAATTGTATCATAAGTGCTCGGCAACATACATAAAAATAATGGCCTTAATTAGAGTATTCATTTGATACCCATATTGCCCACAAAACAAAACAAAAAAAAACAAAACAAAAACACGTTTATGAGAAACATTCCCAGAATTCAGATCTGAACCGCGTTTCGAAACGTGTTTCCAGAAACGCAGTGCAACTAACTTTGGTTATATTGTCTTAAATTAAAAAGTGAGGTTTTCAATCACTTCAAGTACTTCAAAGCTCGAGTAGAGAAACAAATTGGCAAGCAAATCAAAATTCTACGTTTGGATCACAATCGCGATTCCTAGAATTGTCTAAGGTTCCAATTATAGATGAAATATTTGAAAAACAACCTGATGTAGTTGAGCAAGAGTTAATGCAAGCAAAAAAAAGTACTCAACTTTGTGTTTAAACGCACAAAGATCGTGCATTTGATACTTATTTTTCATCCACATCTCCGGCAAGAGAACTTCCAAGATGGTACCATGAGACTATCAAGGAAGGTCAAATTGCTAATGAGGGTGAATCAAGTAAGGAAGGTGCTAAAAGATCAACCTGATCTAAGCAACATGGAAGTAATGATGCACATCATGCTTCCATGACTATTATATTGGATACGAATGATCCACTATCTTATGAAGATGCACAGTTAATGATCCACTATCTTATGGAAATCGGACATGGGATGAGTAGTATGGACCTATCTTGAAGAACAAGACATGGGATCTTGTGGTGCTACGCTTAGGTCAAAAACCAATTGGATCTAAGTGGATCTTTAGGACAAAGTTCAAACCTAATGGTTCCATTAATAAATAGTTAAGGAGCAAGTATGGAAATTGGCCATGGATGAGTAGTATGGAGCTATCTTGAAGAGCAAGACATGGGATCTTGCGAAGTTACCCTCAGGCAAAAGACCAATTGGATGTGAGTGGATCTTTAGGAAAAAGCTCAAATTTGATGGTTCCATTGATGAACATAAGGCAAGGTTAGTGGCAAAGGGATATGCTAAATAGGAGGGCTTCAACTATGATGAAACTTTTGCACCAGTAGCAAAAGATGAATACCTTGAGGGACAATGTTAACTATAGCAGCTTACTTTGAATGGGATATACAGCCACATGGTTATGGAGTAAAAGGTAAGTTGTATTCAATTAGCTAAGAATCCAGTATTTCATAGCAAAACAAAGCACATTGACGTACAAGAACACTCCATTTGTGAGAAAAAAAAATGTTAAGGTGGAGTTGGTTTATTACGACACCAACGATCAAGTTGCTGATATCTTTTACCAAGGGGCTTGGTAGAGAAAAAGTTTGAGCAGGGTAGAGACCCATGGCATATACTCTCGAAGCAAGCCATATGGTCATTTGCAAAATTGGCCCATATCTCACTGCTAGTGGACCGACATGTCCATTAACTTAATCCTTGGCTTTCCTTGCATCCAAGGTGGTCATGACACTTTTGTGGTGGTGGTTGTCAAGGGCAGAGTAACAATAGATCCCAATTTGAACCTCTATGAATCAATCTGAATCGATTCGTGATTCAAATTCAAAAGTTTTGTTGCCTTTTTTCATCATTGAATTTGAGAGTTCAAAAGTTTGACCTTTTTTTTTAATTGTTTTGTATGTTGACGACTTGAACTTGGCCTTTTGTTGTTGAATAAATTCGAATCATGATTTGAATCCATCCCATTTGAATTGACTATTGACCATGGATATGTTCTCAAAGCAAGCCCAATTTATTCTGTTCACAACACCATTACAGCAGAGTAGTGTCACTAGCCCACCTGTTCTTTATTAAGATCTTTCGACTAAGTGGACTTCCGTCATCTATTCTTGCTAATTAGGATACCGGATTCAGTTTTGCCTTTTGGACAAAGCTTGTACATGCTCAACATCACCACAACTATATACAAGTATGTCATCAACAAAGTTAACCACAAATTTGCCCTTAAACGGTCTAAGCACATTTCATTAACATCATAGATGTTGAGGGGTCCAAAGGGCATTACTAGAAATTCATAGTGTCCAAAGCGAATTCGGAAGATAGTCTTATACACATCCTCTTTGCGAACTCTTACGTGGTGATAACCACATTTTTTTAGGCGGTAAAACAGATGGGAGATCACTCATGAACACATCCATAAACTCCTCCCTAATCTAACAATCTAGGTTCTTAGTAGGGTTAGTTTGTTCTTGACATACATCATATTTACAAGCAGAAATAGACATATCATACAAGAAACAAACATATCTACTCTTATAGTGAACCTTACGCAGCTACGTCGCCGTGTTCAAAGGTCTTGGATGCATATCAGGCTCACCACGTAGAGAATGAATCTTACCATCGTGTTGGAACTCTTATACATGAGTATCCGAAGCAATATAAGGTTTTCTAGCCACATGCCAACAGATTCCAAGCACCACATCGAAGCGAGCCAAACAGGTAATCTCAAAATCTAACTCCTCAATATAGCCTTGAATGGTTAGAGGCATACCCACAACCATGGCATCCCATACTTCCACACTCTTTCCATCGGCCATTTCAACTGTGTACTGGTATCGGGATGGTTGTGTGCTCACTCTCAATCGTTTAATTGAAGTGGAGTTAATAATGTCATGTGAGGACCCAGTGTCAATTAGAATCAAAACATCTCTACCGCACAGCTATCCACGCATAACAATTAAAGAAGTACAAGGAAATTGATACCCGTATTGCGCCGCTCTGGATAACTGGGGTAAAGGAACCGAATCCACCTTTTGAATCATCGACACATTCATAAGTCGTGGAGCACCCTGATGTTCCTCTTGCTCAATCTTTTCAATGTGCATCGGAGTAGCCTCTTTGACTTGCAGGTTATATGAGGTTTGTGAAGGGTTATGTGTGTAGGAAATCAAAAGTGCCAAGATCCTTCTAACATTCAATCTCCATATACAAGAAGAGGGAGAGGGTTAGGCGCCCTCAAGGAGAGAGAAGCAATGCTTGAAAGGGAATGAATCACAAATGAATAATGAGTACATATAAATAGGCCTTCCAAGGGCCTAGACTCTTCCAAACCCTAAGTTCATCCACTACTAATTATAGGGCACCCCCAAAAGTCAAGATAGGGCCCCTTAACATAATTAGACTTTACTTGGACCCACGAGTTATTAGTAGACCAAAATTGGGTCCAACTTAGATAAAACTAACTTAACATGGTCTAAATAATAAACCTAACCCATGGCTACACAAGTCTCGACCTTTTGGGTCAAAGTAACCTATGGGAAACTAACATTATCATGTTAGAAATCCATAAATCATAATATGGATGGACAGACTAGGATTCGAACCCAGGACCTCCCTCATACCGGATGGGATGCTCTACCACTGAGCTATTCGCCCTGTTTGATAGTTCTCTCTAGAGTGTGGATTGATATTCCAACACCCCCCCTCAAGCCACACTTGGTTGGGGTCCTAGCTGTCACCTGCCCCACAACTTGGGCCACCTAACGATGGCTTTGACACCATGAACTGTTAGGTCTAACTTGGCTCTGATACCATGTTAGGAATCCATAAATCATAATATGGATGGACAGACTAGGATTCGAACCCAGGACCTCCCTCATGCCGGCTGGGATGCTCTACCACTGAGCTATGCGCCTTGTTTGATAGTTCTCTCTAGAGTGTGGATTGACATTCCAACATATCATTTATTATTTCTAACACCCTCCTTAAATGATAATGTAAAAAACATAACATGACATGAAGTAGAATGGAAAAATTGCAACAAAATGCAAATGTTGCTTGTTGCCCAAAACTTCATGTAGCCAAAGAAAAACTCCAACTCGAAGTAGTCGAAGTAGCCGAAATCTCAGCCCCAATCATGCCCGATGTAGAAGAGATGTAGAATACGAAATGCGGTAGCATCAAGTCGAAGAGTGAAGACAAGCATGCTCCATCCAAAGTAGGTAACCAAAAAACCAGCCACAAGCCGAAATATGAATTTGCAATCCATCAATGGTTCCCACATGATTCCATAAGTCTTCTTACCGCAAGAAACATAAAGAAGAGTATGATACTCTTTTACCATCACATCCTCCCGAATCTTACGATCAATGATCTGCTCACCAACACTAGGTAAGGCAACACCATCATCATAAGAAGTAAGCATCAAAATAGGAAAATCAGCATAAGGTACTGATTTTGGTGATGCATGTGTGTTTCCTCCAAGGTAAAAAGATGCTTTGCTATCCCGCAAAGACTCGGACAGCCAAGAAGAGGCTGTTGCAGGCTGTCCAACAGCCACAAAATCACCAACACTTTGCTATGCAAAGTGTTCCAAATGTGGACCTTGCGGTCCAAAAACCTTCCACAGGCCGTTCCCGATGCATAATAGGATGCTCACGATGTAACATAGGCTGAAAATGATCAATAAACCATGGCTGAATCTGCTGTCCACCATCTTCAAGAAAAAAACCAGCAACTTGCCACTTTGAACACCCTAAAAATCCAGCAACACGCCATTTGAACCAATGTACTAATTGACTTGATTTGTTTCCCTCCTCTATTAGTACAAAATGGCTTCAAAGAATGCTTGATTTCAGCCTTTTCCAAAACATTAACTTGAGAAGCTTGCTCATAAAGTTCTTCACTAATGCATCCATCATTTGCAACAAATGGCTCAAGAGAAGAAGAATGCTCTACCATACCAACATTCCGATGCAAACTTGTACTTGTGGAAAGACAATGATCAAACTTTGCATGCCTTTGCTCTTCTACCTTCAAAGAGGATGAAGTAGAGGAGAAAGCATGATGATGAATCCTTTATTTGGTACATCTTTAAAAGTGTTTCTCGAGCACTTTTAGAGGTCTTGCAAAATCTCAAATGATATAAGATAGATCTTGTTACCGATAAATCAGTGAAAGAGCTTGATCATCATGTCGATGCCAAACCTTGCAACTCCATGGAGAATAGTTGGTGCCATCCAACATATCTTCGCCCGAACAAGTAGAATTGCTCCCAAATCTCTTGCCATAAGAACCAGCCAAGAAGATAAAACTTTTTCAAACCCTAAATGTGCCCTAAAAGACACAAACCAGCAAGTATCAAATCTGAAAAATCAGCACCGGAATGTGTCGAAACCACACATTAGATGGATGTAGGAACTCGCCCTCCTACAAGCCTTGTGTGCTGAAAATTTCAGCTTGAAATTGCATTACAAACTCAAAAAACCAGCAAGCAAAGAATAAGGTTAGCCTCCAACAAAGCTTTTTCCGGAACCCTTCTTTCTTGCCAAAAAGTGTGAACAATACACACACGGATAGGGCTGTTGCAAACACCCTACAAATGGTAATATGCTGTCCAATTTTCAGCCTCGGAATATGATCGGAACATCACAAAATATTAGTGCCTTCTTCCACACCTTAGAAACAAGCAAAAAGGCGGATCTTCGCTTTGTAAAATCAGCAAGGGTGCTGATTTTTTAGCCAAATCAGAAGATAAAAATTGCTTGTAGATGAGCGCCCTCCTACAAAGGAGCAAATCTGAAAAATAGGGCAGCAGCGGACCAACGGAAGTAGGATAAACCTACACGGATGTGGGCGACCTAAAAGCAGCCCCGAAGAAGATAATTAGTGGCGCCTTCTTGCAACCTGAAAAATCAGCAAACAACCAACTGATTTTTTGGGCGCCCAAAATCCTATTATTTCCTTTGATGTGTGGTGCCCTCCTGCAAAACGGAAAAGATTCAAAATTGAACGGATCTTCACTCCAAAAAAATCAGCAAAGGTGCTAAATTTTCATGATCCCTAAGTCAAGACGATCTCTTTTGGTAGGGCGTCCTAAATCAAGCATAGAAGATCCATGGCTCTGATAACCATGTAGGAAAGATCCTTCTAACATTCAATCTCCATATACAAGAAGAAGAGGGAGAGGGTTAGGCGCCCTCAAGGAGAAGAAAGTAGTAACAATGCTTGACAGGCAATGAATTACAAATGAATAATGAGTACATATAAATAGGCCTTCCAAGGGTCTAGACTCTTCCAAACCCTAAGTTCATCCACTACTAATTATAGGGCACCTCCAAAAGAAAAGATAGGGCCCCTTAACATAATTAGACTTTACTTGGACCCACGAGTTATTACTAGACGAAAATTGGTCCAACTTAGCTAAAACTAACTTAACATGGTCTAAATAATAAACCTAACCCATGGTTACACAAGTCTCGACCTTTTGGGTCAAAGTAACCTATGGGAAACTAACATTATCATTTATTATTTCTAACAACGTGGGCACTCCTTCCACCTATGCCACCCTAGACATCCAATGCAAAGACTTTCCTTCTTTGCTTGCTCTTGGTCTTGCGGCAATAGCATCGAAAAGCACTGCCCCCCTTGGACATTGGACATCCCATATTTGCCCTTTGCCTTTCGAGGCACCTGCACCTTTACTCTTTTTGGCACTTTGAACCTGCTCTTTTACCCTTCCATTTCTTAAACTTTCTTTTTTCCCAAGGTTGAAACCCTCCTGTAGTACTTGCCTCAGGTTCCTTGGCCTTTTTTTCCATCTTCGTAGTACAGGGCCATCTGTAATGCCTTGTGGAGGCTTGGAGCCCGCTCCTTCCTCACGAAAGGCCTAAGGCTATCAGGCAAGCCCTCCACGAAATGGAATACCCTCCTCTGGTATCTGCATCAAGGCTTCCTTGTACTTATCCGCATACTCTTCTACAGATGCATTCCCTTGTTTGAGACTAGTCCAAGACTACATGGCTTGGTTCTTTTCATCAAAGGATTCCCAAGTGGTAGGTACTAAATTGTCCTTCTCCGCCTTCCTCCACCAACATTGTGCAATTTCTTGCAAGCGGTAAGTAAGCTTCAGCAATTCTCTGGGCATCGTTGTCAATGCTGCACATTTGAAAAGCTTTTTCCCACTTCTGAATCCAATTTTCGACTGCATCTGTGTTGCGTACTGCAATTGCGCTAGTGAACTTCGACGGCTTGAGATCCTTAATTGATGGCAATTTTCTTGTTGTCAATGGGACTTCGGCTTCTTTGTCAATAATCACAAGTTCAGCGGCTACCATAGGCGTTCCACTAACTCTTTCAGGTTCATGTGGGGATCTTGTTGACCTGCTCAAGGATCTGCTATAGGATCACTTCTTGTTTAGAGTTATTGTTCACATTGTTACCCCTAATGTTGTCATCTTGGATTAATAAAGATTATTGGGCCATGCCTGCATGCTAATTCTAGGGGCCTTTACCTATATTTAGTAAAAATCAAGTTAGAATTTAGCCAAGTTTGAGATTCTAGTGCTTGATTTGGAGCACAAGTTTTGCTAAGATAGATGTTGGGTGCTTTTACCTTATGTAGAGACATCAATTACGCAATTGCTTTAAGGTTGCTTTTGGTTTTGCTTTTCGGCATAGACCAAAGTCTATAAGTATGTAGTGCGCCCTAACTCATTTGCAATGGGACATAGTTGGAGTTTCTCATCACTTGTATTCTCTCTCATTTGTATGACTATTGTCTAACAACAATAGGAATCTTGTCTTGGGTTACTTGTATGATCAAGTCGGTTTTCGAACAAGATTCGAGAGAACAAGGAGGTACTCAACGAATGGAGTCAATCATTATATGCAAGTTGATTCAACCATCTTCAAGGTGTGGAGGTGGTGTCCCTAGCCAGCTCTCAAGTTTGATATTCATCTACAATGGTGGCAGCTTTGTGAGAAGATCTAGTGCTAGAAGGAGAAGGGCTGTGCTGCAAGAGGAGATTATGGAATCTGCCTCAAATCTTAGGTTGTTGTAGGATAGCAAAAGCATGGAGTCAATATTGTCAGGAGGGCGACGTGGATCTTCTAGAAGAAGATTTTCAGACCTGATCACTGACCTGTTCGCTACTACCTGAGAGTTGGATCGCTGGAATCAGATTGCTGGCTGAGTTGGAACGCTGGCTGTATCAAATCGCTGCATCAGAACTGTTTACTGGGTGGCTGGATCACTGCTACAGATAGCTGACAGACCTGTTTGCTGCTGTATTAGATCACTAGCAAATCTGATCACCGATCACTGGCTGCCTACTGCTGGATCGCTGCATATTTATTGGCTGCTGGAAACCTGATTGCAGCTGGAACCTGTGCGCTGTAGATTTGAATCTGCCGACCTGTGAAAGCTTGTAGTCCTGATCGCTGAACTGGATTTCTGACAGATCATATCGTTGTGTGATCTCCAAAACGTGACTTTGAGACCAAATGTCAGACTCCAATCTGAAACTCAACCTCAAATATAGCAAATCAAGTACATAAATCTGAAACTTCGATCCTTGGTGATGTTTCTGCATGCACATAACATCACAAAGCATGAACATGGTGGAGCTGGCTGCCTTGTCTCCTCCCAATCTTTGCTGCATAGATTATGATGAGGAATGTGTCTCTCTAGGCTCACTTATGCACAGTCGTCAAGCACCCTCTTAACCCTGGCCCTTACTAACATATGTGGCACATGTCGTGTTTGACCGGTCAACCCTGACACTGTTACTCATTAATTGGATCGATTGTCCCAATGAGCATATGACACATGTCCCGTTGACCAGTCAACTCCTACTTTTTAGGAGGTCAGTCTAGCCACTCCTAATTAATGCTTCTTGGTTTCCAAGGGGAGGCTCGAACCTGGGACCAACTTTGGATGTCAAGCTAACCAACTGAGACAATCCATTGGGTCCACTCCTAATTAATGACCCAATACCCTACACCAAAGCTCAACAAGCAACTCAGAGGCTTAGAGGCTCTAATAACAGTTTTATTTACATTACTTTTACAAAGGTCACACAGGCTGATGACTTAGTCATTTATGTATTTACATAGGGAGTAGAAGCTGTATTTACATAGGGAGTAGAAGCTGTAACACAGCTTCTGTCAAAGGCAACCAGAGGAAGAAATTTCAGACTCAACCAATGAAGCATTATCTTCTCCAATCTGAACTATTTTGCAGATATTGCAAGAGGAAAGGACATGTTGTCCAAGATTGTAGGATTTTGAAGTTCAACAAAAATAAAAGGATGCAACAATAACAACTAGCAAAGGCTGCAATTGCTTCACAATTTCTAGAGCTTGAAGGATGCAAATAAAGACAATGTGCATTTATTGCAAGAACACGATGTCTGGATTCCGGAGCAATTCAACACATGACCAACCACAAAGATGGGCTTCAAGGCTACCAAATTGTTTGGTAATTAGCAATTTGTATAGCTTGGTGACAATAGCTCGCACAATATTCATGGTGAAGGAAGCGTCCAGCTAGAATCTGTAAATGGAAATTCTATGCTCATTTCAATATGTTTTTTATGTTCCTGATCTTACAAAAAGTTTACTCTCTGAAGTAAAATTGCTGAATTAGGTCACAAAATAAAGTTTAATTCTAATTGTTACACAATTCTTGACAATAGTAATATAGTTCTTGCCCTTGGGCATAGGCAAGGTTTTCTTTATAGATTCAATCATTACTATTCAATCAATCATCAAGATCTTCATATTTCTACATCTGTAGATAGGAATTTATCATGGCATCAAAGACTTTGCCACTTAAGTCACAAAAATATTTTGCAAATGTTTAATAAAAAATTGGTTCAAGATCTAGACTATTGTAGTCAAACTGTTGAACCAACTTGTCCAAGCTGCACTTTACGTAAACAGTCAAGATTTTTTTTTTCAGATCTTGTCCATTTTTCAAGAGATTTAGTCGACCTGGTTTACAGTCATATTTATGGCCAATGCAGAGTTCCTCACTAAGGGGAACAAGATAGTTCAAAATTGATGACTTTTCAAGCAGATTTGTGTTCTATTTTCTGAAGCATTTCAAGCATTTCAAGGAGCTTGCTGAACCCAATTTTCAAGAAAGATTAAAGCTATTTGGACATATGGTGGAGCTAAATTCAGAAATTATTGCAAGTCCAGTGGCATACAACAACAATTTATATCAAGCTTCTGTCCACAGTCAAATAACGTTGCTGAAGTTACAAGTTAGATTCTGATTCAAAGTTCTAAGGCATGTTATTACGTGCATCACTACCATTGGCCTCATACCATTGCATCTGCAACTTATGCTCAAAATAGATGTGCAAATCAAGCTTTGTCAACACAGACTCCTCGTGAGGTTTGGACCAACTGTAAAGAGCATTCGAGTTTTTGGTTGCAATGCCTATGCACAAGTACTTGCAAAATGTTAAAGAAGTTTGGGAGTAATAGCACTAAGGCAATTTTTGTAGGCTACTCCTTTGAAAAAAAAAAAAGGCTTACAAGCTTTATAATCTTGTGACTAATAAAACCTATGTAAGAAGTGATGTGATATCTGTTGAGAATTTATTTGCTAGTCTGAAAAGTATTTCAGATTTGCAAGCCAGTAATAATTTTCTCTTAAAAAATTTTGCTACAATCAGTGATTCAGATGAAGAAAATATTCAGCAGCCACAAATTCAACAGCCTATTCCAAGAAGATCAACTTCTTCAAATAAATCTATTATCGAAGCTTCATGTTATTTTGTGGAAAAACTTACGAAGCTATGTTGCATTTTTATGTGAATCAGGTGAAATCAGCATTCAACAAAGGGTATCAATCTCTTACTGATTCTTGGTTTGTCATGAATTTCCCTACAGTTGCAGATTTAAAGCCCATGTCAAACATGTTCAGATAGCTAGAATTAACTTCTTTTTCCTTCGAAGATAATTTTATTCCAAGTGTTGCAGGTTGCAAAACTTATTTTAAAGATGATATTACATCTTTCTTTATTGATATTCTTTCTAATACATTGCTTTTCAGTAGTTGTGTCAATTCTTGGGAAGGTTTCAAAGAAAGACTACCATATATATTTTGATATGGCAAACCTAGAACCTGCACATTATTTACTTGGAATCCAGCGAATTTAAAATATTTTTCCAAACGAATTGGCAACTGGGAATAGTATTAGGTTCATTAATATGTTGAGTTTGAGGATCAAAGTGTTCCAGGATCCAGATTGAGGGGGAGTGTTGGATTTTGTGTACAATCATGGTAATCTGAATCCTTCACACGAATGCTTTTGTATTTTTTCTAGGAGACTGTAGAATTACTCTATTTTTCCAACAGTCTGCAGTTCTAAACACATTTCTTGAGAGTCTATAGTTTTCAACAAAAAGTCACAACAGGAATTGCATTTTTCTGCAAAACACAAAGAGATGCAAATGTCTGCAGATTTGAAAGCAAATTCGTAGAGGTATTGCACTTTTTTGTAGCTTGTACTTTTGGACGTAAAGTCGCAGTAGGTTATCGACCTTTTCCCCAAATAGCGAGTACCTTTTTTGAAGGGCGGCTATCGCAATTTCCTCGAACGAGTAGTAATTTTAGCATATACTTTGCTATCGCACATGTTACGCATTTTTCCGAAGGAACAGTGACTGCTTCAGTATCGCCCTTATCGCATATTTTTCTCAAGGTTAGTGACTATTGCGCCTGCTTCATTATCGTATGGTATTGCGCCTACTATCGCAAGTTGTACATAGTCAAGTTTTGTGATAAACAGTATAGACGCATTTTGATGGATGGCCTATTGCACTATGTTGCATTAAGTCACATTTTTGCTGAGCGTATTTTCACGAATGGTGGAAGTCAGATTTATCGCATTTTGAACAGATTAATGAATCTGTTAGCATTTCTTACAAGATAGATAAAACATGACTTGTGATTAATTAGACCAGCTCATTAGATGGATCATGGTTGCAGTGGAATGCACGATCCGGAACGAGCGTTCCAGATCGCCAAGGATCGTGAACGAGCGTTCCGGATCGCCAACGTTCCAGACAAATTCATGATGTTGAAAAAAACCCCCTTTTCATAGAACTTATAATTCATGAATTGCAATACCCCCAAGCAAGCGATTTGTGGGTTGCGATTTAGATTGTGATGCGCGTCGCAATTTGTGAATCATCAATGCAACTATGAAACTTTCCACAAGTCGTAGTTCGAATGTTCGAACCTTGAACTGCTGGAGTGACAAAAGAGAAAAGCCCTATTTGGGTTATTGATGCTCGGTTTTGAATTCTATCATGATTTGAATGTTGAGTATTGTTTTGTGTTTGAAGTTTTATCATTCATGGTCTGCTAATTATTCATGAAGTTGGACTTTGGCATTTTCCTGTGTGTCTGTGCGTGAGAGAGAGAGAGAGAGAGAGAGAGAGAGAGAGAGAGAGAGAGAGAGAGAGAGAGAGTTGAGGGTTGAGGGTTTTGGTTTTATGTTAAATTTGGAGCTAGAATGTGAATGAGATCCCTAATAATGCTTTGGAGTCCCTAGAAACTAATGTTGGTAGCATAGTCGTCAAAATAGTCTGTACTCTATTAAATACTGTGTTGCAACTTTTTCAGGAGCTAGATGTATTGAATACACATACTATATACGGCTGATTATGCTATTCTAAAATGTATAGAGCCGTATTTGGGCTGTATTCACATTTTCTCGGAATATACTTCGTGTATTCAGAAATTTGAAAAAATTGATGACATGGCGTATTCGGAGGATCCGTATGCGTATTCAAAAAATTTGCATGCGTTTTTGTTTTCTAGGTGCCATATTGAAAACGTTTTCATATTCTGGTGCCCAACTGTACTTGGTGACTTGTCACCCTTTGTTTGAAGAGGATTGTTATGTAGTTCATGCCAGTTACTGCATTGGAAAAGTTTTTCCTCATACAGAACATGGCCATGTCCTCTATCATATTGAGCATTTTAATGCTGGTGCACTACTATCTGGTCATTGATTGTGCATTCTTGGTGTTAATATGATTGACTGTATATTCATTGAAGTAATGATTTGCTTCGTTGTCCAGATAACAATGTCAGCTGTGAGGGAATGGGCTGCAGCACAAGGTGGGGAATTGCATAAGGTATGTCCAGAGAACCACATTGTCAATACATCTCTGGATTAACGTTGTTTTCACTTGTCTGTTGTGCCCATAATGCAAGCTTCGATATCCTTGAGATTATGCAAAAAACTATAAATGTATATCATGAAATGAAAATAGGTCCTCTTTGTAGAATGGACAAGATCATTTATTAGCTTAATTGATTACCTTAGCTGTCATAGGCATGAACTTCCAAGCTTTGTTTCTAGTCAACGTTGACAGGCTCTTTTTCTGTCCTGGTAAAGGCTGTGGCAGTCAACAGCCTTGGGAAAGCGAAAACAGCCTCACAGATGGTGGCACTTACTTTACTTCTGGCTAGTCGGGATGCTGGGTAATGCTATGCTACAATTTGCAGATTTGAGTTACACATGTTTGTCTGTTTTGTTGACCTTTAACTTCTTGTATGATTGTGTTAATCGACCTCACATAGTTTAATCTCTGAATTTCTTCCTTTGGGTTTCAGATGCTACAGACTACAGCAGGTTTTGGGGATATGAGTTTTCAATTGTTTTTTATTTCTATATGCATAATAGCTTTTTCTATGATGATATTCTGGGACAGGGTCAAAACAGGAGTCTGGACAGCAATCCTTGGTATAGGTCTTCTCTACGTATCTGCAGTTCTTGCTCTGTGGTCACTTGGAGTTTACATGAAGGGACTTTGGGGTAGTATGTTCAGGTAAACATTACCTAAAAATTGCCAGTTCCAGTTATCTACATTATCAATTAGGACAGAAAGCCTGCGCTTGCACTGGTGTGGTCCTCTAGCAAATATCATGGTTTTGTTTTCGTGATCTCATGTGCAAGTTTATTTCGAGATATTAATTAGAGGCTAGTTGATCAAATATATATGTGCAAGTCAAGGTTGTGGCCTTGCATTGCTTTATATAGCATACAAGAAAATGCCTCCCCAAGTAAGCTGCTATATATCATGCAGCTGCATTGACCTCATTGTGGGGGTTCTATATATTAATACATATTGTAACATCTTGAGGATTATCTGAGATGCTGCTTTGTTGTTTAGCATGAACAAATGCTAAGCTAGTCAAAAATTTTATGTAAGATCTTATATTCAAGAGAAGCTTAAGACAGTGACAGAAATATGCAAGAGTCATTTTTTCTAATGTTGTGATCGCAAGTACGTATCATATCTTTATCAGGATATCGTCTGGCGTACCAACTTACCATGCTCATACTTTTTAGAATAAATCCCAGAATTATGCCAATTTCTAGAGAGCTTATTTTGAACGCTAAACATTATTCGTCTACACAAGAAAGATCGGAAGATCGGCTCGCTTGGAATTCATATATGTTGTGTTCATCGGTTGTCAATTGATGCCAGAGCCTCTTACTGTGTTGAAAAGTGCTCTCCCAGATATATTTAGCCCATGTCGTTGACAAATTTGTTTCCAAAGTAGGAGGGTGATGTCATGCAGCATCAAGTTCGTACTAGTTTATATGCTTGTGCTCCAGTTATAAACATGCTCCCAACCATAGTTGCCCAGAATCGCGATTTTGGAAAAAAAACGTTCCCAGATTTTGTAGGTGATAAGTTTAAGGAGAAGGATGTACCTTGGGACACCTTTTCACCTAGAAGAATATCACGTGATAGAGAACTCCCAAAATTGTACAAAATATTGATGGAGGGCCACGATATGGATGACTTTTTCAAATCATCTATCCAGGGAGAGCTGTGAAGATCAACAAGAGAGAAGTTGCAACTAGATAGGCATGAAGCAAATTATACTCTTGTGTCATATATCATCCAAAGTAAAGAACCTTCAACTTTTGAAGAAGCTAAGGATGAGGACATTTCAAAGTTATGCACGAAGAGAGATTGACTTGATCGCCAAGCATGACACATGGGACTTGGTGGAAAATCTAGTTGATAATAAGCCCATTGGTTGTAAATGGATAGTTCAGGTTGTATGATTGTAAGCCAGTAAACACCCTTATCAAACCAGGTAAAAAGCTTTCTAAGCTTAATAAATCATAGCTATTTGAGGCAACACTATATAGACAGACGGTAGGAAGTTTGATTTACTTTATCACAACAAGGCCAATATTCATTGTGGAATCAATGGAATTGCAATATATCATTTTACATTTTTGAGGTTTAATATACAAATACTTCTACTGGCTAAGAAAGAACTTTTTAATTTTGTGTCTCTTACAATTTGAATGCCTAGCATATAATGGACTTCACCAAGATCAATGTCAAATTCTTGAGAAACAATTGACTTAATTTCTAGCGATTACTTTCTATCATTCTTAAATAGTAAAACATCATTTACATAGTGTTATCATCACTAATCTTGTATGAAATTGTTGAACATAGAATTGCACTCTACACTATTTAGTTTGAAACCAATTTCAACCAAATAAGTATTATTGCTTTCATGCCAAGCTTCGGGAGCTTGTTTTAGGCTATAGAGAGCCTGATGTAGTTTGCATACCTTATATTCTTGACCTTTGATCTCGAAACCTTCAGGTTCTGAGATATATATTTTCTAAAGTTACACCATTTAGAAATGTTGTCTTCACATCCATTCAATGAATATCGAAATCTTCAAAAGCTACTGAAGCACGAAGAGCTCTTTTTGACTACATGTTTACAATTGGCCTGAATGTGTTGTTGTAATCTATGCCTTGGCTACAAATTTTGGCTTCCATTTCAAAATTGTACCATCAAGGTTGCATTTCTTTTTGATGATCCACTTAGTGTCAATTACCTTCTTCTTGGGGTGAGGATCTACAATGCTCCATGTATGATTATTGATAAGAAAATTGAACTCGCTTTGCATGGCTCCTTGCCATTTTGTATAATTTGAATTGGACATTGTTTTTTGTACACTGGTAGGTTCTTCAATGGAAGTCCAAAATACTTGAGTGTATCCCTCAAGTGGTACATGAGCATGTGCAAATTTTCTTACTTAAGGCTCGGTTTCAACTTCTTGATTTTGACAGTTTTCAACATTGGGTTGAAATTAAAAAAAACCATTGAATTGATTTTCAACAGATTGTCTTGGATAATTGCAAGCTTGAGATGGCTTTGTGTTGTAGCTAGAGGTTGAGATAAATCAAGACTATTTTTTTGAAAATCACTAATGGTGGGTCAAAACTCATATATGATGGACTTGACATCAATATTGATTTTTCCTTTAGCATCATAAAATATAATTTCAAGAGACTTAGCAACTCTGCTTACAAATGTCAAACCAATAGTAAGATCATATACTCTATAAGTATTCAACTCGTATTCTGCAAAGTAGCCAATGAAGATACATTTGGTAGAAGTTACATCTAGCTTTTTTTGAGTTTCTTGAGGCACTTGTGCATAACATACACATCTAACCACCTTCAAGTAGCTAATATTAGGCTTGACTTTACACCATGATTCACGTGGAGTTTGTTTAAAAGTTGAGGACCTACAAAGATCTACCACGACCTCTTTGCATGTGAGATTGCACAAGACCCATCCATGCTAGATCAACTCGGATTTTCAAGGCCTATCTAATGCACTTCGAATCAAGGCAAGAGCTCAACCATATCAAGAGGTATGATCATTCAAATAAAAGCAAGTTTTGCACATACACATGAAAAAACTAAGTATTTTTCACTAAGAGGCTTATTCAAGCACCTAGCTCTCGGGTAAAGAGAAAATGTGTAACAAAGAAACAACTCCAGAATGTGCTTTACTCTCAAAAAGATTATTTGTACAATAAGAGCACACCTCCATATAGTGGTGGCTTGAGTTCTAGCATGAGGGCACCCGTCAATTTTGATTGGCCAAGGATTTGCACCTCTAAATATGATTGGGCCAAATATTTTGCACCACTTAATGTGATTGGCCTTGTGATCTACACCTCTTAATGTGATTGGGCCAAATTTGACATTGAGACGTGGATTTGGATGCATACTAGCAAAATACCAATCCTTACATTTTGTGACACATGTCACCATCTCACTAGAATTCGAGTTTATCCCTACACTTTTCTAGATCATTATGAAAAATATGTAAAGGTAGCAATGGAAATTGAAAAACAATCATGCTAAATTTTGCTTACATTATTATTTTTCACTCCTCAAAAATTAGTTTGTCAAGTGGATCCTTTGGCATGGATGTGTTGTAAAAACCAGCCAATGGGCTTGTGGTAGCAACAAATTCATCATAGCCATGAGATGACTTCTTTGGTAAAAATCCTTTGCCAATTTCCTTGATGAGCATTCCACCATCTTTGCACTTTTTCCTTTGGTTCCTTTCATGCTTGGAGAAGATCTTGATTTGGAAGTTCCTCTTCCTTGAAAATAGCTGCACCATAATGAAGGAAATCCGAGACCTCCTAGCTTAGGCTTGGTATAAGTGTCAAGATTAGGTTGGATATGTGACTCATCTCTATGTGTTGGCATGAGATCTAATGACCAATCAAAAGAGAGATTTTCACCAATTTGGTCCAATCAAATTTAAGGACTCATAAGTCACTCAATCAATCATATTTAGAGGAGGAGAAAAAGGGTTCCAGTGAAAATAAAGCACTCCCTACCTTGAGTTCCTATTAGAGGATGTGATAGTGTTACAGCCATATTCATTTAAGGATATGGAATAGTCCTAATATGGTAGACTGGCCCTCCGGTGTTCGAGATTATTGGTCACGCCGAGATTTGATTCCATGTCGAGGCCTATTTGTGACTAATAACCTTGAGAGGACCCAGACACTCTAATTGAGACATATGGACACGTGGTTCACATTTAGTACATGAAATAGCCTTATTCCTAAGAGTTGGAACTCTCAGATAGTAGTGATTTGGGGATCTTGGTACCAACCAAAAAGGTTGTATAATGTGATGGAAAAACCCGGTCTGGATTCTTATAAAATCACAACTTTTATTCCTATACTTTTTTAAATTTTCTTAAACATGAGACAATTGGATTGAGATTCATATAATTCCTTCCAAGGTGGAACTAGGTTCTCAAGGTCTGAATATAGTTATATGAAATTATACTTCCATATAAACGTTGTGAATATGGCTTAGAATCTGTTGATATTTTCAGTGAAGGAATGATTGAATTTGTGGAATTGAGACTTCCTAGACCCAAATGATTATCTCTATTTGATAGTTGGTTGTTGAGAGTTAATATTTCTATCACTCAGGATAAGATATTTCATTGTTTTGGAGAAAGTTTCGTTTGTAATAGTATTGGATACTCATTACTGACTTTTCTTGTTTTTTAATATCTCAATGGATTGTCTCTTGGAGGTCTTTTTTTAAGGAAAATTGTGATTTTCTTTTGAAAGAGAGAGATGAAGAAGTAGAAATAAGACTTTCATGGGATCAACCAGTTGCATAGATTTCTTTTGAGGAATCTAGTATGTGTGAAAAGGTTGAACTATCCAAGTGAAATAGAGGAACTCTCTAGGAATTGTTTAGAATAATCTGGAACTTGAGGAGTTTTGGGGGTAATGAGCTGTGAGATATTCATGAATATGGATAGTCGTGGTAAAGATTCAATTTAGGTTCCAATGATCAATTTTGCCAAGTATCATTTTGGTATGGATTGGATCAGATGGGAATAAAGCTTTAATCTTAACGTTATGTCCAAAGATGTATGTATGAGCCAACCTAATCTTGGTTTGAATACCAAGATCTGATGTAAGTTTATTGGGGTGAAGGAATTTTGTTAGTAAAAGTATGAAGGTTGAAATTTTTTTTATTGTGAAATTATTTACTTTGGAGTTTTCCCAGAAATGTTATTTACTCATGAGAAAAGAATTCTTTTGTAGTTGAGTTACAAGATTCTCAATGAGATATGAGAGTAACATATGCGGTTTTTGGAGAAATCTGCCAGAATAAGACATATGTGTATGTATTGGGTCATAGTGAGATTATTATCATATGTGCACGTTTAATCTTGTATGGATCTACTATGTATTCCTGGTTACTAGGGTTATTTGGTGCACTTACCTAGTCAATAAATATAGACATATGATCAAGTATTGTTGAAACAAGTACTTGCAAAGTTAACAGATCTTGTTTTGAAAGATTTTCCTTGTTAACTTAAAAGTGATTTGGATAAGGATCTAAATGTGGTGTTATACTATCATAATTAAGATTTGCACCTAGCATTTGAGATATCTAAATCATTGGCAATTAACTTGAGTAGTTGGTTTACTCCTGTGGAAATTTATTGGTAAAATGGACAGTGTAAAGATAATTCACCAAAAACTGTTTGTTTTGTGTGTATTGCTTGTAAGACACATGATTTATATCATTTGAATTCATTAGGAAGAAGTGAGTGCATAGGATATACGGAATTCTTGGGTGAGTATTTCTCAGATGAGAAATAGACTCAATTCATTAGTGATTGTATCTCAGAGCGCTCAATTGGATACCGAATCATAATGATTCCAAGAATGGTAAATTGAATTTTTGGAGTTCAACTGGATTTGGTTGGGGGACATGCACTCCAATGTTCTTTAGTGATTAAGTATGGGATTAGATTCCATTGAATTATGAATGACGAATCACAAACAGATACTTAGTTATTATGAGTGTATAACTTCCGGCATATTGATGAGTTGAGTTTAGATTGGTGTTTTACAAATCTAAATCTCTTTACTCCAATTTTTTTATTGAGTCCTATGGATCTCACTGGCATATCTCGTAAAGTAATTGGCTTTGCTTATTGGGAGGTTTGCTTACCTTAGTGGATTGTATTCTACTATAGATTGTAGTCTATCAGTGCTTGTGTAAAAATATCAGTCTATATCTCCAGATTTATAGGAGATAGATAAATCTATTGAGAATAAGATGTATTGCTGATTTCTTGCATGTGATGCTAGAAATGAGGCTATTAACTCATTAGAGTGATTGTAGTACTCTAGATTGAGTTATAATTGTCTGAGACTTGATGGATCTCCTAGAGATTTTAGTTGATTGAATTGTTGTATTTGAGAATATTTGGATAAGATTGCATGAAGGTGATGAACGTTTATTTAGAAAAGATCAACCCATTTGGAGGATTTATAGCTTAGTGTATCTTTGGGTTTTAACATGATGACATTTGTTTTGGGACTTTTGACTTAAAAAAGAGTAATTTTTTTTGGTAATTTTTAGGGTCCTAGTTTTAGGCCAAAATCATGGTTTTCTTTTAGGGATTTTTTAAATTATCTATTAAAAAAATGCCAAAAAATGCATATTTTCAATAAAGCACTACAAGGGTTTTTTTTTGCAAACTTCAGAAAACCATCATAATTACAAATGAGATAACATTTTAGGACAACACATGATTTTTTAAACTCCAACTCCCATTAAAATACAAAACGACTTAAATTATATTTATGTAACTTTTTTTCAAAGTACATTTTCTAAGGAATTTTCACTGATGCCTCTCAATTCACAACTTGACATATTCTAAACACTCTCGTTTTTAGCTGATGAAGTTGAAGACACGTTTATTCATCAGAGTCAACTAGCATATTTTCCTCAAAATCAGTATCCAATGTTGACAAGAAACGTTGTAAGTCAATTTTTCTCTATTGCTGACAAGTTGAAAATGATGATTGTTCCATTAATCCAAGTTGTTCTCTCAATATGGATATAATTGACTTTTGTAGATGATTGGTTATTGTTAACTTAAAAATTAAGTGCCAAAACATCTATATCTTGTAAATTCAAATCATCGACTCTTGGTTGATATTTTGACAATCACTTTCTCTTGCCCTTCAGATCTACTTGTAACATTTCAAATTCGTACATTCTCAAAAAAAAATCGGTGTTGAAGTGGTGCGTTTGCAATTTGCCTATTCTCACGTATCACATTTTTTCAATTTACAAAAAAATATTTGTGAAATACTCCACAATATTTGTGAATTATCAAAGTGCTCTTATGTTTTAATTTTGAATTATATTCAATATTTAATATAAGTATTCAAATTCATTTATTTTTAGTTTATTTATTTTTAAAATCTTTAGAAACAATCAAATTTCTAAAAGATTTTAATTTCTAATATTGATTTTTCTATGATTTTATGATTTTATGATATTTTATTATTTTGATATTTATAATTTTTTGATTTTTTATTAATTTAATTTTTTCATTTTTTTTGTTTTTTTTATTTTAACTTTTTAAATTGTAATTTTCTTGATTTTTTTAATTTTTTGGTTTTTTAATTCTTTTGATTTTTTAATTCTTTTGATTTTTTAATTCTTTTGATTTTTAATTTTCAAAATTTGAATTTCTTAAAATTTCAGGAATTTAATTTTTTTGTGTTTCTAAATGGTGAGCATAGCAATAGTTTCTCTTGTTAAGTTTAGCATAGGAATGGCCATGGGCCTTCATCACCTTTGTTATCAACTTTGTCGACAAAGCGTAACTATGTTCAACATTTTCGTGCTGAGCACAAAAATGTTGAACGTAGGACCACTTTGTCAATGAAGCTGTCAACAAAGTGTAAGTTGTGAAAGAAGGCCCATTGTGAGTCATATGCTCAGCATAGGACTCAATATGGGCCTTCGTTGTTTTTTTGACAAAGTAAGTCAATACTCCAAGATAATAAAATGTACTACTAAAAAGCATCAAAGGCATCAATTTTTTGAAAGTGTGAAACCCACCATTGGGAAGACTTCAAAATATAGAGCACAACTATTTATTATTCAACTTTGATTTGAGTTGATATGGATGTGATTTTCAGCTTTGAATATAGTCCCAAAAACAACAATCCCATAAAAAAACTTCAATGCTCTAGAAATCTATTTTGAGTTATTCTAAAAAACCTGCATTCTTTAAAGCGTGTCATTTTTTTAAAGACTATTACTCATAAAAAGGTCTACATGCTTCTATAAAAAATTTTAACATCGATTTTTGAGAAACTATGAAAGTTCTATTCCTACACTTTGTCTATCCAAGGGCAAGTCTTGATTCCTGTGCCTGGATACTTGAGTTTGCCAAAAAAAATTGGCTATGCTCGGCACAGCCAATTTTTTTTTTGTTATGCTCGGCATAGGAAAATCTTTTTGTTTATAGAGAATCTTTTAATTATGTAATTTAAATATTCTTTGTCTGAGGAAAAGATTCACCTATGTTGAGCATAGGTCGAAAACTTTTGAAAAAAAATTTGCTCTCGCAAGAGCTCGCGGAACAGTGCAAAAAGCTACTTCTTTCCAAGCGATTGCAACGCGTGCAAGCTTTTCTAAAAAAATAGTTTATCCTTTCTACTCAAATGATGGTAGCGCAACTTTTGCTCTTGTAGGAGCTCGCGGAACAGTGCAAGAAGTTATTTTTTTCCAAGTGATTGCAGCACCTGCGATGGTAGTGCTTGCGGTTGAGGTGCTGCTCATTTTATCAAGAATTGTTTTGTAAACAAAGTGGCGAACGGGTGCGTAACGCATGGGAATCTGCCAAACAGTTTGGGCCAAATCCTGAATAGCTAAAAAGTGCTGTTTGATGAGCCTGCGTAGTATTAGGTACTTGGTTGGATAAAGGCAGACCAAGCTAATGATGCTTAGCTGGTCTTTTCGGATGATCAGCCACACTGGACTGAGACACGACCCAAACTCCGAGGGAGGCAGCAGTGGGGAATCTTGGACAATGGGCAAAAGCCTGATCTAGCAATATTGCATGAGTGAAGAAGAAGGGCAATGCAACTTGAGAATTGTTTTGTTGTGCCATCGTTAAGCAGCTCCAAATGATGCCATCATTAAGTAGCCCCATGATATCCTGGATGATGATGTGCTGTTGAAGATGAGCTGCAAGCTTTTGAGTTGAGGCGACTGGCTGGGAATTTGAGAGAGCAATCGAAGGAGCTTGGGAAGGGCCTGGGGCCGAGCAGCAAGCAAACGAGCTCTTCCGGATGCTGGTGAACAATAGAGTAGCAATCCTTAATTTGATTACTCATTCAAGAACCTGAGTTAAGCCATCCACTCACTACGAGTGCACATTTGAATTTTGGATAACCTTCGCTTCCATAATATGAATCTAGAAGGTGAGATCAAGATCTTGTAGAGCATGTCGTAGAAAAACATTGGGTCTGATATACGGCGCCGAAAGCATTTTTTTTTTAGATTCTTTGTGAGAGGAGGTCACTGGTGATTAATTAGGATTCAAGAAGCCACATCGCAGCATTGACAAGGAAGATGAGTATCGAAAAAGCTGCCTTAATCAGATCATTTCATCAGATATGAATGATGCCTTTGCTATGGGTGACAAAACCCCCAATGCGGCGGTCAGTGCTTGTATTGAGCTGTGTATTGAATGGTTGATCAAACTTCCTCACTTTATAAGACATCTTCTAACTATGTTAGTTAACTTACAATGCAGAGATCCAGTTGGTTGCATACCTTTCAATAGTGAGTAGTCGGTTCAGGAAAGAACCAAGTAATATTCTGACGAAGCCGGAGCAATATAATGAAGCTACAACATGAGATATCATTAGTTCATACTATGAGATCACAAGATCCATGAACACTTGTAAAGAGAGCACATATGTAAGAGCTAGGCTTGAATGTGTCCATCCTTCCATCGCTGGTTGGAGGAGGCTAATAAAGTGAAGACGTCTATGAATAGATAGCATAAGTTCATGGTCCATCGATGGACAATTAGCCATAAATGAATTGACAGTATTAACATTTGAAAAGGAGACCACTCTCCTGTCCATTGCTGGAACAGCAGGGTCTCTATGTGTAGATTTGGTGAGTAAATGTGAGTCTATCATGCTTATGCAATCCATCGCTGGATAGAACATAACAATATTGATAAAAGCTCATCTTTTGGACGGTTTGCAGCGATCTATCCATCATTGGACAACCCCCATTCCAATCACCATGCATACAGTATGTGCAGGAGTGAGGCGGCCCACCATCACTGCTCTCTGAGCCATAAGGAGCAAGCAAAAGCATGGAAAAATCGTGATTATATCATTATTATCACCTGCGATTTCAGAAAATTATCACATAACCACAACTGTCCATCGCTGCCTATTGAGGCAGGGTAGATGATTTCAAGAATCAAAAAGTGACATTGATGTCCATCGCTGGACCTCAACGTGTTCTTGGCCTATCACAACCTTTACATGGTTTAGAGAGATGAGTGGCATATCAAAGCAGAGCATTATTAAAGCATCCTTCTCTGAAAGTAGAGTAAATCTTATTCCATTTATAATTCAAATGTGTTTTTGTTTCTATGTACAGGATACCGTGCCTTACACGCCTGCTAAAAGAAGACGTGAGGAGTATGAGTACATGAAAGTGGACATGGTAGGTGTTAACACCAAGTTAACATCTACTATTGAGGTCATTGTGGGTTATGTAAACATGGTAAGGGAAGGATTATCTCATGGGGACAATCTACAAGAATGTCAGACCATGAAATGCTTTATGGAAAGAAATAAATCTTCCAGGAGAAATAGGAAAGGTAAGAGCACCACCTACAGTGCCGACATCATCATTGTGGACTTGCCATCAGCATGGTACACAGTTGATGGTGTCGTTGGCGGTGAGTCCACGTGGAACAAATGGTCTGATGAGACACTTGAGGCCAGCCTAGATATATGCATGGTTGTATTGGACGACAGTGGTTGGATCATCCTTATCAGTCCCCCCACTCATAGATTGCAAGGTGAGATTCAGATCGGCCGACGAAAGTTGGCTATTCAGAGACGTGCTGTGCTGAGAGGAATTAAAAATTTTGGAAGAGGAGAGGATGGCATGAATGTAAGTTGTGATTTTTTCGTTGCAAGTTTTTTCACATGCAGTGCTTGCATATTATGAAAATTAATGCACTATAACTTGGATCTTCTTCGATACATATAGTTTCATAGTCATAATTTGCTTGGAAGTATGTAAGTTTGTGACTATGTGAGTATAATTTCATAGTTATAAATTTGCTTGGAAGATCTATGTAAGTATGTGAGTTGCTTGTTCTAACATAGTGTTGTTGTTATTTGCAGATGCACTTTATGGATGTATACCTTCTCTCAAGAAAAGGGTCCATGCCCTTAATTGATCGAAATCAGTTAAAATATTTTGATACCGGCTTGTTGGATGTGGATAGTGATATTTGGACACACTATTTGCCACATTCAGAGTGGTCTAAAGACACAAGGAACAATAGGCCAAATACGAGGTAGTTCTGAAAAAAGTGCCCCGAGAGTGGTGTGGCGTTGGACCTACATGTAGGTGTAGGTACCTTGGTCCTTGCTGCTCGAAAGGCTGGTGTCCACCTTTTTGGTATGGACAGCGATGAAGAATGCATAAGTTGGTTGAAAGAGAATAGAGGTGAGACTTGATTGTCAAAAGAAAGTGGAAAAATGTTTAGGTGCGTTGTCTTTTGCTTTTGAAATTAGCTGTGTAACGGTTTTTTTGTCTTGTGTAGTCATGGAGGCAAGCATGGGTGTACCAGGTTTGTCAACAGAAGAACCTGTCATGTTACCTGAGTTTGGGTCCGAGGCATTTGAGTTGGGCTCTCCTGGATGCTAGTGAGCATGTCCATTTGGCTGTTAGAAATTGGATTTGTTAACATTTTGGTTCATATGACATTTGAATGACTTAGTGATTTGCCATGCTATGCTGAATCAATGGCCAGGGTGATGGAGGCGATGCATGACAAGGCCCCAGGTGCCATTGTTCAGAGGCCTTGACGAAAGTGTTTTTTTGTTGATGACGAGGCTGTAGATGTCTCTGACCTTATGAAAAAAACTTCTAGCTTGTAATGTAGTGACTTTTTTTCCCAAATTAGCCTAAAATAAACTGTGGGGTTGATTTTTATTCATTGAGTTTTTTTTTTTCAACAATATTTAAACGTGGAAAAAAAACCTGTGGTACAAAATTTACCATCGTAATAAAGGATTTGGGCCATTTGGATTCACTCCATGTGAAACCACCCTTGAAAAACTTTAAACAATCTATACAATTTGTAAAGCGAGTGCTAATAAGATTTGGAACTAGTATTGATTTAGAGCTAGAACAATAAATAAACTGTTAAATAAACTTAATGCATGGATTAAATTTATCTTGATACTAGCCTCTGAGTTGAACTTTGAAGACTGACCCATGGAAGTTGACCCCTAAAATAGTTTCAGAGATGATAGTGTTAAACACTATATGTGAGGCCTGTTTATAGCTAGTCACTCCCTGGCCATGAACGGACTTGATGGAGAGTTGCAGTGGACACCCACGTACTATCCCAACCTCTCCAACCCCCCCCCCCCCCCCCATGGTCGCTTGCGGAAAATGTGGGCCAAGTAGTCAGTTTTTGGTAGCATACTTAGGGTCTGACTTGCAGTGAGCAGTATACTTAGGGTACCATACTTGGTGGCATACTTAGGGTTCGACTTGCAGTGAGCATCATACTGCTCATATACTCGTTTGGAGTCGTATTGGCCATTTGTTGTGAGAACCGTGAGAGGAACCATGAGAACTGTTGAGAGAGAGGAACCGTGAGAACCGTGGGAATGGTTTCTCTCTCTCAACGGTTCTCACGGTGAGTGAGTGAGAGAGAGAGAGAGAGAGAGAGAGAGAGAGAGAGAGAGAGAGAGAGAGAGAGAGAGAGAGAGAGAGAGAACTGTGAGCGAGAGAGAGGGAGAACCGTGAGTGAGAGAGAGGAACCGTGAGAACAGTGAGTGAGAGAGGGAGAGCATGAGAGAGAGAGAGAGAGCATCGTGAGAACCGTGAGTGAGTGAGAGAGAGGAACCATGAGAACCGCGAGAGAGAGAGAGAGAGAGAGAGAGAGAGAGAGAGAGAGAGAGAGAGAGAGCACCGTGAGAACCGTGAGTGAGAGAGAGGGAGAGCATCCAAGAGAGAGAGAGAAAGAGCATCGTTGAAGCACTAATACAGATGTTATAGCATCCACCGTTGAGAGAGAGGAACTGTGAGAACCGTTGAGAGAGGAACTGTGAGAACCGTTGGGAGAGAGGAACCGTGGGAACAGTTCCTCTCTCTCAACAGTTCTCACGATTCTCAACGGTTCTCACGGTGAGTGAGAGAGAAAGAGGGAGAGCATCCGAGAGAGAGAGAGAGAGAGAGAGAGAGAGAGAGAGAGAGAGAGAGAGAGAGAGAGAGAGAGAGAGAGAGAGAGAGAGAGAGAGAGAGAGAGAGAGAGAACCGTGAGCGAGAGAGAGGGAGAACCTTGAGTGAGAGAGAGAGAGAGAGAGAGAGAGAGAGAGAGAGAGAGAGAGAGAGAGGGAGAGAGAGAGAGAGAGAGAGAGAGAGAGAGAGAGAGAGAGAGAGAGAGAGAGAGAGAGAGAGAGAGAGAGAGAGAGAGAGAGAGAGAGAGAGAGAGAGAGAGAGAGAGAGAGAGAGAGCATCGTTGAAGCTCTGATACAGATGTTATAGCATCCATCGTTGAGAGAGAGGAACCGTGAGAAACGTGAGAGAGGAACCGTGAGAACCGTTGAGAGAGAGGAACCGTGAAAATCGTTGAGAGAGAAGAATCGTGAGAATTGTGGGAACGGTTCCTCTCTTTCAACGGTTCTCACGGTGAGTGAGAGAGAGAGAGAGCATCCGAGAGAGAGAGAGAGAGAGAGAGAGAGAGAGAGAGAGAGAGAGAGAGAGAGAGAGAGAGAGAGAGAGAGAGAGAGAGAGAGAGAGAGAGAGAGAGAGAGAGAGAGAGAGAGAGAGAGAGAGAGAGAGAGAGAGAGAGAGAGAGAGAAAGAAAGAGAAACAAACCGTTAGAACCGTGAGTGAGAGAGAGGAACCGTGAGAATCGTTGAGAACCGTGAGTGAGAGAGAAACCGTGAGAACAACCGCTTGGAATGAGTCAAAGCACGGCAAAAAGCCAAGTGCGGTTTTTGCCTCGGAAGGGCCTTTTTCCATGAGAAGCACCTTGTCCATAATAAATATCTGACCTCCGATTGACGAGTTGTGTCATGCCCATGACTGGTCTCGGGTAGCGTGTCCACGCTAGGGACCGGTAGACCAACAACCCGTAAGTTAATTGTGACTATAAGGGAATTGGGGCCCTTATGTGTACATGGTCATAATTAATGGTTGTAGGCCTAAACACGTGGTGGTGGAGTTGGTATGGGTCAATGAGTGAGTCATTAGGGAACTGGATGACGTGGCCCCAATAGGCTGCAGAGGTGTCCAGTGAGGTGTCACAGTGCACTACTAGTGGTGCATGGGCCTTGGAGGGTATAAGTATACCTGTTGGGCTCTCACTAGTGTATGGTTGATTTGTGATGAGTAGCTACATGCTACTGGTGTGACTCCTCTTTCCATGACTCTGATTGATCCATAGCTTGGGGGCTAGATCCGTACGATCTAGGTTTGGTTGGGTTGGTTTAACCTCCACCGGTTCCCATGTGTTGTTGCTTTGTATGGTATGCTTAGGCTAGAATCCTGTTGTGAGGACTTTACATTGGTATTAGAGCCAGTCTAAGCAGGATTTACCATTGAAAGTGCTGAGTGGAAATCTCGACGATTTCTCGAGAATTCGACGGAGTAAGCAACAAAAAGGTGGAATTGTGGAGTTTTCTTCCCGTTGGAAATAATTTTCAAATTGCAATCGATTGTGTGGTAAGTGCACAACCAGGCTCACAATTGGGTGGTCTTTGTGCTTTTCGAATCTGTTTCTTGGAAGGAATTCTGTGTCAATTCTATTATTGCCGATTACTCTTTGGTTAGTATTTTTGTGAAAGCAACAGTTACTTTATGGGTTGCTAGGTTTTTTCCTACAATTTTTTGTTCTTTTCAAAAAAATGGTTACTGTTTTTCGAATGCTATCTAATGTCTGTTTGGAAGCCGGTTTGGTTTTAAATCGCTGGAAATAGGTTGTAATAGAAACAAAAGTACTCTAATTTGTTGGCTGTTGAGTGTTGGTGATGTTTGACAGGATTGCATGGCTGCTCTCTGTGAAAGTACAGGCTTATGCTTTATTTTCCAGCAACCCAACAGTTCTTTGTTGGGTCAGGAGCTTGTAAAACCATTCTGGAGGATGGTTGGATTCAGATCTGATAACAATTTGTTGAGTAATTGTAATAGCCTGCAAAACTAGGTTTTCTGAAAAATTTTGGTAGCATAACTGCTGGTTTTTAGGCACAATGAAGCAAAACCTTGCAAAATCTTGTTTTGAAACCTTGCTTATGCTTGAATCTAGTAAAGATAAATAAAGCAATCTGTAAAACGCTGTGAAGGCAGAGGTAATCTGCAAAGAACAACAGATGTTTATGCCTTGCTGCTTCCTGCAATCTAAAGAAAGGAAAAACTTTGAAAAAAAGCTTTGTATTCATGCTGGAAAATCTGTGGCCAGTTGTCCTCCAATGCACCCTGAAACATGCAAATCTTATGCAGTGTGTGTGTGGTGATGGTGGGCATTTTCTCTGCCTTCATCCCCCACCTGTTTGCGCCTCCATAAACGCGATCTCTCTCTCTCTCTCTCTCTCTCTCTCTCTCTCTCTCTCTCTCTCTCTCTCTCTCTCTCTCTCTCTCTCTCTCTCTCTCTCTCTCTCTCTCTCTCCTCTCTCTCTCTCTCTGTTTCGGATCTCAGTGGCCCGAACAGCGGTTTCGGATCTGCTACTCGCATGTGGAGGGACCCGGTTGTGGCCCGCGGAGGGGAGTAGATATGAAAGGCGGGGGGGAGTGTGTCATGGCCAGTTCACCTTAAGTTTTAATTTAGGTGAACTTAAGTGGCCATGCGTAGTAGGTTTTTGAGGGGTGAATGGCGAAATGGTGCTTGGTTGGGTTTTAATACTTTTGGATTTCGTGTTTTGTCATGGGTTTTTCAGTTTTATGAATTGATATTTTAATTTTGCAGTTATTAATTGAGCTTACAGTAGTTAAAAGGTTTTTCGATGCATTGACAGATAATCCCGCTTTTTATTTGCGTATGATCCATTTGGTGATTAATTGGTATAATTGGCAAATAGAGCACTAATGGTCTGTAAATCGATTTTTGTAGACATTGCTTAATTTTGTAAATCATACCCGTAATGAATGCATTAACTAAACGAAATTTTTTTAATTTTCAGTTGGCAAGCAAATGGATACTAATGAAATTTTGGAGGGGGGTGCTACCGAGATTCACCCGGCATCACCAGGAAGTGATGGGGGAAATACGGAGATTCAGCCGGCCTCACCCAAGAGTGATGACACCTTAGACTCAGAAAAACTGTTGCAAACCTTAGGCAAGGTAGTTTTAGAACTTCATCAGAGCAATAAGATCGGTATAGTGTTTAGCTCTATCATGAGCACTACGGATACTATCCTTAGCCACTTGCAACATTTCTTGCATATCATGCAAAAAATTAGCAACCTTCTGGATCTTAACAAACTTCGTCTCAACATTTACTGGAGATCTAGGTTGAAAATCGTACATAAGCATAAAAGGACTATAACCTGTAGCAGAATGTTTTCTACTATTATATGCAAACTCAACCAGTGGGAGATAATCTTCCCAATGAGATTGCCTGTGATAAACATACGTGCTCAAAATATCTTCCATAGTTTGATTAGTCCTTTCTGTTTGGCCATCTGATTCAGGATGATCAGAAGAACTCAGTTTCCAGTTTATAGAATACTGCTGACCAAAAGTGACCTGTGAACTTAGGATCTCTATCACTAACAATGTCACTTAGCAAACCATACAGCCAAAATAATCTTTCAACAAAGATCTGGACTAAATCAGAAGCCTTTATAGTTGACTTGACTAGTATGAATGCAACTAACTTAGTTAAGCGATCCACTACAACCCAAATAGAATCATTTTGTCGTTGAGGCTTTGTAAGTCCAGCTACAAAATCCATAAATATGCTTTCCCATTTCTTATCTGGGATATCTAATGAATGCAACAAGCCACCAGCCTTATGGCGTTCAGCCTTTGGTAGTTGACAGGGCTTGCATTTAACAACATATGACTTGACATATGGCTTGAGCTTTGGCCAATAAAATTCCCTCTTAACCAAGTCCAGAGTCCTGTGTATACCAGGATGTCCTACACATGGTATGTCATGACATTCAAACAAAATCTTCCGTTTGAGCTCATCATCACCAGGTACGCAAACTTTCCCATTCCGAAATAGTAATCCATCTCGAATGGTGAACTGTTCCACAATCTTCTTATCTTTCATAGTTAGTTGAGTCCCCTGTGTTTCTGACTCAACACTGTCCACATTTCTTCCGATCTAAACAATGCGCCAAATGTGACCAAAATGAGAATCTGATTCATATTTTCCTCTCAGCGAAAGACATAGATTCGTAGAAATCTGGGTGAATGACAACTCGTTCAGTTCACCGATCCCACTAAGAGCATCTGCAACTTGATTAGAGTTGTCTCTTATGTAATGGATTTCATGATCAAATTCTTGTATCAATTCAGCCCATCGAGCTTTTCTCCCCCGAAGATCATGTTGATTACAAAAATACTTAAGAGGCTGGTGATCCGTATACACTACAAACTTACTACCATACAAGTAGTGTCTCCGGGTTTTAAGTGCATGGATTACAACAAACAATTCCTTTTCTTGCGTAGTGTAACACAACTAAGGACCAGTGAAATTTTTGCTTTCAAATGCTAGTGGCCTATCCATTTGTAATAAAATTGCTCCAACTGCAACATCACTTGTGTCTGTTTTCACGATGTAAGGTAAATCGGGATTTGCAATTTGTGACACGGGAGCTGAAACAATCATTGTTTTAAGTTTCTCAAAACACTGATTCAATTCCTTGTTCCAAACAATAGGCGGACTAGGTTGATTCCTCTTTTTCTTTTTATTAACAATAAGTTCGACCTTATCAACATCTCTAGTTGCTAAAAATAGTAAAGTAAATATTCCTAGGCCTTATCATCTTTATAAAGTCTATCTCTAAGTTGAAAATTCACTTTGGCCTCCAAATTGCCAAATTATTCAACTTAACTAAACTAAAAATAGTTGACATTTTTCACACTCCCTTTTCAACTAGTCTTACCACGAAACTTTGATCCAAGTTTAGAATGATCTCCATGTAAGTATAGACCCCCTTTCTATGGTTTTATAATAACTTTCATAATTGATATAGAGAATAATTGATGCTTCACTATTTTTTACATCAATTTAACATATCAAGATGTAACTAGAGAATTACCAAATAGAATGTAAATGCAATGATTCATCAATATTTCATATTTTGAAATCTCTGGAAAATAATAGCAACCAAACAATAATTGTGAGTAATCAACCAATGCTTGCATGTCTCCTCCATCTTTTCCTTCATTGATATGTCTCCACCATGAAAATCCATGAATGAGCATCCATTGCCATCTTGCCACAAAATATCATCATCACTTGATGAATAGACCATGAATCAGTGATATAACGAGCCTCCCTTAGCTTCATCTCCATCAGCAAAACCAGCCAAAAATGCTAGTACAACTCCAACATCAAGATGATGCAAAACAAAGTAACTAGTTTCACCATATCTTGACAATTTGCACACATTCGCATGAAATTGCTCAAACATGAGATAGAACAAGTAAAGTAAACTTGAGAAACACCTCCCTTGACCTTACTTGAGTCTTCAGACACCTGCAAAAATAGATCCAAAGTATTTTTGCCATTTGACTTCCCTTTGATGCTCTTGACTAGCTCCGAATTGCCACCATTCCTTTTGTGTCGATGAAGCTTATCAAGATCAAGCTCTTGATATTCCACTTGAACATCAAGTATTTTGCACATGTGAATATCTTCAGACCTGAACCTTTGAAAATACTCCCTCTCAAACACATGATCTAGATCCCACAAAATCTCATCAATGCTTGATCTCAACCTTCCAATAAAGTTGGTGAAAACAATGCCACCATCATAAAGCAAAACATAGATTCCAAAAATTTCATCCAACATGAAGTAGAGTAGGTGAAGATGAGTATCAAGCCTAATCAAACCAGCCCTCTTGAGTCCATAACAAACCTCAATAAGCTCACCAATGAGATCTTCCTTGCCTTGAAGAAATTGCCTCTCGAGTTGCTCCATGTAGTCTTCTCCAACCAACCTTTTGCCATATCGACCATGAGTGAACAATTCACCATAATCATAGAATGCTTTGAGTTGATGAAGAGATGTGAGATCACATGGATCTTCCAAAGAACCACTCTTCTCTTTTCCTTTCTTTCACAAGACTCAATCTTAGTTATTGCATCATAAGAAGTAGAAACCTCTTGAACATTGGAAGCCATGAAAAAAATCATTAGTGCCTTCAACATAAGGATGATTGAAGTACTCTCTTTCTCCAAACATGCACTTCTACTCAATGATTTAGACAATGACTCATATGATAATCATTTGCATTCCACATTCCCATTTCCAGAACTTAGATTTCGAATTTCCATATCTAAGTAGCCCTATTGCTTTCCCAAAAGGATACTTTCCCAAGTTACAACTTAGAAAGGGATATTTGTTTGGATGCAATTTAGATAACGTAGAAAGACTAGATCTAGAATCTCAAGAGAAGAAGAGAGTTCACTTGGAGATCAGGGACCTTCAACTAGCCAACCCCAACCTCGAAACCTCCAAGAACAATTCAACATGGCGGCCAATAATCCAATCTACCACAAGAGAATCCAGTTCAAGGCACCAGGAGCTCAAAAGATACCCAATCCTTTAGCATATGTTGTACCAATGTCAAGAGCCATCCCACACAACTGACGAGCCCTTAGACTCGATCTACCACAGTATGACGGTACCAACGACCCCGCATGCTATTTTCAAGTTTATGAGGAAGCATGTGAAGTCTATGGAGAGACAACCCCGGAAGAGAAACTTAGGCTCTTTAGCATGACTCTCGTTGATATAGCTTGAGGATGGTATTTCAATCTCGAATGACATGAACAAAATTAGTGGAAATCTCTCAAGGATTCATTCGTCAAATGATTTAAGTCATCTAGATTCCTCAAGAGCCCATTGCAACTACTTAGCAAGATAAAGATGAGGAAGAATGAGAGGGTATATGATTACATTGAATGTCTCAAATGTCCTAAAACCAAATGCCCTGCTCATCTAGCACATGATCAGGCCGTGCTCATTTGGTTCATGGTTGGCCTCCCAAAATCCATTAGGCACCACCAGAAACCTATGTTACCTTATGTGATGCCATGGATGATGTCATATGAGAAATTTCAAATTCTAATGGATCTTAAGATTGGTAATCTGAATAGCTTTCTCTGTTTTACAATCAAATTAGATTTCAAACAAGCAAATCCACTCAAATCAGGCAAAATCACTCCAAAACTAACCCTAAATGTAGATCTAACACTTCATGCCACGACAACATGCCTAATGCAAGCTAACATCCAACAAACATGCTGCAAACTGAAAAATTAGCGTAGCTCCTCGGCAACAACGCCAAAATTGTCGTGGGTTTTTCTTTCCTACCTAACCTTAATCCAATATCTAACAATCTAGCATCAAAGAGATGAAGTTAGTTGTCACGCATAGATTCGTTCCCATGAGAGCGATAACATAGTTCAGATTTCAGCATGAATGGAAGATTCACATCTAACTCTAACATCCATTAACCCTAAGCATTAACACTACATCCACTAACACTAGATCCACAATGAAAATAGCTTACTCTTTTTCTCTCTCCCTTTCTCACTCATAAAAAGTATAATAACATGCAATTCCAATAACAATCAGACCAACAATTAGCAAAATTCCAAATAAAGCATGAAAGATGGAGGAAAAGTGATAGAGAGCAAGGACATTCATAAATCCATTTCACAAGAGAACCATTCTGCTTTATTGAAATGAAGAAATGAGCATGTGTAGAGCTCGAGTTGGTCCTTTTTTATAGTAGAGAAGAGAACCCTGGCCTCTGAATCCTATTGGTCCATTTGTGCCTCCCTAATTATTCAAATTGTAAAAGGGTGAGAACCACCCAAATTGGAGGGAAACCCAACTTTATTCACTAACTTAACATTTAGGCCCTACGACATTAAAAGTCCCGCAAAAAGGCCTAAAATCCGTTTATTGACTTTCTAATTAATCAAATAACTATGTGATCATCGGGTTGGATTTACACACGCAAGGTGCCAAATCCCTCTCACTTATTAACTAGGGTTAGGGTTGCCTTGGGATCCACAAACCCTCCAACAAGATCAAGTACATTCACGAGCTGTGTACTGTCCAGCAAGCCTTCACACATGTGAAGAGTGCCTAGTCATCCAGATCCACCAATGGGAGCCATATGTGCTCATTTCCCAAAGTTGACTATTCTCTTTGGCTAGAAAACAAAAAGCTAGTCTTCCACATTTATAGGAATATTTCCTATATAAAAAAGAACCTAATGGAATCTTCCTATCTTATCTTCTAGAAGCTTATCCACACGTGTGAATGGTATCTTGACATGTGTGAGTAATAACTCATTCACATGGAAGTCCAATCTAGTTACATAAAGTTTGACCATTTTCAAGATTCTACTCAAAGGTCAATTTCACACTAGTGTAGATCAAGCTAAAATAAATTGAACTTTATAAAAGTGACTTATGTACATTTTTTCACACGTGGGAATAGACTCCACACATGTGAGATCCTATCAAGATCAATTAACTTGAGATCTACAAGGTACATCAAGTTGGAAGTGATATTTTTAACACTCCTCATCACTTCTAACTTGGCAAGTCTAATGTACATCTATCTACAACTCCAAGAGCATCTCTTAACTTGAAAAATGAATCTTTAGCCAAAGGTTTGGCTAAGATATCAGCTATGCACTCAGATGATGGCACATGATGAAGTTGAACCTCCTTGGATTGCACCTTCTCCCTCACAAAGTGATGAGCTATCTCAATATGCTTTGTTCTAGCATGGACGATCGGATTGGTAGCAATTTGTTGAGAAGCTTTATTGTCACAATAGATGCAAGGGACCTCCTCGGCCTTTAGCACTTGAAGCTCCACCAAAAGTCTTCTTAGCCATAGAAGTTCTTTGGTTGTTGAAGTCAATGCCTTGTACTCGGCTTCACAAGAGGAAAGAGAAATTGTATCTTGGTTTTTGGAAAGCCAAGATATCACTCCTCCACAAAGAAAAGTGAGAAATGCACTTATGAATCTTCTATCCATCTTGTCTCCTGCAAAATCTGAATCTGAAAATGCTCTCAAGTACAACTTAGATCCTTGATAGAGAATGCCAAAAATCTAGGAGAAGAGACATATCTAAGCACTCTCTTGGCACTTTTCCAATGATGAATCAAAGGACCTTGCATATATTGACTTAACTTGCTTACACTATAACTCAAATCTGGTCTAGTGATTGTCAAATAGATTAAGGAGCCTATTAGCTTCCTAAAGAGTGTGATGTCCTCAAATGATGCTTCATCACAATCATCAGTAACCTTACAAACTTGTTCCATAGGGGTGTCAATCCCCTTACAATCTTTCATGCCAAACCTTTCAAGAATGGAAGTAGCACACTTTGATTGACTTATAAAAGTAAAATCACTACCTCTAGTAACTTCTTTTCCAAGTATGAACTTAAAAAGTCCTAGATCTACCATCTTGAATTCACTAGACAAAGAAACTTTAACATTTCTTATGCCTTCACCATCATTTCCTGTCAATATGAAATCAACAACATAAAGTACTATTACATTTGATGTACAAAGAAGGCTCATAAGAGCTAATCACACAGCCAAGAGAGTAGAGAAAATCATACAACCTAGAGTACCAAGCTCTAGGTGCTTGCTTCAAGCCATATAAGCTCTTCCTTAAGTGGCAAACCTTGTCCTCCTCGGGTTGCAGCATGTATA
This sequence comes from Diphasiastrum complanatum, assembly GCA_029204225.1. Classification (NCBI taxonomy): domain Eukaryota; kingdom Viridiplantae; phylum Streptophyta; class Lycopodiopsida; order Lycopodiales; family Lycopodiaceae; genus Diphasiastrum; species Diphasiastrum complanatum. The sequence continues at coordinate 14,043,818 of CM055103.1, forward strand.
TTTCCTCCTCCAAGTAGCCATTCAAAAAATCATTTGTCACATCCATTTGATAGAGATTCCACTTGAATAAAGTAACAATACAAATGATCAATCTAATGGTTACAAGTTTTGCTAGAGAAGCAAATGTTTCTTTATAATCTATACCTTTAGTTTGAAGAAATCCCTTAGCAACCAATCTAGCTTTGTACTTACTTATAGATCCATCTTTATTGTACTTTAATCTATAGATCCACTTACATGCAAGTGGCTTCTTCCCATATGGAAGATGTACAAGATTCCAAGCTTGATTATCTATCAAAGCATCAAACTATACTTGCATTGCATCTCTCCAAACTTGTGATTTACTTGCATCATCATAACATGATGGCTCTTCAAGCATTGTGATTAGAAAAGAGTAAGAGGTAGGAGGAGTTGTGTCTTCCCTTTGCTTCCCTTTCTCAAAGTATGTGAGCCTTGAAAGCTCGGCCTTGCTCCTTGTGGATCTTCTCGGCTCCTTTGCAACTTGATTTTGATCTTTCAAAAAATCATTTTCAAGAGGCTCCTCCTCGGGTGTTGCAAGATCTTCTAGATGCATTTGGAGACAACTTGTAACTTAGAGATTCATCAAATAAGACATCCTTGCTAACTTTTACTTTTCTTGAAATGGGATCAATATCCTATATCCTTTGCTATTTTCACTATAGCCTACAAATATTCCTTTGAAGGAAGTTGCATCTTCTTTCCTTCTTGTTTCCAAAGAAATGTGAACATAATATATGCATCCAAATACTTTAAAATCTTTTACATTGAGCTTATTGCCAAACAAAGCTTGAAATGGTGAGATCCCACCAATAGCACTACTAGGAAGCCTATTACATAAGTAATTAGCACAAGTTATGACCTCCCCCCAAAAACTGATGAGTAGAGATGCATCAAGTCTTAAAAACTTTGCACATTCACAAAGACTCCTATTTTTCCTCTCGGCCACCCCATTTTGTTGGGGGGTGTAAGGACAAGTGAGTTCTCTCTTAATGCCATTGATCTCACAAAAGTCTCTCATCTTGTTGGAGATATACTCTGCTCCATTATCACATCTTAGAACTTTAATGCAAGAACCAAGTTGCTTTTCCACTAGAGACTTAAACTTTACAAAAGCTTCATATACAAGGCTTTTCTTAGGCAATAATTCAATCCAAGTGTATCTAGAACAATCATCTATAAGGTCACATACATTAAAGCACCTCCATTACTTTCATGAGAAAACTCTAGCAATGGTATGGGACGCTGTCAAAGTTGGAGGTTTGATCTCGCTTGTCATAGGTCACGGGCCAAGGCACAGAGGGTGGATCTGGACTGGTTCCTACAGCAGGGTGGTGGATCGTGTGACGTTCAGTTCCTTATGGGTACCCGGCACTTGGCGGTTTGCGGCGGAAAGAGGTTGTAACACAATCTCAAGCTTCTAAACAAGAAGTAAGAATATAGAATGATGTGCAGAACAAACAACTATTAACAATCAAAGAGTCTACAATAGATTTTTCAAAGCAGACTAAAGTAAGTAAGGTAAATAGGAGTTATTGGAAGCTTACTACCATATTTCAAGAGCAATAATAGAAAATAAGATACACAGATCCATGCAGATTTGGAAGGCCATTAGGCAAAACCTCAAAATAATAATAAAAGTGCACTGGATTTCTTGGCCCAAACTTTTCATTAAGCTCCGCATGATTGTTTAACGGAAATTCATATATTGCTCCAATATAAAACTTGTTGTATATTCATTGAAAAGTTCCATGGCTAGATTGCTGCAGCCCACCAAATCTAACTTGTAGGATTACTGTTGATCATAACTGATGCACTTCTCAGTAAATCCTCATTCACTGCTGAGATCTGCATGCTCTCTAGCTCAAAACAAAACACATTTCCACTTTCTAGAATATTTCTGTGATGTACCTGCATAATCTCAGATATAACATCTTGCATAGGATAAAAGTATGTACTGTGAATGCCAGTTATCAGTTTCCATATCAACAAAAGGTAAGCCTTAATGACAAACCTGTCCACTGCAGCAACACAAGTAGTACAGATGAACATCCAATGTGGATGACCAGATTGAAGCTCTTAATAATGCGTCGAAAATACTTTTCAATTGCTGTCATCTAGGCTTACACCACAAAGTGTCGAGTTTGTACACCAATTTTTTAAATCAGCCAGAATCATTGGATTCATCTTCTGACTCTAAAAATCAATCAGAATCATCAGATTCATATTCTGATTCTGAAATTTCAATTTCTTTGTCATCAACCTTCTTTGCATCTGTTCCACTTTCATCACTATCTTCAGGTTTGATCGACGTCAAAGCACTCTGCTTCACTGTTATATGTGAGCCTTTATCCATCTGAGGAAATCACCATATATATCAGTACAACGTCAAAACAGGCACAAAACATTAACCAAGAAAACAAAATTTTACAGTATACATACAGCCCGTAGCAAAGTTCTGCGGTCACGTTCACGTAGATTCCTTATAGCCTGCGATGGAAGAATGATAATGGTAAGTCACGATCATGATATTTAATATATGGCCACTAAGAAGACATACGCTGAATAAGAAGCAATGCTTTGCACTAACTCACATCCTGAAGCTGCTGCTTCTCATTTTCTTTCTCTTCAGCATCTCTGTTGCAGACAGAATATCACAAAGTGACATTAAGACTTTAATGCCAGGTTCTCAAATTACTGCCTCCTCAAAAAAAATATCAACAGGCTAGCCAGATTAAGGGCTTTGATGGAATAAAAAGTAGCAGTTTCATAGACTTCATCACTTAAAGCCAAATAAGCTGCAGCCCAGGAAAACTAGAAAGGAGAAAAACAAGCAATTTATGCTACTAATGCATCTAGAAATTTGGCACTTACTGACATAGATAATGCCACCCGAACCTTAAACTGGAGTCAAAGAACAATGATGTAGAGCAACTAAGATTCTGCATTGAAGATTACAAGCAACAAGAAAGGAAGACTTTCCGGTGCTAAATCCCTCCAAGTACACAATAAGACTCAAAAATATGTGCAAAACTAAAAACATCTTGTCAAAACTCATGCATTTTAGCAAAGAAGAAATGCTGGCAGTCTTGTACCTTGTGCCAGTCTTGACTCAAAATAAGTTCTACTAAAGCCCCCTACCTGCTTACACAAGTGCAAAATATACACGTAAAATACTGTGGCAAATTGATTTAGTGTAGCAACTCTTTCTGTTTTATTGAATTGGAGCAATAGTTTGATTTACGTCTAGCAGGAGCCTCCATCCAGAGAGCCCCCACATTTCTCAATTTTAATTGCCTCATTCATCTAGCCAGCTCCTCCCCGACCTTTTTCTGGTAATGAAATGTTCTAACTTGACGGTGGCATGGTAGATTCCCTAGCCAGGCTCCCCTGCCTCTGATCAGCCCCTCCCTATGGGGCTCTTCCCCATCAGGATCCTCCTGAGCCCTTCATCAGGCCTCACTGCTGCCTGCAGACACAGTAATGGTCAACAAGCTGCAAGTCTATATAGCAGTGCAGTCCCCCAGGTGACTCTTTTCTAAAGCCTCCATTTTTTGCTTTTCTTTCTTCTTTTCTTTCTTCTTCCTTACCTCTTTTTCGTTTATGGTTCTTTTTCCATAAATTCCTTTTCTTTTGAACACTAACAGCTATGTCCCATTTTTATTCTTATACTCTCTGTACCGTTAATCTCATTTGTTACCTGTTTGCTCAGGAAATGCCAACACTAGGTCCACCAGAAGAAAAGGAGCTTATTCTCCAACACAGAGACCATATAGCTACAAATGCAAGAAACAATAGACGAACTAGTAGAAAAAAAATTAAGCTAAGATCAAATAATAATTACTAAAGAAGACAATTGAGCTCTTTCGGACCACGGTAAGGAAATACCAGGTCAAATGTAAGGCTCCATCAGGTGACAAAGCAATACCAAAGGTAGATGAATTAAAGGCCCAAGAGCTATATAGGGAACCCACCAATACATCGTCCATGGTCGTTTGGAGCGAGTCACAAGGTAGTCTAAACATTATCCAATGATGACCAAATTGTTAGTGTTCTTTTGTCACACTCCATTATGTACAACACAGACCATGTGCTAGGACATCCCTACATGTCATCAACACCCACAAGTAAATGCAGGTCACATGCACAAACAGATATTTGCATGACCAGAAAAAATGACCACACGACCACATAACCGAAATGAGACATTAATATCGTTTGACAAAACGAATAATCTTGAAAGAGAAAAGTGAATTAGCTGCCAGCTAAACAGTTCATTATTCAATTTGTATGAAATGAAAACCTTCACCAGCATTGTTTTATGAAAGAGATTCTCACCTTCCAACAAGTGACACAGATAGGTGGCAACATTTCGCGCACACACCGCGATCCTTAGCACAAGCTGTATACAATAGCTACCATAAGCCAAGATAATTAACATTATCTGCCAAATACTGTCATGAGGTAAGACAGCCTCGATCTCAAATTTAAGAAATATTACGAGAAAAAAACCTGAACAAAGGGCATGATAGGCTTGACGCACTGCTCGCTTTGCACACTGATGACTGTTCAGCACATGGTTGTGGTTACGTAATGGCTTTAAAACGAACTAGTATTGCAGACTTCAAACAGGATAATTATAACGGACAATCTCTGCAACTAAAAAATCAAAGAAATTCAAATCGTGCTGCAGTACTTCTTAAAAAAATAATTTTGAAAGCAATCTATTTGATATCTATTTGCATGACAAAAACCAACGTCTTGATAATGCTGCCATAAGTCCAGAGCTTTTCTGCACAATCTAAACAATGGCTGTTGAGATAACCACAGGAGCACAACAGGATGAAGTTAAAAACAAATCATCACATAAGAACGCATGAAACAAGTAACAGACAGCAGATTAAAGATCATAGATCATCTTCCAATTCAGATTTCTGTAAAAACATCAATAGGATAATCTAGGTAGTAGAATTGAATTACAGGTCCTCCAAAAAATGCTGCCCAGATTATAGTCACCTACAAATAACTCCAACAATTCCAGGCAATGAGCTATCAAATGCAATTTGATTGATCCTAATACTGCTTGGAGCCCCTTCAGGGTTTCCTGAAGGTTTTACTCTAGAATGTCTTGATAAGAATAGTTACAGAGTAGAAATGTTCTCTCCTCTCCTCTCTCTCTTTGATTCTCTTCTCCTCTAGAAGCCTTGTCTCCTCTCTCCTCTTTGGTTGCCTTCTCTTGCCCATTCTCCTCTTCCTCCTCCTCCTTCACTATTCCTGGAAAGTGCACAGGCCCTTCATCCTTATTTTACATCAAAGCAAATACCTGGGGATTTTAAGATCATGTTTGGCAAGAATCTGCTTTGATCAACGCTAGATACCAGACACTTTCAATTCTGCATCTAAGGAAGCAAGCCACATCCCCAACCTCTTTTAAGCAATGGGCCAGCAATGCTTGATGTGGGTTATTTTATAGCAAAGTATAACACACGGTTGCAGCTGTTGTAAAAACAGAGAATGCTAGAATAGCTCAAAATCTGGATTCAGGACCCTAGAGATGCTATTTTCAAGGACTACTTGAGCCTAACAGATCTAGGAATGAAACATGCATCTGAAATATACAAAAAACAGCAAGCTTTAAAGATCACAAGAATGATCCTAATTCAATCTTCTTTGGACTCCTATTGTAAATTGAATGTGGACAATTTCCTACTTGCTGGCTTCATCAAGAGGTGCCCCAGATCTGAGAAATCAGATTCTGATCAGCTTCTATATGACTTCAACTTACTATAAGAGAAAGGGCCTATGCAAGAGAAACTACTAGCAAAAGATCCTATTCAATTCTAACAATTTATGAAAGAGTTAGGATGATATTTGGAAATCAGATCCAGCACCCTACTCCAAATGGTTGGATGGCTGCCCTGCTTCCAAAGTAGTGAAAATCGAGTGGGAGAAGATCTGAGATGGAGCGCCCTCCTCTAACCAACAGATTGCAACAAATTTTTTGCAAATCTGACAATAATTGATGGAGAAACTAGCAAAACTCCTGATCAGATCCACCTGCGAGCTATTACACAATCTGAGATGGAGGAGACAACAAAATGATGAAGAATGGAAGATTATCCCAAAAATCACACTCTTCCAAATCATGGAGGTTCTATTTATAAGTAATTATGTACGTACAAGGCATGGCATGTTATTGCCAAGTGTCCAAGGTAGGTGGCAATTTGCATGTCTAATTGCATGTGTCTAATTTGTCATGCATGCATGTCGCATGCAAACTAGGATATGTCGCAAACTAACTTTTTCTCCCCCATGCACATCTGCATGGGGGTCTACCAAACTCAAGTGGGTATGTGGCATCAACATGCAAGAGGGCCTCCCACGAGTTTGCACAAAAAAGATTTGCCTAAGTTTGGGCCTCAAAGTATTTTGTACCCATGTATGACCATGTGACAAGTTCTATATATTTAACAAGGTTTATAAGTTCAAGAACTCCCCCTTAAACCTGTTTAAATAAATAACTCACAAAGCCTCCCGATGCTTTTCAAATAAGCTCTTCTCCAAAGGTTTGGTGAAGATGTCAGCTACCATATCTTCACTTGGTACATACTCCACCTTGATGATTTGTTTTTCAACCAAATCTTTGATGTGATGATATCTCATTGCTATGTGTTTGGTTCTTGGATGAAATACTGAATCCTTGCTTAGTTGGATAGCTAAAGTGTTATCCATGAGAAGTAAGTAAGGATTTTCTTGAAAGACACCAAGCTGGTTCAAAATATATTGCATCCATAAGATCTCATTGCATGCCTTTGTTGCTGCTACATATTCTGATTCACAAGAAGATTGAGCAACAATTGATTGCTTTTTACGTACCCATGAAATGGCTGCACCTGCAGTAGACAAACACATCCAGAGATGCTTTTTGAATCATCCTTCCTGGACATCCAACTTGCATCTATATAGGTGATTATCTCTATACTCTTGTCATGGGAAATATAAAGTCCATAGTTTATAGTATGCTTGAGATAATTCAAAACATGTTGTGCTAAATTCCAATGCTTCAAGCTGGATTAGCATTGAACTGACTAAGGCTGAAAACTGAAGAAGTTATTTCAGGCCTAGTCCAAGTTGCTAGATATATAAGGGAACCAATAAGATGTTGATAAGGAATAAGAGCCATTTGTTCTTTTTCCTCCTCGGTTGTAGGACAATCATCCTTTGATAGTATGGTTCCTGTAGGCATAGGAACCATTTTCCCCTTACAATCCTGCATGTTAAACCTGTCAAGAAGCTTTGAAATATAGAGAGATTGATGTAGGAAATAGCTAGAGCTTTCCTTTTCAATTTGCACCCCAAGATAAACCTTGGCTTCTCCCATATCAGCAATTTCAAACATAGAGGATATTTGCTTCTTGACTATCTCCATATTTTCTGTGGACTTAGTGGCAATCAATGTATCATCAACATAAACTCCAATGATTACTATTTCCCCATTAAGGTACTTTGTATAAACATTTGGATCAGCACTAGTGGGAGTAAAACCAAGAAATTTCAAACCTTTATCCTTCTTTTGGAACCAGGCCCTTGCTGATTGCTTTAGGCCATATATGCTCCCCCTTAGAGAGCAAACATAATTAGGAAATTCGTGGGATGTAAATCCCTCGGGCTGCTCCATATATAGCTCCTCTTGTAATTCTCCATAAAGGTAGGCTGTTTATTCATCCACTAAGTGGACAGTTAAACCATGTTGGGCAGCAAATGCAAAAATATATCTCACAGTAGAATGTTTGATAACCGGGGAAAAGGTGTCAAAGTAATCTATACCATACTTTTGAGTAAAACCTTTTGCCACCAATCGAGCTTTGTATCGATTGATCTTGCCGTCTGGTCCAAACTTGTATCGAAATATCCATTTGCACTTGATTGCTTTCCTTCCTTCAGGTGGAGGTTTGAGATCCCATACCTTCCTTCGATGCATGAAATCTATTTCATCTTGCATGGCCAGCAGCCACTTGTCCTTTTCCTTTCCTCCTATAGCTTCCTTATAGGATTCGGGTTCTCCTGCAAAACAACATGCCTCCACAAGGTAGTTGTGTTGATTCTCCCTCATGGGCTCCTTACCGAGCCTTGAGGATCTTCGAAGTAGTTCTTCAGGTATATCTCCATGTTGAATTCTCCTTGGTCTTGCTGAGCTTCCTGGTTCTTGCATGTCATCATGTAAATCTACATATGGTTCTGCACTTGGTTCAGGTACTTCAGAAACAAATGGATCATAAAAGTCGAATCCCATTTGATCTATGTTATCTAGAAATTTGTCTTCTTCAAAGATAACTTCTCTACATTCCAAAGTAGTATTTTCTGAAGGGAAATAGACTCTGTAATAAGAAGTGCTATTTACATAACCAATAAATATACCTACTTTGGAATGTTGGTCCAGCTTTGTTCTTTTGTCCTTAGGCACAAACACATGTGCTAGGCATCCGAAAACTCTTGCATGAGCAATACTTGGTTTCCTTCCCCACCATAATTCATATGGAGATTTTAAATATAGAGAAGTTTTCAATACTCGATTGAAGAGGTAATTGGCTGCTCCAACCATATCGGCCCGATAAGTTTTGGGAAGATGTGCATGTGCAAGCATGCACTTAGCTGCCTCCACCAGAGTCTGATTTCTCTCTAGAGTGTGGATTGATATTCCAACACCCCCCCTCAAGCCACACTTGGTTGGGGTCCTAGCTGTCACCTGCCCCACAACTTGGGCCACCTAACCATGGCTTTGACACCATGAACTGTTAGGTCTAACTTGGCTCTGATACCATGTTAGAAATCCATAAATCATAATATGGATGGACAGACTAGGATTCGAACTCAGGACCTCCCTCATACCGGATGGGATGCTCTACCACTGAGCTATCCGCCCTGTTTGATAGTTCTCTCTAGAGTGTGGATTGATATTCCAACAGAAATAAGGTCTTTCATTAAGGAAGGAACACAGAGAGCTCCATTCAAAACTAACATACTCTTGGAAGTTCTAAGTCTTAGATCCCCTATTCCCTCAACTTTATGCATGCTACCATCTCCTAATATTACTTGCTTTTCATAAGAGATAGAAGAAAGATTTGACACAATATTTTTACTAGAAACTATATGTGAGGTGGCACCCGAGTCGAGCACCATCTCAATCTGAGTTAATTGAAGAGACCATATTGCATTCTTCATGTTCATTGATCATGTAGGTGCATGAAAGCTCTTCGGCTGATTTGGATGCCTCTCCAGCTTCAAAAGTAGAGTTGTCTTCCACAACCTGTGCCTTCGACTTTCCTTTCTTCTTCCTTGGGTTTTGATTGCAATAGATGGCTGCATGACCGGTGATCTTACAATGCATGGTATCTTTGGATTACACCAGCACTTGGTGGGTAAGTGGCCATCTTTCCCACAATAGTCGCATGTGGGTTTTGGCCCCTTCTCTTTGCTCTTCTTCGACTTCTGCTTCTTCTTCTTCTTGTCTCCCGGATTGGTGAAGTAGGCTTCCTGTAACTTACTTTCATGCTGATGTCGGGCTGTTCTTTCCCTTCTAAGGCGATCTTCGATCATTGCATTACTTGCTTCTTCAAAACTCATGTTAGGTGTTCTTGCTAGGATTGTCCTAAGTGAGTCAAAAGAAGTTGGAAGAGCACCAAGAAAAATAGACAACTTTTGGCCATTATTAATAGCATATTCTTGTCCTGCAAGAGCCAAGATGAGGCCGACTAGATTTAAGATGAGTACGCTTGTGTTTGCCATTTCTGATTGAATGCTTCCTGTAACCCCAGCTCTGATACTGCTGTTGAAAAAACAGAGAATGCTAGAATAGCTCAAAATCTGGATTCAGGACCCTAGAGATGCTATTTTCAAGGACTACTTGAGCCTAACAGATCTAGGAATGAAACATGCATCTGAAATATACAAAAAACATCAAGCTTTAAAGATCACAAGAATGATCCTAATTCAATCCTCTTTGGACTCCTTCTATTGTAAATTGAATGTGGACAATTTCCTACTTGCTGGCTTCATCAATAGGTGCCTCAGATCTGAGAAATCAGATTCTGATCAGCTTCTATATGACTTCAACTTACTATAAGAGAAAGGGCCTATGCAAGAGAAACTACTAGCAAAAGATCCTATTCAATTCTGACAAGTGGATACTACATGGAGGCCTCCCAGGAGAGAGGCATTGCGCAGGAGTCTCTTACGTCAGGAGGAGGAGACCATCACGCGAGAGCTTAGTTCGAGCAAGGGCAGCGACAGGGGCAGGGGCAAGGGCAGAGACTGGGCAGCAGGCAGGGGCGACAAAGGCAGAGGCTGAAGTAGGGACTCACCACGACGCATGTCACTCTCGGAGTCATTCGTAGACACATTTGACTTAGGTAGCTGTTACACTTCCCTAGGATCATCGACTGCCTTGAAGGTTCTGCACACCCCATACCAGTGACGACGCACAGTAACCGCCCCCAACCGTAGGGTCACATCCGACCCACCCCCATGCCCTGGAGCAATCGACTAATCATGCCCGGTCAAGCCTCCTATGATAACTGGCGTCCCATACCACCAGCCATACTACTCGGCTCTCCTTAGCACACATCTCCTGGCCTAGAGATACATCCTGGCTAATGCACGTGCTCTCCATCCACCAACTCCCGAGTAGACTGAGTGAATGGAAAGAGGGAGGCCCCCCCACTATATAGGCATAGCACCGTGGGTCCCATCAAGCACGGTCCTGCCGGCGACACGTGACCACCTAGGATGGTGACGCGTGGCACCTAGACATGTCGATAACTCCAGTCCTGCGTCATGCCCCTTCGAGGCCGTCACTGAAGGGCGTACCGTTATGGTACATAACATTCCCCCCCCCCCATAAAAACTTCCTTCTATGGGAAAAAACCAAGGAATCTAAGTCTTAAATCATCTTCCTTCTCCCAGGTGTCCTCATCATCTGACTTACCTTTCCAACAAATCAGATGTTCAGAAATCAAACGATTTCTTAGATGATGTCGTCGAGTATCCATGATCCTTTCCGGTTCATGGGGTACAAAAGCAGTCAAATCCTCCAATAGAACTAGATCATCTATGGGAATGAGGTCATCTTTCCCACCAAGTCGTTCCTTTAAACGACTAACATGGAAAACAAGATGAACCTTAGTTCCCACAGGGAGTTCTAGTCTATAAGTAGCCTTACCAATCTTGTTAAGAACTTTGAAAGGACCACTAAAACGTGGAGATAACTTCAGACATTTCCACGTTCGAAGTGTCTTAGAGTCCTTAGGGATTCTAAGATACACCCAATCACCAATCTCAAACTCTCGAGGAGCGCGACTTCGGTTGGCATAGAATTGGGCTCTATCTTGAGCCGATCTAATGCTTTCCCTAGCCACCTGCAACATTTCCTGCATATCATGCAAGAAATCTGCTGCAGCTTGAACCTTGAGACCTTTGAGTCCAACGGAGATAGGGGAACGAGGCTGAAAGCCGTACAAGAGCATAAAAGGACTAAAACCAGTGGCGGAATGTTTCATACTATTGTATGCGAACTCAACCATTGGGAGATACTTTTCCCAATCTGATTGTCGCCTGGAAACATATGCACGAAGCATATTGTCCATCGACTGGTTGACCTGTTCGGTCTGACCATCGGTTTCCGGGTGATCCGTAGATGATAGACTTAAAGTAGTTTCCAGTCTTTCAAAGACCGCCTGCTAGAACTTGCCAGTGAACTTGGAATCATGATCACGAACAATATCGTTCGACAATCCATACAACCTGAACAACTTTTCAACGAAGAGTTGAGCAAGTTCAAAAGCTTTGACAATAGTTTTTGTTGGAATAAATTGTGCCATCTTGGTTAGTCTGTCAACTACTAACCAAATAGCATCGTGACCCTTCGCTGACTTAGGAAGTTCCACCACAAAATCCATGGATATACTTTCCCATTTCTTGTTGGGAATTTCTAACGGATGCAACAGACCAGCTGCTTTGAGTCTTTCCGCTTTATTCACATGGCATTGTTCACACCTTTGAACATATGCCTCGACGTGACCTTTCATTTTTGGCCAATAAAATTCTCTCTTTACAAGATCAAGCGTCGTCTGAATACCAGGGTGTCCCGCGTTGGGGCTATCGTGGCACTCGTGCAGGATTTGGGCCCTAATGTCCGCGATATCTGGCACACAGACTTTTCCTCTACGGAAAAGAAAACCATTCCGAATGGAATAATCATCAAGTATCTAAGAGAGGGCATAAAACCTCCCCCCCTCTTCCCATACTCTGGCAGCAAAAGCTGCAACGGATTAGATTTATAATCTGGCTTATGAGTTTTCTTGTAAGCATAATAGATTGAAAGAAAACTTCAACACAAAAATTCTATGAATTTTTTGCTAGGCTTTAAAACTCTGCCAACAAGCGTACTGGAATTTTTCATTATATGTAAAGATTTCATGGAGTTAAGCGAACTGGTGCGGAGCTGTCAGAACTAACTTCTGATACAGCTGTACCTGCACAGTTGTACGTGTGGAAAGAACTGCGGACTGCAGCCGCAGACCTGTCCCGTGTGTAGTAGCCTTTGCTGCCAGAGTGTGGGAAGGGGGGGGGAGGTTTTATGCCCTCTCTCAGATAGAGGAAAAGTCTGTGTGCCAGATATCGTGGCACTCGTGCAGGATTTGGGCCCTAATGTCCGCGATATCTGGCAAACAGACTTTTCCTCTACGGAAAAGCAAACCATTCCGAATGGAATAATCATCAAGTATCTGAGAGAGGGCATAAAACCTCCCCCACACTCTGGCAGCAAAGGCTGCTACACACGGGACAGGTCTGCGGCTGCAGTCCGCAGTTCTTTCCACACGTACAACTGTGCAGGTACAGCTGTATCAGAAGTTAGTTCTGACAGCTCCGCGCCAGTTCGCTTAACTCAATGAAATCTTTACATTTAATAAAAATTCCAGTACGCTTGCTGGCAGAGTTTTAAAGCCTAGCAAAAAATTCATAGAATCTTTGTGTTGAAGTTTTCTTTCAATCTATTATGCTTACAAGAAAACTCATAAGCCAGATTATAAATCTTCTTTACCCACAACTCCACAAAACTTAGTATCTGTTAAGTTTTGAATGTTGAAATGGAAAGAAAAAAAACTATTGTTAAGAAAATTACTAGTTATCAAACCACTAATTCTTAACTTAACAACAAAAATTTCAACCTTTTCCAAAATAAATTTGAACCAAGGCTATTAAAATGCAACCAGCCACATTCCAATAAGGAATAACAATGCAAAGGCCAAAAGGGAAACTTGTGCACCTATCAAAGTAATCGACGGCTCTGATACCAACTGTTACACTCCCCTAGGATCATTGACTTCCTTGAAGGTTCCGCACACCCCACACCAGTGACGACGCACCATAACCGCCCAACCGTAGGGTCACATCCGACCCACCCCCATCCCCATGCCCTGGAGCAATCGACATAATCATGCCCGATCAAGCCTCCTACGATAACTGGCGTCCCATACCACCAGTCATCGCACTCGGCTCTCCCTAGCACACATCTCCTGGCCTGGAGATACATCCTGGCTAATGCACGTGCTCTCCATCCACCAACTCCCGGGTAGACTGAGTGAATGGAAAGAGGGAGGCCCCACCACTATATAGGCATAGCACAGTGGGTCCCGTCAAGCACGGTCCTGCCGGTGACACGTGACCACCTAGGATGGTGACGCGTGGCACCTAGACATGTCGATAACTCCAGTCCTGCGTGGTACATAACAGTAGCATAGACTCATCGGATTATCAGGATGAGCCAAAGTCTTAGTTGTATATTAGTTTTCATATTGTTCATCAGAAATCAATGTACTCCATTATGGTGCCATTCATGGCAACATTATAAATATTTTTTTTTTTCACACACGCTTGAAAGATTGGAGAGAGAAAGAAAGAAAGAAAGCTTTATTAACGTCTTTTAATGCCAAAAGGCATATAAGACAAAGTAAGTACATTTCAAGTGTGATAAATATTGAAAGGAGCATATAGATGTCTCCATAATCAAACAACAACAACAACTAGATATTAACTTATCAAGACTAAACAAATAAAGTATCTCATCTACCCTCAAGACATGAAAGTCTGAGATATGGTACAACGGGAATCATATATCTAAAGCTGTACAATAACCATCTGAACTGTAGGATAGACCGTATCATGTCACCGAAAGACCACTGCTGAAAAAAGCAAGGATAGAAGATAATGATGATGATGATGATGATGAAGATGCACGAACTGACGAGGACGGCCGGCGTACGTGAGCTCTAGATAGGCGAAGTCTATGTGTAGCCGTAGAGAGAGGAGGCCCACTACATGCTTATTATCCAGTTTGGTGCTTAACTGCTTCCGAAACGTATAGTATAGTTGTTATTGTACACAAACCACAACAATATAGTTCGAATCCAGCATAAAACATTGTTTCAGCTTATTTACCTTGAAATGAACCATATTGTACCTAGAACTATTGGCAACCTTCACAAATGCCAAGAGCTTCAATCTGATACCCATATTGCCCACCAAAAAAAAACGATTCTCAAAAACCCCAACTAGAACCGCAAATTGTGGTTCGAACCACAATTCGCGGTTCTATACTGCGCCTAAACTCAACCAAGGAACTCACTCAAGAAGCCTTACAAGATCTGTGTGATCTCTCTGCAATTTGGACTCATGCAAAAGCATATTGAATGCACATTCAGACCCAGCCATGAATGCAACACACATGCTAGTATTGCATGCAAGTGGTCATCAGTCCACATAGTCCTAATCGGCTAGTACCCAAGTTAGGTTCGACCCCAATGTCCAAGGCATCCTTTCATGGTTCAAACCCCATTAGGGCCATGACATTCTTCCCCCCTTAATTTTAGTAAGTTGGAAACTTTTCTCTAAATTACCTTCTACTTCCCAAGATTCCTCATCATTAGAATGTCCTTTCCAATGAACCAAATGCTCAATAACCTCTCAATTTCGCAATCATTTGGTTCTTGTATCAAGTATCCTCTCGGGTTCTAAAGGAATGTTTTCAGATAAGTCTTCAAACGAATCTGGTTTAACAGAACCAAGGTGATCTCCTTCACCTTCAAACGACTAACATGAAATACGGGATGAGCCTTGATCTCATCAGGTAAATCTAGCTGGTAAGCTAAAGATCCAATCTTTTTCAAGATTTTATTCGGTCCAGTATAATGAGCAAACAAATTGTAATGCTTGCCAGTACACTTACTCTAGAATCCTTTGGAATTCTAAGATACACCCAATCCCCAACTTGAAACTCCCAAAGCAATCTTTTCAAATTAGCAAAATGTCGAACCCGATCTTGGGCACTCCGCACATTTTCTCGAGCTAACTATAGCATTCCCTGCATCTCCTTCCAGCACAAGGTGCATCATGACATTCAAGCAAAAAGAAATTTCTTAACATCCAATATGGGTACCCATACTTTTTCCCCTTCTGAACAAAAGTCCATTCGAAAACAACACAACTCAAACAAGATTTCAAAACAAGATGATAACAATCAAAATTGTGAGAATACTTTATTAGTTCTGCCGATGAAATCATCAAAATTGAGTACAAGAATCATCTCCAAAAATAGATACCTACTATCAACAAAATCCATCCTATGATTTTTAAAATCGATTTGCAAAGTATCAGATCTATGAAAGAACCACCCATAACCTAATATAAGGTCCAATTGGCCCAAATTCAACACATGAAAATCAATCTTCTCAACATGCCCTTGTGGATCAAGTTCCAATCCCGAAACTTTGAAATCTCAAACTTTGGCATCGGCTCCCGAAGCTAACTTGACCACGTAACAATGATCATGTGGCTTGGTAGGCACCTAAAGTTTTTGCACAAGTTGAGAATTGATAAAATTATGCGTACTACCCGAATCAAATAATACATTAAAGTCTTTCCCTAATAAGTCTCGAATCAATGGCGATCCGGATCGCACGCTGGTAACCATTCACAAATTGCCATTCAACGTATTTCCTATGAAAATGCAGTACCTTGATCAACAGGTCCATGAATTCCTGAATATAAGTATCCAAATCCTTAGAACCCACTTTTAATTCAATGAAATTCCGATACGAAGCTCGTTCATCCGCCGTCATGAAAATCTTTAGGAAAACCTCTTGAATATCCTCCAATGATTCCAGTTTTGGCTCAAGATCCCGCCACCAAGGCATTGCTTTGCCTTCCAAATAAATGAGAATCGAAGAAATTCTCTTCTCCTCGGGAATGTTATGCAGGTCAACCGTCAAAGTAACTCGACTATCTGGATGAAAATCAAGATGGGTCGACGTCGCCAACTCATGTCGTGTCAAAAGAAATTTGATTTCCTCATCTCGTTGCTTGTTGCTTTGGTGAATTTCGAGCAATGCTTTGTTGATAACCTCTAGTATAGAAGGTGATCACAGAATTGGACGTCCGACACTATTCATGGGCGACTGTACATCGTCCTCGAAAAGCTGTTGTTCCATATCGACCATCGTTGCCTGTGAAACAACCCATGTTACGTGTGTGAATTGACGGCCCAGAAAGTAAAATCACAATTCGAGCAAAAGCAAAACTTAAATTCCTTATCGACAAACTGTGGAAAAACACCCAACACAACCTCCTATCCTGCCTCAACCAGTACCGATTTCACATTCAATGGAAAATAATTTTAACTAACATACAAAAAAGGTAGATCACAAAACAACCCATGGATTAATTAAAAACTTTGGGAATTTAAGCAAAACCCCCCCAGCCTTCCCCTCTCTCTTCACCTCTCCTTCCCTCGCTAGCCCGAACCCTAAAGGGCTGTAATGGTTTGATCTGGGTGAACGTTTTATTGGTAGGGAAGTTTTCAGTTCATTGGAATGTTTGTGGTTGCATAGTAAAGGGTTGTAATGGTTTGATCCGGGTGGACGTTTTATTGGTAGGAAAGTTTTCGTTCATTGGAATGTTTGTGGTCGCATAGTAAAGGGTTCTATAAGTATGGATTCCAACCTCGGTCTCTGATAACGGTTAAAACTGAGTCGATCAAAGTTCAAAAAGTAGCCAATTTCTTGCGGGAGATGCAAGAAATGCTACAATTAACTCGAGAAAATGTGTAGAGTGCCTAGGATTGGGTTCGACATTTTCATAATTTGAAAAGATCGCCTCAGGAGTTTCAAGTTGGGGATTGGGTGTATCTTAGAATTGCAAAGGATTCTAGAGTAATATGTATTGGCAAGCATTACAAATTGTCTGCTCGTTACAGTGGGCCAAATAAAATTTTGACAAATATTGGATCTTTAGCTTACCAGCTAGATTTACCTGATGAGATCAAGGCTCATCCCGTATTTCATGTTAGTCATCTGAAGATGAATTTACATGAAGGAGATCACCTTGATTCTAAAGGACTAGATTCGTTTGAAGAATTATCTGAAAGAATTCCTTTTGAACCCGAAAGGATACTTGATACGAGAACCAAACGATTGCAAAATCGAGAGGTTAGTGAGCATCTGGTTCATTGGAAAGGACATTCTGATGATGAGGATTCTTGGGAATTAGAAGGTAATCTAAAGGAATTTTTCTCTAACTTTAAGTTCTGAGGACAAAAGTAAAATTAAGGGGGGGCCGGGGGAAGAAGGTCATGGCCCTAAAGGGGGTTTGAACCATTAGGGGATGCCTTGGACATTAGAGTCGGACCTACCTTGGATAATAGCCGATTAGGACTA